>JARPMR010000014.1:5966538-6580384 GCA_029955525.1 Oeneis ivallda
ACACGAAATTCTTACAATGTAGCTCTACTGTAACTTTTCAAGTTAAGTATAATAATATGAATCAGTGATAGCCTAATGGTTAGGACTGTGGTCTGCTATTCGGGGGGGTCGTAGGTTCGATCCCTCTGACTTTTCGGAGTCTATCTATCACTTGCTTCAACGGTGAAGGAAAACATCGTGAGGAAACCTGCACATCTGAGAGTTCTTCATAATGTTCTCGAAGTTGTGTGAAATCCACCAATTCGCATTGGGCCAGCGTGGTGGACTATAACCCTTCTCTGAGAGGAGACCTGCGCTCAGTAGTGAGCCGTTGATGGGTTGCTAATGATGATGATGATGATAATAATATGATTGCTGAAGTGTGACGATCGCAATGAATTCTGATTGGTTGAAAATCTCTTACTATTGGATAAAAGATTTTTTTTAATCTTTATTTATTGTAAAGGGCTTATAAACAATATAAACTGTTATCGGTTCAATTTCGATAACGACGGTTTTGGTTTCAAGTAGGTTTAGGGCCGATTTCACCAACGTAAAATAAGTGTTATCCGAGCGTTCTGATATTTTGACAGTGTTTTCAATACAAAAACTTTCAAAACGCCCAATTTATTCCTCGGTAAAAAGTCGTTCGATGATGGTGAAAACGTTTCATGCTACTAAACTAATAAAGCTAACTAACTTATAGCCACGATATCTATAAACTAAATACTTACTACCTAAATATTATACCAGCAGAAGCTCAGGGTCACCCAACGAGCGATGCAGAGAGCAATGCTCGGTATATCTCTGCGAGATCAAATCAGAAATGAGGAGATTCGTAGGAGAACCAAAGTCACCGACATAGCTCAGCGTGTCGCGAAACTGAAGTGGAAATGGGCGGGGCACATAGTTCGAAGAACTGATGGTCGTTGGGGTCCCAAGGTGTTGGAGTGGCGACCCCGCACCGGGAAGCGCAGTGTTGGCAGACCCCCCACCAGGTGGACCGACGACATCAAACGAGTCGCAGGGAGCCGCTGGATTCAAGCGGCGCAAGACCAAAGCCTGTGGAAGTCCATGCAGGAGACCTTTGTCCAGCAGTGGACGTCTATAGGTTGATAAAGAAGAAGAAGAAGAAGAAGATACCAGCAGAATGGTATGATGAACGGAGGGAAAATAACGAATAGAACTTATCAAAACATAGTTAATGTATTGTTTCAGCAAGAATACTTAAGTGGCGAGGTCGCACTGGAAAGCGCAGTATTGACAGACCTACCACTACGTAGATCGACGATATCACACCAATCGCAGCACGAAGTCGATGGATACAGGTAGCGCAAGACCGAATAATGTGAAAGTAGTCCATTGATAAAGAAGAAGAAAATTCGATTTTTGCTATTGGGTTCAAGCACAGGTTCAAGTGGGTATTATTCAGTAATAGAATTCCCGCGTCGCCGTATCAGCTGAGGTCAACATTGTATCACGCGCGAGCCGAACCGAGCTATCACCGGCCTAGAATCTTGACGTGAATTAAATATTGCTACTTATTACAACTCACATGCTTTGAACTCGACTAAAAGCATGAGAAATAAGCTACCCGCCACATTTTATCGAAAAAAAATTTTTTTTTTTTATTCGATGACAAGCTAGTCCTTGACTGCGATCTCACCTGATGGTAAGTGACGATGCAGTCTAAGATGGTAGCAGGCTAACTTGGAAGGGGTATGGCAGTGAACATTCAACCCATACCCCTAATTGGTTTCTACACGCCAACGTGCCGGAACGCTAAATCGCTTGGCGGCACGTCTTTGACGGTAGGGTGGTAACTAGCCACGGCCAAAGCCTCCCACCAGACCAAATTATTACCCACATATGTATTATTACCCACATTCACTGAGCTCTATTTAATCTATGATTAACACTGGAGAGGCGACTGCCATATTTTTTGGACTTACTTGATTGACGCCATTCTGGCGCTGTAAGCTGTTACGACTGTCTCTGGAACTAATTAATTGCAAACGGCGGCGCACCGAACTCTATAATCATCCATGATTTCAAAGATTAATTATTATAGATCTACCTTCATTTTCCTGAAAAAAAACCAATTGCCTGATTTTATTGCAATTTTGGATTAAGAACTTGTGGCGACTGTGTCCCACATTACGCCTTACGCTAATTATACCTAAATGAAAATAATCTGTTTAATTTTAAGCTCGTAGTTTAGCTGTGTTTTATGACTTGTTTCTCACGCCTATGTTTTATTGTAAGGCCGTAGCTATTAAGTTAGAAAATATTTTTACTTTGGGATTCTTCTTTGTATTTCTTTGTAACACTATTGTCTAAATTAATATTTTAAAGTTTATTTTTTTACAACTCTATTCCCTGTACTGTACTGCAAATGTAATTGTTTATTTCTTTCTGTTTTGGTAATTTGCTTTGCTTTTGTGAAGTTAGCCGACACCGACCGCTGTATTATTTTTGATTGTAAAAGTTCCGATTTCGAAAACAGTTCACATTCAACACTCGAGGAGTTCACACTGAACACTCGAGGAGTACACGCGCAACCACGGTCCGAGTCGGTTCTCTTATACCACTCTGTGTATATTTATTGCTCAATATAAACCATATCACTAAGTGTTAAAATCTATCATTACTCTCCGCACAAACCCTAACCATATGACCAAGTCAGAGCGCCGACAAACTCTTGGATTCTTGGGATATGTCGTACGATTATAGAGACCACAAGCACCCCGTACCTAAATATTAAAAAAACACGTGTTTTTGTTTTTTTTTAATTACCATTTCCTTGAAAAAAATCTTATATTTTAGAATTTATGTCTTGTTTGACCGCATAGACTTACATTTATTCAAATAACATGGGTATCCTGATTTTCGGAACTATAGTAGTAGGTAGATACCCCATATTCCTTTCCAAAATTGAAATCGGTTCAGTAGTGTTTGCTCGTAAAGGTAACAAACCGACAGAAGGACTTGTATGAACGAGAGCCATGTCATAATACGAGTACCTATGGGTTTTATTCAGACAGAGTCTTTTAGAGTACTTGTGGTTCTACCTTTACCAAATCCATTTATGGTTTGGTCAGGTCACAGCAATCTCCTTCAATCGCAGCATTTGTATACCTGCCTTTATCTTGATATTGTTTCTACATATTCGGTATTAAATCAAATGTCATTTTGAGCTTTACAATTTCGCGCTTGTCGGTTCCGATGGAAACCTCAATAATTTGCTTTTAATCTTATATCTTCAGGCCATTGTGACTGACAGACTGACGGACAGGTTTATCAAATCTATAGTCGAAATAGCAGGACATTTACTTTACCTATTAAGCTGAGATATATAGGTACATATTAAAGTAGTAACAAGACAAAATTGTACACAATATAGATTTAGGCCGACTTGCACCAAACTCATCATCATCAAATCATGTTTAAATCATGTAAATTTTGTAATGCTGTCACTTTCTGACAATACTATTTCAGAGTGGACATGAGAAGGACAGGTATAGAAAATTTGACTAAACATGATTAAGCAGTTTGGTGCAAGTCGGCCTAAGGATTGGTGGTCGCTACGCACTACGCTAGCAATCCTAAATCTATGACTGTAGATTGAATATTTTTGAAAAATATAATGATAACTATCCTAGGGACGACAGGGATACATTATCTTCTTCTTCTTTATCAACCGATAGACGTCCACTGCTGGACAAAGGACTGCTGCATGGACTTCCACAGGCCTCGGTCTTGCGCCGCCTGAATCCAGCGGCTACGATACATTATACTGACGCCAAAACAGATCTTTATAAAATACAAACATACAAACATGATTGTCTAAAGTTAAAGTAATCAATATGGGTCCGGTTTCTTTATATTATGTATTTAATTTTGCATTTTAGCCTCAATCGGACTAGCACTTTTATTGCTAATCTCATAAGTTATGAGATTAGCAATAGGAAAAACAATCATTTATTTAAATTCTTCTACTTATATGGGTTACTAATGGGTGACCCTATTCACTTCCAATCTTATTTATTGAAAATACTATAGTAAGTATAGTCTTCTACATCTTTCTTCTTTACTTCTCAGTGAATGTAGTTTAAATAAATGGCGATCTTTTCCACGTGAAAATACTTTTTCTAGAAACATTGATGCTGATGCACCATTTGATACCGAGTCTATAATCTTCTAATATATATAAATTACGTGTCACGTTGTTTGCCCGCGATGGAATCCTAAACTACTTAACCGATTTTAATCAAATTTGCACACCGTGTGCGGTTTGATCCAACTTGAAAGATAGGATAGTTTTTTTTATTAGGATAGTTTATTTGTTTTATTTATATAGATAAGTCGGCGGTACGAAGTTCGCCGGATCAGCTAGTAAGGTAATAAAAAACAAAATTACATGTACCTACTTACATAATATCAAATGTCAAAACCTAATAACAGGCCATTCAGTATAAAAACGGATTGTATTTCTATGGCAATAGGCGATAGCAGTAATATTGGTTACCCCCGCCCTCTTCGTAATAGCTGTAATGGGGTCACGACGGGTCAAGTTCATCAAGGCGGGATCGTTAATGAAATAGACCAAGAGATAGGAATTTATAAATGGAGGCGTGGAAGCATTGAGAAAAGTATAGGATACCTACTCGTAGAGTTTGTTGATTAAGAGCGCGTGTAACCCCAAAATAAAATCAGATTTCGCGATGAGATAAAACATAGCCACAACCTCATGTGAGGCGCGACAAAAGAAAGCGTTTTGCGCCAAATACTTTGTAACTCGTAAAATATTCATTTTCTTTTCAATTCACTGGGCTACTCTCTTGATAATATCAATCGGAATTTAATGTAAAAATTTTGGCTCTGTAATATGCAACACATTGAAAATAAATGAATATTGGTTAAAAATTAGACCTAACTTCGCGATTTTTTATTATCAAACAAATTTCATCATTTTATGTTTTTGTCCAAACACGTCCCTTGGCAGTATGATGTAATTCTTGCGTGTTTTTTTTTTCGGATAATTGAAACTTGATCTACTACTGTAAAAATCATATCTGTTTACTGTTAACGAGCGCACACCTACACAAGGAGAGCTTATCGAATGCGACCACATTTTCGACGCTCGAACTCGAACATCGCTTAAATGATACGAGTTTTTGCCATAGTGTATAATAATGTGATGTAATTGAATAATCGCAGGCGAAAATTATATTGAAAGTTATCGCATAGGATAATCGCATACGATGTTTTGCCGCTCGCATTCAAGAAATTCTTCGAAACTTTTTTACAACACTAGCGTTAGACGCTGCGCACACTCAGTTGCTTGTTGCGGCATTCGGCAACTAGCAACTAACTGTTTATACGATTTTCATGTAATTTTGAGAAATTGCGCAGACATAGCAACTTTGATGGCAACTAACTAAAAAGTTGACAGAAGTTGACTTTTAAGAAGTCACGGGCTTTGAGTATTAAAGCTGGTTTAATACTCATAAAGGTCACGGGAATAGATCATAAGGCTTAGTAGGTACTACCTATACAATACACGTCTTACGATTGACCTCTCTCTTTCCTATCAACGAACCATTTTTAGGGTTCCGTAGTAAACAAGGAACTCTTATAGTTTCGCCATGTTCGTCCGTCTGTCTGTCTGTCTGTCCGTCCGCGGTTTAGCTCAAAGACTATTGGTACTAGAAATCTGTAATTTGACAAGGGTATAAATATCAATCACGCCGACAAAGTGGTGAAATAAAATTGTGAAAAATAATTTTTTGTATGGTACCTCACCTACATGTAAAGTGAGGATGAATTTTTTTTTCTCGTCTATCCCATAGTGTGCGATGTCATTGAATAGGTCTTTAAAAATATTGTGGGTGTGGGAACACCATTTTTCAATTCAGGGATGCGTTTGTGAAATATGATATTTTAAAGTGCTAAATTTTATTAGAGTCAAGTGTCAAGTCTGTCAAGCCTGCTAAATGGATGAAAGGATACAAGAAAAAATTCACAGCAGTAGTATATATTATAATGAATTTTAAAGGAAAACTATCACGGCTAAATAGGGTTCATTAGTTAAGGAGTTATATCTGTTTTTTCTAAGTTAGGTATTACACGTAGTGTAAGTTGCATATTTTGTAGTATATTATAGTATTGGATTGGAAACCATGGAACTCAAAATGTATTCAATATTCATAAATAAAATAAAAGCATTATCCTAGTTCAGCAATAATATTTTAGACTTTCAACTACAGAACCCTACACTGCGCGTGGCCCGACACGCACTTGGCCAGTTTTTATATTAAAAATTACAATTGCAGTTAATTCTGAACTCTTGACTCTATAAAACTTTATTACTGTAAGTATAGCAATATCAGTAAAGGTAGGTAATTATAATAAAAATTTCCATAGAAATTATACGATGACTTTAATGTATATTTTTAATTTTAAGGAACATCATAATAACTTACAGTTTATGCCACAACCACATAGCCATTAGAACTGTAATTAAAACCTACACCCATGTCGCTGTGTGTTCTCCATGGTTATTAAAGGCCATAAAAGCTTAATCAATTATTAAGTTTTTAATCATAATGTTTCTGAACACGAGCGTTAAAGAGTTTTGATACATTTGCTCGAAAAAATTAGCTCTTATTCTGTTGCTGCCTTTGTATAGACTATTCACTTTCAATCATCAACCCATCATCGGCTCACTAATGAGCGAAGTATCTTCTCTGAGAAAGGTTTTAGGCCATAGTCTACCACGCTGGAGAATTGCAAATTGGCAGACTTCGCACATCTTAAGTTAGAACATTATGGAGAACTCTCAGGTGTGCAGGTTTCCTCACGATGTTTTCCTTCACCGTTGAAGCATGTGAACATAATATAATAATGACTTCGAAAAGTCAGAGGTCGAATCTGTGACCCCTCGAATAGGAAACTGCAGTTCTAACCACTTGGCTATCACTGCTAGAATATATAGTAGATATATTCTAGCAGTGATAGCCAAGTGGCCAAGTTAACTTTGGAGGTCCAAAATTGGCTTTAAAAAAATTGGTTGTCTGTAAAGTCGGTTTACGGATGATAGTTTTGCGTGATAACGTTATAAAGATGAACAGCGTGCTGCTAGAACTAGCTTGCGTCACATCCGCTAACCACAGCGCGACCGCGATGACTGGCGGGCGCCGGGCGGCGGCGGTCACCAGCCAACGCTTGGGCCGATCATGCCTCTCTGTCGCTTGTTCCGCGCTCTCGCTTGCACGCTCAGGCTTAGACGGAACGTGACACTTTTTCGTGCGTGCAGCCGGTGTTCATCGATTTATTAGACGTTCTCACGTCAAAAGTAGGCAGAAATCTTATAATGAAGCTTAGCCTATTTGCATAGGCATTAGATGCTCTGATCTGACTGAAGACAGTATTGTTAAAACGAGACATATTTATGACTATTTCTCAGTTTATACTCAACTCATACACCGGTTACTTTCGGTAAACAGAGCGAAATCTCATTAGAAACGGTACCATTCTTTAACTGGTTAAGTGATTTATGACTAGATAGCGGTTAATGACCAAAACCGGTTTAAAACATTTTCCGGTTTCCAAGCCCTGTTAATATCTTCGTGCTACATGAGTTTAGTGTAGAAACAGCCTTACTATTCTGTTCGACATCAGACATTAGCAATTAACCTCTTTATCGTGAAAAACATATTGGAGCCGACCTTTACAATTGCTAAGTACTAAGTTTACACAATCACAGCATTATCGGAATCGTAAAAATCTTTAGGTACGTTAATGTCAACCAATCTCACGAACTGTATCAGTCTTCGCTATTTCCTATACCATACACGTAAAATCTTCGCAAACTACAAAGCAATTTGAATTCTAAAGCGTTTCAGCTAAAGTACTTTTTCCATTGCAGTTCTGTGCAGTAACTTCGTTTTGTAGAAAAATCCACGTGTGTTACAGGAATGTGTGAAAGGGAGCTCACGTTAGGGGTAGGTATATGTGTAGGCGGGTTAAGAAGTATGGCGATTTTCTGGCAGTTTTTCCATTGGCGAAGACGTTTTTTTAGGTACGTATCAATAAGGTATCGATACACGTGTTGGAAGAAACCTACTTTTATAAAAAATACCGAATCAAAATGGCAAAAAAACTATGTAGGTATAGTTAAAAATTACTGTGTGTATGAAAATTTAGTTTGATTGATTTATTTTGATTCAATGTAGATTATATTAAAACTGTTTTCGAAGGTTTTCAAGATACCATGATAACGCTGATAGCTGTTCAAAGTTGACAGTTATAGTGAAGCGCTCTAACCAAATCTAGTCGATATTTTTTTAGTAGGTATCGAGAAAGTGATTTGTTCACTTGACTAAGCTATGAAATTGATTTTTATTTACTCGTGCGATCTAAGGTTTCAGCTTTTCAATTTTTCACAAATCGGCCGCACCGATTCATCAATATAATCGTTCCAATCCATGGATCAAGTCACTAGTGTCAGTAAGAAGAAACATTTTTAAGGTTGAAGACAAGAGTCTGCCCGCGAAATTCAAATTTAATTTGGTTTTTCGCAATTTGTAAACTAATACGACAAAGTAGGCTTATGGCATTCTAATTGCGACAATGGCAGTATCATCTTCACAGGTTTATATAAAAATCTTTACTTGAAAGTGTCCAGTTTAAGAAATTAATCAAAATATCGACTAATTTGTGAGTAACTCACGTCCAACTCAGTATTTGGATTAATTTCTTAAACTGGTCTCTTTCAAGTAAAGATTTTTATGGAAACCTGTGAAGATGATAATTCCACTGGTGCAATTAGAAGGCCATAAGCCTACTTTGTCGTATTAGTTTACAAATTGCGAAAAACCAAATTAAATTTGAATTTCGCGGGCAGACCCTTGTCTTTAACCTGAAATACTTAAATCCAGATGAAATCGTGGTCTTCACCTAGTTTACATGAATATAATGAGAAAATGTTTCGGGAAAACTTTTCCAACAGGATAATAATAAAGCACTCGAACTGATTTCATTTTCTCAATATTTTTCATACGCCCATGGACGATGATATATCACTGCGAAACATTATGAATCAATCACAGACTAAAATGAGACTTATTTTTCTGTCACGAAGATTAGTTTTCGATTGTGTACGAATGACAATCCCTCGCGATTCCATACGATTTCACCAAGTAATGATTTGCCTCGTAATGAGGGAGGCGCGCGAATAATATTCGAATATAAGAGGAAAAGGCATTGATGATATAAACCCCTGGAAAGGAACTTACGTAATAATAATATTATCTTCTACATCGCCCTTATTAATATCTTCTTAGCAATTTGCTTGTATTTCTCAGAGATTTATGATTATTTTTTCTACACACTTTTATTGGTTGGCTTCGAGGACTAAACCAGGCTAAACCGAGAAAATGATAGCTATTGTATAGAAGCAGACGTTTATTTGCGGAATATCATGATAATCAAGGAAAATAAAATTCTTTTGCTCTTCTGTCTGACTAACTAAACCCGTGTAGGGTTTAGTAGTTTAGTAGCTTAGTACTTTTTTACGTAATCTTTAGTGACTTAATTTTTTTAGTGACCGTTTCCACGTACTATTTAGTAAAGCTCTTTAGTAGCCCAAGATGCCTATAGGCCTCGGTCGTATCGCTTTCTCTGAGGATCGTATTTAAATCAGATTTCGATTATCAAAAATGCAAAAAATATTATTCATGCATAAACTATCTTCTTCTTCTTCAAGTGCCTCTCCATTACTGGAGGTCAGCCGTCAGCTTTTTGAACCTCTCCTTGTCCATGGCTAAACGGAATAGTTCTTCGACCGACTTTATGCCAGTGCACTCCCGTATGTTTCTGAGCCACGACTTCTTTCGCCTTCCAACACCTCTTTTTCCGGCAATTTTCCCCATCAAAATAGTTTGCAGCAGGCGGTACCTATCGTTACGCAATATATGACCCAGGTACGAGATCTTACGCTGTTTGATGGTTCTCACTAGCTCGGTGTTCTTCTGCATTCGTGCAAGGACTTCAGCGTTAGACACTTTAGCCGTCCAACTTATGCGAAGCATCCTACGATACGTCCACATCTCGAAGGCTTCTATCTTTTTACGTAAGTCTTCCACTAAGGTCCATGCCTCGCAACCATATAAAACAACGGGCCAAATGTAGCATTTTAGGAGTCTGATTCGGAGTTTTAGAGAAAGTTGACGGCCGCAAAGAACTTTTTTCATTTTCATGAAAGATGCGCGAGCAATTTCTATGCGAACTCGGATGTCAGTTCCGCTTTTCCACGAGTCTGTTAGCCATGACCCAAGATATTTGTATTTGTCAACTCTCTCCAAGATGTTAAGTCCGATACGTATATGTGACGTTAACTGTGGCTTCCCCGAAATGACCATATATTTTGTTTTTGACACATTCATGCTTAACCCTACGTTTTCGCTGCACTCTTTTACTCTATTCACAATTTCTTGTAGATCTTGCTGTGTGGACGCTATTAGGACAGTATCGTCAGCATACCGTAGATTATTAATAACTTGCCCATTAACGACTACTCCTAAAGCAATACCATCTAGAGCATCTTTTATCACATGTTCAGAGTACAAATTAAATAATAGCGGTGACAGAATGCATGCATACACTATAAACGGCTTTGAAACGAGCACGATGTTATACTGACAGCTAACTTATGCGGCTACTAAACAGTTTACTATTTCGTGCCTGTCCACCTACTAAACCGAAAAATAGACCTTTAGTGAGCTACTAAATTGTAACTTGCGCCTTGCTTCTAAATTGGTCGTTTACACGTATTAAATCACTAAATATTTACTAAACTTCTAAATCCGTGTAAATCGGACATAAGTAGTCCGCCAAAACAGAAAAATCTGTGTGGCGACATGCCGCTCGCACTGTTCACGTGCTGGTTTAATATTCAAAGACTGCCGCTATTAGTAGAAGAACCATGGAACTAGGAATTACGACTATAGTCTTCCTATTTCTATGAGTAGAACAAATGCAGCAACAACACAACGCCAACTCTCAATAGTTACCAACCACACCAACCCTCCTCCACAAACGTACGTAGATTTCAGTTTATCTCAAAAAATCACGTTTGATTTCCCATCTAGAGCCACGTTAATCCGTGGAGGAAAATTTCATTCCTTCCGGAGTTTATTATGACTGTTATTACTTCCACACGTCAAATAATTTTCTTAGCAACTCGTGTATAATATCCTTGTAGATCCGGACTTATAGAATGGAATTATTCTGATTATTAAAGGACTAACTATTACTATATACTAAGGATTACTATTTCGCAGAACCCCTTGACATTGGGGTCAAGAAGGCGATGAAATGGAGACCTCGCACCAGAAAATTGAGTGTTGGCAGACCCCCTACTAGATGGACAGTCGTGTAGAAATCCTTTCCTCTCAGAGTCAGAAGGATTTAGGGCCTAAATCCATCTGCTTCTGACAGGAAAGTAACGTGGTGTATTATTGCCTAAGCTTTAGGTAATAATCCACCACGCTGGCCAAGTGCGGTTTGGCAGACTCATCTCATCTTTGAGAAAGTATATTGATATTCATAAGATTTACACAAAAAAATGTTGTTTTATTTTGTCCCTTTTTGTTGGAGTAGGTACGAATTCTTTGATTTACAGCACAACATCATTCCATCAATCAGTTGAAATTATTCTAAAGCGATGGCGTGCTTTACAAACTAATACAAAGTTACACCATTACAGCTGGTATCTCTGACTTAAAGAGTAAAGAATAATATCTTCTTGCTATGCAATTGCATTATTCCGCTTATCCAACAAAATGTTCTGTTGTGTGTATGCTACAAACACAGTCTACTCGTAAAGCTGCAGCTCGTATTAGTCCAGTGCAGTAGGTACAGCTATTATAGCCGGTCCTCTCAGGAACGTATAATGGCAACCTACACAACTAATTCTTGGAACATATGGCCCGTGGACCCAGCTGCCGTAACAAGCGGTGGCAACTTTCATCTCATTACTGCTCGGAACAGTTGCATTACATAAAAAGCTTCGAGCATTGTCGTAAAGACGGCTACATTTTTCATAAAATACTTGTCGAAATTCCTCCCACACGAGGCCCGGAGGCATGACGTAACGAGAGCCAGCGCATAGAGGCTCTCGACTCGACAACCACTCGACCGACCCTCTCCCTCCCGCTCTAAAACACAAAGAAATAAGGGACGCCGATAACGCGACTCCGTCATATTTTTCCCTTTACCACCCTCGTCATCTGAAGCGTTCTTTTATATAAAAGAGGTTCTCGAGAAAATAATAACAGGACTCCTCAAAGGGCACAAACTTTTGCCGTTTCGGTCTTTGATTTCAGAGTTCGGGAAGAATTTGCGAAACCACAAAGGGATCTCGCAATATCGAGCAAGGATTTAATTTCCAATTTAATACGTTGCTACCTGGTCCGATAATTGTTTGCTTGTAAAAGATTTATGGACGATAAAACGTTTTTTTTTGAGAGCGGTTACGCGGGCTTTTAAAGGCAAATTGGTTGGAGTTTAAACTCTTTACAAATTACTCGCTTACATGCGAACCTCTTTATTTTATGGCCGTTTAATCGCGAGAAATTTGTAGCTCGAGAACGATGCTCTTTTTATGTTCCATCAACAATGTTTATACATTATTCAGTCTATTGTTGAGCTAAGAGTTTGCGAAAGGTTAATCCAGTTTGTTCTAATTAAAGAACTTCTGTCCTTAGTAGTAACATAGGAATTTTAGAAAAGAAACCTTTTCTTCACACCCCATTTCGTGCCTATAGCCATTATTGTATCGCATTATAAATATGGCATGTGCTAATTTTTATTGCGCTTTTTTCCTGACGTCAAATGCCAGCGCCAATTAAACGTCAGAGTAACAGCAGGCGACGAAGACGATGCAGCATATTTTTCTTCCCGTTACCCGTATAAAACATGCCTTAAAAGGTGCGATTTTATCAAAATGACATCAATGCTCTTATCGCAATTATTTCAAAAAATGCCCCCGGTACGCAAGTATGCAAAAGCGTATTTAGAATGGTCAGCTCATTTAAAATAGCTCAGTCATTCACTTAATTAAAATAAATAGCCACTTTTCTGCAGTGTCTCAAGAAGTTGGCATAAACATTAAGATGGCAGGAATATCTTGAATCTTTAGAGCGGTAGGAATTTTAAAAAGCACCAGTCTAAATAACAAACACAGGTTTTTCTTTTTTTCGACTGCGAAGTCATGATTGTAAGTGAAGATGCAGTCTAAGATGGTAGCTGGTTAACCTGGAAGGGTGGATACCGGTTTTGGAATTGGTTTCTATTTGCCATCGTTCTGGGGCGCTTATTCGCTTGACGGCAAGCCTTTGACGGTGGGCTATAACTAGGCACGGTCAAAGTCTCCCAAGTTCCCAACAGACCAGACCAGAGACATTTCAGAAAATATTTTATAAATAGTGCAAACCCGGAACCTTCCAGTTTAAGACCACAGCCCTTGGCATTCCGCCAGGGAAGTCTTAAAAAATCAATTATCTATCTATCTCTCTATCTAAAAACTGTAATCCAACTATGCTAAGGAAAATTGGATATACTATCTAAATCTATCCGTCATATTGATTTTGTTCGTCCGTTTATAAATGCATCATCACCATAACGAATCGATTGACAATTCATTCATGAAAATCGGCCCAATAGTTTAGGCGCATACAAGCATATGTTTAGGTACATAAATAAATAAATAAATAAATAAACATTCATTCAGCTTTTAACAAAAAGGTCTTTAAGAATAATGATATACAGACAAAAACTTAATCACTAAATAATTTAATAATAAATTGTTCCTAAATGTTAAAGCTGAAAAGGCTACTGCCTCAGCATAATGCTGCAATATTAAAATGCTGAGCGCTGATTTTCAGGCATAGCCTCAAATGAAATCGCGAGCCAACCAAGAGACAGCCATAATAATATCTTCTTTTTCATCAACCGATAGACACCCACTACAGGAGAAAGGTCTCTTGCATGGACTTCCACAATCCTCAGTCTTGCGCCGCCTGCATCCAGCGGCTCCCTGCGACTCGATATGTAATATAGACTGGTAAAATCAGAACCCTTCCTTTTGCCGTGGTCGGACAAAAATACAAAATGAAGCATCAGAATGAGCGCGGCTCTTTACCCACATAGCTTGTACGCGAAACCCATCTCCAGGCACTTTAGACGGCAGATTTTATGACGACAAATGACAAAAATACTCAACGTTTCATTGTTAAAGTTGCGAGAAGCTCGGAATTTTTGTACGCCCTCGCAGAGCCTGTACGTGTACATGTGTATAAAAGGGCGAAGTTATTTGCCTTCTCTTCTCTTCCGTCCATTTTGCCCCCTCCCCCACCTCGGGCTTCCGGTTCCCATATTCAACCCGCCACCCCCAAAACACGTCATTGGAAACCCCACCCTAACATATGCGTGTAAAATTCAAATTCAATTGGCTACGACCGTACTATTTTTCTTTAGATGCTGTCCCGTCGGAAAAGAATCTGAACTTTGGATGTAAAGGCGCACAACTTAAAACGCATTATGTCTCCTCGTGGTTGTTATGTCGTTTCAGAACTGGGTCGCATCCCCTCCCCCCGCGGCACGGTCCGTACGAAAAACATATTTTTCAGATAACGACAATGAGAAAGGAAAATATTCAGATGGAAATTCTCCGATACGCCGCGCCGTGAGCGCCCGAGTGGAAAATATTAAGGGGTAGGCCGAGGCGTTTGCTACTTAACGATATTTTTCGACATGCTTTACTTTTATTGCTAACTCACGACTACGGATACCCGTTTGCCGTACATCATTGAATACGCATTAAAAATATATTACGGTCTGCAATCTATTTCGAGTACAAACTAAAAGCTTCGCCAAAGTTTCCTTTAGGTGAACTGAAAACTGACAACCTCATTTCGCTTCGCAAAAATAAAGGACGATTTACAGAAAAGCTGAAGTATTCCGAAAATTATTATACGAAGTACCCAGCAGGGTATTAAGTAACATGATATTAGCATCCCTCGGGCGGAAAGAGACAAGTACTCGGATTAAATGCTTAATTAGAGTGAGACAGAAATCGAGGGGGCGATCTTGTCTAAAGGACATTGGCCTCTAGGGCACGCGACCGTTGATTCGAACTCCTTTTTAATTCTTTTTTATTAATTATACTGCGGCTGTGTCGTCAAGATCCTTTACGACGAGCATTAAAACCAATATCAATCACCACAGTGAAGTAATTTTTGTGAATATAACATGACCATACGAATTGTATTATGCATGAAAATTACGTAGCTTTTTGTTTTCATAATACTATAATGTCCAACCAATTTGTTAATTATTAATTGATCTACGTTCACTTGTTTACTCAAATTTTGTATTTTAGCAGTGAATTTATTTTCATATGTTACTTTAATATTTATAATTAATACCTGATTCACGCTTTGTAAGCAACAATCCAAGCGTAAACTTAAACAGTGAAACAGTACACGTACATATTTATATTATGTAGGTAACACAAGCTATACTCAAAACTAGAAGCTGTGAATGCCCACATTGTGAACGTAGAATGTTGGTAAAACTACTTTATCCCACCGAGTTATTATAGCTGTTGCGTACTTTCGAAATCTATAAGCTGTTGCTTCCTTGTGTGACAAAATATGCAAATCTCTAAAAAGGTAGATTAGGTTGGCTTAGGTTTTGTTAGTGTTAACTAAGAACCTTAGATAGTATAAAAAACCCTGAAAATGTAATTTTTATAAAAGAAAAGTGCGAAAGTAGAGCTACAATTACTTACTTCAAATATCATAAGTAAACACGAGTACTACTTCTAACAATAAAATACAAATAATAATCACAAATCAACTAACTTATATATACAATTGTAAAATATTGTATAGTTGCCTGTCACTCAAAAATGCCGCTCATTACGATTGAATACCTGTCATTGTTTCAATTTTATCTTCGCATTTTAAACTTAAGTAACAAACGTTTAAATTAACTACAAAGTAATTATATTTCCAACAAACAATGTATTATTGAATAACAATTCTCAAATATACATCACAGTTAACAAGTTTCTCGTTTAATTGCTAAGAATTGATTTAAAAGATCTATTCATCATACACTTCATCAATACTCAATGAATAGGTATATTAAGCCATAAAGTAGCAAAAAATCGCATAAACATAAATACCTGGGTGACCGAGCTTTGCTCGTTTATTATTTTTTTGGTAAATCGTGTTTTTTGGAAATTATAATATATTAAAAAAATAAAAAAATAATAATAATAATAAAATTCCTAGGGGAAAATATAACCGTCTGGACTCGAACCGGGGTCTTCTGGTTTGGGGACCGGCCGATTTCCTGAGCTACTGAAACTTTATAAATGATGGCGAAATTTACTTTCGTATTCTAATGATATTGTAAGGGGTTTTGCCTATAACATCATTTTTACAAGACTTATCGTATGTTGTCACTTTACGTGAGTATAGTAATATGAATACCTATAATATAGTAAACACAATCATACTAATATTATAAATGCGAAAGTGTGTTTGTTGGTTTGTCTTTCAATCACGCGGCACGCCGCAACAAAGCTACGGATCGACCTGATTTTTTGCATGGGTATAGTTGAGGAGAGTGACATAGGCTACTTTAAAAAAAACCCGGAAAATCAAAGAGTTCCCGAGGGATTTTAAAAACTAAATCCACGCGGATGAAGTCGCGTGCATCAGCTATTTTTTAATAATTCCTCGAGAAATGTTCGTGAGAATCGCATCGAAATCTTCTTTGTTATATGTTTGAACTAGCTGGTGCCCGCGACTTCGTCCACGTGGATTTATTATTTAACATCCCTCGGGAACTCTTGATTTTCCGGGATAAAAAGTAGCCTATGTCACTCAGCACTCTCCAGATCCTCAACTATGATACCCATGCAAAATATCATGTCGATTCGTAGCTCTGTTGCGGCGTGGTTGAAGGACAAACCAACAAACCAACACACTTTCGCATTTATAATATTATATTGTAAGGATTATTAAGTAGTAAGATGATAATATTATGTCAGTTATATTGGACTCTATTATCAAACCAGTTCGGTCGCAGCACATTTCTTAAACGCCCCAGCCTCTGTCTCATTACGGACCTTTTTCTCAACTACGAAGCGCGTTTTGCTCCCATCTTAATGGGCTCGGTTCCTTTAATGTAAACTTGGCAATGGGGGAAAACTCGCCAAAATTGGGTCGGCCTTTGACTTAATTTTTTTTTTCACCAAGGTCGCTCATAATCAATAGAGGGGTGCTCTAAATTTACGCCTACAGTAATTAGATATTTGGGGTATCGATTTTTGGGGTAGGTCGTGGCGAATCGATACCAGTTAATCGACGTAGCTTTTTGCGTTGAGTTTGAATTGTTTGTTGCAGGTAAAGAATAGAATAGAATAAAATAGAAATGTTTTTTACTCAAATAAACTTTTTTACAAGTGGTTTTGAATCGTCGATGAGTCTACCACTGGTTCGGAATGCCCTTCCTGCCGAGAAGAACCAGCAAGAAACTCGGCAGTTGTTAACCCCCGACGCAAAAAGAGAGGGGTGTTATAAGTTTAACGTGTCTGTGTATCTGTGTATCTGTGTATCTGTCTGTGGTAGCGTAGCCGCCAAACGGATGAACCGATTTTCGTTTAGTTTTTTTTGTGTCATAGATAATTTTATCCCGAGTGTTCTTAGCCATGTATCATGAAAATCTGTTCAGCCGTTTGAAGATTATCAGCTCTTTTCTAGTTGATTAGGGGATCTGACTAACTTCCTTATGTCCGATCGATTCGAAATTTGGTACCGTGTTACTTCAATGACATTGAAAGTATATGGTAAGGTAACCATGACCTGATCAGCCGTTTGAAGATCATCAACTCTTTAATAGTTGATGAGGGGATCTGACTACCTTTCATATGTCCTATCGATTCGAAATTTGGTACCGTGTTACTTCAATGATATTGAAAGTATATGGTAAGGTAACCATGACCTGATCAGCCGTTTGAAGATCATCAACTCTTTAATAGTTGATGAGGGGATCTGACTACCTTCCATATGTCCTGTCGATTCGAAATTTGGTACCTTGTTACTTCAATGATATTGAAAGTATATGGTAAGGTAACCATGACCTGATCAGCCGTTTGAAGATCATCAGCTCTTTAATAGTTGATGAGGTGATCTGACTACCTTCCATATGTCCTATCGATTCGAAAGGTACCGTATTACTTCAATGATATTGAAAGAACATGGTAAGGTAACCATGACTTTAAATATGACATGTTAGAGTAAGGTTTAGATTTCGAAGGTGGGTAATTAAATGGGATCAATTAGGCTCAATTACCACTGCGCTAACAAATCACTATAAATACCTTCCTAATATTTATACATACTTTAAAAAGGACTAAATAAAAGTAAAATTAAAAATTTTAAAAACCCCCCGACACAAAAAATAATCTCTAAAACTAACAAATAATTTTTTATACCTATATATAATTATTATCGTCACATATATTATGTAAGTTCAAATATTTTTATTTTCCAAGTGTTGTCGTCGCGTCGGGGGACCGCTAAGTGAGAAAAACAGGTGTAGTCGCAGATTGCAACAAAAGAATTTACTCAAAATCGACACAACCGTCAACGTCGTCTGCCCTCACGTGTCGCGCGCGGCATTACGTAGAGCGTAGACTATACATGCATGAAACTTAAGATCGCTCGTACCTAAATGTAATTCGTAATAATTAATTAGCTGTTGGAAAAATCTATATATATAAAAGAAAGTGGTGTTAGTTACACTATTTATAACTCAAGAACGGATGAACCGATTTGGCTGAAAATTGGTGGAGAGGTAGCTTAGAACCAGGAGACGGACATAGGATACTTTTTATCCCGTTCGACCGCGTTTCCGTCATGTCACTATAAAACGTGGTATAAGAAAAACGCATCTGACATGGAATAACAAAACGCAAATGACAGCGGAATAACAAAACGTAAATGACAGCTAAACGTAATTTTGTCTTTGGTTCTTCTTCTTCGTTTGTTCAGTGGCTCCGCGCGTCGAGCGTTTGAAGTATGGTAAAAAATTTGACAATTATAAAAAGTGTTACGAGTATAATAAAGCATTACTGATATTATAAATGCGAAAGTGTGTTTGTTTGTTGGTTTGTCCTTCAATCACGTCGCAACAGAACAGCGGATTGATGCGATTTTTTGCATGGGTATAGTAATGGATGCAGTAGTGGTTCCTCAGACTGGGAGAGCTACTTTTTATCTCGGATAATGAAAGAGTTCCCGCGGGATTTTTAAAAACTAAATCCATGCGGACGAAGTCGCGGGCATCAGCTAGTATTTTATAAACTTTAGCGGTCCCGCGATGCGACGACGACACTTGGAAAATAAAAATATTTGAACTTACATAATATTATATGTGACGATAATAATTATATATAGGTATAAAATATTATTTGTTAGTTTTTAGAGATCATTTTTTGTGTCGGGGGGGTTTTTAAAATTTTTAATTTTACTTTTTTCAAAACAAGTTTACAATATAATAATTATATATTATGCTAGGTACTTATGCAGTCTTTCCACAATGAGGGGAAGTTCCACTAGTTATAATTCAACACATGTTAAGACGGGCAGACAGAAAGTAGCCCCATTCCCGCCGGTGGAACCCGTTCACGAGCATGACGCATGACCCAGCCATTGCTTCGCTCAACCATATTTGAGGGAACGTAACAACCCGCATCATACGACACCACCACAGAAATGTTAGAGATAGCGTGACATACTTAGACTACCCATGTTAAGGCATGTTAAGGAAAGACATAGCTCATCGAGTCGCCAAACTGGAAGTGGCAATGTGCGGGGCGCATAGTTCGAACTGTTGGTCGTTGCTCTCATAAGGTACTGGAGTGACGACCTGGAATAGGAAAGCGCAGTGTTGGCAATCTCCCCACTAGGTGGATCGACGAAATCAAACGCTTCGCAGTGAGCTGCTGGATACAAGATGCGCAAGATCAAGACATGTGGAAATCTATGCAAGAGACCTATGTATGTCCAGCAGACACAAGCGGACGTCTATCGTTGATTAAAAATAAAGAAGAAAAGAAAGACGACTTTTTTGAAAAAAAAAATGAAATCACTAGGTAATATTATAGAATAGAATAGAATAGAATAGAATAGAAATGTTTTTTATTCAAATAAACTTTTACAAGTACTTTTAAATCGTCAATGAGTCTACCACTGGTTCGGAATGCCGTTCCTGCCGAGAAGAACCAGCAAGAAACTCGGCAGTTGCTCTTTTCAAAATACTTTTACAATATACTTAACATATATTCTATGTATGCAGAGTTTCCACAATGAGGGAAAGGTCCACAAAAGCATACGTAATTATTTCTAATTATAATTCAACACATGTCAAGACGGGCAGACAGAAAGTAGCCCCATTGCCGCTGGTGGCACCCAGTTATAATTACGAAAATCGGTCTATTTATTGGTTTTCCTTCAATCACGCAGCAACAAAGCAACAAATGAACTTCTTGTTTTTCATAAAACTAGTTAAGTCTTAGAGAATGGCAAAGGATAATTTTTATCTCGGTAAAACAATTCGTTGGCATAAGCAAGTAATTCTATACTTTACGTAAAGACAAAGCGAATAGAGTTAGCTGAGTTCATACAATTTGCTGTCATGAAATTTCACGCTAGCCATACTACTTACTGCCAGCGGCTTGCCCTAAAATAATACTTTACTTAAAACACACAAGACTATTATTGACTCCACTCCATGATAATTTCGTTTATCCCTCAAGCGTGTACGGACAGCAAAAAACCGGTTGTGTGGAAAGGCAAAGGCTCTTACAGTATTTGCTTCGGGCGGAATGCGGTAGCCAAGGAGAACGCAAATATATTGTAGGAATGGTCAACACTTACGCTGAGTTGACTTTCGACATGTACCGTTTGCAAAAAAAAATCCTTTTGCCAGTTAAAAGGAACAAAGCTTTTGTGAGGACAACTACCACCGTATAGTGCAAAGGTTTAATTTACAGAAGCGTTGTTTATTCTTCAAGTAAATATGCTTCAAAAAGAAGCAGCTCGGCTTTAACTTACAGGTCTAAATCATTTTTCAAAGTTTTTTTGTATACCTACACTAGTGCTTAAATGCGATCATACCTCATGGTAAATGAAGATGCAGCCTAACATTTTTTTTATTCGATGACAAGCTAGTCCTTGACTGCGATCTCACCTGATGGTAAGTGAGGATGCAGTCTAAGATGGTAGCGGGCTAACTTGGAAAGGGTATGGCAGTGAAACATTCAACCCATATCCCTAATTGGATTCTACACGCCATTCGTGCCGGAACACTAAATCGCTTGGCGGCACGTCTTTGACGGTAGGGTGGTAACTAGCCACAGCCATAGCCTCCCACCAGACCAGACCAGAGACAATTCAGAAATTATAAATTCCCAAATTGACCCCGCTGGGAATCGAACCCGGGACCTCCCAGTTATAAGACAACAGCGCTCACCACTGAGCTAGGGAGGTCGTCACATGGAGCGAAGTTAGTCAAAGTATTGAAAAATGGAGGCCGGAAGGAATTCTAAATATTAGCTGTACTTACTACAAGCAAAGTGCTTAGTGCACATCCGTGGGATGTCAACTACTTAGCGATGCAGAACTACTGGATGCTTTACGGTTGATGGCAGAAAGTAACGGTGAATTGAATAATACTTACATCACTAACAACCAAGGTACGTTACCTCAAAAATGTGTCAATATACTGAAATTATTAAAACATCCAAAATTATCTGAGTATTGAAATCTTGACATAATTAATCTTTGATCAACAGGACCCATGACACAAGATATACACTCCAATACAAAACTAATAATAGAAAATAGTGTTGGAGAAAAATAAGTTCTCATCAACGAAAACGTTGCTTGGACACCTACTACCCAGGCAATTCTCAAATTTCTCAATCATTCTAAGGGTAAATTCGATTGCAAAACTCTTTCCCAAATATTGAATAGCAGCAGACGTTACTTTGCGGATTCCATGGTACACAAAGAACAAAGAAAAAGTAAAAATAAAGGTGGTAATTGTACCACCTTTTAAAACTAAAGCTACAAGGGTTCCAAAGGCGCCCTGGTTTGAGATGAACCCACAGCCCACAACAAACTCATCCTATTATTATTTTTACTACCATCACCTAACGAAATCCCTTATAACTTAAAACTGTTAAAGCAATACTCAATCACCATTTAAATTATCTGTTTTAACAAAAAACACGGGAACCATGAGGTGTACTTTTAGAGATTCATTTTTGCTATCTCTCCAACCCGTCACCTTAATTTCTCTCTGATCGCTAAGCAAACAGTATGGGCAAATTATCAATATAATACGTGCTTGAATGCGATGTGTCGGTTTGGATTGTGACGATTCATCGTCTTCACCAATTGTGCACGGTGTTAATTTGACAAAAACATCTTAATCTCTTAATGAGACATTCGAGGTCAGAGATAGAGCACCTGCTTTTTTTGGGATTATTTCACTGAGTGACTGTAGAGTCTCACCAGGTAGTAAATTATGACGGGAGACTAAGATGTATACGCCAGCTAATTTCAACAAGAGCTTCTTCAAGATCCATATTTATTTCTAGGCGATATCGCACCAAGTTGAAAGCTAAATCGCTTGATAGCAGGTGTTAAAGACATTATCAGCAACCCATCTCCTTTCAGAGAAGGTTTATAGGCTATAGTCCACGACGCTGGCCCAATGCGAATGGGCAGACTTCACACACCTTCGAGGACATTATGGAGAACTCTGAGATGAAGAAGGAAGGAAGGAAGACAACACTGAAGCCACGCTGATGCTAGAACTTATAACCAGAGTTTTCGTGCATAAAGTTAAAACTGAATACTGGATCTCTAACTTATGATTAATTTCACACATTTTATATTCAAGTTCCGTTCCTACAGTCTAGGTTTAAAAATAGATAATTCAGAGAAGAACTACCTATTAAAATTGATATTCAAAACTCAGAGGCAATGCCAATATAAATAAATAAAGAACACGCCCGGATTTGGCAGCTATTATGGAGATCATATCACGTATAGACGTTCAAAAATGGACGCTAATCTGCATGTCTATGGTGTCATACCGTAGTCCATACTAAAGTTACCATCGCGAATTTATGACAGCCCGTAATGTGCCGTAAGTGCACGGTAAGTAATACTACGTTTATGGCAAGTACAGACACGAAATAAAAATACTTTGGAACTGTGCCACACCAAGCTCCTCAAACAATTGTATACGTATTTGAAGAGGCTTAGACATGAAATTAGCATGTAACCCATGTTTCTATTCATCGATTGTACTAAGTTGCCAATTCGTAAAGGCACGCCATAATAACTGTTAACCGCTGGTTAACAATATGCTCTTGAATCTTATGTCGGTTTGGATAAATATTAATTAAAATCTAATATGCAAATACTAACACATTATTTATGTAGTCTTATAGAATTGAAATTAACTTGACATATTTGGCACGCAATTAATGATTAGAGTTAAACTTTGGACAGGTTTTGGCAACGTATAAGATATTGTGAACACTTGATCAGTAAGGCCATTAAACTGCCGATAAATAATATTTATGACAAAACATATAGGTAAGAGGATTAATGGAACCATAGATAGACATGGTGGGCGGATGATAATAACTATAAGTTCTAACTTTCATTTGCTAATATTCAATCAGATTTTTTGATCTTATTGAATTTGTGCACATATTTATAAATCAGGGCCGGGCCACAACAATACTCAATATTGCAAAAAACAAAATATCGAATTATATTGATTAACGAGGCAAGACAACCCAATAATTGTCTATAATCATTAAATCTTATTTTCTTAAGTGCCGATTTCCCCAACGGCGAGTGATGTTTACTCGAGAAATAAATGAGGCATTCTAGCAGTTTTTGTAGTTATTAAAAATAGGCTAAAATATCAAAACGCTCTGTTTATTCTACGCTGGTGAAATCAGCCCTTTAATCTATCTATGAAACCAAAAAAGAATGATCTAACTCCCTAACAGTCGTATAATCGTATTTTCATCTCTAAACAAGTTAATACCGCTAGAAATCAGTTAGGTTAGGACATTTAAAAAAGCCGTATTCTCTGATCGCGTCGTAAACGGGCCGCGGACCGTTAATGAGCAGATCTCATTAAGCTCATTAGTATGCAAGCCCTGATGACTACCAGTTTTTTCTATAAATATTGAAGCAGAGAGAGGCAAGTGAGCATTCGATTTGCGAGGTCAATGTTCCGTAGTTTTGATAGGGCAACATTGTTAAGAACTCTGATAGTCGCTTCGGTCTAGGTGGTTAGCATTTTTGACTGCAGATGAAGAGATCCTAGGTTCGACTTCCAAAAAAAGAGTTTTTCTGTCAAAAAATTCTCAGTACTAGCCCGGAGTTGGGAAGTAGCCGGTGTGTCACACCCATGCCTCGGAGAGCAGGTAAAGCCATCGGTCCTGCGTCTAATTTCTCTCCGGACATGTCGGACTATGAGATTGAGAGAATAGACAGTGAACCTTTGTTTTCGTACACACTTAGGTAGGTACTATAATATCTCACGTGCAGATGTCCAATCTCTGTTAAGATTGGCCAGCGAGGTTGGATTTGGGTTGGAGGACATTTGAAAGGTATAGGGAAGTAAATCCAATCACCTTTAAGATAAAAAGAAAACTTGAAGTCTTGGACTATTGATCCGTAGACCTAGTTGTTGTTAGTAACTACACAAAACAAGATATTTTTAAATAAAAATTTCATATTTTTTCAAACAATAGCGATGACCATATTATTTTCTTACAACCATACAAGTTCTTTACGAGTTTCATGATTATACCGATTCTGATGATTGATACTGATGATAGATGGAAGATTAGTAACAATTTTTCTGCAGCGAAATCTACAGCAAGCGATCTAAAAAAATTAGTTGTCAATTTGTTCTCCAAGGAATCCTAATAGATACCCATAGTATGCGTAGTTTAAGCCAACGTTAACGTTAACGAAGCGTCATCGACTATCGGTCGAGTATTCGTCGCTGAATTTAAGATTATTTTGCGTTTTAAAATTCGGTTTGGTACCTTATCAAACAAAATCAAATAGATTTAATTTTACTTATGAATAGAAGTGATCATTTCATTCTCCAAGGGATACTAATAGAGTGAGTAAATAATACGCCTAGTTCAATTTCTCTAACGACGCGGCGTCGATGCTTTTACAATTTATTGGTCGAGTGTTCCAGTACTCCTCTCGGAGTTTCTGATTAATTCGTTTGTTAGAATTAGATATACAGAATGAGTAGAATATGAGTATAGAGAAGAGAACCAGCAGCTAAATCACAAATCTTACGATTTTAGCTTAGCTGTTAGCAAAACCCATTTGTAAGATCATGATATTGGCTTAAATAATTAATGATATTTTATATTTGATTTGATAGAAGCTGCAGTACTTTTAAATAATCATCATAAAGTCCCTACAAGAAAACAATATTTGATTTTTATTTATTGTGAATCTAATAAGCAATTCAACACACATTTTTTGGCAAACAGCCGGTTTTGTGACCTATCTGTTAATTGTAATGCTATTTTTGTTGGGTTGATAGCTGTTTTGTGTGTCAAATAAATAAATAAAAAATCATCATGGCAACTAACGTTGGTCCATTAGTGCGCACGGTTAGCCTCTCAGAATGTGAAAGGTTTAGGCCATAGTCTACCACGCTATTATGGAGAACTCTTCATACAGGTTTCGTCATGATGTTTTCCTTTGCCATTAAATGAATTAATAGAATACACACGGCTAATACTTAGTTGGTATCTAGTATGTTCTAGTATAATTTCTACCGTTTACTTTCAAGTGTTCGCCACTCAGCTTGAGATTATTGCTCATTAACATAAGATACACAGATGAAGTTAATTATAAATACAGGAGGCGAGTAATAGGTACTCGCTTGGTATCTAGTACAATACTGTATATCTTACTTTAATGTTCAAATGTTCACCAGTCTGTGTTAGATTATTTCGCTTGTTTAAATTAGATATGCAACATGTCTGTAGAAATTATAAATACAGTAGTAAGCGTAAAGTAAAGCGAATACTTAAGTATTCGCACCATGTCACAGTTATACAGAATTTTATTATGTAACTTGAACAGAAATGTATCAACCTTAATCTCAACCTTATTTGCAAAACTTTACAAAAAGTGTAGAAGTAGTACCTAAATCGATCGATCATACATATTATCATTTAAAAGTTGGTCATTAAAAAAAGAATTTGGCACGCACTAACAAAAATCTCACGAAAAAGTAAATTAATTAGTAAAATAAACATATGCCGAAGATAACTAGCGAAAATTACAGAAAAAGATTCCGTACAATAGAAACATTTAACAAGCCAAGTTGCTAATATCGAAAATTAAACGATAAATATTATTGACGCAAGATTGACGCAGACATAGCAAAACCAAAAGCTTCAGTAGAGAGAATTTTAGAACTTATTCCACAGGTAATACAGACTTTAGATGTTAATATTAAAAGTACTGTACTCTGTACCTGTAAGCGAAGTTTGAAAAGCAATATTCTCGTAGGTAAAGTTCACGTGTCTTGAATTTGTTTGGCGTCAAAGAAAGAATTTCTCATAAGCGAGGTTGCCTCATCTCGTTTACGGCTAGCTAAAGATAAATAACGGAGCAAAGGAGATGTAATCTGATGTCATAATCAACTGCAGGGTGCCTGCTATGGTAATTTGTGCCCTACTGACAAAGACTAAACTTAAATACTTGGTACTATTTGAGAATAGTAATTAAGACTATGGATTTTTGGCATATGTGATTTGAATGTTATAAAAGGCCAAAGGGGATGACAAAATGAAAAGAATAATCAAAAATAAAATAGATTTATTCAGCAATGGTCTCTGAGTATTAAAATACTCAAAGGCGATGGTGTAGTTGGTGAAATTAATTAGGTAAATTAGTAAAATACTTCGTACAATTACACTTCTTTGAATATTGAATATTAATCCACGGGGACGAAATCTCTATAATTTTCTTACTTTGCCTGCGCTGAAGCTAGAAATAAAATAAAACAAGGACCCCATTAAGGGCCGATTTTGCCATCGTAAAATTAGTCTTATCCGAGCGTGATATTTTGACAGTTTTTATTTATTTATTTATTTATACAACTTTATTGCATACAAGATCAAAAAATATACAATAAGTAAAGAAACAATTTAATACAAAAGGCGGCCTTATCACTAAGAGTGATCTCTTCCAGGCAACCTGTACTAGAGAACATTATGCACTGAGAGACGGGGTATCGCAATAAGTGCATAGGACTACAAAACAATAATAATTATTAAACATACTTACATACACTCTAATAGATACAAACTATACCAAAATACATTAAAATAAGAATATAATCATATATACAACACATACATAATAATATATAAAGATATATATATATATACATATATATAAAATATACATACACTATGAATATACAAACATGTTATTAGTACCTACTCAATTTTAAAGCTTGGAAAGATAGTGTTGCTTGAGACGGCTTTAAAAAACGGTCAAAGATTGAGCTCGTCTAATTTCAGCTGGGAGTTCATTCCAAATGACAGCTGCTTTTTTGGTGAAAGACTCCGAAAAACAACACGTGTTACCTTTGAATATTTTCAGACGGTTATCGGAAAGGGAACGCAGGGTGTAGTTATAAAGAAAAGAGTTAAGGAATTTAAAGCGCTCTTTGAGATAGGGTGGTGACCAGGGATGATAGAGAGTAGCATAAAGGAGAGAGAGGACATGAAGATTTCGCCGGTACCTTATAGGAAGCCAATTCAACTTTTTACGATACTCGGAGACGTGATCGTACTTTCTGAGGCCAAATATAAATCGGATGCACAAGTTTTGCAATCGCTCCAATTTATTAGTTATTAGTTTCAAGTTATTTAGTTTTTGTATAGAAAATCTGGCAAAATATCTTTACGCTCGGATAAGGCTTATAAATTAACGTTGGTGAAATCGGCCCTACATCGATATATATTAATAAATTATTAATTATTATTTATCATTTACCTATTATCGATTCTCTGTTAAACTTTATCTTTTTGAAATTAAGTAATGTTTTTGTGAAATTAAGTATCACTTTTGGCTTTATTTAAGAACTAAAATATCTTGTAATATATTATATGAATGCTGTCGATTACTAATAAATAAATAAATAAATAAATAAATAAATAAATATTACGTGAGAATACAATTCGAATACAGAAATAATGAACAAAGCAACTCAAGCTCGAAGTCAAAAACAAAAATTTTTATGAGCTCAATTACACCCACTATCGAGTGCACTGAACCGAGTATAAAATGGAAAGAATCCGATATCTCGGAGAAAGAATTTGCAATAAAGTAAGCCCCGCCCTCCACACGTTACTATTGGCGAGTACGTTCGGAAAAATGGGCTAAATGGGGGAAAAAGGGGGAAAGAGTTAGGGTGTGTGCACAAGATGTGTGTGGGAAAGATTCGCCTATTGGCGATATGCTAAGAATACGAGCATGGATCGCTGGGTACAATGTATTTTTCTCATTTGTCTTTTTGTAAGTTGTAAAAGGGTTTAAAGAGATTCTCCATCATTAATTAGAGTTATATTATGTTACTAGCTCTGTAACGAGAAAATAGATCGATAACGGGTAAAAAGCTTTTGAGAGTCGTATTATAATTTATATCTAATAATAAAGAATGGTATTAAAAACCAAAAAAAAACATAAATCTTTAGGCAAAGAGGAATAAACTTTCCTTTTTTTCGAAGAAGTACAGAAAAAAGAAGTAAATACAAATAATTGACCGAGCGAAGCGAAGGTCTCTGAGTTTACTAGAGCGATTTGCACTTGTCCGTCCGTCCGTCTGTCAGAGCCTTATAGCTTTTGAATTACTGAACGTAATTACTTCAAATTTAGATATAATATGTAAACCGATGGCCTCCAGCCGAAAATGGCTTAAAAAGTTATAAAAATCTTTATTTCAGGGGGGCTCTCATAGAAGCGAATGCGAAGTAAATTTTTTTTTTTTTTGCGATTCATAGGTTTTCTGTTAATCATTTTAAAGACAATTTGGAACAGAGTACAAACGTATTTTTTTTTAAATTTTTTTCCTAAAATTGACGAAATGGGGGGCTTTCAAAGTGGCGATTTAATACGCTCGCTTGAAGAGGCTCTCTGGGAAAATTGGCTATATATTTCCAAGTTGTACTTATTTTCTTACTTCACTTGTATCCTGTACTTGAACAACAAATACTAAAATTATATGAATATTATAAAGAAACGAGATTATTTAATTTTTAATGAGCATCAGTAAATTTCACATAGCTTCACAATAATGCTAATAGATGGCGCAGTCATTAACTATTCCATGGAACTACTCGTAGGAGTTACGACTACGATCTATCCCAAAAACAGTTTTGCGTCGAGCATTATTATTTAGGTACATAATATAATAACATATTATTCAATTAAAATTATTCTTTAGTTAAATATCAAACTTCAATAAACTATTAATTGCTGCATTTTGTATATTTTCTATTCGCGTCGATAGATGACGATTTGTACAGATGCCCCTAACCCGTTTTCACTCGTTAGTACCTACATAATAATTCAATGTTTTCACTGACGTTCCCTAACCTTTACGGGCTACCGATGATAAGTTAGGTGATGATTACTGTCAACTTCTTTATCACGATCCTGTACGGGACACCCAAAGGACATTGGGACGGATGTGTTGGACGGTGGGAAAAGGATTGTGTTTTGGAGCTACCTACGTAAAGAGACTCCTACATAGGGGATGATTTAGCTGTATGTTTGGTGAAAACGGGCATAATAATAATGTCAGTTTTGGTCGTCATGTATCGATTGAATGAATAATCATGGGATACCGTTACCGCGAGGTCTCAGTTCGGGGCGAACTACTAGTAATAGCAAAACCATGCTGTACCTAATTTCTTTAAAATAGTCCGTAAAATAGACTTTCAAACATTGTGAAAACGGCATTGCAGCTTGCAATGCAAAATCATAAATGCCTTCATGGAAAATGGTTTGAAAGGAGATGGTCCACTTTGGGTGTACTCTTGTACACTATACCATGAAAAGCAGAAAAATACAGAAAGTTCATTAAAAATAAAATAAATTAGAACATCGCAATAAATAACTTGCTAAAATAAAAATAATTTCAAGTTTTTCGGTACTACTTGCAACACTTACAAGATGGCGTCCTTCAATCCGAGTTTAAGCTATAGAGAAGATAGGTATCATGTAGACGCGCATCTATTTTGACAGCTAACCTCATTACGTCAAAAAACATGAATTCGCCCGCCATTATCCAGATTATACCTAGCTAGTTAAGTTACGTCACGTGGAGATAATAAATAATTTTTTGCTCCATAATTTAGATGAGTTCGTGGATTTGATTAATCAAAAATGGGTTCATATTCTATTTTCTTTCATTTTATCACTGGTACAAGACTAGACCCAGACTCAATACAATTTTGGACGTCTCCTTTGTCATTTTGAGCTTTGCTATCCATTACAATAATAATAGTAACTCTGTCCTTCAGACTGTCCTTTCTCTATCTGTGACTGTCCCATCTGTCCTTTTCACGCGTAAATCACTAAACCGATTTCAACAAATTTAAGCAAATAGATAGTTTTACATCCTGAGGAAATAGGATACTTTTTATCTTGGAATATCAAGAAGGTGCCACAGAATTTTTATAAAGTTCATTTTACCTACCAACATTTCATTTCATACCTACTTTCATTCTTGTGAAGTCACTAGCTTCAACTATTTTTATAGCTAGCATATTCTTTATATGCAATGAAGTTTATACAACCGTCTCCTGAACTATAAGCAAACCATTTAAGAAAGTACACACACAAAAAAGTCAATAATCTCGACTCCGCCGCCGTAAACATGAATGGCTCTATCGCAATATTGCAAAAGTTCTCAAGAACTTTATATTAATAGCCGCCAACGTCTTTTGTTCTTCGCCGACACTCTTTATTTACATGGTAGCTGTAAAGGCCACCACATACACAATACTTCAAGTAGCAGCGATCGGCTATTTGAGCGCTTTTCGGAAACTCATAGATCATACCAATTCTATATAACTATCGGAAGTTATGCCAACGAACGGCAGTCGTCAGAAAAAAAGGAGGCTATTATTTCACAAGGCGGTCCTAAAACAAAAATGATTTAGCTACAACAACAGCAAAAGGTGTTGACGCAGCAGTGGTATAGTTTTACGATATCTATTTAATAAATTTTATTAATGTAGTTATATAGTCACATACATGTATGATGAAGGATGTAAAGATTTTTTTTTAAATTTATTTAGAAGTCCTCTGCAGGTTATAAGCCTCTTGTATAGACTTCTACATGTCTCGGTCTTATACTGCTTTTATCTTACGGCTCCATGCGACTAATCTTAGCTCCAGATTAGACAGTGCATCGTTCATCGTTCATCGTTGCGAAAATGAACCGTCGTTATTCGCACTGAGGGTGAATTTTCAAGGGTTAATTTTTCAAGATTTTTGTTTTCATTTTCAAAGGTTATCGTTGAGCCATCCGTCTAAATTCGCCCTTAGGGCAAAGGGCCTTAGGGTTGATTTTCGCAAAAAATATCCGCAAAATTGAACGATGAACGATGCACTGTCTAATTTGGGCCTTATGTCGTCGGTCAATCTAGTGCGAGTTCTTCCAACACTGCGCTTTTTCGGTGCGAAGCCGAAGTCACTACTTCAGCTCTTTGGCGCCAAGACGCGATACAGTCGTAATAATATCACCGTTTGTCGATGCTAAAAGTATCGCGTGTGTTTCAACTCTAAGCAGTAAGTTGAACGTTTTATTGAGCCACTGTAAATACTAAAAGAATACTGTGTAATGCTGAATACCACAGTTTATACAGTTTTTATTTGCACTATGGCACTCATAAAACCACGCTATGTTAGGGATGGCCTCATTAAATGTGTAATTTATTTAAGCTTCACATAACTATTCGTTTTGTTTGTATGTAACCTACTAGCTGATGCCCGCGACTTTGCCCGCATTAATTTTGTTTTGTTTTGAAGTTTTTGAAATTCCCGAAGGAACTCATACATTTTCCGGGACAAAAAGTACTTTAAACAGAAACAGAAAGTGCAGTTGGCCGTCTTAACTCTTAGAAATGATCTCTGCCAGGCAAATACTTTGCAGAGGAATATGATGATCTGAAGATGAAGTAATCTATGTCTTCGCCAAGTCTCATCAATATCAGTTCAGCGGTTGAATGGTGAAAAAGGTAAAAACAGACACACAGGCTAAAAACGTTACTTCCACATTTTATAACATTAGTATGGGTATTTTTCTAAAGTTAACCAAAAAACAACTATTTTAATTTTAACCTTTTTAGCGTTCCGTACCAAAATGGTAAAAATGGAACCCTTATGGTGAGACTTTCTCCGTCCGTCCGTCCGTCCGTCCGTCCGTCCGTCCGTCTGTCACAGTCGATTATTTCAGTAAGTATTAAAGCTATCGACATGAAATTTGGCATAGTTGTGTATAATAGTGGCCCAACATCATTGGAGTAAAGAAAAATCGAAAATTATTTTTAGTTTTATTAAAAAAGGGGGAAAATCGGGGGTTTGAAATTTCAAAGTAAATTAACTATACCGAGTGGGGTATCATATGAAAGGCCTTTACTTGTGCATTCTAAAACAGTTTTCTATTTATTTCTATATATAATAGTTTTTGAGTAATCGGCCAAAATGTCGAAAAAAAATACCGTTCCCCCCCCCCCTTATCTCCGAAGTTTACCAATCGAAAAATCTGAAATAATTATGGTCAACAGAGGTTTATGTATATTTTACAGGAAAAATAAAAGCATCGCGAAAATTATTTTAGTTTGATTAAAAAAGGGGGAAAATGGGGGGGTTTGAAATTTCAAAGTAAGATAACTATACCGAGTGGGGTATCATATGAAAGGCCTTTACCTGTACATTCTGAAACAGTTTTTTATTTATTTCTATATATAATAGTTTTTGATTAATCGGCCAAAATGTTGAAAAAAATACCGTTCCCCCCTCCCCTTATCTCCGAAGTTTAGCAATCGAAAAATCTGAAATAATTATGGTCAATAGAGGTTTATGTATATTTTACAGGAAAAATAAAACCAACGCGAAAATTATTTTAGTTTAATTAAAAAAGGGGGAAAATCAGGGGTTTGAAATTTCAAAGTAAGAGAATTATACCGAGTGGGGTATCATATGAAAGGCCTTTATTTGTGCATTCTAAAACAGTTTTTTATTTATTTCTATATATAATAGTTTTTGAGTAATCGGCCAAAATGTCGAAAAAAATACCGTCCCCCCCCCTTATCTCCGAAGTTTACCAATCGAAAAATCTGAAATAATTATGGTCAATAGAGGTTTATGTATATTTTACAGGAAAAATAAAACCAATGCTCTAACTAGCATAGTTTTTTTTATATTAACAATAAACCTCTACAAACAAAGTTAACGATAAATAAGCAAATTAATATAATATTATCGTTTTACTTTTACTTTTGGAGTACGGAACCCTCGGTGCGCGAGTCCGACTCGCACTTGGCCGGCTTTTATTTTTATTCAATGACAAGTCATGAATAAGATCTGGTGAAGAAGACTGGTGAATGAGGTTGAGGTTATGATGGAATTTATTTAACCTGTCCTTCAACATACCAGATTATCAACAACATACCAGCACTCTAATAGTCTCTGTCGGGAATATAACCCCGGACTTCCTACTTGTACCTACTCGTAAGTCACAACACCACATCCCGTAGGGTGTCGGAAAAACATTTAAAAACTTGTGTCAAATCAAGGTCAAATCTTATTGTAGTAGTACCGCACACACTAAGGGCCGATTTCACCAATGTAAAATAAATTTTAGCTGAGAGTAAGTTTGATATGTTGGCAGATTTTCAATAGGTACCTAAGTAGTAAAAAAACTGTCAGAACTGCCCAATTTATTCTTCAGTTAAACGTCACTCGACGTTAGTGAAATCGGCACTAACTGCCGCACTCAGAGTCATATCGTTACTTAACGACTTAATTTTGGATTTTAAAAAGTTTCATTCTCAGAAGTTAACGCTTCGTTTGTACATTAATGACAATTGAGTAATAGATTTAATGATTTTTAATTTTTTTTTTCAGCTAAAAGGCGGGTGCATCTGCCGCATCGGCTCAGTTGCTTATGCGCCGCAAATACTCTGCCATTTCTAAGGATTATATTTTTGCGGCGCTTGCTTTTGAGACTCTGGGTCCATGGTCATCGGACACGAATAATTTTTATAAATGTCGTGTCCCAAAAATTGATCCACGCCTCTGGTGACCAAAGAGCTGGCGCTTATTTAGCCCAAAGGCTTAGCCTCGCTATTCAGAGAGGTAATAGCGCCAGTGTTTTGGGCACCATGCCCATTAGCGATCACTTGGACGGCGTGTATTTTTTGTAAATATAATTAGTAGTAATTTTTTAATTTATTTTTTTCCATAATTTTTATTTTTATTAAAACCTTTAAAATTAAATTACTTTGCATAGTTTAATTAATTAATCATAAAAATAATATAATTTAATACATGCGGCTGAGTGCGGTAGTGAGTCACAAGTCAATGATTAACTAACCGTAATTTAAATTTAATGAATGACTCTGAGTGCGGCAGTAAGTACCCATACCGTACTACGAGTAAGTACTCGTAGTTCGTGTACCTATAGAATTAATTCAATGCTATATTTATTGTCAAGTAGCCCAGGTTCGTTTGTAAGGTGGCGTGTTTCTAAAGAATAAGATATCCAATTTTACAAGTCTTCCAATCGACAGCGACAGGTCACGATGGGCGAAATTATTTGCAATAATAAATACAGGTGTATTGGCTTAATGTACCAATATAAAACGTGATGAATTCTTTATAAATTGTATTTTATTTGTATAATAAACAAGCAGATTACTGCACTTCTACAGCACGCGTAACCATCTAAATGGCGGTAATCAATAACAATCGCAACAATTTACGTGATTATTATTAGGTATATCAAGACTAGCTTTTGCCTTCAACTTTGTGGGTGTGGAGTTAGCTGTTTTTAACATTCCAGTGAAAAACCTTCATTTATCCGCGATAAATAGTTACACTCTCCATAGTCCAGCTCTAAATGATTGCATCAGTTTGCTGTTTGACAACATTATGGAGAACTTTCAGGCATGCCGGTTTCTTCATGATGATGGTTTCCTTCACTGTCACAATATATTTATTTAATCGCATGGCGTTAGATGCGTAAGCGTTTTAATAATAAATATCTGGGTGACCGAGCTTTGCTCGGTTATTTGTTTTTTTTTTTGGTAAATCGTATTTTTGGAAATTATATACATATATTTAGAAAAATAAATAATCAAATAATGGGGAAAATATAATCGTCTGGAATCGAACCGGGGTCTTCTGGTTTCGGGACCACCCGATTTGCCGAGCTATTCGAACTTTATAGATGATGGCGATTTACCTTCGTATTCTAATGATACTGTAAGGGGGTTTTCATTGCCTGAAAACACGGATAAAACGACCTTTTCTAAAAATGAAACCTAGCTAGATCGATTTATCGCCCCCGAAACCCCCTGCATACTAAATTTCAAGAAAATCGTTGGAGCCGTTTCGGAGATTCAGATTATGTATAATATACAAGAATTGCTCGTTAAAAGGTACGTTTAAAGGTAAGTTTAGTACGCACAATGGACAGATCAAACATTGTTGTTTTCCTAACCATGTGACAGCTGGGTCATGGAGGTCAAAAAGATCCCTAGGTGAACCCTGGTAGGCGTGAATGGGGCAGCGCTGGATGATGTGCTCTATCGTTTGCTCTTCCTCACCGCACCCACACATGGGAGAGCGAGAGAGTTTCCAGCCCCATTTGTGCAGGAGGTATTTACAGCGTCCGTGTCCTGTTCTCAGTCGGTTTAACCAACAGCATAAGTTACGGGGAAGGTGGAAACCTTTAGGTTTGACTGTTTCCTTTACAGTAAGTGAATATTAGTTGGAGAAATCTAAAAACCCTTATTCATTCCAAAATTATAGATAAATTAGCGTAAAATATTGATCTTTCCCATGGCAAGATCTTAAGTAGAATAGGTTTGAAATAGCCATAACGCTAAATTGCGAACGTCCGACATCCAAAGCCGTCTCTACTTTGGATCCACTTAAACTAATCTAAACAAACATAAACAAAGTAAATCCAGTGGCTGCAAAAAAACCCGCATTTGTATTCATTCTCGCTTATTTTCTCCTTCGCCTTGCCACTTTCATCTCTTTTACTCGAATAGTCTCGCGAATCTTTCGGGCCTTTTATTTAATGTTCAATTTATATACGAAGCTTATGTACATACATTTCATTTACTCTGGATCTTCTATTTCTTTCTGGCCCATCTATTCTCCCTTTCCAAGGATTTTCGAGCGCAAAATCCTACTTACAGTGTCCCTGGGCTCGGCCGAAATGGTTTTTTTTTCGCGAGCGTCGCTTCAACAATCTTGATTGTTTAAACGCTTTTAGAGCATATGTATTTTTTCACTGATAAGGAATTTTGGTCTAGCTCATATGCCTCTAATCCGATATAAAACAGTACCGCGATTGCGTAACTCACTCCCTGAGAAAGTACAAGCTAGTCTAGTAGACCTACAGAATTGAAAGGAAAAAAATGTACGTGTAAATCTGACTAAATCTCATTTGAAAATAACTCGTTAAAAAATAATAAATAATACACTCTAAAATATTTTATGTTTACTATCTATAAATTATTATTAGATTATGTTAATAAGTTATCGTATGGTTGTAAGTTAGTTATACTTATAAGTTTGATGCTATTAATAACCCACAAATTTTAGCAATGTGCTGTGTTTAGGAACTGCCAAGTTCATTTGCACGTTTTTATAATTATGAGTTTTTTTAATTACTTACCTTGCCTTTAATAATAATCTTTTTATAAACTTAAATGCATATTTAAACGAAGTCTTCATCTATATTCTGTGAATAACCCAAGAAAAAAATAGTTTGAATTGCAGTTTTTAGAGTGTATTTTTAGGCAGGTGCTATTCACAGTTTTATTTTGTTCGTGACTGACTTTCTTTTATAACGTTGTTAAGTTATTAGCAACATAAAAGTGTAAATTGATATTGAGTGTTATTGTAATATACATGAATGAAATGATACTATATATGTATGTATATACAAAATCAACAAAGGAATGTACATTTACGTGCAGGAAGCAACATCTATCTATCTATAATATAATAAAACTGTAACAGGTCCAATTCTGTACATTGAAGATATTTTGAAAATTTTTGTTTGAGGGCACTCTATAATCGATACTGAAGCCAAAACAATTTTTTTTTAATTTTTTGTCTGTCTGTCTGTCTGTCTGTCTGTCTGTCTGTCTGTCTGTCTGTCTGTATCTTGGCCGCGCATCACGCCGAAACTACTGGACGGATTTAAATGAAACTTGGCACCATTTAAGTTAATACAACGAGGTATAATATAGGATACTTTTTATCCCGAAATTCAGCACGGTTCCCTTGGGAGAGGGGATGAAAGGCAAAATGTGTATTTCGCTGTAATTCATTAATGCGTATTCCGATTTAATCCATTCTTTTTTTGTTAGAAAGCAGGTTCTTTAAAGATTGTCCGGTAATTATTTCAAGGTCGTTAATTTCGTAGTTCAGAAATTATAGACATCACGATCTTCAGTATAAGGTCCAAATAACTTGAACCCCGGAATCTACAAGATACTTTGAATGAACGGCTCATCTTAAGCTGGCAAGCGTACTTTATCGTACATATAGCCATCGTGGATAGCCCTATTATGTCAAAGTCAAACTACTCCAAAGGCGTCAGATTTTGCCAAACGATCATTATACCTACATATTACATAGTAGGTATGGATGTAATACATCGTATGGACTTAATGCTACAGTGTTTTCCTATGCAATTTAATATTCTAATCATACTAATATTATAAATGCGAAAGTGTGTTTGTTTGTTGGTTTGTCCTTCAATCACGCCACAACAGAGCTACGGATCGAAGTGATTTTTTTGCATGGGTACTGTAGTTGAGGACATAGGCTACTTTTTATCCCGGAAAATCAAAGTGTTCACGAGGGATTTTAAAAACTAAATCCACGCGGACGAAGTCGCGGGCATCAGCTAGTTGTAAATAAAAAGCAAAATGTGCGTTTGGTAATATTATGAATCCGGGAGTAGGTACGCCGTTACACGTGTTGGCTTGGAGCCAGTTGTTTATACCGTATTTTTGCCTTACGTTGTGCATCGTGAATTAATAAAATGATTTTACGATTTTGGTAGAGACACTTTGTAGCTTTTTGCAAAGAATAAAAAAAAATATTAATTGGTAATTTTTTTAAAAGGCGGCTGCACATCGGGAATATCACGAATATTTGGTAAATCGAGCAATAAAAAGTAATTTAGCGACAGTTATGATGTCTGTAAGTGTACGCCAAATCTCATGGAGCCATATAGGGAACGCTGGAAATGTCAAGAATATTTTATTTTGAAAATTAAGTTGTAAAAAATTATTTATTGACACTCTTGACCAAAAACTCAGGAACTTCACAAACTTTTTCTTTTTTCACCGCTCTACCAGAGAAGTGCGAGAAGTCGTGAGCGTTGAAATCCTTATCTTTATAAATCAAACCAAACACGAATCGTTTTCTTCAAAATTTCTTAAACGAAACGAACCATCAAGGTGTGGCAGACCTTCCAGTGCGGATGCCTTGCTGCCTTGCAGGTATAATAGGAGTATTGATTACCTTTAAAATAAGTGTGTGTATGTAATAGGCATCCAACCTTATAAATGCTTCGTAAAGAGAGAAAAGGTCACATGGACTTCATCGGTTTGGTTTAACATACTTTAATTTGAAGCCATGTTTTGAAAAAGATTTTCCCATGCAATGGCAAACAAAATATAACCTACCCTTAAACATTCTTCTACTAAATAAGCACATTTTGATTTAGATTTCGTCATTATTTTCCGGTGACATTACCTATGTTTCAATCAAAGAATATATATCTACGTTTCAACATTACTTCTTCCATGGTTTCAACGCAAAATCTCTCAGCACAAGAAATAAAATTAGTAATAAAGTATCAAGACGTCTCAAAGCACATACAAAAGAAATTGTGGAGAACGCACTTCGAGAGATATTTCTTTATATTCCTCGACGCAACCACTCTGGGGAAATTTAAGCGCGAGCTACCGGCAGGCCTGGCACAGTACCGCGGTGTCACTTGCTATATTTGCCACCATTTTGAAAATATTCTAATATAAACAATTACGGGCGTCGTGACGTGAAATGGGAACGGGTAAATTTTTTAAATGGTTTTTTGTGACACATTAGAATCTCTTTAGAGTCTTCTCTTCTTGTTTTTTATCAACCGATAGTCGTCCACACAGAGGCTTTGGCATCGGCCATATTGAAAATTAAGAACCCTTGAACAATTTAGTCACGAAGGCACTTCTCCTTCTGTGCAAACCGATAAACGTCCACAGTTGGACAAAGGTCTATTGCATGGACTTCCACAGGCATCGGCCTTGCGCCGCCCGTAGCCAGCGGCTTTTTGTGACTCGTCTGGTGTCTTCGGCCCGTCTAGCGGAGGGTCTACCAACACTACGGTTTTCGGTGCGGGGTCGCAACTGCAGCACCTTGGGACTCCAACGATCATCAATTCTTCGAACTATGAATGTAACCTACCCCGTCCATTTTCACTTCAGCCTTGCAACTCACTTTCGATTCTCCTCATATATGCATTTAATTTGATAAAACAAGATACTTCAAGAATAGCTCTGTATATATTATCCGCTGAGTGGACCTGAGGACCTGACGCTGCGGACGTAGGTATATCATCTTTATGATGGTTGGATGGTTAATTAACATTTTAAGTTTTGGACCTCGAGGACCCTGTGCTGAAGTAGGGGGGGGGACTGCAAAATTTTCGACCTTCCTCCGGTTTTCCCTCAATTCTACGCCAAAAGCATTTCTATACTTTTTTGTAGAGCGTTAAATTTTCTGAAAATAATACTCTGATCTCTACTAATGGCAGAATTACACCTTATTTCTTCTGTTATTCCGACCTTTTTCCATCTGAATATACCTGTCTACTGGACTAGAAAACTTGAGTTAGGAGTAGGTATGACACAAGTGCAACGGGTGGTAATCGAACCTGCGACCTTTCAGTTTTTAGTCCGCAACTTTAACCGTTGGGCTATTGAGGTTCTATTATTTAGTTCATTTTTAGACAGAAGTTTTGGTTATGCAGTTTTTTTTGTTTAAAAACTTTGAAAGCTTATATAAATACTTACCATACATTGCTACCGTTTTTATGTACTAGGTTCTTCAAATTCAAAAGTGCTGTGTGTTAGACGTGTTTGCTATACGAATTAATCTTAAACTAGACAAATCGTCAGAATAAATATGAAGTAAGCTCACGTACATACTCGTAGCTTATTTGGAACTTACTTCTCCGAAACAATAGAATGATAAAATACTTTGAAACATCTGCTGAATAGTAATTGACTTGCTAATAAATCCGTTGGCACACTTTTTTATACCGTGTAGGCGTAAATTTATCTCTCAAAAACATCATACGTTAAGAAGAATCGCCTAGCATCAGCTATCTTATTCCATTATGTTATAAGTTATAACCGAAAAGCAACTTTGACTACCACAGCTCATATTATTTACTTTGCTAAAATCTTGCTTTCTTTTGGAGTCTCCTGCAGATTTCCTCGATTTGATTGATTTGAATCTTTTTTATCTGACAGCTCTAAAGCAAAGACAGGGCTATGTTTTTCATTTTTTTATCATCTGGATTTAACATACCCTCGGAACATCGCAACGGCTGGATGGATTTTTGCAATTCATGAGGTGTCTAATATTATATTAGAGGAGTGTTTCGCGCCTGGACAAGTCCTTGGACTTGTCCAGGCGCTTTGGGTTGGACTTGTTCAACCCAAAACAATTATATGTTGTAATTTTTTTATGTGAATAACAAATTAAGAAAGTTAGAGAAAGTCTAACGTGTTTAATAAACCATGCAATTGTTACTGGGAAGGTTTGTTTTTAATGTTTTTATATAACCAAAATGGCGACCGTACCTTCACTTACAAAAAATGGCGGCAGACACGGAAAAAAATTGCCGTACCATAACGAAAGGCATAGTATGTCATTGAATAGGTAGGTATATTCTAAATCTAGATAATGTTTCCTTTACTATTTTATAGCTATAAGTTGAAGAAAGTTGTGTACAAAGTTGGTTGACGTAGACGTATCCATATTTCTATTTAGAGTTGTGCATACAGGTTGTATTTTTAGGGTTCCGTACCCAAAGGGTACCAACGGGATCCTATTACTAAGCCTACGCTGTCCGTCCGTCCGTCTGTCAGCGGGCTGTATCTCGTAAACCGTAATAGATAGACAGATGAAATTTTCACATATTATGTATTTCTATTGCCGCTATAACAACAAATAATAAAAATTAAATTAAATTAAAAAAATTAAATTAAAATGGGTAGGTGGGTAGATGGAAATCTTTTAATTTAATTTTTTTAACAGAACCCTAAAAGAGCGAGGCCCGACTCGCACTTGGCCGATTTTTTTAATTACTTAACTTGTTGCCCTTGGTAGCATTTAATAGAGTTAAGTGGTTGATCGAAAACAGCTGGCCGATTTAGGAAAAGCTGCATCAATCATTGCTGCAGCCTCAACTGTGGTGATTGGCATTCTTGCTGCAACAATTAAATTCAGCATGTTAATTTTTGACCCTCAAAAATTTATTTACTTTATTTATTTATTTTATTAATACAGGCCAATCAAAGGTGATTGCAAAATTCAAAATTATTTATTACACGTAGGCCAACCTGTGGCTCTTATGACACGTCGTGACTCTACCACCGGTTCGGAAATCGGATTCTGCTGAGAAGAGCCGGCAAGAAACTCAGCAGTTGCTCTTTACAAAATAATCATTTTACAATATTCTTCTTCTTCTTCTTCTTTATCAACCGATAGACGTCCACTGCTGGACAAAGGTCTCTTGCATGGACTTCCACAGGCCTCGGTCTTGCGCCGCCTGAATCCAGCGGCTCCCTGCGACTCGTTTGATGTCGTCGGTCCACCTGGTGGGGGGTCTGCCAACACTGCGCTTCCCGGTGCGGGGTCGCCACTCCAGCACCTTGGGACCCCAACGACCATCAGCTCTTCGAACTATGTGCCCCGCCCATTTCCACTTCAGTATCGCGACTCGCTTAGCTATGTCGGTGACTCTGGTTCTCCTACGGATCTCCTCATTTCTGATTCGATCCCGCAGGGACACTCCGAGCATAGCTCTCTCCATCGCCCGCTGAGCGGTCCTGAGCCTACTTATGAGGCCCTTAGTTAGCGACCATGTCTCGGATCCGTAAGTCATCACTGGCAACACGCACTGTTCGAAGACTTGAGTCTTCAGGCACTGAGGAATTTTGGACGAGAAGACATCTCGGAGCTTCCCGAACGCAGCCCAGCCGAGTTGGATTCGGCGGCTGATCTCTTTCTCGAAATTGGACCTACCTAGCTGGACTGTGTGTCCCAGGTAAATATACTCGTCGACAATTTCGAGTGCAGAGTTCTCAACAATTACTGGGTGGAGCGGTGCATGAGCATTGGACATGATTTTCGTCTTGCTCATGTTCATTTTCAGGCCCACCTGTTGAGAAACCCTGCTGAGATCGTTGAGCATTGTATTGAGGTCTCTCAGAGTCTCTGCCATGACTACTATGTCATCGGCAAATCGCAGGTGAGTGATGTACTCGCCGTTTATGTTGATGCCAAGCCCGTTCCAATCCAGAAGCTTAAAGACGTCCTCCAACGCAGCGGTAAAGAGCTTCGGGGAGATAACGTCTCCCTGTCGCACTCCACGCTGCAAGTGGATTGGCCTCGTAGTCTGGTCCTGTATACGTACTGACATTGTGGCGTTTTCATACAAGCACTTCAACACTTGGATATACCGGTAGTCAATCCGGCATCTCTGCAGCGACCTCAACACAGCCCAAGTTTCCACCGAATCGAAGGCTTTCTCATAGTCCACAAACGCTAAGCAAAGTGGCTGGTTATACTCTTCCGTCTTTTGTACAACCTGCCGCAGCGTATGGATGTGATCTATGGTACCAAAGCCTTTTCGGAATCCGGCTTGTTCGGGAGGCTGGAAGTCGTCGAACCTACGAGCGAGACGATTCGTAATGACTCTCGAGAACAACTTATAAACATGACTCAACAACGAGATGGGTCTATAATTCTTCAACAAGGTATTATCACCCTTTTTGAAGAACAGAACCACCACGCTCCTGTGCCATGCTTCCGGCGTTGTGCCCTCGTGGATGACGGAATTGAACAATCGCTGAAAGATCTTAAGTACCGGTTTTCCACCCGCTTTCAGGAGTTCCGCAGTGATTCCGTCATCACCTGGTGCCTTGTTGTCCTTGAGCTGTTTGAGAGCCATTCTAATCTCGTATAGGCTGACGTCCGGGATATCTTCGGTATAGTGTCGGGTCAGTTTGGCTCTGGGATCTTTCGCCAAATCTTCAACAGGTTTTTGTGTCGTGGTATATAACTGTCCATAGAACTTCTCAACCTCTCCCAAGACCTCAGGTCGAGAAGAGACGAGACGGCCGTCATCAGTTTTCAACCGCGTCAGCTGGCTCTGCCCGATAGACAGATCTCTCGCGAACACTTTTGAGCCTTTGTTCCGCTCAATGGTATCTTTAATACACTTGGTATTAAAGACACGGAGGTCGCGAGTTTGTGCCTTAGAGATCTGCCTATTAATCCGCCGGTAGGCAGCCGCGTCTGCCGATGACTGCAGCCTCATCTCTTGTCTCTCCTTCATTAGCTTGAGAGTATGGTCAGAGAACTTTTCGGTTCTTTTCCTGCGATGGGTCTTAAAGAATTTAGACCCCACAGTATGGACAGTTTCCACGACCCTGTTGTTTAGATCGTCCACAGAAACGCAGTCTGCTAGGCACTCGAATCGGTTCTGCAGTTCGAGTTGGAAGTTTTCGGGATTTTGGATATGAGCACGAGAAGGTCGGAGAGTGGACTTCACCAGTCTGGCCCTTTCCAGCTTTACATTAATATTCAACGTGCCTCTTACCATCCGGTGATCGCTACCGGTTTTCACCCTATTGATCACAGAGACATCATTGAATATATGCCGCTTGGTCGACATAATGAAGTCGATCTCATTTCTCGTGGAACCATCGGGACTCAACCATGTCCATTTTCTGTGTGGCCGCTTCCTGAAGAAGGAGTTCATCATAAAGAGGCCCTCCTTCTCCATGAAGTCGGCCAACATTTGGCCCCTTTGGTTCCTTCGCCCATACCCAAAATGCCCCACTCTCGTCTCTGCACCGCTTCGTTCGCCCAGCCTTGCATTGAAATCCCCCATCACAACACTGTAATGAGTGGTAGAGGCGTGTATGGCTTTTGATATATCCTCATACAGCGCCTCTACCTCCTCGTCAGAATGTGTCGATGTCGGTGCGTAGACCTGTATAACCTTCAGCGAATACCGTTTGGTGATTCTGAGTATAAGGTACGCTACCCTACTCGACACACTCTTGACTTGTACAATGTTGTTGACTAGGGACTTGTGGACGATGAACCCGACACCACCCTGGGACTGTTGATCGCCCTCCCGGTAGTAAAACAAGTTGCCGGAATTGAGGATTATCGAGTCCTCCCCCTCTCTACGGACTTCAGACAATCCTATAATATTCCAGCGCAACTTGCTCACTGCTTCTTCCAGCTCGATGATCTTTTCGTCGGTCCTCAAAGTGCGTGCGTTATATGTCACCAGGTCCAGTCGTCGGGGTTGGCAGCGGAATCTCGTCCGGAGATTCTTAGCACCCCCTGCCCCGCCATTACCGTGACCGCTGCCAGGGTCAGGAATAGCGAGGCCGCCGGGAACTAGGGGCCATGGTCTTGTGCAAGTATCCATTACAAGGTTTTGCCCATAATGACCACGCTGGGCAGGCGTGTTGGTCATCGCAGGGCTAAACTGATCGCACCCGTGTCGCTGCTGCCCAACACAAGCCTGTGCCATTTGCTCAGTTTAGCCAGTATGAAATGGTTATACCGCCATTTGTCGGTCGTCATAGCCTCGTCAGTAGACTAGCAGGGGGCACCGCGGGCAGGTGAGGTTGACGTTTGGAGCGCTAGATGGAGGTGCGCTCCCTTACCCCCCATACATTTACAATATTATTATGAAGTATTAGGTACATTGTAATAAGTATTTTATACTATCTTGTGGACAGCTGGATGCCAAGCCGATTTAACCCATGCAAATTTGTTAGAATAGAATATTAATAGTTCCATAATGAGGGGTAGTTCCAAAAAAACCTAGTACAATTCAATTCATCTTAAGACGGGCAGACAGAAAGTAGCCCCATTCCCGTCGGTCGGCGGCACCCGAACCCATTGCGCTCATTGCGATCGTAACATAGTATGTAACTGTCATTTTTCCAGACAATCTCGCGGCTGATGTTTTAAATAGAATGCTACTACATATAACAATTTGTAAGCGGTAAGCAAGCCGGTTAGCAGGCCATATAGACAGACTACTTAACTAGGTATGGTAATATCTCATTTTTATGCCCGACTAAGGCTTTATGGCATAGAGCTGTCCCCTGTGAGACTGCGACTTTCGTGGCGTTCACATGTGGGAATACTTTCACGTTTTCACTGAACGAATCTTGTTATATGGATAATATGTTTTTCTATAACATATTTTAATATCTTTGTCTCGTAGATTAAATACTCTTGAAGTTTCTAACAAATCTCCGCTCAAAACAAGCAATGAATGTGTGAGTGCCATGAAATTACTTTCTTTACCTAGTGCTCCTGTTAATTACGTTTTTGATCGTTATTGTGATGAACTATGACACCTTGTCATAACTTGGTGTAACTATGGACGGTGCTATGACGTGGAACCAACATATAGATTCATTGGTGTCTCGACTGAGGAAACTTATCTTTGTCTTTAAGCGACTGAGGAATGTGGTTGACTTGGCTTGCTTATAGACAGTTTACTACTCCTTGGCTCAATCGATTCTGTCGTACTGCATTGCCTGTTGGGGTGGCTCAGGAAAAACGGCAATGTTGAGAACTGAAAGGGCGCAGAGATCAGTATTAAAGGTCATGTGCAATAAACCCATATTTTTTCCTACTGTCGATCTTTATACATACACTAAGGTCTTAACAGTGAGACAATTGTTTATTTTGTGCACAATTCTACGTAAACACCTTGAGCTACCCTATGACCCAAAAATTTGCTCCAAACGCAGATCCTACATGGTATGTGCAATGGAATCGATTCCCGTTTTTAAGCTGTTTACTGTACAACAGAATCAATAAATTATTAAATATCTACCATTTAACAAGTAATTTATGTAAATCTAAATGTTTCAAATGGCTAAAATCACTCTCCTATGAAGAGACCGAAAGACTTTTATACACACTCAAATAGTACAATAATACTCAAACGCATTCACTCACTCACACACACATACACACACGAACGCACACACACACACACACACACACACACACACACACACACACACACACACACAAACACTCACTCACACTTCCTGCATGCTGTAAATTTAATTTAATATTATATAAATGGATAAATTAAATCGTGTTAATATTTCCGTATATAATTAAGTCTCGGAGGTGGGCGTGACGGCTGGAACGCAGTTTAAACTTTTCCAGTCGTCAACGTTCATAGATTTTAAGCACCTATGTAATCAAAGAAAGGAAATAAATAATTTCAATTTCAATTTCAATTTCAACCTTTTCACAGCACAGTACGTTATTTTTTAATAATAATATTCTGCGAGCTCGTCGTATTAACACGACGATACTGCGTAGCTTTCGGCTTCTTTAAAATGGCTTACCACCGCGTCGGCTAATGCGTTTTTAGGAGTACTTATTCTAAGCATTGTCTATTTTTACTATATAACATAACTATGTACACTGATTTTATGCCATATTCATGCCATTATATGCGTTAGGTACTTATTATAGATAGATATCCAGCTGAATTAATTTTGATACTTGCAAGATGTTGAGACGTACAATGGGGATTTTTTCAGTAGAAGAGGATTGAAGATAAATAAATAAATAAATAAACATTTCAGTTAAACATGATTAAGAAATGAAAATACAAAGATTGATTGAAATATTACAATATGCAGCTGCTATGTTATATTACTTAAATATAACAATATGACTAAATAAATATGAATAAATAAATATTTTTTATTATTCAAATTATCTTGTTACGGTGCAATTCCTCTCGCAATGAAATAAAACTATTTTGACAGTTAACAAGACCGCACCTTGTTATGACATACGCGTACGAATATAAAGATACCGCGAACGTATAAACAAACAAAACTACACCCGACCGCAATACGTCGATTGCAGTGGATATATAATTGACATGAACATTAATTGAGCGGAGTCGGCGATGGCAGACGTTGATTTGCCGTATTATTAGTTATTACAATATGCAAATAATTTCATAGTAAGAATTCGTAACCACCGGCGATACAAATGGTAACCACTAGTCATTTTAGATAAGTCTATAAATGTATAAATGTACGCATAATCTAGAATATCTCAGAATCTCAGACTAATCGTAATGGGCACGTTACCCTAAGTAATGCCTAAAACTCGACGGGAATAAAATTTAATCGGGCCAGAAGTGCTTATGAAAGGGAGGTCTTAATTTTCATCTACTTTTGGACTGATTGCAACTTATTATGTAGATGTACCGTATGTATGCTTATTCCCATCAACAAACTTTTACAGATTGATGACAAAATTCTTTATTGACCGAGCGAAGCGAGGTCTCTGAGTTTACTAGAGCGATTTGCACTTGTCCGTCCGTCCGTCCGTCCGTCCGTCCGTCCGTCCGTCCGTCTGTCAGAGCCTTATAACTTTTGAATTACTGAACGTAATTACTTCAAATTTAGATATAATATGTAAACCGATGGCCTCCAGCCGAAAATGGCTTAAAAGTTATAAAAATCTTTATTTCAGGGGGGCTCTCATAGAAGCGAATGCGAAGAAATTTTTTTTTATTTGCGATTCATAGGTTTTCTGTGTATCATTTTAAAGACAATTTGGAACAGAGTACAAACGTATTTTTTTTTTAATTTTTTTCCTAAAATTGACGAAATGGGGGGCTTTCAAAGTGGCGATTTAATACGCTCGCTTGAAGACGCTCTCTAAGAAAATTGGCTATGTATTTTCAAGTTGTACTTATTTTCTTACTTCACTTGTATCCTGTACTTGAGCAACGAATACTAAAATTATATGAATATTATAAAGAAACGAGATTATTTAACTTTTAATGAGCATCAGTAAATTTCACATAGCTTCACAATAATGCTAATAGATGGCGCAGTCACTATTCCATGGAACTACTCGTAGGAGTTACGACTACGATCTATCCCAAAAACAGTTTTGCGTCGAGCATTATTATTTAGGTACATAATATAATAAAATATTTTTCAATTAAAATTATTCTTTAGTTAAATATCAAACTTCAATAAACTATTAATTGCTGCATTTTGTATATTTTCTATTCGCGTCGATAGATGACGAGTTGTACAGATGCCCCTAACCCGTTTTCACTCGTTAGTACCTACATAATAATTCAATATTTTCACTGACGTTCCCTAACCTTTACGGGCTACCTATGATAAGTTAGGTGATGATTACTGTCAACTTCTTTATCACGATCCTGTACGGGACACCTAAAAGGACATTGGGACGGATCACGGATGTTAGGACTTAGGATTGTGTTTTGGAGCTACCTACGTAAAGAGACTCCTACATAGGGGATGATTTAGGTATGTTTAGTGAAAACGGGCATAATAATAATGTCAGTTTTGGTCGTCATGTATCGATTGAATGAATAATCATGGGATACCGTTACCGCGAGGTCTCAGTTCGGGGCGAACCACTAGTTTATTAATCTGTTTCAAATGTTTTATTGTACCGAAATTTAAAAAAACAGACCACACTTTAATCTAGGAAATTAAAGAGTTCTCACGGGATTTAAAGAAAATAAACCCAGGAAATGGGAAAAGAAATGGGGAAGAAAGAACAGAGAGCACACCGCTTACCCAAGGTTTAGTATTAAGCTAACTAAAGGTAAAGTGGACTATAAGTCTGTTCAATAAGTCTTACTTACATTGGTTACTTTTTTCCATTTATTCCACTTTTCCACATTAATATGTGCATAGTTTTTCGTCGATGACACTTTCACAGTGTTGTTACAATCTATTTTTAAATTTACTCATGTAAACTATTGAACAGACTCTATAATTACATTTTTACTATTCAAACTTATTACGTATACAACTTAAAGTTACCTACCTTACCTACCTTGCGTTGTATACATATTACGTTTAGTTTAAGTATTATATTAAGCATAGAACCATTCGGTCTGAACTCAAGCATTTAATTCACAAAAGCTCACGTTCATGAAGTAAAACCTTTGTAGTTGATCAGCAGAACAAATAACTTCATTTCACCTGTTGCAAGAGTGACTCGGTTAAGTTATTTTAGGCAAATCCTTTGGCTGACTGCGGTTAGACAAAGGTTCGAATATCCCTCAAAATAGCTTCGCCCCAAAGTCTATTTATTGTGTAAATACTAGACTTTACAGGCTTTGAATAATACCCGAAGGTTAAAGGGCTAACCACTGAGGATTTGTTGTGTTTTGCTATCATTATTATGATACCTATTTGGACTTATCCTTCACTAAATTTTGCATTATTATCTTCACTCCAAATCACGTTAGATTTTTGAAAAATTTCGCATGAACTATTTGTTTTTCCGGAATAAAAAGCCTCACTCTCCAGGCTATTATACCTATGCAAATTAGGTCGATCCGCTACTGCTTCGCTCCTGAGTAGGGTAAGCTGGGTACGGTTGTGACAATTTTGGTATGATCACCTATAATTTTTTAATTTACCGGTTATCTGGGAGAAAAATCACTTTAATACTTAATTTGAATATTTATCTACCTAAAATTGTTAAAATATTGTCCCTAACGACGCTGTATTAGGCATAAGATCAAATTTAAAAAAAAAAGGGAAAGTGTCACAACCGGCCACACCCCAAGGGCGGTTGTGACAGTGGCTGAAGTCGGTAGTGACAGGCATACAAAATACATCTAAATAGTTTGTAATTACTTTTATTGTTACAAATAATTAACCGAACACAACATAATCTTCTAAACAAAGTTAACAATCACTTTATGGCAAAAAAGCGAAAATCTGTGATCACTTCTCTTCTTAAAATTAATAAGGCACTGTAACATATAACAGTCTTCTTTATAATCAGTCAAAATGTTAACTTAACTTAAAATTCCTGTAGCTAACTGGAAAAAGTTTTACAAAATTTTAACAGAACTATAACACAACACACAATTTGTCGCGTTTGCGTAGGTATCGCAAGAGCGACATGCGATTAACTTCATGTATTTCCGCAGCTCTCCGTAATGAAGTACCGTGTTTCACCTCTTCGTAAGTGTTTTCATATTTACTAATATCAGACAGGCCTCTCTCGGTCTTCCGCACGCGTTTTCTAGGCATCTAAAATAAAACAAAACAAAAAAAACAATGTCACAACCGTACCCACAAAATTTGTCACAACCGTACCCAACGCATACTTTTGAAAACAAAAAATTACCATGACTGAGCAAAAAGATCTGCATTAAAAGTAATTACTCGTAAGTAACTGCTAATGTTCAAGTTATAACAAAATATAAATAAAAGGCAATCTATCTGTGTACAAATAACTGTAATTACAAAAAGAAATCGAACAAAAAATCTTACTTTTGACTGTGGAAAATCAATGTGGGCTCCTGCTTACGTTACCGTCGCACGCTCCGCTAGGAGTAATAGTGTTCTGTGGTCGCACGCCGGCTGACGCAACACTGGGACACGCGTTTAGACTTGCATGCCGCTTGTCTTTCCCCTTGCACCCCTCCCCGGGATCCGTATAGTTTCGCTGTTATAGCGACTGTCACTACCGTACCCTGGCACAATCGTACCCAGTTTACCCTAATTGTAGGACAAACCAACAAACAAATACGCTTTTGTAATTATATCTTAAGAATAGATAATGGATGCTACAAAATACCTGTAACTTCAGTTATTTTTAAAACTAGATGATGCCCGCGATTTTATTAAAAAACACAAAAAAATAGTTTTTAAGTTCCCGCAGGAACACTAATTTTCCGGGATAAAATGTAGCCTCTGTGTTAATCCTGTATGGGTATAAGACATCTCCACTCCAAATTCAGCCAAATCGATTCATTCGCTGTGACGTGAAAGAGTAACACACATCCATCCATCTATCCTCACAAACTTTCACATTTATAATATTAGGTACTAGACTAGACTAGATGATGCCCGCAACTTCGCCCGCGTGGGTTAAGGTTTTTGATTCCCTTATATTATAGAGTCTATAATATAAGGGAATCAAAGGGACTACTTTTTATAGAGTCAATAGACTCTATAAAATATAGTCTATATGCTAATCCTGATTATGAGCTATCTCCATTCCAAACAACCAAATCGGTTCAATCGTTGTGTCGTGAAAGAGTAACAAACATCCTTCCATCAATCCATCAATCCATCCATCCATCCATCCATCCCTCCATACATTTATCCTCACAAACTTTCACATTTATAATATTTAGTAGGTTATGTAGAATTTGAATGTATTTGTATGTAATTTGAATGTACAGGATAGTAGGATGTAGGTACTAAGTACGGACGTCAATACTCCCAAGCCAAAGTAAAGAACTCCTATATTTTTATTGCGTCTATCACATTATCGCCGAGGATTGTAAATATTAGTATTTCGCGACGTTAGTGGCGGAGTGAAGGCTATTTCAAACAATTTCTTCCAATACGGCCGCAGATTTTATTTTCTCTCGCTCGCTTCGACTGAATTTTATTTGCGCGGACGTCCCGCTGATTCCCCGGCGATTATTGGTTTAGTGGGAAATGACTTCCATTTTATATAGTTTCTAGTTATTCGCCTTTACTAATGGCAGGACTCGTCTGTTGGAGCCGGGAAGTCATTCATAATCTAGTCATCTTTTCTCCTTAATCGTCTTGCCGATTTCACCAAAGTAAAATAAGTCTTATTCGAGCGTTGATATTTTGACAGATTTTCAATACAAAAACTGTCAGAACACCCAATTTATTGCTCGGTTAAACATCATTTGACGTTGGTGAAATCGGCACTTAAAAGGTAAACAAATCGCAGAAAACGTTTCAGAGAAACGCGTAACCAACGAAAATAGCTAAGCGCTTAAAACGTTCTTAAGTTTGGATTGCTCTTGTAGGTTACCTCAGTTAAACTAGCGGCACGCTATGATGGCCGGTTTGACGTTTGTCCGCTCATGAAGTTCCGTATTAATTGATAACGACTTTGAAGGAAATAATTGTATTACTTTATTGACGATAGTGATGTGCAGAGATTCATAAATTTTATCGAATGTAGTTTTAGGTTTAGGACTCAAAATTTATTTATTAAATTGATTTCTAAAATGTATACAAGTGTAGAAAAATCAGTTTGCACCATTTAAGGGGTGAATGTACTTGTGAATATGAACAATTTTCACTATGTGGACAAACCTCTGAAATCGCAAAAAAATATCAGCTGTTTCATACAAAAGGTAAAATTTTTATTTTTATATGATATATACCACAACTCGGCATTTGGTTTTCTAAATTGAAAATTTTTAAAAATGGAATCTAATACGATCGTCACATAGGATCGCTGGCTAGCACAACTACTACCTCCGGCAAACTCGCGTCAATGCTCAATGCAAAACAAAGCAGTTTCGAATTGACGTTGCTTCGAAAAGTATAAACTGTCAGTGCAATGCGATTGTGATATAGTTTTGACCTGGCTTTGGATTTCAAATATTGATACTGCATTACTGTTGACCCTTGCTCGTTAATTTGGACTCTGTTCAAGCCCTTTGTTGTGGATTTCGTCGATATGACCGAACGTACGCAGAGAACTGTTCTAAATAGTCAGACACGTGAGTTCGTAATACGCCTTCGTAACTATTTCGATCGTGAAGCTCAAAATGGAGGGCCAATTTTACCTATAACGTCAGTGGTTGAACGCGTAGCTGATGCGCTTAATATTGGACAACGAACTGTTAGACGGATAACTAAAAAAAAATATGGCGAGACTGGCACAGAAGAAAATAAACTTCACACACCAAAAAAGAGAAAACGAGCAAAACCAGTCGTAGGCATCGATAGCTTTGATGCCGATGCTATCCGAAGACATGTTTACGGCTACTATTTACAGAAGGAGTATCCAACAAGAAAAAAGTTGGTGCATTCACTGAAGGAAGCTGGATTATTCTTCGGTGGGGAAAGTTCTTTAACGAAGATTTTGAAGACCATTGGATTTCGATACAAAAAATGTAACAAACGCAAAATATTGATGGAAAGATTTGATATAGCGATGGCAAGGTATACTTTTTTACGGCAAGTGAAAGAAATCAAAAATTGGCAAAATGTTGTGTTCTTGGATGAAACATGGCTTAATGCTAACCATACTGTAGGCCGTTCTTGGAACGATGACACAGCAGCATCTACTTCCAAAGTTCCTGTAGGAAAAGGATCGCGACTTATAATTTGTCACGCCGGAACCATCAACGGGTTTGTCGAAGGTTCTCTCATGGCTTTTGCGTCAAAAACCACTGGAGACTATCATGAAGACATGAATGGAGAAAAGTTTACTGAATGGTTTACCTCAATGTTGTGTAGCCTCCCTGAACCGTCTATTATAATTATGGACAACGCCCCATACCACTCGATGCAAATTGACAAGCCACCTGCCCAATCCCAAAAGAAAGCTGATATCGTCGCATGGCTTCGTAAAAATGGCGTAGATGCAAACATGAATATGTTAAAAGCGGAATTAGTACGTCTTTTAAAAGAAAACAAACCAACCAAGATCCGATACGTCATTGACGAAATAGCATTAGAACATGGGCACAGAGTTATACGGTTACCGCCTTACCATTGTGAGTATAATGCGATTGAGTTGGTGTGGGCTCAAATTAAGGGATATGCTGCAAGACACAATACAGAACCCCCATTTACCACAAAAAAAATGCTAAAATTATTAGAAGAAGCTTGTGAACATGTGACTAAAGGAGACTGGGAAAAGGTTGTGAATAGAACTGTTAAATTAATAAGGGAAGATTATGAAAGAGATGTGAAAATAGATAATATTATAGAAAACGAACATATAATTATTAATGTAGGTGATGATAGCAGTGACGACAGTGAAAATAGTAGTATGGACGAATCTGATTAATTATGGCCTTTTGTGGCACCTTTTTTGGTATCTTTTGTATTCATATGTTTCTTGTGTGCATATAAAGTATGTATATTCATTTTCATTCAAATATTCAGTTCGTTCAAATAAATTAAATAAACATATACATTTTTGTTTTATTAAACCTATTTAATCAGGTACAAAAACAAAACTTAATTGTTTTTTGTTCGAGAATAAATTGACATTCCACATCACTATTGTAATGTGTCAAACCGGCCATCATAGCGTGCCGCTAGTGTAGTTACCTCAGAGCGTTGTTTAAGCCTTTTGAATTGAGAACTTCCTCCTTTTTTTCGTCGGTTGAAAATAGATTAAGTATGAAGATTTCTTGAAGATTATACTCGACCGCGTACTTACGAATAAGCGTAGTATGTGGTTTTCCAGTTAGATATACATATAATATCTAAGTACTATTTTAATTATTGTTCAGTTGTGTGTGTTTAATTGACGACCGAGAGAGTGGCGTAGGCCTCCTTTTATGCCGGAAAATGATAAAGTTCCGCGGATTTTTGAAAACCTAATTTTATTTATTTATTTTATTTACAATAATTTATACATAGGTATTATTTTCTTTATTTCTTTAGCGCCCTTAAGCGTTGCCGGCTTGTCTGGGCGCTGCACATTCCTCTAAAAACTATATTGTATTCTATCTATACCATAAAATATTCTAAGTATATATATAACACCACGCGGACGAAGTCGCGGGCAAACGCTGGTTAAGTAGTACACAATATACATATAATTTTAAAGAGATATTCGCGCATTAAAGAATAATTCGTAGCCCGAAACCCAGTCTCATAATATTAAATCAGGAAAATTGACAAAAGGAAAAAGGATAATTTTTGGAAAGTATTTTCCTTCCCTTATCATAGAAAAGTTGAAAATGATCCCAAAGAACGGAATAATAAATATGAACGAAACGCAAAAATTGTTCGTCGGATGTATTGATTTCAGAACGAACTCTCGTAGCAAAAAATATGCTTACATCACACAGTCTTTGTCTCCTATTATGAAGAATATGAAATGCTATTTTATATGGAGATGGCAATCTAAACTTTTGGGAAGAAAGAAAAGAACATAATTATTATTCATTATTGTCACAAAAAAAAATTATACTACTTATGCAGTTATTTGTAAAGCTTAGCAAAATTTAAGCCCGCTTGCAGAGACGCCGATTTAGGTTTAACCCAGCAATAAATTTGTAATTTTGACAGAAACTTTATACGAAATCTGTCAAAGCAGTAGCTATCTCTGGGTTAAAAGAATAACCTGGCGTTTCTGCAAGCAGGCCTTAGTGGAATATCCTTATTAATTAACATACCGAACTGCACTAAAATGACAGCCATCAATCCCCAATCATACATTCTTAACAAATGTCAAATATTTTCACGTTTTTTGTCTATTGTGCGTACGCGTATCGTTTATTCAATTGATATAACTTGAGACAGAGGTAACTTGTATTGTATGCTAGACCATCTCTAGGATTTCATCCCGGAGAGAGTTCCATATGGATCGAAGTAACGGGCATCAGCTAGTTGTCACTAAAACCAGGACATTGAAAGACAGGACAGACATTTCCCATATAAGAAACGTTTACATTTCCAAGAATTTGGTGAAAAGATTATTAAGATACTTGACTATTTAAACAAAATATTCGATTGCAAAATCACACTCCACGCTTTGTTAGCCAATATCTATCCTCAACGCAACGAAAAGGACAAACAGATACGCGCAAAAGAGACGGAAGAACATAATCCACTTATACATCACGGTCGGGTTGTTCTCATACATTTTTACTGGAGAAATTTCGGGAATACCCTTAATGCATATTAAGCCGGGTCCAGAGCTATTTGCCATGGTAGGTATCGGTATTGAAATGAAATTTTCCGCCGTGTGGATTTTAGGGATAACGAAGGTCCTACTCTTTTGGTAGGCAAGAATTTGACCCTTCCCGAGTTTGCGGATTATTGTTTGGAGTAGCTAAGTACTTTTTTTTTATTGACCCGAATGTAATCCGGATTTCTTTTTATTTTTGGGTCTCTAGGAGAGGCTAGGAATCCTTTGTATTTTAAAAAATAATTCTTTTTTACCCACATCGGTACCTAATGATCATTAATGTAAATTTTATTTCAGCATCAGCATCAACATCAATGGCCCATGCTGGCCCAAAGCAAATTAGCAGACTTCAAGACACCTCTGAGAGCATTATGGAGAACTCATAGGTGTGCATGTTTCCTCAAGATATTTGTCCACCGTTGAAGCATGTGATATTTACTTACTCTTATTTACTTAATAGAAATCCTTAGTAACGTATACTACGTAACTTAGTATCCAAAGTAGGACAGTAGGATAATATCATTTCACAAACTTTAACTGTGTTATTGAGTATTAAAAAGCCAACACTGTACTTTCGGGTGTGAACTGCGAGGATTTTCCTTCACCGAAGCAAGTGATAAAGCAACCTTACACCTCCTTTAAATTAAAACAAGCCACAATCACCTGACATCTTGCATCTTAATAACTACAGTCGTCATCTAAAAATCGTCTTGAATTTAAACTCAAGGGAACAAAATAGCAAAGTATGATTTTTATACGACAGGCACATACCTTTAAACAAATTGCGTAACTTAGTATTCAACCAGTATTTTCTGGAACTCCATATTATCAAATTAAATATTGTTCTCCAAAGACGAAAAAACATCATTCAGAAAGTCTCCACAGTCACATGACGTCACAGTTCTTTCACGAACGCGAAACTCCACTTGGATTCCTCCAAAACACTTCAGCGGTTTGCGAGCAACAAACTGGCAAGGTATTTCTAAAGAAAAACACTTCTCTTTTTAATTACCGCGATCTTTACCCAGTATCTTTAATTAAAGCTCAGAGCTTAAACAGTGCGCCCGCCACAGCACCCCAGTCAGCACTGGTGGGCTAAATGAGAAAGATTTCTCCTATTTCTTCCCATTCGAGAGAGAATATAAAACTCTTTTTCGCCTTTTTTTACTTCCAACTTCGTCTTAATATGCCACCCGCTCGGACCTTGGGGCGAAGAGCTAAGAAGCAATTAGAGCTGTGTAAAAAAATTTGCGATAAATGCATCTGATTTCTGTCTTCAAACATGGAATTGCATTTTGCAAGATCTTGTCTGATACCTAGTGGTTTAACCACTCGAGTCTCTCATCATCATCATCATCATTAGCAGCCCATCAACGGCTCACTACTGAGCGCAGGTCTCCTCTCAGAGAAGGGTTATAGGCCATAGTCCACCACGCTGGCCCAATGCGAATTCGGACTTCACACATCTTCGAGAACATTATGAAGAACTCTCAGATGTGCAGGTTTCCTCACGATGTTTTCCTTCACCGTTGAAGCAAGTGATAGTTAATTGCTTAAACGCACTTGACTCCGAAAGTCAGAGGTACGTACCCGGGATCGAACCTGCGACCCCCCGAATAGGAGACCACAGTCCTAACCACTAGGGCTATCACTGCTCGAGTCTCTACTCAATAAAAATTGAAACTTCTTGATAATCTATTTCACATAACTGTAGTGGTACATATGCTAGGTAATTAAAAATAACTGCCCACTAATTATTATTGTTTATACTACTGTACTACTAGTTTTTGTCAGCGACTTCATGTGATGCATGGTGCAGTTCATGATTATCTTCATCTTCTTTTCCTGCGTATTTCCGCAATAAGGTATTGAACGTACTTATTTCGAAAATCCACTGGTGCAGTTCTTCGCCAGAGCTGTCCAGCCCAGCCAAGCTCACTACACAGTTATAGTAGACCACCTAGAATGGCCAGAACTACAAGAAGTGCAGCTGGAGAGCAATTATACAGGTACATTTGAACAGTACGCCTTTGTTTAAATTAAATAGATTAGCGCTCGACTGCGACCACACCTGCTGGTAAGTCAAGATGCAGCCAAAGATAGAGCGCGTTTGCCTAAAAAATACCTATTCACTTTTGATTTGAAGGTACCCACGCAAGTTGTAGTTGGTTGGAAATACGGAAGTCGGAAGGGAATTCCATAGCTGTGAGAATCAGAAACGAGAAAGCAAAGTGTTCCAGTTCATCCTTTTTGCATTCTCTGCATAGAGGACTCAGGTACCTTTAATAAAAGTGTGCTCAGTTTTCCTTGGTGTAACTGCCTCGTTGGTCTAGTGGTTGCATGTTCACCTACGAATGTCGAGGTCCCGGGTTCGATTTCCGGGTCGGGCCAAAAAAACGTACCTATTGAGTTTTTCTGTCAAGAAATTCTCAGTAGGTACCTGCTAGCCCGGAGTTAGGAAGTTGGCGGCGAGTCACCCCCGTATCTCGGAGAGCACTTAAAGCCGTCGGTCCTGCGCCTGATTTCTGTCCGGTCGTGTGGATTTTCCATCCCATCAGACTATGAGAGTGACGGAATAGAGAGTGCACCTGTGTTTGCGCACACATTTGTGCACTCTATAATATCTCCCACGCAGATAGCTAATCTCTGAGCACATTCGCCGCCGTGGCCGTATTCGGTTGTGAGGACATTTTCCTTGGTTCGCGTGGTGCAGTTATAGTCGGTTGTGTAGTTCTAGAAGATACCTAACTCTTCAGCGCAGGGTGGTTTCGTTAATCGCGACCGCCCCCGGTCTTCGTTAGTCTAGAATTAATTCGTTGATAAGACGCCGCGCCTCCCGGCATCGCTGTCTCGGGAACGTAGGGCTGCCATCGGGAAAATGTAAGGAAAATACATATACTGCTGCACTCTGAGACCTGAGGCTGAGATCTATAGATCGTACTCTGGCTCTGCTCAAGACTCAAGATAGAATTAAAATGAGACACAAATATGTCCTGACATAAATCTGTCTCGTTTTAACTCAGTCTTGAGTTGAGTGAGAGTGCCATCTATAGATCTCACCATGAGTCTACAAATCGAAGCTATGGCTAGTTTTCATCGCTAGCTTTCTGTGTGGCACAGAGTTCTAATTAATAAGGTATCATTACATATGTATATATTACATAACATTTAATATTAATAAAGTAAATAGGTTTTTGCGTTTTCATCAAAATAATTCTAAACCACTCACTATATAGATTGCAATATCTTAATTTTTAAGTTTTTATTTCTCTCTGATATTTATTTGGTGTAATTCACTGCTCCAGCATCCAAACCATGTTATTCAAGACGTCTTTTCTACTTCTGCATGCTCGAGCTCATTTGTCCATTTCTATACCTAATTCGGAATATTGTGACTGAAGGAAAAGCGAAACCCATAGACAGTGAAGACACGGAGCGCAAAATATAATTATGCTCAATAAAACAGAACTATGTGCGTTATGAAAAACAAAAATCCATTTTCGCTATAATCTATATACCTATATAAAAGAAAGTGGTGTTAGTTACACTATTTATAACTCAAGAACGGATGAACTGATTTGGCTGAAAATTGGTGGAGAGGTAGCTTAGAACCAGGAGACGGACATAGGATACTTTTTATCCCGTTCGACCGCGTTTCCGTCAAGTCACTATAAAACGTGGTATAACAAAAACGCATCTGACATGGAATAACAAAACGCAAATGACAGTGGAATAACAAAACGTAAATGACAGGTAAACCTAATTTTGTCTTTGCTGGTTTGTCCGTCAATCACGCTGCAAAAAACCTACGGATTGACGTGATTTTTTTGGATAGGTATAGTTGAGAACCTGTAGAGTGTAAAGCATCCCGGAAAATCAAAGAGTACCCTCGGGATTGTAAAAACTGAATCCACGCGGACGAAGTCGCGGGCATCAGCTAGTTAGGTATAAAAGAACTAGACGATGCCCGCAACTTCGTCCGCGTGGATTAAGGGTTATGATTTCCGTGGTAATTCTTTAATTTTCCGGGATAAAATGTAGCCTAGTAGGTATGTGCTTTTCTGATGTACGAGTATGAGCTATTACATTGTGAAGTTTCATCAAAATCCGTCAATGTAACAAACATCCATCCATTCATCCTCACAAACTTTCTACTTAGAATTAATATTGAGATTTCACCACAAAACCTTACTTGTTTATTAAATAAAAAAAAAGAATTTTACGCATCCCTGAAATCCAAGAACAAATTAAAAAGACGACCACAGGATAGCCTCAGGGATGGGGGGGAAATTATCCCCCCATTGACCCTCTTTAATGAACATTGCACCCTGTCTCCGTCTCTTTTACACCTATCCATTAAGCACTCGAGGGGTGCTGTCTTCCTTTTCTGGTTTTAATACTTGCTATGATACCTCATTTTTGTCAAGATTGCACTTTCGATACAAACATAACTTTTAAAGTATCTATGTCGATCGACGCGCGACTTTATAGGTATGCAATAAAGCTTGAACCTTGGCTAAGACAAACTTTATATTGACAACAGTTGGAAGAAAAATTTGTTTCATCTTACAGCTTTTAGTTACTCTTGGGCTATAACTCAGTCAATTTAAAGTGATTATACTAGGTTTTGCCCACGACTACGTCCGCGTAGAGGTTATTCAAAATCGCGCTGGTATCCTTTGTTTTTCCGGGATAAAAGTACTCAGTTACTTTCGGTACTCAACAGCTGTACCCATGGGAAAAACCGTCGCCAGTTAAAAAATTTTCATTGGTACTGTTTATTGCTCATCTCTGATATCTCTACTTAATATATTTTTGGAAGTAGGTAAGTAATACTATTTTCTTACCATAGATTTAGGATTGGTATTCGCTTTCAAATTCAAATTCAAAATTATTTATTTCATGTAGGCCAACCTGTGGCTCTTAACACGTCATGATTCTACCACCGGTTCGGAAAGTGGATTCTACTGAGAAGAGCCGGCAAGAAACTCAGCAGTTGCTCTTTTCAAAATAATCATTTCACAATATTATTATGAAGCTATTACATTGTAATAAGTTTTTTATACTATCTTGTGGGCAGCTGGATGCCAAGCCGATTTAACCTATGCAACTTTGTTAGAATAAAATATAATATTTCAACAATGAGGGGAAGCTCCAAAAAAAAAAAAAGAAAGAAAAGTACCTACTTCAATTCAATTCACTACACTAGCGGCACGCTATGATGGCCGGTTTGACACATTACAATAGTGATGTGGAATGTCAATTTATTCTCGAACAAAAAACAATTAAGTTTTGTTTTTGTACCTGATTAAATAGGTTTAATAAAACAAAAATGTATATGTTTATTTAATTTATTTGAACGAACTGAATATTTGAATGAAAATGAATATACATACTTTATATGCACACAAGAAACATATGAATACAAAAGATACCAAAAAAGGTGCCACAAAAGGCCATAATTAATCAGATTCGTCCATACTACTATTTTCACTGTCGTCACTGCTATCATCACCTACATTAATAATTATATGTTCGTTTTCTATAATATTATCTATTTTCACATCTCTTTCATAATCTTCCCTTATTAATTTAACAGTTCTATTCACAACCTTTTCCCAGTCTCCTTTAGTCACATGTTCACAAGCTTCTTCTAATAATTTTAGCATTTTTTTTGTGGTAAATGGGGGTTCTGTATTGTGTCTTGCAGCATATCCCTTAATTTGAGCCCACACCAACTCAATCGCATTATACTCACAATGGTAAGGCGGTAACCGTATAACTCTGTGCCCATGTTCTAATGCTATTTCGTCAATGACGTATCGGATCTTGGTTGGTTTGTTTTCTTTTAAAAGACGTACTAATTCCGCTTTTAACATATTCATGTTTGCATCTACGCCATTTTTAACGTATTTCACGCCATAACCAAATGCCGAGTTGTGGTATATATCATATAAAAATAAAAATTTTACCTTTTGTATGAAACAGCTGATATTTTTTTGCGATTTCAGAGGTTTGTCCACATAGTGAAAATTGTTCATATTCACAAGTACATTCACCCCTTAAATGGTGCAAACTGATTTTTCTACACTTGTATACATTTTAGAAATCAATTTAATAAATAAATTTTGAGTCCTAAACCTAAAACTACATTCGATAAAATTTATGAATCTCTGCACATCACTATCGTCAATAAAGTAATACAATTATTTCCTTCAAAGTCGTTATCAATTAATACGGAACTTCATGAGCGGACAAACGTCAAACCGGCCTTCATAGCGTGCCGCTAGTTTAATTCAAGTCACTTTGACTAAGCTACCAATCCAAAATCTATGTTTCTTACATTATTTCATAACTGGAACAGAATTTTTAAAGGAGTACCTAATGAGTTTATGCTCCTTTCTCGCATGTTGCCTGCCATATCTCCAGCAGATAACCTGTCAACTGTTGTGGCTTGTAACATTTAGCGCTGCAACAATTTCCATTCCGCAATGGGACGGGGCGGGTCACAGTTCACGAGTCGCGGGGTACATAGCCACGGCGTGTCTCGGCCGGCCCCAGAGGGCGCTGCGTGATTGATGGGACCTACTAACGGAATATGTTCTGTGAACTACCAGACTCGTTCCAGTCAACTAGCAAACTCTCAGACCTATCAATATTTAATACCTATATCGATCAATGCACCTAGCAAATTCTCTAAAATACCTACACAGTCACACAAAACCAGAAGTGCGACTGTGTAAGAATTGCCGATCAAATCGTCAAAGTTCGGCGTCAAAGTAAAATAAACCATAACTCAACTGTTTAGGGTATCGTACATACCTAAACGTATGATGAATGGATACACGAAATTGAGCTCTAATTCAATCATGTTATGGTTTATTTTACTTTGACGCTAACTTTGACGTTTTGATCGGCAACTTTTAGACAATCGGGGATATGGCCCGCTGCGTGGCCAAAAATAGAACTACTACTTTTTTGAATGAAAATTTTCCAAATAATATTCTGCCAATTCGGCGTTCAGATATTATTAAATCAATTACAGTTTTGTAAAAATATTTTTTTAAATGCTGCACTTGACTGAAAATTGTTTAGAAGTAAACCCAATGCACACACATCTTACTAATATTATTAATGTGAAAGTTTGTGAGGATGGATGGATGTTTGTTACTCTTTCATGCTACAACGAATGAACCGATTTGGCTGAAATTCGGAATGCAGCTATAGCTCATACCCAGAATTAACACATAGGCTACATTTTATCCTGGAAAAAGAGTTCCCGCGGGAATTAAAAAACCTTAAACGCGGAGGAAGTCGCGGGCATCATCTAGTTAATTAAAATGCAGAAAGCAACATACAAAAGGCGCTCATAATAATTTATACCACAAATATATTTTATTGCAAACTTTGTAGAATTTTCATTTTAAGGTGGAAGACAAGGGTCTGCCCGCGAAATTCAAATTTAATTTGGTTTTTCGCAATTCGTAAACTAATACGACAAAGTAGGCTTATGGCTTTCTAATTGCGCCAGTGGAATTATCATCTTCACAGGTTTTAAACATCAAAATACTGAGTTGGAAGTGAGTTACTCACAAATTAGCCGATATTTTGATTAATTTCTTAAACTGGACACTTTCAAGTAAGATTTTTATATAAACCTGTGAAGATGATACTGCCATCGTCGCAATTAGAATGCCATAAGCCTACTTTGTCGTATTAGTAGGGAATATGCATGATTTTTTTTTAATTTCTTAAATTAATCATTTACATCTTTATAACATATTAAAAATATAAATAGGTTTGAAAATAGTCAAATAATTTTTAAAAGTTAAATTTAAAACATTGAATAAATTTGAGCCGTTCAAACGCCACCATTAGCGCGCGCTTTTGATGACGTCATTCGACATGTCCCGTGTTTGTTTACTATAGCGTTTCAGTTACTTCATACTTATTTTCAGTTTTAATTGCTACACAAACCATGGAAGAAGTTAAAAAACCTTCTTACAAGTATCGTATGGTACCTAAGTACAAAAACACTATTATTAGTACACCCGATAAAGTGTTTTTTTTTTGTATTCGACGAGATGCGAAAGCACGAAAAAAAAGTGTAAGAAAATTGTTCATGTAAATCGGAATATCGTATTTATCTAATACTTATTTACAAAAAGTATATCTTCTTCTTCTTTATCAAGCGATAGACGTCCACTGCTGGACAAAGGTCTCTTGCATGGACTTCCACAGGACTCGGTCTTGCGCCGCCTGAATCCAGCGGCTCCCTGCGACTCGCTTGATGTCGTCGGTCCACCTGGTGGGGGGTCTGCCAACACTGCGCTTCCCGGTGCGGGGTCGCCACTCCAACACCTTTGGACCCCAACGACCATCAGCTCTTCGAACTATGTGCCCCGCCCATTTCCACCTCAGTATCGCGACTCGCTGAGCTATGTCGTTGACTCTGGTTCTCCTACGGATCTCCTCATTTCTGACTCGATCCCGCAGGGATACTCCGAGCATAGCTTTCTCCATCGCCTGCGGTCCTGAGCCTATACTTATGAGGCCCTTAGTTAGCGAAAACAAATTAATTTGATATTATCCTTTCACTTTTACTTCTAGAGTACGGAACCCAACTAGAGTACGGAACCAAAAAGTATATAAACATATCAAACTTGAGTGAGCTTCAATAACAAAATATTACGTATAAATTATCATGATAATAGACGTAAATTAGGAGTTTAGGAACACAGATGGTTATTTAAAGGTTATGTTTTGTTTTAAAGTATTATTTAAACATATAAGAATAAAAATCTATGTTAAGGACTAAAATATACCATGTAACATAATAATTACATTGCAGCTTTCACTCCTTTGATCTCTGCGCTCGTAAAATCGAGATTTGATACAAAATATGCTGACATCATAAATGCATCTATTTTCGGTAGATTATCCGATTGTGCTTTGACAAAACCAGTTTCAGTCATCGACCTAGATTGACTACAAATATAAATTCACAAGTAATCACACAGGAATACAGTTTTAAACAATTTTTCTCACAAAAACTGTATGAATATCGACGTCGTAAATCAACCGTTAATCAAATGACGTCACATTTCGTTTCGACCAATGGCGACGCGTTTTGTAAGTTTGAATTTCCCTCCTTTATTTTTCACTTTCTATATAATATTTTCTGGGTTAAAATAATAACTAAATAAAAAAAAATCCTTTTAAGTATAATGTTAAGGCTATAAAGAATCTAGAAAAAAATATTTGAGACAAATTAAAATTTTATGCATATTCCCTATTGCGAAAAACCAAATAAAATTTGAATTTTGCGGGCAGAACCGTGTCTTCCACCTTAAGTAATAAAATAACAATTTGCTCAAGTATAATATATTGTATAATCACCCGATGAGGCTAGCGTGCTCGCGGCTCGCGTGTACTATCTAGAGTCTAGACTATCTGAGTAATTATATACATTTAATTACACACCATTTTTATAAAATACTAGCTGATGCCCGCGACTTCGTCCGCATGGATTTAGTTTTTAAAAATCCCGCGGGAACTCTTTCATTATCCGAGATAAAAAGTAGCTCTCCCGGTCTGAGGAACCACTACTACATCCATTACATTTTATAATTGTCAAATTTTTTACCATACTTAACCAAAGACAAAATTACGTTTAGCTGTCATTTACGTTTTGTTATTCCACTGTCATTTGCGTTTTGTTATTCCATGTCGGATGCGTTTTTGTTATACCACGTTTTATAGTGACTTGACGGAATCGCGGTCGAACGGGATAAAAAGTATCCTATGTCCGTCTCCTGGTTCTAAGCTACCTCTCCACCAATTTTCAGCCAAATCGGTTCATCCGTTCTTGAGTTATAAATAGTGTAACTAACACCACTTTCTTTTATATATATAGATGTCGCACTGTAGTTTAGATCGCACACCTAAATCATCACTCCGCACGTGCCGTTACTCCTGCGCCTTTGTATATTTGGTTCATACTGAAAAGATTCGGAACAGGCAAAAGTCGAATACTCATCATCATCATCATTAGCAACCCATCAACGGCTCACTACTGAGCGAGGTCTCCTTTCAAAGAAAGGTTATAGGCCATAGTCCACCACGCTGGCCCAATGCGAATTGGCGGACTTCACACACCTTCAAGAACTATGAAGAACTCTCAGGTGTGCAGATTTCCTCACGATGTTTTCCTTCACCGTTGAAGCAAGTGATATTTAATTACTTAAACGCACTTGACTCCGAAAAGTCAGAGGTGCGTACCCGGGATCGAACCTGCGACCCTCCGAATAGGAGACAACAGTCCTAACCACTAGGCTATCACTGCTCTAAAAGTCGAATACTGAAACCATGGAACTGGGAAGACTATAGTTGTAATTCCTAGTTCCATGACTGGAACGTTACTTAATTACGAACGCCCCAAACGCTAGATAATTATGTTTTTAAGCTATTGTATAGCTTTTATCGCCGGCTTTGAACTAGGACAAACAGTTTGAGCGCGGCGACCGAATCAAGAAATTCCGTAACGAAAATAAACCTAACGCCGTCGTTCAGTAAGCGTTCAACATTTTAGAGGTTCACAAGTAGCTCTGTTTGGCGCAGTGGGCTAGCGGCCGCTTTCTTTACCGTATGGTGTAGTGACAGTGCGCTTTTCTTGTTTGTTTGTATTTTAATTATTTTTTTGCATAATTTTTATTATGCAAAAAAAAATGCATAAATATTATAATTGCATAAGTTGATAAAATATGCTATGCAATAGCTTTACCGCGGCAGTCCCCGAGTGCCACTTAATTTTTTTTGACATTTCGCACACATAGACGAGAAGTCGACAACTCAAAAAATCGGCTTAGTGCGAGTCGGGCCTCGCTCTTTTAGGGTTCCGTACATATGACCAAATCACTTTATTAATAGAGTATAATAGAATACAATAGAAATATTTTTTATTCAAATAAACTTTTACAAGTTCTTTTGAATAGTCGATGAATCTACCACTTCAAAAAATTTAAGTGTTAAGTTTAATTTCGGTAATTTAATTACCGAAATTAATGTAAAAATTAATTTCGGTAATTAAATTACCGAAATTACTAAAACTAGATACATAATTATTTAGATATCTTAGTACTTAAATAGTACTAAATTAGCATATAATGGGGAAAAAATGCTCGTTTGTTTTGGTCACAACTTTGATGGCCCCCCATTTCTTCATTTTTGAAGCTAAAAAATAATAAAAAATAATAGAAATACATACTCTGTCAAAACTCTGGCACCCTCTGGGTACGGAACCACGGTCACTAACAAAGAAGGTCAAAGGGAAACAAAGGTCACATTCACAACATATTTATGACATAAAATAAAATTTAATTTCATAATTTTTAACAAAAGATTCAGACATACCTACTTTATTTTCATCTCGTGAAAAGTAAGTTTTGAGTTGTCTGACTTTTAATCTAGGTGTAGGATTATTGAAATAAACTTTTTACAAGTGCTTTTGAACCGTCGTTGAGTCTACCACTGAGTGACGCATGGACTATGGACAAATCAATATCAAAGTAAGAATCAAAGTTAAATGTTTATATTAAATTTTGATAACGCGATTTTTCGGACATCATTGGAAACAGGTGGCACAAAACCGAGGCCTTTGGAAATCTATGCAACTGTTAGCAATTTCAAATATGATTGGTGTTTTTCATTATACCTCATGAAACAATAAGTATAACCATGTCAACATACCTTTGTCAATATACGTTTCATGACGTATATTGACGACATTTGACTTTGACAGCGCGGGCACGCCATCTTGCGCGCCATCTTAAAATATTAGTATAAAATGGTTGTTTTGACGATACGAATTCAGTCTCTGCCTAGAAACTCATCCGACTAGTAGATGCTTTCGTGTCTAGGTCTTTGTATTTGATTGAGGGATTGCGATAGCAGTCGCACCCTAATCGAATAAATATTGCCTGTACGCTTAGATTAGTGTAATTGATTAACTAATACTTTGATGTTTTTGATAACTACCCTCACGATCAGATGGTGTTTGTCTGTCGTGTTTGTGGTTAGATTGATTAGATGTATGGAAAGGGGCCATTGTAGGGGTGGTGGAGACGGCTATAGGTAGGGTTTTGGCGTTTTAAGAGATGTATTCTCTAGATTTTGAGCGATAAGTTCCGCTTCTGAGTCTATTCCAACACAAGAGACCTTTAGATATACAACAGTGGATGTCTATCGGTTGATATAGAAGAAAATGGTACAGGACCCGTTGTGCCCAATTACAGGTCGTTTTAAATTTAACAATCAGCGATAATTGAATGATAGCCTTACCAAAAGTGTGTGTATCAGAGATTAATATGGCCGTTTGTATCGTAATTGTTGTGTAATCTTCCAGATAGGCACTTGATGCCTCTAGGCATAATCATTTCTTGCAATTGATTATATTATCATGTTCATCAAACTTTCCATAATGGAATTACACCGTTATTTTATTTAATAGCTGACTGATTTATTATATCTTGTGTTAGCTCATTTGCTTTGACTTACAATTGTTAGGCTTGCTCTCTGACCTTGTCTCTGACCAAATAAATGAAAAAAATATGATTGACAAGCTGATGCCTGCGACTTCGTCCGTGTGGATTTAGTTTTTAAATCCCTTGGGAACTCTTTGATTTTACGGGATAAAAAGTAGCCTATGTCACTCTTCAGGTCCTCAACTATACCCATGCAAAAATCACGCTGATCAGTATCTCTGTTGCGGCGTGATTTTTGCATTTATAATATTAGTTTGATTATCATGACCTACGATTTGGAATTAAAATTCATATATGTATTTATATTTCTCTCCTTGTCTTCCTGGTCGTTGCAATTTACCTACTGCTCCTTTACCTCTCACTTCTCAGTTTCTTGCAAGGACCGCCACAGAACATGATCTAGTGCCGCTTGTATGCAGCGGCTCCCAGCGACTAGCTTGAGAATATTCGTCCCTACTCTGTGCCATTTGCCACTTCAGCTTTGCAATTCGGTGAGCTATGGTGGTAACTCTGCGGCGGTATGTATTATCTAAAATAAAATAATTAAATAAATAAAATTGCATCAGTTCTCTAAAATAAAATAAATAAATAAGATTGATTGCATCAGTGTAACGATCGCAATGGCCTCTGATTGGCTAGTACTCTCCCGCTATTGGTTAAAATTCATTGACGCAGCAAAAACGCCATAAATTCAGCCAGAGATCATTACACGATGCACTGATTTTTTAGAATACCATTGTACGGCTGTCCTCATTCTAAATTGACAGCTCCAGCTCCATTGTAAAAAGAAAAGGTACTATTTTTACACCTGTCAATTAAGTTTAGTTTAGAGATGGTATACCTTTATTTAACTATTTATTAACTATCACCAATCATACAATAACAACTGAGAATAAAATTATTAAAGTTGATTATGTTGTAATAAGATCTTTTTTATATTTATTAATAGAACTATTTTTAAAACGTAATGTGATTTGATGTAAAAAATGGAGTTTTATTTTTCACAAATATTAAATAACAAAACATAAAGTTATAACAGATTAGTGGAACACTCCGAATCTAATATTGAAATTCACTAAAGCTATACCTGACCTTTAATCATCAGATGCCGCGATCCATACCTGGCTATAATAACAAGTCCAAAATCTAGATAATACGAGTCGGTGAGGTGTGCATTAAAAATTTAACAGCGATCAATTTATTATAGGGGAGTGGAGAGATGCTGCCATGTTCGCACGGAGACCTCCGCGAAGGGCGGACGACCAGACAGGGACGGACTGAAGCAAAAAAATCCTATAATAAAATATATATATAATAAAATATAAATAAATAAATAAAATAAAAATAGCTTTATTTACCTCTTACAATTATTGATCTTAATACTAGTTTTCCTACTTACTAAGTTTTAAGGGTTTTGTACAAATACAAATTTTTTGTAGTGTAGTAGTGAGGTTGGTGTGTATTTTATACTGTGTATTGGGGTATGTGTAAATATATGTGGTATGTGTAGGTAGTGTTGTTGCTCATGTAAGACTGCCTTCCGCGGTGAAAGCCTCCTCCATCCTTTTCCATAAGGCTCTCTGTGTAGCAATTCAATGCCACGTTTTCCCCGCCACCTTTACAATATCGTCGCTCCACTTTTGAGCTGGTCTGCCTGGCCTGCTCTTTTTAACCGACTTCCAAAAGGAGGAGGTACTCAATTCGGCCGGTATCTTTTTTTTTTTTTTTTTTCTTTTTTTTTTCTATGTATGTCCACCGATTTCTCCGGGATTACTGGACCGATTCGCGTGATTTTTTTTTAATCGACAGAGGATGTTTGCGAAATGGTCCCATAAAAATTTTAACCTTCAATTCCTCAAGCCTGATGCTGCAGGCTAAAACTATGGCGATTTAGGAAATTTCGATTACGAATTGATATTGTTGGTAACAAGTATGGACTACATCATGGAGCTCCAGGTCCTAGCTCCTCAATCATAGGATACTACACTTAAAAGCTTAAAATAAAAATTCTTTTCAAAAAACCGACTTCTAACGCCACTACAAAGTATAAAAATAATTTTAGTTTGTCCACGTTTGTTGAAGTCGGGCGGGCCTAAAATACAAACTATGAAACCGACTCGCGATGCCGCTCGACTTCTACAAACGAGTCTATCATATTCTGTAGCGTCGCGCATCGGTTTCATAGTTTGTATATAGGCCCGCCCGACTTCAACAAACGTGGACAAACTAAAATTATTTTTATACTTTGTAGTGGCGTTAGAAGTCGGTTTTTTGAAAAGAATTTTTTTATTGATAGGGTACCAGTTTGAAAATACATTAGCCAATCTAAACTTAACTATTATTCTCCTCTCCCCTCGCAATAAGCGGAAAACTTATGGTAGGAATAGGTATGAAAACAGTGGGGATCGAACCGTCGATTTCAGACCAAACCTTTAACCGTTGAGTTGGGATATCTTTACTAATATTGTAAAGGTTAGTTTGGTTATTTGTTCTTTATTTACGCCGCAACAGAGCTACGGACCGACGTAATTTTATGCACGGCCGAGGACTTGGACAGTCACATAGGCTTTTATCCCGAAAAACAAAGAGTTCCCGCGGAATTTTTGTAAAATCTAACTTCCACGCCTACAAAACCTCTGGCAAAAGCTTGTTAAGAATAAAAAAATCCACGCTCAAGAGTCAAAACCTATTACAAATGTGTAAGTAGCTCTATCTGTTCTGATAACGATGACCTTGAAAAAAGTTGGCATAGCGATCTTGCATCCTACAGACAAATAAAAGGATACTTTTTATCCCAAAATAAGATCTACTTTTAGATTTTCTACAGGAATTTCAAAAAATTTTAATTCACTTGGCGAAGTTGCACACATTTTTCCATCGTTAGGAATCTGCGTGACATTCTTTTCCCCTTATTTTTGGAGATGTTCAAACAATTTCTCGAATAGTTATTTTCCTGACCTCTAAGATTTCTCTGCTTCGATACCTAAGAAACAAACCAATACTTAACTGTTTAAAAAATATTTTCTCGTCGTGCTACAATAATTTACATAATAAGAAACGCAATATCTCAGTGTATAATTTAATGGAATAAGAAGTTCATTTTCTTACATTGTTGCGCCGGCCCTGTGCCCACGATTTTATCGCGGCGCAAAAATCAAAAAAAGAGCCTCCGCAAAAATAATTTGCAAACGCATTAAAATAATTTATAGCTTCATCGGAATCGATTTCTCGCACCAACACATCCGCAAATATTAAAATTTCATATTAAAATCACCACATTATAAGCTCACGTACCATCGGCCGATTCTTAAGAGTTAATTTACGGCAAAATAATTGAGAGACGCCAGTAAATTACCCCACTTATACCAACATCGGCTGTAAAATTACAGAAAAAGACTAAGAATACGCTTATTGTGATCTCACGAAATTACGCTTTCATTTTTTTTGTAAGATACGAGTACTACACCTTATATTTATGAAACTTTTGGTTTTAATCTCGAATTCAGCCCTTCGATTTATAAAAATAGTGTTGCTATCTAAAAATCGCTAATACTCTAAATCTAGACTAGTGCAGTTTTTTTGGTCATGACAAAATAGCCCTTGACTGCAGTCTGCGATCTCACCTGATCGTTAGTGACGAAGCAATCTAAGATAGAAGTGGGCTAACCTAGTATGGCAGTTTTTAATTAAACCGATACTTCTAATCCGTCCGTACCAAAATGATAAAACCTAAAATAATTTAATATAAAAAAATATTTTTAAAAAATCGATTTCAAACTCCCGCGCCGCTATACAAAGTATATAATTTATTGTTGATATTTTAAAAACCGCTCGACCGATTTTGATAAAATTCATATGGGACCACCTGGGGAGTAGGTGTATAACCTTTAAAAAAATAAGAATTTTCCAAATCGGTTCAGGCGTCTTCGAGTAATCGGTGGACATACATAAAAAAAAAGATTCTGACGAATTGATAACCTCCTCCTTTGTTGAAGTCGGTTAAAAAGTAACCATTACGTCTCTGTCTATCTTTCCGTCAGTCAGTCCATTCATCCGACTAAACTAAAAGGTTAATTTTAATTATTTATTTTTGTAATGTAAAAACATTCAAATACTAATTGGTTCAGGCCGTTTATCACGACTCTTCCTGTCATACGATTCTTCACAATTAATCCTTACTAGGATCAATGCTCAAGAATGTCGTTAAAGAAATCGTAAAATTAAATGGGCCCCGAAAATGTCTCCTCTGTGTCTATGTTGTGTGTAACCTATTGGTTGTAGAATAGTCTTAAGACTTGAATCGTAGGGATAGATCCCTGGTTGTTAATATCTTGGCATCATTGTTAGATAAATATGAATTCAAAATTAAAAAAATATATTAAATACTGTGATGAATAAAACCTCTTATATTATATTAAGATTACTCATCCTATTGGAACAGATATTTAAACAGAAATATATCAAGTTAGAAGATAAGTAGGCGGGACTCAAGTATCAAAAATTTGCAATACTTTTTTCAGATTACAAAAGAAATAATTTCTTATTCGCATATTGCTTATAAATGCAGATATTTCATAACTTTTCCCAAATTTTTGAGTAAAAATACATTTAATATTAAAACTAATTCATTACCTTAGTGACTTTCTAAGTTGTGAACTCTACCTCGCGTGATTTCCGCCACTAATTATATCAAGCGACTGTCTTAAGACTGTTTTGACTTAGTTCTACACGTGTAAATTATGGATGGTTCATTAAAATCAAACAAAGTAAGCTAATGCAGTAATTAAAATAATTAACAGAGCCGTTAAATTTAACGACCCATTTTGAAACGTAGGTTCATTCTGAGATTTTGAATAGGAGACTTAATGGAACTAGCCCTTTCTTTCTATTTTGTAGGCCGGCCGCATATTATCAAAAATTTCTGTCAGGAAAAATTTGGATGGTCGTCGAAAATCGTCATAGATTTTGTACAAGACCCCGCCCAGATGAATTTTTCTGAGTGCACTATTAAATAATTTGCTCGTCGTAGTTTTTTGCTCTCACCCTGATAAGAAAAAATTCTGACCTGAAAAAATACCTATTAAATTTTGAATAAATCAAAAAATATTTTTAACGAAAAAAGAAAGCAAAAATGAAGTATTCTTCCATATTTTGCGTATAATTTTCATTAAATAAATGTTTTAAACTGTTTTAAAATCAATGATCAATGTTTGTTCATATCACGCATATTGCATTTATTTCATAGAAGCCTGGCGAGCTGCCTGATTAATGTACGCTCAGCTTAAAAGGGAAACTTTCAGAATGGGCGTAAATTGCTAATGCTACATAGTTGCACTTTATAGCGTATAAAGTCCCTCGTAAGTTAATTGACAACAGAAATAAATTAAGTGATAGTAGGTAATAATGTTTACACACTCATAAAATAAATAATATTGATGAAATTGTATAGAGAATGTTTTATTGCGATATATTCTTTTTACATGCGGGTTTTCTCACATTAATTTCACTTTTAGTTACTATTATAATAGTAGGTAACTCAAAAAATCGGACAAGTGCGAGTCGGGCCTCGCTCTTTTAGGGTTCTTTAATTAGATACATACCTATTTATATATCTTAGTTCGTAGATAGTACTAAATTAGCATATTATGGGGAAAAAAAATCGGCCAAGTGCGAGTCGGGCCTCGCTCTTTTAGGGTTCCGTTAAAAAAAAAATATTTTCATGTACCCATGGAAATATTTTAATTTAATTTTTTTAATTTAATTTAATTTTTATTATTTGTTGTAATAGCGGCAATAGAAATACATAATATGTGAAAATTTCATCTGTCTATCTATTACGGTTTACGAGATACAGCCCGCTGACAGACGGACGGACGGACGGACGGACGGACGGACAGCGTAGGCTTAGTAATAGGGTCCCGTTGGTACCCTTTGGGTACGGAACCCTAAAAATGCTCGTTTGTTTTGATCACAAGTTACCGCATATACCTAGCCACAACCGCATTATAAATAGGTGTTTTTAGTATTTGTTGTTTAAATACACTATATAGTACATAATATTCCAAAATTTCAAATTCCTAACTAGTTTAGTTTTTGACATAGATCCCCCCTAACAAAATTGGTCTAAAGCCGAAAACTTTAACAGCCCCCCGTTTCTTCATTTTTGTAGCTAAAAAATAAAAATATAATATATAGTTGAACTCCACTTAATGAGCTCTAGACAATAACACCCCACATGCCGGGGTAAAAAATAAAATTTTATTTCGACTCCTTTTCTATGTATGGGGAGCCCCCTTTATTTTTCAATTTAATTTTATTTTTATTATTTGTTGTTATAGCGGCAATAGAAATACACAATATGTGAAAATTTCAACTGTCTATCTATGACGGCTTACGAGATACAGACGGACGGACGGACGGACGGACGGACAGCGGAGGCTTAGTAATAGGGTCCCGTTGGCACCCTTTGGTACGAAACCCTAATAAGGTCCCGTTGGCACCCTTTGGGTACGGAACCCTAAAAATTAATCAATAATACAAAACAGACGATGCTAGCTTTGCCACCTCGTTCCTAATACTCATCGCCAAAATTTGGAATCCCCTTCCGATTGCTATCTTTCCAACTAACCTATAACCTGGGCAGCTTTTAATCAAGAGTGAATAGGCACATTCTACGCAAGCGGGCTGCATCTTCAGTTACCATCATAATTTATACTAGTGGTTCGCCCCGAACTGAGACCTCGCGGTAACGGTATCCCATGATTATTCATTCAATCGATACATGATAACCAAAACTGACATTATTATTATGCCCGTTTTCACCAAACATACCTAAATCATCCCCTAAGTAGGAGTCTCTTAACGTAGGTAGCTCCTAAATACAATCCTAAGTCCTAACATCCGTCCCAATATCCTTTTAGGTGTCCCGTACAGGATCGTGATAAATAAGTTGACAGAAAACATCAATCACCTAACTTATAGGTAGCCCGTAAAGGTTAGGGAACGTTAGTGAAAACATTGAATTATTTATCAAACATTGAATTTAACTCGTAGTTCCATGGGAATAGTTACTGACTGCGCCATCTATTAGCATTATTGTGAAGCTATGTTGATGCTATATGAATTACTGACGCCCATTAAAAATTAAATAATCTCGTTTCTTTATAATATTCATATAATTTTAGTATTTGTTGTTCAAGTACAGGATATAAGTGACCTAAAAACATAAAATCAGTTTGAAAATCCATAGCGGATTTTTCTAGAGAGCGTCTTCAAGCGAGCGTATAAAATCGCCACTTTGAAAGCCCCCCATTTCGTCAATTTTAAGGGAAAAATTAAAAAAAAAATATTTTTGTACTCAGTTCAAAATTATCTCTAAAATGATACGTAACAATTTTATGTAACGCGATTTTTTTTTTTTTACTTCGCATTCGCTTCTATGAGAGCCCCCCTGAAATAAAGATTTTTATAACTTTTTAAGCCATTTTCGGCTGGAGGCCATCGGTTTACATATTATATCTAAATTTGAAGTAATTACGTTCAGTAATTCAAAAGTTATAAGGCTCTGACAGACGGACGGACGGACGGACGGACGGACGGACAAGTGCAAATCGCCCTAGTTAACTCAAAGACCTTCGCTTCGCTCGGTCGATAATATTAAAATAAATCAATAAATACTAGTGGTTCGCCCCGAACTGAGACCTCGCGGTAACGGTATCCCATGATTATTCATTCAATCGATACATGATAACCAAAACTGACATTATTATTATGCCCGTTTTCACCAAACATACCTAAATCATCCCCTAAGTAGGAGTCTCTTAACGTAGGTAGCTCCTAAATACAATCCTAAGTCCTAACATCCGTCCCAATATCCTTTTAGGTGTCCCGTACAGGATCGTGATAAATAAGTTGACAGAAAACATCAATCACCTAACTTATAGGTAGCCCGTAAAGGTTAGGGAACGTTAGTGAAAACATTGAATTATTATGTAGGTACTAACGAGTGAAACCGGGTTACGGGCATCTGTACAAATCGTCATCTATCGACGCGAATAGAAAATATACAATATTTAACTAAAATTTAACTAAAAAATAATTTTAATTGAATAATATGGTACAAAAAAAATTACAATACAATTATTGTATTATAATAAGTAACTAAATAATAATGGTCGACGCAAAACTGTTTTTGGGATAGGTCGTAGTCGTAACTCGTAGTTCCATGGGAATAGTTACTGACTGCGCCATCTATTAGCACTATTGTGAAGCTATGTTGATGCTATATGAATTACTGATGCCCATTAAAAATTAAATAATCTCGTTTCTTTATAATATTCATATAATTTTAGTATTTGTTGTTCAAGTACAGGATATAAGTGACCTAAAAAAATAAAATCAGTTTGAAAATCCACAGCGGATTTTCCTAGAGAGCGTCTTCAAGCGAGCGTATAAAATCGCCACTTTGAAAGCCCCCCATTTCGTCAATTTTAAGGGAAAAATTAAAAAAAAAATATTTTTGTACTCAGTTCAAAATTATCTTTAAAATGATACGTAACAATTTTATGTAACGCGATATTTTTTTTTACTTCGCATTCGCTTCTATGAGAGCCCCCCTGAAATAAAGATTTTTATAACTTTTTAAGCAATTTTCGGCTGGAGGCCATCGGTTTACATATTATATCTAAATTTGAAGTAATTACGTTCAGTAATTCAAAAGTTATAAGGCTCTGACAGACGGACGGACGGACGGACGGACGGACGGACGGACGGACAAGTGCAAATCGCTCTAGTTAACTCAGAGACCTCGCTTCGCTCGGTCAAAAATAGAAAAAGTAGGTAAATAGTAAATTTTAAGTAAAACTTTGTATAGTTTAAGTTTCTTTTAGTTTTAAACGTCTTTAAGAACGTAAGTAATTTGTTGCTTTTGTAGACACATTTTGTATGTGGCTAGTTTTTAATCATGGCTGTGTTTTTGTTTTGTCATTTTTGTTGCTTTATTGTCATAATCTGTTATGTGTCTAATAAATAAATAAATAAATAAAATATAAATAAATAAATATAAAAAAATAGATACTTCTAGAGTTAAGGCGCTGCGCACAAGAAGCAACTCCAATTGCCGAAACTGCAAAGGTTTTTAAAGTTTCCATAACAGTTGCGATCACCCAAGCTCGCAACTAGAGTTGCTGCACAGTTTCTCAAAATTATATAAAAAATCGTATAAAGTTGCAAGTCGCCGATTGCCGCAACAGGCAGCTACGTCTGTGAAGCGCCTAAAAGATTTTAGAATCTGAATGTTACATTACACCCAAGTTACCTACGTTAATCTACCAAACTTGGGAGATATCAAATAAAAAATCACGATGTTTGCCCGTCCAAACGAATTATAATCTATATAAATAAAAATGAATGTTGGTAAGCGCATAACTCAAGAATGGATGGACCAATTTGGTTAATTTATTTTTTTGTATGTTCCTTAAGGTCCACGGAAGGTTTTAATACTTAATAAAAAAAAAACAAAAAAAAAATTATAATAGATAAGTTGGCGGTACGAAGTTCGCCGTGTCAGCTAGTTAGTAATAATAATAATTATAATTATTATTATCAAAGATTTATCTCACCTAACCCAAAGAAATATTTATCTTCTAAACATACTGATACTGTACAATGTGCATAAGTATGAGCCTATGTCTACGGGTACGTGGAAATTATTACTTTTTCTTTGTAAGTAATTAAAATAAAGCTCACAGGACTTATAGCATTCGTTGATGTCTTTTTTAGCTTGAAGCTATGCATCAGTTGCTCGAACCGCATCCTGTATTGTTGATGAATTTACTGAAAAAACGAAATCACTAGCATAGTCTGTATATTGGAAAATAAGTTATAGTAAAAGAGCTCACCGGAATTTTTGACAATCTTTTTGTAAAGCCTAATGTCTGAATTTGGCACACTGCACCGTAAGAACGGTTACGCACTGCATCCGTTCCGAATCCGTGAAAATACGTTCCGAAGTAGACATAGAACTATTAGTATGGTAGCTTACGCACTAGATCCGAGTTCCGTCATCCGAATTCTCTCCGTCATCCGTGAGAATACCTCGGATATCTCGGATTCAAATTTGACATATCTGCGCAGCTCGACAGCAGGGCAAAAATGTCCCCTGAATAGCTTGGATTTGAATCAGAGATCGGATTAGAGCGTAAGCAATATCCGGATTCGGTCCGAGTTTTTTATATTCGTATTTTCATGGATTCGGATCGGATGCAGTGCGTAACCGCTCTTACCGTAAGTAACCGTAAAGCCGTAACGTAACGTAAGAAACCATAGCGACGGAACAAAAGGGTCAAAATGTTTAAGTACGTAAGAATATTCAACGCTACTGTTAAACAGAAGCGAAACCATAGCAAAACTGTATTTTAACGCAGACATTTGACTACAAATATGACTGTATACATCTGTCCTTTTCCTTCCGCTGCTACGGTTTTGATATTACGGACATTTAAGGGGAGACCTTATTTTAATGCGTGTGCCTGCCATAAAGTTACATTATGTACAATACCTACCAAAGATTTTTGTATAGGTCATATAATATTAGCAGTCTTGCTACCAAAAAATTAAAGAAGATCAACTGATGACTGGCTATTTTGACGTTTGACAGTTTTTGTATTAGAAATACTTTAAGGTTCCTCCTGAAAACCAGCGTTGCAGCTTGCTGCAGCTTTGTGCTGAGTGAGGAGCCTTATTTGTTCACGAACTACTTTATGAAATAGCCTAAATCGTCTTTAAGCGAATATTGTAAAATTTGAATTGTGTTCGTGAACAAATAAAACATTTATCTATCTATCTAAATATGTTAATTGTATTAATGGTTAAAATTATTATTTTTTATCAAATTGTGAATCTTTAAGCTTTTTAAATCTTCTACGTCTTATTAAAACGGATAATTCGGCCGTAAGAAGTAGACAATAACCTCGCCAAATTACGCCGCTAGCTCTTGTTCTACAAATTTCTATCGTATTTCTTCACCAAATTTTTACCAGCGATTATGAAAACGTTCGGACCATCAAGGATTCGCTTCGCGTCGAGCGTCTCCGAGGTATAAATCATGATTTAATTCTTAACAGACATTCGATTTCCGAACGCAACAAAACAACCAACAGCGGCGCGGGGTCTGGGGTACACGTTCAAGTTACTCGTGACCCCTCGATTGGCGATGAAGTCATAAATTATATCCTTGCACGTTTCCATTGTCTTAGTGCGTCTGCTCCTCTAGCCAAGTTACACTTCGTTGTATCGTTTCTCTTTATACGATCGTCAACGCTTGAAGTTTCGGCTAGGGCTAGACTAGATGGCGCTACCGCTGATCAGACAGAAGTGTCTTGATAACATTTTGTATTATAATTTTTTTAGCATTTAAAATGCATAAATTATTCACTGTAGTGTCCATTAACATGCACACTATGGTAAATTAGGTAATAAAGCGCCATCTAGTTTGAAACTCGAACATGGTACGTACCTTGTTCGAGTTCAAGCTTCGAAAACTTCAAGCGTAGACCATCGTAAAAAGAGGAACGATACAATGAAGTGTAACTTGGCTAGAAGGGCTGGTATAAAATAGAAAGCCAACATTTAAGGACCGTGCACACTTAACGTAATCACATGTAAAATGAGCAAGCGTTACGCAGTTTACTGTTTTTCCATATCGGAGGATAGTTTTCTATCACGCTAGCCTGCTCCGCTACTCGTCAAGTTTTTATAAGCCAACAAACACCAGCGCCAGAGGCCATTCTGTTTCTCGTCTTCCCTTCTCTTAGTGGAGACCTGCGCTCAGTATTAAGCTGTTGATGATGATGATGATGACTAGAGCGATCCCACAAGGCGAGATGCCATGCCATCCCCATTCAGAATGTGGAATCGTGATACCACTTTTAATCTCATAATGTTACGCGAAGTAGGTACGTTACACAAAAAATACATCACAAGACAAAATAGAATTAAAACATATCAAAAGGGTTCAATAAAAATATTGCTTTGATAAATCTGTGTAGAATTGTAGATATGTCTAGGCACAGATTTAATTTTCTGAGTGTGTTTATCAATTTGATCGCGTGTCAGGTACCAATATGGTTGGGTATGGTAACGTAAATAAAGGCGAACATGAACAACTCGCGCACACGGTTAGAATTTTTAAACAAGGCACTCCCGATTTCTCTGCCGGATACGTCAATCAGACGTACGAGTATGAGACCGTCGTCGCATTGGAAATTGTTTCTTTTGGTATACCATGGGTATACCGGCGCACCTACTAATCGGTTACGCCGCGCCTCAGGCGTTCGCAAAAAAGATTTATGGCGCCCATCTCTCATTCGTGATGCATATTATGCTTTATCAACTTAGTGCGGACATTTGTTTAGTTTTAAAAACATTTCGAGTGATGCAGTGGCGTTTTACATAACTTTTTTGCAGACTCTGATTTGAGATTCTTGAATTATCCGATGTAGCTACTGCATATCAAGAGAAAACTAACGAGTTACAACAATGGAACTAGATGGCGCTGTATGAACCACAAGAATGTTCAGAGCAAAACGGTACTACAACAGGCGATCCTACATCGCGATAATGAAGTGATAATCACAGATGACTACCTACATAAACCAATTCCGAGAAGTAACCTTCCCCACGTTACCGCGCCGAGGATCGAGCGGAGATCTTTGCGGATCACCTGGAGACGCAGTTTACACCCAATCCGACTGCGGATGTGCAGCACGTAGAGACCATCGAGCGACATGTGAAGGACTACTTCGAGTCGCCGATACCTCCGACAGAAGACCCCGTCGTGTTCTCCCCCGGACAAGTCCAAAGGATGATTCGACGAACTAGACTGCGCAAAGCCCCCGGCCCCGACCGAGTCACCAACGAAGCCCTGCGTCACCTACCCCCGCGAGCAATCGCGACGCTGACGCGGCTCTTCAATGGAATCCTCCGTACCGGGCACTTCCCATCATCGTGGAAGCTCGGCCGAGTCATCCTGATTCCCAAGCCTGGCAAGAACATCATGCTGCCTGGGAGTTACCGTCCCATCACTCTTCTGTCGTGCACCTCGAAAATTTTCGAGAAGCTACTGCTGCTGCACATCACGCCCCATCTTCAGCCACGCGACGAACAGTTCGGTTTCCGTGCCGAACACTCCACCACTTTACAAGTGGCGAGGGTACTGCATCACCTCGCGGCCGCCTACAACAAGCGAGAGCAGTCAGTCGCAGTATTCCTCGACATGGAGAAGGCGTTCGACCGCGTTTGGCACACCGGCCTCGTGTACAAGCTGTCCACGTCTACTACTCCGCGCCGAGTAGTCAAGACTGTGGCCACCTTCCTGCAAGACAGACGTTTTCAAGTGGCGGTTGAAGACGCCCTGTCCACGGAGCGCACCATCCGAGCCGGTGTACCTCAGGGAAGCTGCCTGTCGCCCGTCTGCTACAGCAGATACACGGACGACATCCCAGTCGCTGACGGCGCCATGTTAGCGCTGTATGCCGACGACGCGGCCTTCATTACCTCCTCGCTGAATGCCCCGCATGCAGCGCTGAAGATGCAGCGAACACTGGACGCGCTTCCCACATGGCTGGAGAACTGGAGACTCAAGGTCAACGTGGCGAAGACTCAGGCGATCTCCATCGGGCGGGCGCGACTACTACCGCCCCCGATGTCACTTATGGGCGAGACCATTGAGTGGTCCCCGAAGGCCAAATACCTCGGCGTGACCGTCGACAAGACCCTCTCGATGCGGCCCCACGTGAAGAACGTAGTCAACCAGACGCGCGCCGCACGGAACCTCCTTCGACCCGTGCTGGCGTCCCACCTGCCTCTCCGTACGAAGCTGTACATCTACAAGGTGTACGTTCGCACGCGACTCACCTACGCGGCCCCCGCGTGGTTCGCGCTGACCAGCGAGACGGACCGCAAGTCGCTGCGAGCACAGCAGTCGCTGTCACTCCGCACCATCTCCGGAGCACCACGCTTCGTACGGAATCAGGTCATCTCCAGGGACCTGCGCATGGAGAGCCTGGACGACTTCGTTCACCGCCTGAGTGCCTCTATGTTTGCACGCGCCGACGGAGCGCGATCCCAGCATCTGCATGGCATCGCGCCATACCATCGACGACCGCCGGACATAAGAGGCCTGCCACGCGACCTAGTCACATAGGACACGACTGCTTCCTCGCCGCTGGCTGATGGGCGCTCACCGGTACACTACCGGCGGGCTCGACCTCGCTGAGCGGCGGGCGAAGCCCACCACGGACATACCACCCTGCCGCAGTCCGCAGATCGCCCGCGACACTACGCGGGCTCGATCGCACTGCAGCAGGATAACACCGGATTGACACCCCGGATTTGACACCACGGACCAACCGGTCCCACCCAGTGCCCCGCCTGTAGTTGCAGGCGGCGTTGACACCACTGAAGGGGGCCATCGCCCTGAACAGTTACCCCGAGGCCTGTGAAGGCCTACGCGGAAGACCCCGGATGGATGGATGGATCGAGAAGTAACCAGTTGAACAGCCAATCCCCGCTCTTATCATCGAGCCCATTTAATATTATGTAAGCTCCCGTGCGTGCGACTCTATTAAAAGAGAAAAATTATAATTATGTTGCACTTGAAATCAGTATTTACAGTCACAAGTGGATCGCAGACCACTGGTGACCCCGCAGCACTAAAAGTAGTCTGAATTGTAATAATTTGTACATTCACATCTTCGATCACATTAAAACAAATCCGTTATCAAAAATTCATATATACGTAGGTATATGTGAATCTTTGATAACGGATTTGTTAAGTACGTCATAGATTTACGATTGTATTGGTAGTCAGTAGTAAATCTATGACTAATAATTCATGAACGACACAAAAGTCACATATTTTAATGTGTCACCTCTGTCTTTTTGATTGATACTTCTTTAGTTTATAAAAATTATAAAAAAACGGATAATACTTAACATGTTCTTTGAAAATATTGTTGAATTGTTTCTCGAAGGTATAAAATCTTTTTAATATCTTCCAAGAGCAATCACAATAGAATTTCTAACCGTGTCCGTAAAAACACGAAGATTCGTAGGATGTACGTGCACGTATCGGATGTATTTATATTTAGGGTTGGGAGATTTGTTCCAACTTTCCAAGATAAAGGATAAGGTTAAAAACTTAATAAGTATACTTGATAGCGCATTTCCATCTAATTTTCGGTTTCAATAACCCTAACTAATCTTTAATCTAAAAATTTTACGTTCAGCTGGGCATAGCCCATCGAGTCGCGAAGCCGAAGTGGAAATGGGCGGGGCATATAGTTCGAGTTGGACTGGAGTTGCGACTGGAAGCATTTCTATATGTATAATCGTTTGATTAGAAGCAATGATAGCCCAGTAGTTAGGACTGCGGTCTCCTATTCGGATGTTCGTAGGTACGAGCCTTTCACGCACCTCTGACTTTTCGGAGTTAAGTGCGTTTAAGCAATTAAATATCACATGCTTGAACGGTGAAGGAAACATCGTGAGGGAACCTGCACGCCTGAGAGTTCACCATAATGTTCTCAAAGGCATGTGAAGTCTACCAATTCGCATTGGGCCAGCGTGGTGGACTACGGCCTATAACCCTTCCCTGAGAGGAGACCTGCGCTCAGTAGTGAGACGTCACAACAGTCTCTTGATTATAAAATTAGCTCGGTTTCCCGCCACCTGTATGCAGCAGCTTCCTGCGATTCGTCCCTGTCATCGTCTGGCCTGGGGGTTGCTTACACTGCACTTTCTGGTGCGATGTCACCTCTCCAATAACTTGGGACACCAACGTTGTTACTTACTTCAATTTCATCTATTTTTGAAACGTCTGATTCTTCTCAAGTAGCTACAGCTCCCGTAAAATAATTTCTTTATCTGGCAGTTCTGGCACCCCTTGGTGCAAATTAGGAATTGAGAGCTTTTTTACTAAACGATAGCGATACGAGACCGACACCTTCCCAAAAGTCCAAAGCCTTGAGCATGAGCGTGACAGGAATAATATCCCTCTCCAACGGCGGCGTGTCAACGTGCAATCACTTTGTATTTCGTGTAAAAAAAGTTAAAATGCCCTTTGCGAGCTGTTAAGGCCGGTTCACATTACAGAAGGAACTGTATCCAGTGCTGTATCGAAATTGATATGGTGCAGATCTGATGGTGCAGAGGTCGATCGCAGTACCTAAAAATACCTTTGAAATGAATCAATATTATTATGTAAGTCATCAATAATGTTGCTTGTAGGTAGACTGAAATGACTGGTTTGGCCATGACTGGATTTCAGATTTGGAAAAAAATTGGTAAAAATTTTAAGATGATTTAAATCTCGTTATTATTTGTGTTCTAATTATTTAAGCAAACAAATCTAACAAATAAAATCCCTGGCTTGTTTGTTGCTTGTTCAGTAGGTACCTCAAACTACGCTCTATATTTGTGTGAATTTTCTGACAGTCATGGATATTTCTAGTGAGTTTCGCATATGAGCTTGAATACTGTGAACAAGTCAAAGTAAAACAAAAGCGTATACCTTGTACGCCATTTTATGTTAATTGTTCGCTTCAAGATGGCGAATGAAGCGACTTATCAATGTTAATGGACAGTTATTAAAACTTACACGTTTGCGGTTTGTGCGAACACAAAAAGCACTTGAAAGGGTACTTAAATGTTTCTCGGCTTTTTGCTATGTTTAATTTTGTTTATTACTAGTTAGTGCCTTTTAACTGCGCTTGCGTGGATGCTAAAATACACGTCGATGATTAAATGAATTCGAACATAATTCTAACCTTCTAAAGTTCTTTTGTTGTATTAGTAGGTTATATTTATTTGATTAATTTATTTATTTATTAGACACACAACAGATTATGACAATAAAACAACAAAAATAATACAGCCATGACAACTAGCCACTCTCCAATACAAAATGTGTCTACAAAAGCAGCCAATAATCGGACGTCTTAAATTAAAACTAAAAGAAACTTAAACTAAACAAAGTTTTACATGACTATGATCATATATATGTTTTAATCAAGCTTTGCACATAGGTACTTCCTTGAAGAACAACCTTCAATGCAGAACAATCTGCAAGTTTATGCTTTATGATGCCACGAAACCCCTACAATTAGTGAATGAAAGGTGTCACTATCAGCGATAAGAAATACAACACCGAAGAAAGTTAGCTGTCAATAAAGAAACGTAACTGTTTGGTATCTATACATATAATAAAACTGTAACTGGAAGATTTCTGTACATTTAATATATTTTGAAAATTTTAATTGGGGGATGCTTTACTATCGATACTGAGCCCAAAACAGATTTTTATTTAATTTTTGTCTGTTTGTTCGTCCTTCTTTCACGTAAAAACTACCGCACAGATTTCTACAAAATTTTATACCGTGGTAGCTTATTACTCGGGTCAACATCTAGGCTGCTTTTCATCCCGGAATATCAAGGAGTTCCCGAGGAACTTTAAAACCACGCGGACAAAGTCGCGGGCATCAGCTAGTAAGAAATACTTTCTTTTAAGAGTTTTTAAGAAAACCATTACCAGAAAATTAGTCGCTGCGACAACTAACTTGGCAGCTAAATTAAAATTATCGTTTCTAACCCTACATAGAATCAAGCCATACAACTTTTGCTGAGCAGTCAATTACGGAGTCTACTCACTAACCGCCCAAAGACAACATTAAAACTGTTTTTGTAAGGTGAATAGTAAATAAAATATATCTTGATAAGTACCATTAAATAGCCAATAAAGACTAATCACGTAGGTATAATGGGAAAGTCAGAGAGACGACATAGATTAACACGGGCAATCTACCATATCTCTGATTTAATGATACAATAACATTTTATTTGAGAGCATTTATCCTATTCTTAGAGTAAGTATCCCTAGATGATGCGTAAAAATTATATTTTAAGCGAGAAAGAGATACAGCTATGTGAAATAGCAAGAGTGGAGCCGAGACACATGCTGCATTTGACCCTATCGTATGCGAAATCCTTACCTGTCACAGTCACGTAGCATGCAAAGCCGGCAAACAATAGTTGTGAATTTTCTTTTTTTATTGCCCTTGATTAGATCATATATTATACTAACGACCTTAAACAGACAATTTCTATCCATTACTCTAAACAACCATAAGCATATTTTTATTTTTGTATCACAAACGAATTTTAAAAGTCGTAGCACCAGTAAGTATGATGCATAAAATTACGTGTTTTACAATTATTCTTTTAGAATAATTGTTTTTAGTATTTTAAAATTGACCCTTTAACAAATTAACTTTGTTTTCATTAACCCACCATCATCATGATAGTCATTGGTTAATCACAGTACCTACTCGTATTTAATGTCTTACAAAGCGTATTGGATGGTTATTCTTATGTTATTCTCTATCTCTTTCGGGTATTTGCGGTCGTCGGATCTATTACATCCTTAGTCTAAGATTCTATGGCTGCGATTCCTTAGCCGTGTACGCAATTAGCCTGTCCAACGCTTCTGACTCTAACACTCGCTACTGAGTTTTATCGAGCAATTAGTGGCTATAAAATCAGTAGCCCTACTCCTTTGTACAAACGATGGCCGAATGCTTAGCATTCCTGAATGCTTCTTCTAGATAAGTCTAGAATGTTAACTGCGTCTGTGCCTTTACAACGCAAGCTACACAACGCTAACTGTTTTCTTATGAAATAAGCAATATATAGTCTTGAATAATCATAATACCTCATTTAAGCAGTGATAGCCTATAGTGGTTACGACTGTGGTCTCATATTGGAGGGGTCGCAGGATCAATCCCGGGTGCTCCTCTCCTCTGACTTTTCGTAGTTAAGTGCGTTTAAGAAATTAAATATCACATGCTTTAACTGTGGAGGAAAACATCTTGAGGAAACCTGCACACCTGAGAGCTCTCCATAATGTTCTCGAAAGTGTGTGAAGTCCGCCAATTCGGATTGGGCCAGCGTGGTGGATTATGGCCTATAACCCCTAAAGGAAACCTCGCTCAGTAGTGAGCCGATGATGGGTTGATAATGATGATGATGATGATGATAATCATAATACATATAATCTTAGTAGATGATGCCCGCGACTTCAGCGTGCAATAAGGTTTTTTAATTCCCGCAGGAACTCTATAATTTTCCTGGATAAAATGTAGCTTGAGGTATGAGCATTCTCCATTCCTTTCAGCCAAATCGGTTCATTCGTTGTAGTGTGAAAAAGTAACAAACATCCATCCATCCATCCATACATCCATCCTCACACACTTTCGCATTCATAATATTGGCAGGATATATCTACGTAGGTTTGAATTTAAAACCTAAATCAACGCCGAGGAAGTCGCATACATTAGCTAGTGTAAATAAACAATAATAAATCCTAAAAATTAATTACCCTATAGTAGAATTCGATTTGGTAATGTAGGTGAATAGTGGATACCTACTCACCACTACATGTATGCCATTGATTTACACGTACTTAATCAAAGATTTAAACATTCTGTAAAAAAAGTTTTTCGTTTTATTTTCAGGTTTTGAATCGTCATAAAAATGACAAAAATCCGATCCACACCCTAATCTCACAAGTTAACAATGCAACATCAAAAATAGTTACATTAGTAAATAGAACCGTGTTTGTTGAGGCCTACGGCTTGGCCAACGAGTCAAGGCCTGGAACACTAGGTATAGGGGCCCATCAGCTATAACCTGAGTCCAGGGTCGCTGCCCTAAGGGCCTTTCACCGCGGTCAGATTTGTTCTCAACGTAGTGGTGACTTAATAATGGTAGGGTTGCACTGACCTTCCTTGCAGCAGTCAATCCTTGTACGGCCTGAGATGGTATGTGGTAAGTATGTGAGTGAGTATATTGTGAGGTTGAGTGTGAGGTGAACTTCTCAGGCCACTCGCAGCAGCAGGCAGGCAGCTAGTTATGGCCTGCAGCTGTGGACGTTGGGCTGGCGTAGCACTGTACACTTGGTTTGTCACTAGTTAATCACGCACACTTCCGCCGAGCGCGTGGCGAACAAAGGTCGGCGGGTTCCAAACAAAGGTTCTTGGTTACGGACAACAATTAACAACTATGCTTATAGCTAGGTCGACACATAGACCGCTTGACGGCGCAAATAAACCGTAAAATAAACTAAAACTAGACACTCAAAAAGCAAAACGGGCGCGAGGCGACCCGGGAATTTTACGTGAATACGTGTTAGCTGTCAAAAACCAAAGGAACTTGCAAAAACCACGCCCAGAAACGGCGGCAAGTTTAAAACTAAATATCTGTCAACTTCATTGCGAGCCAAAGAGATTGCCAGCGCTACGACCATGGAACAAGGAATTGTTGACAGGCACATGGCGCGAACAACCCCCCCGCCTGTGGTCGTAAGGATTTACGTCCACTTACTAGTAAATAGGTAAACGTGATAAGGAGCAAACGGCTCGCTGCAAGACAGAGTCTCCGACCATTACCTCGGCAACCCTGGGAACCCCATCAGACCCGTAGATCAGCTTAAGAATGTGCCCACGGCGCCAGTATAAAGGCAACAAATTAGGTTCCTTAATCAGCACTAGGTCACCAACTTTGGGTGGATCAGATTTGTCAGCCTACTTAACCCGCTGCTGCAAAAGATGCAAATACTCTAGTGACCAACGGTGCCAAAAACTCTGAGTCATCTGTTGCAGCAGCTCAAACCGGGACAAACGTGAGACCTTCACGTCCCTGAAGGGGTATTCGGGTAGAGCGTTAAGGGGCTGACCAATCAGAAAATGACCGGGAGTTAAGACCTCCAGGTCATTTGGGTCAGATGAGAGGGGACAGAGTGGCCGAGAATTGAGTACAGCCTCAATTTTGCAAAACACGGTGGCGAGTTCTTCAAAGGTTAAAACAGTTTCGCCTATAACGCGCCGGAGATGAGTCTTGGCCACCTTAACCACAGCTTCGAATATTCCACCCCAATGAGGGCAAGCTGGGGGGTCAAACTTCCAGGTTACCCCCATCTTGGACAATGCTGTACTTAATCTAATCTTATTGCTAGACAGGAATTCGACAATCTCTTTTAAATATCTATCAGTGCCCTTATAATTGGTGCCGCAATCCGTGCGAATCAGGTCAGGCAATCCTCGACGAGAGACAAATCTGCCTAGCGTGGCTACAAAAGCTTCAGTGCTTAAGGCACTCACAAGTTCTAAATGTACCGCCTTGAGCGATCTGGCGTTGCGGAGGTTAGAGCTCTTGATGGCAAACGGGCCAGCAAAATCAGTGCCAACCCCAGCAAAGGGTCGAGTGGCTAGAACGCGGTCGGAGGGCAGATCACCCATCATCGGCTGTGAAGTATTAGCCTTCAAGCGGTAACACGGAATACATTTGAAGGTGACGTTCCGGATGGTGCGTCTCCCTGCCAGAATCCAAAACTCGCGCTGTAAAATAGCCGAGAGTGCATTACAACCAGCGTGGGCATTTTTAAGATGGTAGTGTGTCACTAGCAATTTGACAAAGGTGCCGTCCTTAGGTAGCAAAAGGGGGTGGCGAGCACCAAAGGGCAGATTGGAATTCTTGAGGCGTCCTCCAACGCGTAGCATTCCGTTATTGTCCAAAAAAGGGCTTAGGCGAGCAAGGGGGCCCTTCAAAACTAAACCTCTCTTTAGAGTGTCAATCACGGATGAAAAATGCTCCACCTGAACCACACGCACCCAGTAGTTCCGGGCATCTTGGCGTTCAAGAGGGGAAAGCACAGGACTCAAATTTTTATTTTCTGAATTCCGCCCATTATGGATAAAACGTCGAATCCAACCGGTAACACCAATTAGTTTATCAAGGGAACTGTAACGGTTCAAAAGAAAGTTCAAGTCGGGGATCTGTTTATCCTCAACCACTCCGACTCTTAAGCCCGGCAATACTTCGGGAGCGGAAAACCTATTTTGAGGCCAAGTCGTCTCGGATTGGGATAGCCAACTTGGATCCCACCAAAGGTGATGGTGGACCAGTGAAGAGGCCTCACAGCCGCGGGAGGCGCAATCGGCCGGGTTCAGTTCTCCGGGTACGTGTCTCCAAATCACCGGTACTGCAGAGCTCTGAATTTGGGAGACCCGATTCGCAACAAAGACCTCTAAGTTGTGAGGCGCGGCTCGTAGCCAGCAAAGGACAATCTCACTGTCCGTCCAAGCATAAACGTCGGTCAGATCGACCGCAGATGCCAAAGAGGAGCGGACGTGGTTCAAGAGGCGTACCAGAAGGGCGGCGCCAGACAATTCTAATTTCGGGATAGTTAACCGTGACCGAATAGGGGCCACCTTGCTTTTTGCCAAGACGAGATGCGTCGCGACCTCACCGGCGACATCGACAGTCCTCAAATATACCACGGCGGCGTATCCTCGTTCGGAGGCGTCGCAAAACCCGTGGAGACTGGCATGACACCTTCCTGTTGGTAGGAAGCGTCGAGGCATGGAAATGCGGTTAACTTCAGGAAGTGAAGACACAAGGGAGTTCCACTCCTTCAATAACTTCCCAGGGAGTGGTTCGTCCCAACCGAGTTCAGCAATCCAAAGCTTCTGGAGGAAACATTTAGCCAAAAATATTACGGGAGTGATCCATCCATTGGGATCGAAGGTGCGAGCAACCGTAGACAATACGGAACGCTTAGTCCAGACCTTAGGAGGTGGGTCTAATTTGACCCGGTAGGTGAAAACGTCTTGGACGGGCTGGTACTGTATTCCAAGGACCGTCAGCAAATTGGGATTTTCGGGATTTTCAAAAATATGAGGATCCTGCTGATCCTTTCCCGGAAGATCCTTCAAGACGTGAGGGGAGTTGGACAGCCACTTGCCCAACTCATAACCTCCGGACTTCAGTATTGCAATCAATTCGTCGCGAAGAGTCAGAGCTTCCTCAACGCTCGAGGCTCCCGTGCAAATATCGTCCATATAGACTGACGATTCCAAGGTGGCTGATGCGCGAGGGTAATTCAGTCGCTCCCGGTTAGCTAGTTCTAACAAGGTCCTGATAGCAATATAGGGGCTTGACTTGAGTCCATAGGTCGTGGTGTTCAATTCAAAGACACGCATTGGCTCATTAGGATTTTCGCGCCACAGAATCATTTGGTATCTCCGATCATCGCGATGTACCATCGACTGTCTAAACATCATCTTGATGTCAGCTACGAAAACAATTTGATGCCGGCGGAAATGCGTGAGGATATCGGAGATATCCTTGATCAGCTTAGGACCGGAGTGCAAGCATTGGTTCAATGTCACCCCGTTGGATGTGGCCGCGGAGCCGTTAAAAACCACTCGAATCTTCCCCCCAGGGGTCTTCAAGACGGCATGGTGGGGTAAGAAGTAGTGCTCGTGTGCGCGCCAGTCAAAATTGGATGGTGACATATGCCCCAGGCCCTCGTACTCGCGCATAAATTCAACGCACTTGGAGCGGAAGGTGGAGTCGCGCCGCATGCGCCGTTCCATAGACAAGAGCCTCTTTTCCGCCAAGGCCCGCGATTGACCAAGCGGGGGGCGAGAAGCGAGAAAGGGCAAGCGAGTTACAAATCGCCCATCAACACGGCGGCCTGTGTTGTTTTGATAAAACAACTCACATTCAAGGTCAAGAGGGTCAACTCGTGCGGCATGCGGCGGCTCCTCAACTTCCCAAAAGCGCTGGACCACGTCCGACAGCGTCAAGCCGGCTGCTTGCAATTGGTCCAGCACCGGTAGGTCCGAAGACCATAGCACGGGTCCAAAAAAGCTAGAACCGAATATAGTGGACATGGCACATAGGCCGTCCTTCTGCAAAACCCTAATTTCCCCTGACAAGACCAGGCCCAACACGTCGGAACCCAACAAAAGGTCCGTAGGACCGGGTTCAGTCCAGTGGGGGTCAGCTGGGTTTAGGCCTGATGCACAGGACACCGCAGCGTCAGTTATTCGGACCTGCGGTAGGGGACCTAAGATATTGTCAAGGACTGACACCTTGACCAAGACCCTAAGATTGCCCGTAACGGGGCCAAACATTAATTCCGCTTCCCCGTTAGGAGTTGAGGGCTCTATACCCCCGATACCTATCACTCGTCCTGTTCGAGGACTCCAAGGGAGCCCTAGCTCACCCACCAAACGAGGAGAAGCAATACAGCGCTGTGAACCCGAATCCAAAAGGGCGCGAACGATTAAAAATTCACCCTTCGGGTTGAATACCTTCACTGAGACAGTCGGCAAAAGAATGGTCTGACAGACGGACTGCCGGAGATTCAAGGTCTCAGGAGAAGTTGCTGTGGTGGGGGCTAGGGCGGCAACTACCTATTGGTGGTCGTCCTCATCAAACCGGTCCTCTAACCGGGGAGTCTCATATTGAGACTCAGGGGGGACCTCCAAAGGTGAGTGGGACGGACCTCCATTTGGGTAAACCCATTCGTCATCTCGTGGCGGCAGCACGGGCCTAGTCATACGGGCTGAGGTCGGTAGGCCGTAGTAAGGCTGTCGACCCGCTCGAGGTGGGCGGCGTTCGAGGCGTGGCCACTCATGAAGCGGAGGTGAATAGCGGGCAGGCTGAACCGTAGACGGAGCCGCCACAAATCTCCCATCAGAACGTCGAGGGGGGTTGGCGCCCCCCTCACGGGGGGGTGAAGCCCCCATAGGCGGGGTCGAAATCCGGACGCGTCGGGATTCATGGCCCTGATCAGGAGACCGACGCAAGTAATCCGGGGAGCGATCGGTAAGAGCGCCCCCGCCCGTGCGGGGCGCGCCCTCACTCTCCACCCGGCGGCCAACACCATTCTTGTTGGCGCACAAAATCTCCGGGTGGTTACCCCTACAAATTGGGCATGGCCGTTGCTGTTGGCAGTCCCGTTGCATGTGAGCTTCCAGACAGCTATAGCACCAGTGGCGGTCTCTTGCAATGCCCCTCCGATCCTTGATCCGCTTAGAGAGAAACTGGGGGCAAGAAAGCACCCGGTGGCCTGGACGCCTGCAATAGTTACAGGGGGCGGGTTCAGTGGCAGCAAGTCCAGTGTAAACGGGCATTGGTCTCCGGTCGGAGGCCCTTTTACCAGGGACGCCAGTGTGACCCTTTTCCTTCCTCTGCTGGGCAGGCCGCTCTGGGGTCCTTGAAGGACCAGCAATACCAGAGTTATCAGCCTGCCGGCACTCTTCCTCAAGGAACTTTAAAAGGTCCGAAAAGGGGGGCAGGTAGCTGGCCCCGTCCCCACCATACCTTTGCTCAAAACGCAGTTTTAACTCGGGAGGTAGGCGGGACAACACAATGTGTAATAAAAGGAAGGACCACTGGTCCACGGGAAGCTCTAAACGCTTAAGAGCGTTGCAGGCTACAATCAGTGGATTTAAGAGTGATTCTCTTAAATGGGCCACCCCATAGACACGTGGCAGCGCTAGAATTTGTGCCACGTGTGTGTCTGCTAACCGGCGCACGTTGGCATACTGCCGAGTCAGTAGTTCCCGCGCGGTGGTATAACTCTCCTCGGAGAGGTCTAGGTGGCTAACTAAACCCAGAGCCTCTCCCTGCAGGGAAGAGAGCAGATAGGCCAGTTTCTGGCAGGGAGACAGGTCCCTTCTCGCGTCCACCAGGCTATCAAAGAGGCTGAGAAAGCCTAGCCACTCGCTCAGGTTGCCAGAAAAGTGGGGCAAGTTTATTGTTGGCAACTTGCCCTGTAACGCAGGCTGCGTGGTGGGTCTGGTGGGAGACTCAAGAATAGAGCTCATTCTCGCCTCCTTCTTGAGCCTCGCGGCCTCCTCCACCAGACCGTTTGTCAGCTCAAAAAACTGTTCGTAGTCCCGCACTGAGGACTCCAGCGATTCCGGAGGTAGCTCCAATGCCATGAGGTCTCGGAAGGCCTCTTCGACGACCGCCTGCCTGGTCCGCACCTGCTCGCACCGCTGGAGCAGTGCGGATGCCCGGTCCACCCGGCCTACCAAGGCGTTGGCTGTAGCAGCCCAACGCAGCTCTGATTGAATTTGCACGCTCAATTTTTTGTGGGCTGACATCTTAGGTAGGTACAAAACAACTTAAATAAAGGTAGTTACAACAAATAGATAACAAAATCAAAACAAAGTTATTTGTTACAAGTTATGTTTCAACTTCAACCAAACAAATTAATAATCAAACAAGAATTACCCACTTTAAACACAAACAAATTACTACTTAAATACTATTTATTAATTAGAATTATTTACTTTAAGACAAGAATTATTTATTTTAAATACATCAAACAAACTACTCTGTTACCTAACCACGAGGGGTTCTAGCAAACAAACAAAGTATTTGTTGGTTAAAAGTTCCAAAAGATACCAATTAAGCTATCAATAATTTATGTTAAGTCAATCAATAACATAAATTAAGATAAAAGAAAAATTAAGTTTTTAATTACCCGTACTAAGCCGCTAGACTCATACTAGGCACTGCAAATTACAAATTGGCTTGGTAAGGAACCTACAATTATCAAATTATATTAATATTAAGTTTATTTATTACAATCTACATCTACCTGTTGGCCAGTTACGGGCCACAAACAACAATTAGATACTATTAATTATTAATCAACAAAAATTAACAAAACAAAATCTCAATAATTGCAATCATTATACAGGCCTACATGTGACAAGGTAGGCTATGTACTAGTAACTCAATAAGCCTGTGTATTAATAAGTTATAAGGTCCATTAATTTACAATAAATGAGTTAACCCTAGAACGGCCAAGTTAAGTCACAGTAATGCCAAATCTGTCCGCGGAATCAATTTAACCGCGCTCTGCTACCAAATGTTGAGGCCTACGGCTTGGCCAACGAGTCAAGGCCTGGAACACTAGGTATAGGGGCCCATCAGCTATAACCTGAGTCCAGGGTCGCTGCCCTAAGGGCCTTTCACCGCGGTCAGATTTGTTCTCAACGTAGTGGTGACTTAATAATGGTAGGGTTGCACTGACCTTCCTTGCAGCAGTCAATCCTTGTACGGCCTGAGATGGTATGTGGTAAGTATGTGAGTGAGTATATTGTGAGGTTGAGTGTGAGGTGAACTTCTCAGGCCACTCGCAGCAGCAGGCAGGCAGCTAGTTATGGCCTGCAGCTGTGGACGTTGGGCTGGCGTAGCACTGTACACTTGGTTTGTCACTAGTTAATCACGCACACTTCCGCCGAGCGCGTGGCGAACAAAGGTCGGCGGGTTCCAAACAAAGGTTCTTGGTTACGGACAACAATTAACAACTATGCTTATAGCTAGGTCGACACATAGACCGCTTGACGGCGCAAATAAACCGTAAAATAAACTAAAACTAGACACTCAAAAAGCAAAACGGGCGCGAGGCGACCCGGGAATTTTACGTGAATACGTGTTAGCTGTCAAAAACCAAAGGAACTTGCAAAAACCACGCCCCAAAACGGCGGCAAGTTTAAAACTAAGTATCTGTCAACTTCATTGCGAGCCAAAGAGATTGCCAGCGCTACGACCATGGAACAAGGAATTGTTGACAGGCACATGGCGCGAACAGTGTTTCTACTGGCATTATTTTTTGGAAGCTTTGCAAATAGGTCCAAAGGAATATGAATTGATGCGTTGAATAAAATTTAACCAAATAACAATGCTTCTAAAGTACGGAACCCTTTGTGTTTTTATATTATTCACACTTGACCGATTGTTGTGCTTAGATACTCGATGAGTCAACATTCAAGTTACATTACTTAAGTGGTACACTTTTACACTGTCCACTATTTTGTTCATTACTTTATTGTACTGAAACCGCAACCAGCAAAACGCAGTAGGTAGGTGAAGCTATTTTCACGGTGTTTTAAATGGCCTTATTAAGTTAAGTGTACCTAATAATACGTTTAAAATGGATGGTACTTAGATGTAAGGCGGGACCACGTGAACAATCATTACCGGTAATGACATTACAGTTTCATAGTTAACGTAGTTATACTACAATTTTAGTTATCTTTTTCTTACTGATAGTGAATTTCTGCCTGCATTGATTCAAGTTGTCAACGTAACAGTGCAAGTGTTTCAAAGTTTTTTTATTATATTTTAATTTAATTTTCTCTGACTTAGGAACGTCAATCGGTTCTTTTCGGTCAACAAAACACGCCATTTATTTCCAACTAGCTGACACGGCGAACTTCGTACCGCCAACTTATCTATTATAATTTTTTTTTTGTTTTTTTTTTTTATTAAGTATTAAAACCTTCCGGAACATACAAAAAAATAAATTAACCAAATTGCTCCATCCATTCTTAAGTTATGCGCTTACCAACATTCATTTTTATTTATATAGATACGACAATAATGGAAAAATCTGGACACTTTTATGTGCGAAATTTTTTGGTCCAGTGCAGTTCAAAAATTACGTATTTAACATGTACGATATTTGTTTAGTACATAAATAAATAAGGAAAAATTAAGTGGCACTCGGGGACTGCCGCGGTAAAGCTATTGCATAGCATTTTTTATCAACTTATGCAATTATAATATTTATGCAATATTTTTTTTGCATAATAAAAATTATGCAAAAAAAATTAAAAAACAAACAAACAAGAAAAGCGAACTGTCACTACTTCGCGAGTGAGATTCGAACCTGCGACATCATACACCATACGGTAAAGAAAGCGGCCGCTCGCCCACTGCGCCAAATAGAGCTACTTGAGAACCTCTAAAATGTTGAACGCTTACTGAACGACGGTGTTAGGTTTTTTTTCGTTACGGAATTTCTTGATTCGATCACCGCGCTCAAACTGTCCTAGTTCAAATCCCGCGATAAAAGCTATGCAATAGCTTAAAAATAAAGTTTCTAGAGTCAGTCTAAACCCTTATACTATTCATCACTCGCTTACATCACTCCACTCATAAGAATCAAGTGAATACTTCAATGGCAGATATAAAGGAAATTGTCATACATTAGTCATGTGCGGCGTCGTTTCATATTATGTTTAAAGGCTTTGTGAGTAATGCTGCCTGTGAGTAATAGGTATTAAATTGAGATAGACATTCCAATGTTTCTTACTATATTTTACATCCATATGCATAAGGTGTATAGGCCTAGTGGTTAAGACTTCAGTCGCCTTTTTGGAAGTCCAAGGCATGCATCTCTGACTTTTCAGGGTTATGTACGTTTTAAACAATAGAGATTTGTAGTTGTCCGAGATTTCACTTTAAATAATATATGAATGTGCAATAGACACAATAGTAATAAAATCGCCCAAGTGCGAGTCGGGCCTCGCTCTTTTAGGGTTCCGTTAAAAAAAAATTAAATAAAAATATTTCCATGTACCCATGGAAATATTTTAATTTAATTTTATTAATTTAATTTAAATTTTATTATTTGTTGTTATAGCGGCAATAGAAATACATAATATGTGAAAATTTCATCTGTCTATCTATTACGGTTTACGAGATACAGCCCGCTGACAGACGGACGGACGGACGGACGGACGGACAGCGTAGGCTTAGTAATAGGGTCCCGTTGGTACCCTTTGGGTACGGAACCCTAAAAATGGAGCTCTGTACTTTAACTCGCTTTAACGCTAAAAGAAAAATATATCGTGAAGAAAACTAGCATCTTTGATGGTTCCCTTATTGTTCTCGAAAGTGTTAGTCTCGACTGCGAAAGTCAGTCAGAATTTTCACGATGACTTTAAACTCCGATAACATGAAACAATCGCGCGATGATCGTGCCATCAGGCATGTGGACAACTAACGAGACGTTATGATGGATGACGCAGTTTACTCAGCTGTACTTATCACACACACCATACGCGATGTCGGTGTTCACACTATGGCCACAGCTATGACCTCCGAAGCGGTGTAAAAGACAGAGGCTAGAATAAAAGTCGTCAACTCATCCACAGCTGGACATAACATTAATTTACACTAGCTTTTGCACGCGACTTCACGTGGAATTAGGTTTTCAAAACCTTTCGGAAAAAAGAAACTACGAGACAGGGACGACGACCACCTTCCAGCTACATCATCAGACCCTGGTTACCATTGAAGGACAAACTACTCGTCAAGACGATTCAAATGAGCCCAAATTCGATGAGGTTGTGTCGTTTCATTGCGAAGTTCCTATGGCCACCTTCCAGCTCCATCATTAGATCAGCACCATGTCATCATATATAATGTTGCATCACGCGATTTACACATGTATACAAAATTTCAGCTCAATCTGTAGGTAACCGGTGGATCAAATTTGCTTGTAAAAATAAAGAAAATGACTTCAAACCTAATTGAGATTGTATAAAAACGAAGTAAAAAGGTAAAACTGAGTTGCGGACGGTATACATTACACTTTCTTTAATGTGTTCAAAATGTCGAGAAACGGGATTCCTACTTTGTAAAGAATTTAACGATAAGTTTAAAAAATATTCATGAGGTTGATGACAAGCCCGACAATTTTGGAAAATAAAAAATGTACTAAAAAACACTATCATGTAGCGATTTGTCATTTAAATTTTTGGAAGCAATGATAATATGACGAAAAAGGCTTCACACAAACATCCGAATTTAAAATTACGTGCATCCTCTTATTTCATTCAAATAATAGTAGGTAATATTTTTTTGTTTTAGTGTTGTAGTGTTGTTGTTAGCAGTTGCATAGATAGCGAGAAATAAGGAGAAGTAAGAAGCAGATTTGACATTTCAAAAGTGTATCACGAATTTTAAAAAGGAACATTAACAAAATTTTAATTAGGAACTTTATGCAAACTCCTGTGAAGTGAAGTGTCGTAACACCGTAAGAAAAGGCACAGCTACTAGATGGCCGAGAATTGAGATGAATTTATCTGACCTAACTAAGCACAGTTTTATCCTTCACTCCTTCAGCAAACTCTTTTGCTTATCTTTAAAAGCATGAGTAGAAAATAATGATGAATATAATTATTGTCTTGCTTGTAAATAATCCCTCGTAGAACATACAGGGCCGCAGCAATTGGGTATTTGACTGTTGAGAAAATGTTTATATCTATTAGGAAATTATAATCGAAAATGTAACATATTGTAACTCATAAAGTTTGTAAAAACAGAAAAAAAATGGTTATTGTATATATCTGTCTCTCTCTAAAACTGAGAGAGAGACACATACTACACTCTTCATAAAAAAATATTTTTTATGAAGAGTGTAGGGCGCCACTGTCTTGTGACGTCACACGTCAGCAGCGCTCTCTTTGTCTAACAGGAAACTTTAAAGCTCTATATTTCCGAGAATAGTTGAGAAATTTACAAAAGAAAAATGGCATTGTATTTTAATATTTAAAAACTTTATTTTAACTATGGATCTACGTGTATCTGCCAATGTTTTAAAAGTCTGCGCCACTGAACCAGTCCCAGTGTAATAAATCAACTACTACTGTCGTATACTAAAATATATAAAAGAATTTATTCAAAAAAATTTAATTTATTTAAACTTAAATATTATTTTTCATACATTATTTATGTAAAATACTGCTTGCCGACGGTACAAAATGTACGGGGATGATATATGTGAGAGCCACGACTAATTTCAGTAGGGAATGAATTATACTTGGCTCATTATTTTTAGGGTTCCGTAGCATAATAAGGTAGTGTTAGTCCCTCTGTTCGCCTCTTTGTCACAACCATTTTGTTCAGAAACTTTTAGAATATAATAGAGAAGAAAAGTTTTTAGTTGTTAAGTATTAGTCTACTAAGATCACTAGCTTTGCCCGCGGCTCCGCTCACGTTAAATTCGATTTTTAAAACCGCGATTTTACCCTCTTAGGGTTTGAATTTTCAAAAATCCTTTCTTAGCGGACGCCTACGTCATAATAGCTGTAAGCCAAATTTCAGCTCGATCCGTCCAGTGGTATGAACTGTGAGTCAATCAGCCAGACAGCCAGATTTTAGATGTAGTTTGGTGACTGCAGGAACAACCACTATAATGATAGAGGTCAGATACAATACAGTATAAAAAGCTTTAGCAATGAGCATGGTACTACTATTAGTTCTAGATCGCTTACGAGTTTTATTATTACCAAGACAAAATCATTTCGCTGCGGGAAAACAACCATTATAATTTCACGCTGTATATTATTTAATACTTGCTCTTCTTCTTCTTAATCAACCTATAGACGTCCACTGCTGGACAAAGGTCTTGCTTGCTTTTAAGTAGTTCATAGAATGGATTTTTTTATTACAGAACCCTACCTAATGCAAATCAGACATGCACTTGACTTGTTATTTTGTGATATGAAGGTTTTCTGGTAAATAAGCGACAGTAAAATTTATTAGTAAAATTTATAAAGGAAAACATTATTAACTGAGTACTTAATTTATGTGTTATTTTTAAGTGATTTTAAAGAGACTCGATAATATTTTTTGTAATTTATTTGCAGCAGCTAGTGGATGGAAGTACATTTTTCAGCTTTGTTGCATATTTTGGTGTTAATTTCTTATCTAATCTAATCTTTAAACATTTTATTGGTATGGTAACTCAGCACCAACTAAATAATGACTGATTGGCTGAAAAACACAGCGTAAATCTATAGTAAATGGAACTACACATTTAGAATTTGAAAGAATATAATATACTAGCTGATGCCCGCGACTTCGTCCGCGTGGATGTAGTTTTTAAAATCCCTCGGGAACTCTTTGATTTTCCGGGATAAAAAGGAGCCTATGTCACTCTCCAGGTCCTGAACTATACCCATGCAAAAAATCACGTCAATCCGTAGCTCTGTTGCGGCGTGATTGAAGGACAAACCAACAAACAAACACACTTTTGCATTCATAATATTAGTATGACGTATTATAGTAAGGAAGAATTAATAAGTAGGTACCAATATAATAAAGGCGATCTAATTAAATTTTAGAACACAAAAGGTTACTATTGTGACTTAAATATGATAGTTAGATATATTCCCTCGGGACTTTTTTGTAGAAAATAATGAGTAGGTACTTTAATCATGTAGTGCATCACTTTTATGCATCATCAATAGTTTTCTCAGCACACGCCAAATAATGCATTTTATAGGCAAAATTTTCCTACTTTGGGTTACATTATTGCAATTTTCTTAAGGATTTCTAATTTTGTTGAAAATAAATTATAGCCTATGTTACTTCCTGATAACATAGCTTTCTATTGGTGAAAAAATGGTTAAAATCGGTCCAGTAATTACAGAGCCTATTCGGTACAAACAAACAAACAAAAAAAATCTTTCCTCTTTATAATATTAATGGCCTGTATTACCACCTTCTGATAAGTGTCGTATAGCCTAACCGTAAATGTTGTCACTTTCTTACTTTATGTCAAGTGACAAAGACAAAATATGCGAATAAGCTATCCGACACTTATCAGAAGGTGGTGAAAATGGCCCTAAGTATAGATGGGCTTTTAGGATGCAAGCGAAAACATGAACATCCACTACCTATATCTCTATTGCGTGTTATTTTATTACCCAATATTTTGATCTACTCAATGCATTAGCAAATCCCACACGGCTGTAAACGCCTACTCTAACTTCGACACCTCGACCTAATACGCGAACATACTCCAACAACCCATAAAGATGAGAGCTTTATAACTACTTATACAAGCAAAAACAGCACAGATTAACAGAGGGATAGATATCAAATATGTGTGATGTAATTTTGCGATTTTAGGCGAATGGTTCGTCAAACGTTTGAAGACAATATTGTGTTTTTGATTTATTGCAATGCTTGCAGATGCAAATCAGCATGTTTTGTTGTGTTTATAGATTATATTAACAATGAGAATATTCATGTGAGGGATTTTAATATCCGAAATGTTTAAATATAGAAGGAATTTCACAATAAATTACAATACAAAACAACATTTTTCTTCTAGTCAACAATATTCCAAAAATCACTATAATTATATATCCGAAATTTCTCCACTGTGGAGTCTAAGATGGTAGCAGGCTAACTTGGAATGGGTATGGCAGTGAACATTCAACCCATACCCCTAATCGGTTTCTACACGCCATCGTGCCGGAACGCTAAATCGCTAAACGTCTTTGACGGTAGGGTGGTAACTAGCCACGGCAAGAGCCTCCCACCAGACCAGACCGGACACAATCCAGAAATTATAAAATCCCAGATTGACCTCGCCGGGAATCGAACCCGAGACCTCCCAGTTATAAGACCACAGCGCTCACCACTGCACCAGTGAGATGAAATAACTCTATTATCTTCGCTTCTTCCTGTGATTAGTTTCTGCAACTAGTGGGTGTGCGCCCGTTTTGCGTGTGTTACGGCTCCCGTCTAGATCACTCCAGCCAGCCGAGCTCACTCCAGAATCCAAGCAGGTCACCGAACGGTCGGTGTAGAGTTCCAGGGGTGTTGTTGGAGAACCCATGTTTGATTTTCGTTGAACGAATACCCGATACACCCCTCCTTAGTCCTTAATCCAGAGGTACGTGCATTTAGCAATCCTAGCAGTGAGAATCGTGAGAATCTTAAGAGGGGACTCTAGTGGGCCTTTCTCCATACAAACCCATTCTGCTGTTTTCTTCGTGGATAATGCCTCTAGAGCAATGATTTTTTTTTCCAAAAAATCTAAGTCTAATTAATACGTGCCTCTATCATTTCCTTTTTTCCAAAACATAATCATTAAAAGAAATATGACAATCCAAAAACCTGCAAAAAAAACCGTTTTTACCGCCATGTTCAGACGACTATCAGATAAATTTGATAAGTTTTTAACAAAAAAGAAAATAATAGAAGCATAGACATACTTTTCCTCTAAATTTTGATATAAGAATTTTTGAGATCTGTCCAGTTTTGAAGAAGGAAACAGCAGAATACGAAACGTCTTTTGGTCAAGGTTTTTGTAGGTAAAATCGGCCTGGGCTGCAGTTCTCCCTTTCGTACTTTACGTCGCACCTACCTCCCACCTGCCCCAGGTAGGTGCGACGGCAATAGTTTCTTCAAAGACCTATTTTTCAAATTCCTTGGGACTAGAGTTCCCGCTTAACTTGATTGACTTTTTGGTACGCAATAACGTATACATATAACATTGATTGAGTGAAAAAGCTAGTAACAAAGAATACCGTTACCATAACCAGAGATTATTAACAAGAAACTGATTGCTAATTCTTTGTATAAATCAAGTTACACTAAAAATGATCCTAGATGGCGTTATTTATATATTTTATTGCATGGATCGTCTTAATTTTTTATTTCTAGAATCAAATTAATAGATCCTATGGATGGATGGATGGATAGATGGATGGATGTTTGTTACCCTTTAACGCTACAACAAATAAACCGATTTGCCTGAAATTTGGAATGGAGATAGCTCATACTCGGGATTAGCACATAACAGCTACATATTATCCCGAAAAATTGAAGAGTTCCCGCGGGAATTGAAAAACCTTAATACACGGGGATGACGTCGCGGGCATCCTCTAGTAATTTCCATAAAAACATTAAAAAATATCAAATTTTTAGAATGTTTCAAATACTTTTCGTGTAGTTGGATTGAATTCCGTCTGGAAGACATAATTATAATATGTAAGTACCTAATTATAAGATTTCGCTTTTGGACACCACCGAAACAAACTGTGCCCAGTTGAAACGCCTAACAGCCACTTTTTGTTAATTGAATTGAATAAGTAAGCGAGCTTTATGTTAATTTTTGGCTTGAGCAATCTATACTTCAGACTTCTTTTACATGCTGGGATTGCAAGTTACAATTTACTGTCGAAATGTCGTATTTTCTTATTCTGGATCGTCATATTCATTTATTTCTAGGATCAAAATACGAATTTCCATAAAATTAAATTAAATAGCAAATTAAAATGTTTTAAGTGTTTGGACTGCCAATTCGCATTGGGCCAGCGTGGTGGCCTATGGCCTATAACACTACTCTGAGAGACCTGCGCTCAGTAGTGAGCCGTTGATGGGTTGCAGCTATGATGAAGTGTTTGGGCGTTGTTGTATTGAATTCCTGTAGATGGCGTAAAAGACAATCTGTGCTGAGTCGGCACGCCTAAAAGCCACTTGACGTTAGCAATCTATACCTCTTTAACTAATCTGTGCCTCAACAAAGTTGCTTTCAAACCCGTTAGTGAAACAAAACGGTGTAGACGTGTCGTGTAGGACATGCAAACGCGTGGGCCCCTTAGCTCGAGAATTAGCGGCGACCTTCCACTGCCTACGTCCATTGAAAGGCAGGAGTACACTCCAGCTGATTGCATATGTGGGCACAATCAACAGCATGTGCAACGGTAACTCAAGTATGTACTCGTATGTCGTGTCTGCGCTGGCTTTTACACCAAGTGCCGGTATCAGCTATTCTGATATCGACTTTACTTTTATATACTGCTGAATAAAGTAATTCTTTCCTCTTAAACAGTAATGTGCTTCACTGACTGGAAAACAACGCACAGCCTAAACCGGTTCCTAGAAAAAAAACGAGTATCCCTAAAGGTATCCCCAAAGAGCTGAGAAGGGGATCGTACCAACGAAGAAACTTTTTTTTAAATCTGAATGATGCGGACGAAACAGTAGGCATTTGCTAATTCAGAACTAACATAAGAGCTCCCGGACTCCGTATCTCCTAATCGTAGCTTTGTAGTTAGTAAAAAAGTTGTAGCTTTAGTAGAAAGAAACTCTACCTACCTATCAGTTACCTTTTCCCGCCTAAACCTCTTAAACGAATATTTGACAATGATATAGCCTGAGATACATCCTGACTCCTGAGATAGAACAGAGAATGTTTATTATCCTGGAAATCAAATCGTCCCCACAGGGATTTTAAAAACATAAAAATCTACGCGTACGAATTCGCGGGCTTCAGCTGATGTATAATACATTCTATTGCACTATTATTGATACTGTTATGGTATCACAGCTTTTGGCCGAATGGAGCAAAAATAAATAAAAAATTTCGATTGACTATGTCTATTTATCAATTATTTATTGATCTCATTATTAGGGTTCCGTAGTAAACAAGGAACCCTTATAGTTTCGCCATGTCCGTCCGTCTGTCTGTCTGTCTGTCTGTCCGCGGTTTAGCTCAGAGACTATTGGTACTAGAAATCTGTAATTTGGCAAGGGTATAAATATCAATCACGCCGACAAAGTGGTGAAATAAAATTGTGAAAAATAATTTCTTTTAGGGTACCTCCCCTACATGTAAAGTGGGGATGAATTTTTTGGAGTTTACTCCTTAAGAATCGATTTTAGGCGCCCGGTATGAGAAAAATCCGAGCAGTAAAATCAATTTATCAATGACCTCGTTACGTTTTTCTGTTACGTTTTTCACAACGATGCAAATTTCTACCCTAACGTTGAGTAAATAAGGTTGGTTTTCGTGCGAAAGTCGGTCGGGACTCGGGGCGCGCTTGGACCCGAGTCGCGCGTAAACTCCAGTCGTGCGTCGGAGGCCGGAGCTGACACACACTTTTTTATTTTTTTCTCGTCTATCCCTTAGTGTGGGGTGTCGTTGAATAGGTCTTTCAAAAATATTGTCAGTGTGGGAACACCATTTTTCAATTTAGGGATCCGTTTGTGAAATATGATATTTTAAAGTGCTAAATTTTATTAGAGTCAAGTGTCCCCCCCCCCCTCTGCCAGCTAAATGGTTGTATAAAGAATACAAGAAAAAATTCACAGCAGTAGTATATATAATGAATTTAAAAGGAAAACTATCACAGCTAAGTAGGGTTCATTAGTTAAAGAATTATATCTGTTTGTTCTAAGGTAGGTATTACACGTAGTGTAAGTTGCATATTTTGTAATATAATATATTATTTAAACCATGGAACTCAAAATGTATTCAATATTCATAAATAAAATAAAATCACTGTCCTAGGTCAGCAATAATATTTGAGAATAAATTAATTTTTAGTGTAGGGTTCCGTAGTTGAAAGCAACTACGGAACCCTACACTGCGCGTGGCCCGACACGCACTTGGCCGGTTTTGTTCACTAGGTATACCATAAAATTCTGTATACATGCATGTGTTTAGGGAATGTAATTTAAGGCCCTATCTCATTAGGATGCCATGACAGCGACGCCGGCAACGCCGCCAGTCAAAAAGTGTCAAAATTCAAAATTCAAAATTATTTATTTCACGTAGGCCAACCTGTGGCTCTTATGAGTATGACACATCATGACTCTACCACCGGTTAGGAAAGCGGAATCTTTCTTTTCTTCGTACTTTAACCCTACCTCATATAGCGACACCAGTTTGGCGCCGCCGCCAGCCTTACGCTAGTAAATATAATAAGCCTATGCCGCCAGTCCTGGCTCAGAATCAACGTGACCAACTGTGCGATTATCTAAAAATGGTTGCTACAGTGTTACGAATGCAATTGCTGAGTGGCCGATGCCCGATACTAACTCGACATTGGCTTGTATAATACGTATGTGTTATTGGCTAAAAAGCATTTTTGTAGAAATAACGCGATAAATTCAGCCAATCACCACAATTATTAAGACTGTAGTAATAATTGATGCAGCTTTTATAGAATCGCTGACAGTAGGTATTCCCTGCGAAGTAGGATAGCATTATATTTAGAGACGTCAATTTAGTAATTAAGTACATAGAGATGTAGATTGTATACAATAATTATGTTGTAAGTATACTTACAACATAATTAGCAACGATTCTTTGATTTCTCAATTGTAAGAATACTTCTTACAAGTAACGACCCTATTAAAAACCTAGGCGTGTCTTAATTAGAAATTTAACCTGCTAATAAATTACAGACGCGCCACCCAAGGAGTGGCAACACTCAAGTTATTTCCCAAGAGAACAACGTGACGTGTTGCCAGAACGATATTCATTTTCGGTTATTTTCGGTTCTCATACCCCATTCCCCGTGTTTATTATGTCGCTTCCTTTTCGAACGAACCGTTATCCATTAGTGTCTTATTAATTTGCTTTATAATAATTTTAAAGCTATCCATTTCTCTTAAAGGCCTCAACAGACGAAACCCGCGGAAGCGGCGTGTCTAAGAAGGTTGCAAAAATGGTCCATCCGCATCCACACGGTATTTTACGTGGCCCCGAAATATATTTTTCATACATATTTTTACACTTGATCCGATATTATTTTCCCGCTTGATAAATTGTCATTGTTAAAATGTTAAGAAATAAACAATCATTGTCACTTCGAGAACAAAATATGAAGATATTAAAGTTTACGATGAAAATCTCTACTGAATTAATAGAGCACGCTTTGCTGAAAAGTTAACGATTAGTTTCATTTTTTCATTCATTCGAATCAATTTGATGCATTCGAAATGCCTTGATGATTTTTAAAACGATATATTTGCCGTTATTTCTTTAAAAAAATCATTAAGGCAGTTTGTGTCTTCAAGTTATTCTAGAATCAGAAACACTGGGAAAGCAAGATGACATTTCTTCCTTCTACTATTCTCCGTACTAATCGTACACGCGTTCATAGTGATTATTGCCGCCACGCTGTCGTTGTATTGTGTGTCTAGGCCTTTAGCACTTAGTTCTTAATATTTTTAAATTCGTCCATTTCTCCTAATAGTTTCGAGCAATAAATTGAATATAAACCTTTTTTGTTTAAAATAAGAACGGGATTTATGATTTCCAGTAACGGCTTGGTTATACTAGGAGGGTTCAATCACCTGTTCCGACTGGTTAATTTTTAATGTTGTTGACTTTCGTCCAATGAAATGAATAATATCTTTGATAATGTTTAGTCAATTTTTTTATTTATAAGTAGGTCATCCACAACAAGCGAAGGTATAGGTTAGGTAGTGGCATGCGTTACAAGCTACAAGTTGAACGGTAATATTTTTTTTTTAAAGAATTATAAGCCAAGCTGAACTTGACGAATACTATCTTCAGTCTCCAAATAAGCGGAAAACTAGGAGTGATTGTGACAATAGTGCAACTGGTGGGGATTGAACCATTGACCTTTCAGGTTTCAGTCCACGCCTCTAACTATTGGGTTATTAAGGCTATTTCGATGTTAGCCTTTGATCGCGGTCAAGCGCAAACCAGTTTTTAATAAACTATAATTCTCACGGTAAAAGTAGTAAACTTATAATACTGATCAATCCAAATCTTCCAATGAATAAAATTAAGCATCAGTTTAATTTTTTTAATTATCTAGATATATAATATTTTCAAAATAATATACGACGTAATAATTAAATCTTAATCGATTGACTCTATCCTATTGATCTTGGGTAGGTATTAAGTTAAGTATACTTTAGAGTTAAATTATAAATAATTTATAGGTATGTTAAAATAGCAATAAAATAGTTTTAATTAAAAATTAATTAAAATTAATTGACTGTACAGATGCAAACGATATTGATTCTTGTGGGTGAAATACACAATATTACTTAGAAGCTTTTTATTCGAAGCGAAGTTTCCGTTTGTCTAATCCTACTAATATTATAAATGCGAAAGTTTGTGAGGATGGATGTATGGATGTTTGGATGGATGGATGGATGGATGTTTGTTACTCTTTAACGCGACAACGAATGAACCGATTTTGCTGAAATTTGGCACAGACATAGATTATATAGTCTGGAATAGCACATAGGCTACTTTTTATCCCGGAAAAGCAAACAGAATCCTGCGGGATAGCATCGCTATTTTTTACGCATTTGTCCTTCAAAATACACGCAATGGAGTTTTAGATTTACGTGATTTTTTTGCACAGGTGAAGTTAAGGGCCTGAAAAATGACAAAGGCTACTTTTTATCCCGGGAAAACAAACGGTTCCTGCGGGATATTAGTATGCTACTTTTCACATATTTATCTTTTAATTACGCGGCATTTATGTATGTATGTATGTATGTATGTATGTATGTATGTATGTATGTATGTATGTATGTATGAAAAAAGCAATTTTTAAAAATTTTTTCCACGCGGACGAAGTCGCGGGCATCAGCTAGTACGATATTTTTTGCAAAACTAATCAGTGCTTTTAAACAACAAAAATATCTGAAATTAATATTAGGTAGGTAAAGTTTGTCTTCTCGTCTTCTGTTACATTTCACGAAATCTATATATATAAAAGAAAGTGGTGTTAGTTACACTATTTATAACTCAAGGACGGATGAACCGATTTGGCTGAAAATTGGTGGAGAGGTAGCTTAGAACCAGGAGACGGACATAGGATACTTTTTATCCCGTTCGACCGCGTTTCCGTCACGTCACTATAAAAAGTGGTATAAGAAAAACGCATCTGACATGGAATAACAAAACGCAAATGACAGTGGAATAACAAAACGTAAATGACAGAACGTAATTTTGTCTTTGGTTAAGTATGGTAAAAAATTTGACAATTATAAAAAGTGTTATAATAAAGCATTACTGATATTATAAATGCGAAAGTGTGTTTGTTTGTTGGTTTGTCCTTCAATCACGTCGCAACAGAACAGCGGATTGGTGCGATTTCTTGCATGGGTATAGTAATGGATGTAGTAGTGGTTCCTCAGACCGGGAGAGCTACTTTTTATCTCGGATAGTGAAAGAGGTCCCGCGGGATTTTTAAAAACTAAATCCATGCGGACGAAGTCGCGGGCATCAGCTAGTCACTAATAAAATAGAGATGTTTGAAAGTTTACACCAAACGGTATTGACAACAACTATAATGACATGGGTAAATAGGTTGACATAGTTATATTGTGAATGAGTGATCGATGAATCACACAGTTTGAGAATTTACATAAAAGTAAATCTGATTTTGATTAAAAATAAACTATGTAGGTCATCATCATCAGTAACCCATCAACGGCTCACTACTGAGCGCAGGTCTCCTCTCAGAGAAGGGTTATAGGCCATAGTCCACCACGCTGGCCCAATGCGAATTGGCGGACTTCACACACCTTCGAGAACATTATAGAGAACTCTCAGATGTGCAGGTTTCCTCACGATGTTTTCTTCCCCGTTGAAGCAAGTGATATTTAATTGCTTAAACGCACTTGACCCCGAAAAGTCAAAGGTGCGTACCTGGGATCGAACCTGCGACCCCTCGAGTAGGAGACCACAGTCCTAACCACTAGGCTATCACTGCTTTTAATTAACTATGTAGGTACGACACATTAATGTGGAAAGGTGGATGGAAAAAAAACTTGAGAGGTGTCAAGGGACACCCGGATGGAACGTAGTTCCTTTCGATTACATTGTGTTCGGTATTTTCGCGGTACAACATTGAGTCTCCGTAGCCTAGTGGCTCCGGCAGTCGCCTAAAAGTTCAAAGTCGATGGTTCGAATCCCAGCTCGACAGACTGAATTTTCCATTTTCAATTTTATTTTAAATAATTTCTACATGTGGAATTTTTCCCTAATTTTTTATAATTTTTTATAACTAATATACCTATAGTTTGTGGTAAGTTGGCGTGAATGAGGCTAATTTATAATGAAAAAAATCCGTTCCCGTGATTTTAAAATAAATACACAATGGCGCCTAAACCCACATAAATCACTGATTGATATGTACCCTACATACATTCTATGCGTTGGTACTTGTATGCGTAATTCATAACGCGTATGTCAGGTATTTTATAATTTTTTTATAGTCGTGTCACGACCGCATACTTTATAAACCATTTAGTATACATTAAAGACATTAATTAATATTTATTTATCTCGACTGTATATAAATTAAAAATTAATAATAAAATAATCATTTTATTGCGATAATTATTGAGTGCAATAATAATTACACTGCAATCCATAATAATAAAAGTGTAACCGTTAATAGAACTCTTAATTATTGTTTTATGACACTGTTACATTAATTAAAATTATACTATTGCTTTTATACATATACCTAAACAAAAAATTAACTTAATGAGAGTAGTAATTTGACGTTTTTACACATAGGTACCATTTGAATTTATTGACATTCTCAAAGTACAAAGTATCCTATGGCTGTTTCCGGTTGTGGTATTCTTATGGCATTCTAATTGCGCCAGTGGCAGTATTATCTTCACAGTCAAAATCAAAATCTTTACTTGAAAGTGACTAGTTCAAGAAATTAATCAAAATATCGAGTTGAACGTGAGTTACTCACAAATTAGATTATTCTGACTAATTTCTTAAACTGGACACTTTCAAGTAAAGATTTTGATATAAACATGTGAAGATGATACTGCCACTGGCGCAATTAGAATGCCATAAGCCTAATTTCTCGTATTAGTTTACCAATTGCGAAAAACCAAATTAAATTTGAATTTCGCGGGCAGACCCTTGTCTTCCACTTTAGGATGCTAACGTAATTAATACGGCCGAATTGGCTGGTACTCTCCCGCTATTGGTTAAAATGCATTGATGCAGCAAGAACGCCATAAATTCAGCCAATCAGAGGTCATTGAGGTCAATCACTATCTAATGACGATTTTACGGGATCCAAGCTTTAACGACCTTTTGATTTTGAGTGATTTCGTCTAAACGCTTATTTAAAAAAAACATGTTTTTTTGTTATCCTAACCGCCATACTAAATCTCTATGCACTCGATGCAATTAAAGGCAATAAAACTTGAGACCAACAACCAAATACAAAGTTCATTTGATAATGGCTGATTTTATCATCACGTCGACACATTCGAACTGTCTCCAATTAACTAATTTATTGGTCACTTTACTTGTTTCGATATTTTGCCTGGAGGTTAATCGGTGCCGTCGTCGGGATTGTAATGTGTTTAGACCAAGGTTTACAGCCGCTGGCATTTCGTTAACCGCGTTCCTACTGTTAAACGATTCCTCAATAAATTATTATAATTGTTATTAATGAGAAAAGTTCTTGAAAGTGGTAAACTTCGAGTGCTTTCTAAATTTTTGTGTATATTCAACTAATGGTAAAATTACTTACATAGCCATTCAAGACCCGTTTCGAAAGCTTTTGACTTCGCGCAATCAAAATTCGACACAATCTTATGGTACGTGGAGTCAGAATGATCAAATATTTTAAATTCAATTTATTTATTGTAGGTATCTTATTTAAAATATATTTTATACCCTTATCTTTAGTACCCTTCTATTAATTTGCAATAACAAATATTGATGTCAATAATAGCAGTCAAATACCCTCATTCCGTAGATAAGACATCGTCCAACATTTTTATTTAAATATGATTTTAATTATCTATCTGTTTTAAGCATTAGGTAATTGAATAAACACGTTTAAATATTATCATTTATCATTAGTACTTTGTAGCCAGCATTTTACCAGGAGGGTAGGTACCTACTCCTTCCTCGGCAATCATACAAAATCTAATTCTATGGACAAAATATTAATTTTTGAACATCAGCTATTTCACAAACCTACAACAAATATCAACCAGCCCTCATTTCAGATTCGATTCTTTGCATGACAAGGGATATACAGTACCTACCCGGCGATATATATTGCACATCGGCCTTTGGAATAAAACGCTATTCTATTCTATTCACAGTTCGACTGCACTTTTTTATATATGTTACGTGATGTGCTCGCCGATTGTGAAGAGATTTCAGTAAATACTACGTGAATTTCTGGCTAGCTTTTCTTGCAATAGAATAGAAATAGCGCTTTATTCCAAAGGCCGATGTGCAATATATATCGCCGGGTACTGTATATCAAACTTATTTATTAGCATGGGTTGTACTCAAAAGTACAGAACCTTATAAGTTATAATATAAGGGTTCTGTTTGCCGAAGTACGAAGTCCTAAACATTAAGCATACGCAGCCGCGCAGAGATCACGAAGCAGTGTCAATTCCACGTCCTTCCCAGAACTATAACCATTAACCATTCAACAAGCACGAATACTATTCTACTGTTTTCTAGAAACACTTTAACGCCGCCATGTTTAATTTCGTGTGGTGACTGGTGTGCATTCAGTCAGGGTTATCACGAGATTAATCAGATTTTATAGAATGTTTATTTTGTGCAGCGGTGTTCGTGAAAGGAGGAATTCTCGCTTGCGGTGCCAGGTTCATTAAAGATAGGGGGGTTTTTGTATGCTGATTTGCGCTTCATTATCATCACATCTAACGAGTCGCTACCTTTAATGTACCTAACTAAGTATATTTTTAACTAGATGATGCCCGCGACTTCGTCCGCGTGGATTTAGGTTTTTAATTCCCGCGGGAACTCTATAATTTTCCGGGATAAAAAGCTTATGTGTTAATCCTGGATATGAGCTATCTCAATTATAAACAGCCAAATCGGTTCATTCGTTGTGGCGTTATATAGTAACAAACATCCATCCATCCAAACATCCATCCATACATCCTCACAAAGTTTGGCATTTATTATATTAGTAGGATTAGTAGGACTAGCTTTTGCCCGGGGCTTCGCGCACGTTAGGTTAGATTTTTCAACCCCTATTTTTCGATTTTCGAATTTTCAAAAATTCTTTCTTAGCGGATGGCTACGTCATAATAGCTATCTGTATGCCAAACAGCCATCAGTGAGTCAGTCAGTCATTCAGTCAGTCAGTCACCTTTTCTCTTTATATACCTATTTAAAATTAATATTATTAAATAATCTTTTTTTTAAGTCCCTATTCCAAGCCTATTCCTAAATTTCCCAAACGCTGAATGCCTTTTGACTTATTTTGTACGGCCAAACAAAAAAAACCGGCCAAGTGCGAGTCGGACTCGCGCACCGAGGGTTCCGTACTCCAAAAGTAAAAGTAAAACGATAATATTATATTAATTCGCTTAATTATCGTTAACTTTGTTTGTAGAGGTTTATTGTTAATATAAAAAAAACTATGCTAGTAAGAGCGTTGGTTTTATTTTTTCTGTAAAATATACATAAACCTCTATTGACCATAATTATTTCAGATTTTACGATTGGTAAACTTCGGAGATAAGGGGGGAACGGTATTTTTTTCGACATTTTGGCCAATTACTCAAAAACTATTATATAAAGAAATAAATAAAAAATTGTTTTAGAATGCACAAGTAAAGGCCTTTCATATGATACCCCACTCAGTATAATTATCTGACTTTGAAATTTCAAACCCCTGATTTTCCCCCTTTTTTAATTAAACTAAAATAATTTTAGATTTTTCTTTATTCCAATGATGTTGGGCCACTATAATACACAACTATGCCAAATTTCATGTCGATAGCTTTAATAGTTACTGAAATAATCGACGGTGACATACGGACGGACGGACGGACTGAGTCTCACCATAAGGGTTCCATATTTACCATTTTGGTACGGAACCCTAAAAAGGTGATCTATTTCGTTTTTATTACTTAGATGATAGTTTTTGCTCGCGGCTTCGTCACGCGACTCATAATCAAGAAAATATGAAACAGAAATCCGAATAATATGTTTGTCTCGTTTTAATTGTCTCAAATCCAAGCCAAGTCAAATCAGAGCAAGCTCTATCTAAGATCTATGCCTAATAGTGGACGTTCATCGGTTGATGCAACGATGACTGACCGTCATCGTTGACCTCAAACAGACACTGTATATTTTTAATATCTTGTCTCGACTCGAGGCTACTTATTTATAAGTACAGTTTATCATACATTATATATCGTTTTTGTATTTTTGCACTACCTAATTTAAGCAATTAAATATCACAATAATTTAACGGTGAAGGAAAACGTCGTGAAAAACCTGCACACCTAAAAGTTCTCCATAATGATCTCAAAGGTGTAAGAAGTCTGCCAAATTGCATTGGGCCAGCATAATGGGCTATGGCCTATAGTAACCCGAATAAATTCTCTAGTAGAGTAGACCTGCGCTGAGTACCTACCTAGTGAGTTGATAATGATGATATTTGCATTACCTACCTCGGATCTGTAGCATTTTGCACCATTTGGTTGCCTCATGCCTGTAAGAGATCGCTAGAGCGATAAGGCCGCCAACTCTGTGTCGTTCTCTACGCTATGTGGTGTACAATAGAAGTATATTCATTCATTTATACAGTTCAAGGGCCACTGTTAGTAACATTACACACCGCATAATGTGTGACGAGCGATAACATTTGGCGAGTAATGTGCGAGGCTGGAGCGGCGCGCGCGGCTGAAGAGCGGTCTTTTTGATCTCAGATAGCGGTGCCTATGAACTACGTAGGTGTGTACTCCGGAATGTGCACTTCCATTGACTCGATCCGGTTTCACAGACCGGCTAAAAATGATTGCATCAGCAGTGGGATTATCTAAAAAATTAAAGCTTACAAGCTAACAGTCAGCTTAGCTCACAGTCATGCGGAGCCATAACTCTTCAATAAACGATAAATACCGGTGTTTTTATCAACCGGCCCCTTACCGGCCTAGTGAAAAGGTACAACCAATTTATTTATGTTCAGATACAAGTACAACTTCCTCTATGTACAATGTTACAAATTTTTAACACGTTAGCAGTTCTCATAAAAATAATTGTTAACCTGCCTGGCACAGTGTCCAGTCTGGTGGAAGGCTTTGGCCGTGGCTAGTTACCACCGTACCGTCAAACGGTATGGGGGATTTGTGATCATTTACCTGCTGTTTTCCTTGCGAATATTTTAGACATAGTTTATGATAATAACGTACCTTAAATAATCCTACTTCTCTTATTTTCTGTGCGCAGGTCTCCTCTCAGAGAAGGGTTTTTGTTTTTCTTTAGCAAAAATACAAATCAGATATAAAGTAGCCATATCGTCCGATAAACGACGACGGAGGGATATTCGAGTCCGTATATCCCTCCGTCATACGTGCAAGAAAGTTGTTCGTTTGTATTCAATGAAAACGCGCGCCGTAAAACGTATAGCAGTCTATTTACCCAGCGGTAACGTTAATGGGTGTACACTACAATATACGTACATTGTGTGCTGTATGAAGTGCCAAAAAGATCGTTTCGGATATAACGGGCGGTCATTGACTCCTTATTACCAACTCTTAATAACTGCCTCGTTTGCCAGTGGTTAGCATGTTCGACCGCGGATGGGGAGGTCCCGGGTTCGATTCCCGGGTTTGACAAACAAATGAATTGTATTTGTATGTTGAGTACGTATATTGGATAGAAGACAATACTGCATTGTAAAGTTGACATCTCCTGAGGATGCTCCGGTGTCAGGGCGAAACGTGCGTCGAAATTAGTGTGAAAGTCTTGTGTGGTGGTGCTTGTGGTGGTGGTGGCATTGCTTGCTTGGGAACTTTGCTTTCTTGCTTGCTTGGGAAGGTGAGCGGTGCTTAGCTTGTTACTGCATGTTTGACCATACAGATTTTTCTGTTCACGGATTATAGGAAAATAATTTTAACCTTTTCTTGCTAATGTTGAATACGTATATTCTGTCAAGAAATTCTCAGTAGGTACCTACTATCCCGGAGTTAGATAATAGCTATATATTTTATTTGTAGGGCAGTAGACGGTGTGACCGTGTGCCACACCCATGCCATGGCTTGGAGAGCACGTAATGCCGTCGGTGCTGCGCCTGATCTCTCGCCGGTCTGTCCCATCAGACGATGAGAGTGACGGAATAGAGAGCGCACACACTAGTGCACTTGATATCTCCAGGGAGATTGGCCGTCGGTGGCGGGATTCTCTCGGGAGGGCAGTACTGAAACTACCTACAAACGTTCGGCAAACGGCAACGTACAAACGTTCGTAAAGCGGCACTTACTACTGACAGTCCCGCGAGGACCGCTTTTTGGTCTCGTCGATGCGCATGTTTGTGTGAGTGAGCCGTTTCGAACGTTTGTAGGTAGTTTCCGTACTCTATTGCTATCTTTACTCTGCTATTACTTACTCTTCTAGGTAATGGTAACAATGAGCCTGCGTATTTCGTCAACCTTTCCGTTTGTGACGCAGCATCAGCAGTACAACCTTGCAAGCAGTTATCTATTACACTTACTTATCGACTGTCCACAGCACAGCCGAACTCAGGAGGGCTTGCACCAGCAGATCCGAACAGAAATGTGTAGGGACTCCATCCCCGCCATATCAGAAAATGACAAAAGTCTAGAACTGTTCTTGCAATATTGTACGAAAATAGCAAAAGCGGCTACAAAGAGGAACAGGCAGGGTAATATAGATGCAATGATTTTTTTTTGATTTATTGAATAGGTACACAAATTAACATGGGTAAGAATTGCACCTGCTCTGTTCCTTTTTTTATGACTACTATCTTTTATTTTAAACTTAATAAAATCAATTTTAAGTTAAAAAAAGCCGGTCAAGTGCGAGTCGGACTCGCGCACCGAGGGTTCCGTACTCCAAAAGTAAAAGTAAAACGATAATATTATATTAATTTGCTTATTTATCGTTAACTTTGTTTGTAGAGGTTTATGGTTAATATAAAAACAACTATGCTAGTTAGAACGTTGGTTTTATTTTTCCTGTAAAATATACATAAACCTCTATTGACCATAATTATTTCAGATTTTTCGATTGGTAAACTTCGGAGATAAGGGGGGGGGGGGGGGGGCGGTATTTTTTTCGACATTTTGGCCGATTAATCAAAAACTATTATATATAGAAATAAATAAAACTGTTTTAGAATGCACAAGTAAAGGCCTTTCATATGATACTCCACTCGGTATAATTATCTTACTTTGAAATTTCAAACCCCTGATTTTCCCCCTTTTTTAATTAAACTAAAATAATTTTCGCGTTGATTTTATTTTTCCTGTAAAATATACATAAACCTCTGTTGACCATAATTATTTCAGATTTTTCGATTGGTAAACTTCGGAGATAAGGGGGGGGGAACTGTATTTTTTTCGACATTTTGGACGATTAATCAAAAACTATTATATATAGAAATAAATAAAAAACGGTTTTAGAATGCACAAGTAAAGGCCTTTCATATGATACCCCACTCAGTATAGTTATCTTACTTTTAAATTTCAAACCCCCGATTTTCCCCCTTTTTTAATCAAACTAAAATAATTTTCGCGTTGCTTTTATTTTTCCTGTAAAATATACATAAACGTCTATTGACCATAATTATTTCAGATTTTTCGATTGGTAAACTTCGGATATAAGGGGGGGGGGAACGGTATTTTTTTCAACATTTTGGCTGATTACTCAAAAACTATTATATGTAGAAATAAATAAAAAACTGTTTTAGAATGCACAAGTAAAGGCCTTTCATATGATACCCCACTCAGTATAGTTATTTTACTTTGAAATTTCAAACCCCCTATTTTCCCCCTTTTTTAATAAAACTAAAAATAATTTTTGATTTTTCTTTATTCCAATGATGTTGGGCCACTATTATACACAACTATGCCAAATTTCATGTCGATAGCTTTAATAGTTACTGAAATAATCGACTGTGACAGACGGACGGACGGACGGACGGACGGAGAAAGTCTCACCATAAGGGTTCCATTTTTACCATTTTGGTACGGAACCCTAAAAAGTCACCATGTCGGAGGGAGCCGTTACTTGTCCAAATGACAAGTGACGGCATTAAAAATAAAATAAAAACATTGCAAGCAGAAGATTCCAGGTTCGATTTCAAGTTGAGAAACGTTTAGGAAAATTACTTTTCCTTTTTAACCTCTGACGGAACGAGAGTGTTTTGCCTTTTTTCCCCTTAGTATATTTTTCTATCTCGTCGAAACCCTCAAACGGATGGGCCGATTTGAATGCGGCTTTTTTTAGTCGAAGGCAAGTGTGAAACGGTTCTTAGTATACTCAGTATGTAGTTAGTTGGCATACCTACAAGTCCGTTGCTGGCTCCGCTAATCAAAATATTTTTCACCTAACCATTCTTGCCTAAGCTGCTTACCATAAAAAATATAAATGATATCCAATAAATAACACGTTGCAGGATCCGATTAAACTCGATACAAAATCGATAACAATTTGCCGAAAGGAAATAACGTTACATACAAGGTGATAAAACACCGCCGAGTGCATCTCGACTCGATATTTCTTCATCGCTCACCGTTTATATCCTTAGCCTCAATTTGTCCGCCATAAAGTTGGTAAAGACGTAATTTGTCTACGTCTAAAGCGATGCGTATCGATGCGTCGGAATGGAGCGATTGCGATCGTTATCTCGATTTTGTATCGATTATCCGATTATACGTTTGATTCAACTGGTTCGCTGGCGGAATGGCAAGCGGGCTGTGCTATGCAAAGTGCGATGCATTGTTTATTCACGTAATATATTGAATAACAATATTATGATGTCAGACGGTTAAGAATAATACGGAATAGCTATAATAACTTAAATATAACATTCCTGTTGAATTAAAAGGCTCTACAAACAATAATGATATTTATATGTTTGATAAACACTAGGAGCAATGATAGCCTAGTGGTTAGGAGTTTAGGACTGCGGTCTCCCACTCGGGGGGTCGATTATGTGTGTTTTCGGAGTTATGTGCGTTTACGCAATTAAAATCACATACGAATACTTCGACGGTGAAGAAAAATATCGTAAGAAAACCTACACGTCTACGAGTTCTCTATAATGTTCTCAAAGGTTTGTGAAGTCTTGCAATTTGCATTAGGCCAGCGCAGCGTGGTGGACTTTGGCCTATAATCTATAACTAACCCTTATCCGAGAGGTGGCCTGCGCTCAGACCAGGCGGTGGCTTATGGTGATAATTAGCTACAATAGGGCAGATACTATTTTTAAATATTATTTTTAATTTATAGTTACGTTTCCACATTAAGTAGGTATCTAAACGATAAAGAAAGCGGGCTAAAAATTACCGTTTATCTACTGACTAATAATTTTGAGTTTTGACTCTGTTTACACAGAAACCAATCAACCTCATAGTCAATTCAGTCAAATTATTTTCAAATCTAGAAGAGTAAAAATATTTTTTCTTTAAAATTGAAAACAACAGTCATGAATCCTGATTAAATGAAATTAACCCAGCTTTAAAGTTTAATCGACGATGTGTCATCATTAAAACGAGGTGAACTATAAACAACCACGATGAAGGGTTAAATAAAATATATTCATAATACTTAATGACTAGATGATGCCCGCGACTTCGTCCGCGTGGATTAAGGTTTTTTAATTCCCGCGGGAATCTGTAATTTTCCGGGATAAAAATGCGTGCGTAGCCTATGTGTTAATCCTGGATATGAGCTATCTCCATTTTAAATTTCAGCCAAATTGGTTCATTCGTTATGGAGTTATAGAGTAACAAACATCCATCCAAACATCCATCCATACATCCTCACAAACTTTCGCATTTATAATATTTTTAGGATATAAGTAGGTCTACCTTAAATCTATTTGTGTGGAAGATCAAAAGGCAAAGACAAACTGCCAGAGATATTAGGATGGAAGCGTGGAACTTTCACACTGTCATGCGGCTTGGGGGCTTGTTAAATTGTCCTGAGCGATGTCTCAACACTGTTGCAGATCAAAGATCTCGCTTCCTTGAATATGAGACTGTTGTAATTACTTCCAAGTATTAAATTATATTGACTGACGAAAGTGACGGAATACAAACGACTTAATTTTAAAGCACCATTAATAAATAGCTCATCGTATAAATAGATATTTCATCGAAGTTTTCTTGTAACAGAAAAAGAAAGAAATAATGATTACGTTCTTAATTAGAACATGTCGGGCAAAATAAAGATCCATTAAATAACCAAATAACCAAATATAGTAGGTCTGGCATCTGACTATATTGTCTGGAACTTCACTGTAGGTTTAAAAATCCCACGGGAGGTCTATATTTCTTCAGGATAAAAGTAAACACGATCAAGAATTGAATAACTATAGGTGAAAACCGAGTGTCACCGGCGGGAATGGGACTGCTTTCTGTCTGACCGTCTTAACATGTGCGCTTTTTGGAACTTCCCTTCATTGTGGGAATATTCTATTCTATTCTAACAAGTTGCATGGGATAATCAATCACAAGTTAGTACACTTATTACAATGTAAATAGCTACATAATAATATTGTTAAATGATTATTTTGAAAAGAGCAACTGCTGATCGAGTTTCTTGCCGGCTCTTCTCAGCAGAATTTCCATACCGGTGGTAGAGTCATGACGTGTCATAAGAGCCACAGGTTGGCCAACGTTAAAAAATAATTTTGAACTTTGTTTTTTTTTTTTTTAAATCCGCATCAAAGCCACTGCAGTAGTTTTTGAGATACTACCTACTCAACTACCAATTTGGAGATAGGTAAACAGAAAAACTCGGCAAAGGGACTTTATTTTATAATAATTTAGTGAATCGTGATTTAATCATCAAGCAGTGGCAGCAACCGGACGAAAATTTTTTAACAAGTTTATAATAAAAATTAGATACAATACGATCTGAATAAATCGAAACCCGCATAAGATCAATAGATCAAATAATGCCATAAAAGGGTTTGTATAGTCGTAGGTTCAATTTTGACCTCGTAGGCTACTGTCGTGATCACTGCATGAGATTTATGCTTGCCTGATGGGAACTGCAAAATATAAATAATGTATGGGACGTACAACAGCTAAATTATGGTTAATAATATTAAAATTCATTATTATGAAACAGATATATATCTGTTAAATAAAAACTGCTAGAAAAGTACGTAATATTTGATTAATTATTGTAAGAGGTGCCTACTTAAGTTTTTTAATTGCCACTTGCCAGTTATATTATTATTATTATTGCCAGTATTTGCCACATATATTAGCGCATTCGCGCATAGCGAATATTATAGGTTTCAATATAACCAGAAGTAGCCGTATTGAAACCATATTATATTCTACTTTTTCTTCTTTATCAACGGATAGACGTCCACTCCTGGAAATAGGTCTCTGTTAAGGATTTACACATTCCTCGGTCTTGCACTGTCTGTGATGGGATGGGACCACCATCTATTTATTAGGTACACAAAATACTAATACATAAAGTTCATAATCATGCATGCAACATTAGAACCGCGTTGGGCGCAGCAATTGAAATATCGTGAAGACCTTCTCTGTATTATTCTACCGAAATCTAAATATATAAAATTAAAATGTGACTGACTGACTGACTGACTGATCTATCAACGCACAGCTCAAATTACTGGACGGACAGAAATTTAGCATTCAGATAGAGATGGCGTAGGCAGCCACTAAGAAAGGATTTATAAAAATTCAACTCCTAAGGGGGTAAAATAGGAGTTTAAAAACCGACCTTAACGTGAGCGAAGCCGTGGGCAAAAGCTAGTTGTATATAACATGCGTCATACTGATTTAGTTCCTGTAAAATGTAGCCTATGTCACCCGGACCATAATAAAGAATTGATTGATATCTCAATCATCAAAATGGGCTCAGTAGTTTAGGCGCAAGGGTGGAACATTCGTAAATACACACATCAAAAGTGTCTAGGGATCAAGCATTTTTATGCGGATTTCTTGAGATTGAGATGTGGCTTTGTAGTAAATTTATGATTTTATAAATTTATATGGATCCTTTTTGGTGCATTTCATAATTTGAATCAGGAACTGTCAATCAAATTCGAGTAAAAGATGAAAATCAGCTGTCAATATTTTCCCTATAAAAACATACAACGCATTGAAGACATTATTAGTGCTACTGTTTCCCTACTACTGATTAAAACCAACGTTATTATGGAGCGGCGACGTCATTTAAGCAGGGAAGAAATGCTCAGAGCCGTGGGAATGATAGAAGCTGGTTCCCGGCAACGTACTGTGGCTTTAGCTCTGAATACAAGTCAGAGTGTTATCAGTCGACTTTGGACACGTTACCGAAGCACTGGTACCGTGGCTGAGCGCCATGGAGGACGGTATCACTGCACCACACGGAGACAAGACCGATACATTCAAATCTTAACTCGAAGAGCTCCAACAATAACCGCCATGATGTTAGCCGTGAGGCTTCATCACTCTTCAGGGAACTTAATTAGCGACCAAACAGTCAGAAACCGCTTGCATGAAGTGAACCTTCATTCCCGAAGACCGCTACGGGTACCACCTATAGCAATGCACAATCGTAGGATTCGATATCAATGGGCTCTTGAACACAGAAATTGGGCAGAAGAACAATGGCGTTTCGTGTGCTTTTCTGATGAGTCTCGTTTTGGTATGAGACCGGATACAAGACGTATACGATACTGGAGAACCCCTGGACGCCAACAGCGATTAAAATCCTGCCAGGAAGTCCATCCTTATAGTGGTGGAACCATCATGGTATGGGCGGGTATTTGGATCGGCGGAAGAACTGAGTTGATTTGGATCAGAGGCAACCTCAACGCTCAAATTTATGCTGAGACGATTGTATCAGACGTCATCGTTCCTCTACAAGTGCAAATCGGTCCCTTATTTCAGTTAATGCATGATAATGCACGACCGCACACCGCAAGAGTTGTAAGACAGACTCTCGCCGCAGCTAACATCAATGTCCTGCCCTGGCCTGCTCAGTCGCCAGACTTGAACCCGATTGAGCATGCATGGGATATGCTACAGAGAAGAGCTCTGCCGAATATGGAGGGTATCCAGTGGCAAGAAGACCTTTTTTTGTTGTTGCAACGAACATGGGCGGCCATTCCACAGCGTGATTTGGATGAACTCATTTTGAGTATGCCAAACCGATGTTCTTGTGTTGATTGTGTTCGCGGTAGAAACACGGATTATTAATTGTTTAAGTTACCCAATAAAATTTTAAAGAAAACTGTTATTTCAGTCTTTTTTTCGAACTTTAATGTTAGTGGTTCAAATGTCAAAAATCCCTTTATTAGGAAAATGGCAAATTTCTTTATTAATGCAAAGGTGACTTGGTTTATCGTTACTGTGACAAACGAAAACACTTTATTTGATGAATCCTTAAAGAAAATTTTAATTAATATCAATCAGGAGAAAAGTTATTGCAAAAATATATGTTGATCCCTAGACACTTTTGATGTGTGTAATCACAAATATAGGTACAAACATACATAGACCGCTAAAGTTAAACCCTTCCTTATGTCGTAGTCGGGTTTTCAACGTGAGATCAATAAAAGAGCTTTAAGTTCAAAAAATCAAAGCTTACGATGATAATGATATCTTATTGAGGCAGCTCCCGCTAAAACCGGCGTGCGGAGCCATAACTCTTCAATAAACGATAAATACCGGTGTTTTTATCCGCCGGCCCAGCGAAAAAGGCACAGCCAATTGATTAATGTTCAGATACGACTTCCTCGATGTAAATTAGTAGAAACTATGGGCAAATGAGTAGTGATAGCTTAGTGGTTATGACTGTCGGTCTCCTATTCCGAGGGTCGCAGATCCGATTCCGGGTACCTCTGAATTTTCAGAGTCAAGTGAGTTTATGCAATTAAATATCACTTGCTTCAACCTGCACATCTGAGAGTTCTTCGTGGTGTGGTGTGTGAAGTCTGCCAATTCGCATTGGGCCAGCGTGGTGGACTATGGCCTATAACCCTTCTCCGAGAGGAGAACTGCGCTCAGTAGTGAGCCGTTGCTGGGTTGCTAATAATGATGGGAAAATTAATTTCACAAATCACAATGAAGCAAGATAATGTATTTGAATTGACTTTACAAATTTTTAACACTTTAGCATAAAAATAATTGACGACCTCCCTGGTGCAGGGTCTAGTCTGGTGGGAGGCTTTGGCCGTGGCTAGTTACCACCGTACCGTCAAAAACGAGCCGCCAAGCGATTTAGCTTTCCGGTATAATGGCGTGTAGAATCAGATTAGGGGCTACCATCTTAGACTGCATCGTCACTTACCATCAGGTGAGATCACAGTCAAGTCATCGCAGTGAAACTACCATCGTCATAGTATGAAATAAACAACCGACTTCAAACTCCCGCTTTACTACATTACACACACACTATACAAAGTAGGTATATAATTTATTGATGATATTTTAAAAACCGCTCGACCGATTTTGATAACCTCCTCCTTTTTTGAAGTCGGTTAAAAAAGCTTTTGACCACATCGCATTATGTCGCATCGACTATTTAATAGTTCTCTTTAATATTGATCATTGAATAAATAACGCTCACTACACTTTGAATCAACATAATAGAGCTATAAATATAGCTAAAGCTATAAATCAATTACTCGTTAGAAAATAAGATTGTTGTTGTGTTGATGGTGAATTTTATTATCGACTTCTGACGATGGTTTAAATAACAGAACCACCAATTCACCAAAGGGGTGAGTAATATTAGGTCCCGACTCCCGAGATAAACGCCTAACTCGTCAAGTCTTATATCATCATCATCATCATTAGCAGTCCCATCCCCATCAACGGCTCACTACTGAGCGCAGGTCTCCTCTCAGAGAAGGGTTACGGGCCATAGTCCACCACGCTGGCCCAATGCGAATTGGCGGACTTCACACACCTTTGAGAACATTTTGAAGAACTCTCAAGTGTGCAGGTTTTCTCACGATGTTTTCCTTCACCGTTGAAGCACGTGATATTTAATTTCTTAAACGCACTTGACTCCGAAAAGTCAGAGGTGCGTACCCGGGATCGAACCTGCGACCCCCCCGAATAGGAGACCACAGTCCTTACCACTAGGCTATCACTGCTTCACAAGTCTTCTTATATAAACAGTGTCAAACCGTCATGTCCTTCGACCCTCGATCTTTTCACATGAGCAGATTCCCAGTTCTCTAATACTAGATGTACTAAAGCAGATATTAAATGTAAATATCAGACTAGCAGAGAATTGCTGCAAAGATCTCTTCAATGATATGCAACGTCAGCTATTTCTCTGGTCATTTCATGAGCAAATCTATCTGCGTATCCTTTTATTGATACTTTTTTAAAATGCACTCTATGGTGTAAGTAGCAAGGATATGCTTCTATAAATTTCAGTTTCGAGGGTGTAAAGACAAATTTGTTTTTAGGTATCGGAATGATGCGAGAAAACCGTACCTATTCATCTGATAAGTGGACGGGATCATGCGGCTAAGATATTTCCTGTTAAACTGTCTTCAAAGATTTTGTTTACACGACGTGTGTATTGCCGACTTGATAAGAAAATATCGTATTTGTATTACCTTACATATTAACATCACTTCGCTTTTTGTAGGACGAAATAAAATAAATTCATAAATTGGTGTCTAATCTTTGCAATAGTTACAATAACCGCCGAGTTTCTTGCTAGTTCTCGATTAAAATGGGATTTCTTACTAGATCCACTCGACATTTTGAAAGTAAAAGATTATTATCTACGAATAAAATCTCGGGAGGGCCGTATTTAATTTATTTGATACGAAAATACTTATTTGGAAGTATCTAGCATCCGTACTCAGTAATGTAGCTCTATCTGTCTGTATGTAACGTTTTTACATCTAAGCCACTGAACCAATTTAGACAAAATGTGGCAAGGATTTAGCTTGCACCCTGGGGAATGACATAGGATCTTATTCTGGGAAATCAACGATTTTCCACCGGGATTTCTAATCACAACAGTAACTTACTCCAAAATATATTTAAAGTATTTAACTTTTTAGATTTCTAAAGAACCACTAGTTTCTCATATATTTTTCTTTTCTAGTAACAATTATAGACAATATGTTTGTACTTAAGGTGGAAGACACGGGTCTGCCCGCGAAATTCAAATTTAATTTGGATTTTCGCAATTTGTAAACTTATACGACAAAGTAGGCTTATTTATGGCCTTCTTATTGCGCCAGTGGAATTATCATCTTCACAGGTTTAGACAAAAATCTTTACTTGAAAGTGACCAGTTTAAGAAATTAATCAAAATATCGACTAATTTGTGAGTAACTCACGTCCAACTCAGTATTTAATTAATTTCTTAAACTGGTCACTTTCAAGTAATGATTTTTATGTAAACCTGTGAAGATGATAATTCCACTGGCGCAATTAGAAGGCCATAGGCCTACTTTGTCGTATTTGTTTACAAATTTCGAAAAACCAAATTAAATTTGAATTTCGCGGGCAGACTCGTATCTCCCACCTTAACCATTTTGTAAAGACAAATAGTCCGAAGGAGCGAGGCTACAAAGTCACCAGATAACAGAGATTGGCGCCCTCCCAACTTCTAAATGAGTCAAGCATGCCATATGTATTACCGTGGTATCTGAACAATGCATTGACGCATCGCTCTTCCTTGTTTATCGACCGCTACTTTATGATTCAACAAGTGTCAGCCCCACACATTTGTAAATAAACATCCTTAGTTTTGTAAACACGGAATATCGTAATCCTTGGAATAGTTAACGTGACGCGAATTGATGAGGTCGGCTGGATTGCTCGCTGTTTTGAGGATAGGTAAAACTACTTCGATGCTTGCCTTTATTGCTTGTTTACACATTATGAATTATGCCTTATTAATCTTAAACAATTCATAGCACTAATTATTTATTGGTCTCTTTAATGTCTTTCACGTAACTATCCTATTACATTCGGCAGTTAGTTGAGGGGTAGTCACTAGCCTAATCTAAGACCTGCGTAAAAAATGTATCCCACCAAAAACATTTTCATGTAAACTGTTGCCATGACGCACGAGACCAATTTGGCTCGCTCTGTCAAAAAGTTATCAGATCTCATGTAGAGCTAAGCTTAACTCTTCACGCCCTAATCTACAAGCCCTAACTTCACAAACTCTACAAGTTAGTTAAAATACGTGGCTCGGGCTTCGGACGAAATCGGGGTGTGTTAGATATCAATAAAATCTAAATTTAGCTATTCAATTGAAACTTTATATGTTTAATAAGTCCACTATTGACATCACATCCCGTGAATTTTGTTTATCTGGTACAATCCATACCCAAGTTATGAGGGTTTAAAAAAAACGACGCAGCGCTTCGAGAAAAGGTATTGTAGGTAGTGCCCTTGCGCTTCGCTTAGCCCGCGTCGTGGCGGGGACACTCCCATGGGCCATGTCCCCAGATATGACTGTTGACTGCATAATTATTATTAGTGTCAATAAATCTAGCTATTAAAAAACTGAATGTGGTGTCGCACATAAAGGGCTATGAAATTCACTTTTTGATTCTTGACTTTGTGAATAAAGCGCAAGGCCAGCATTTGCGTATAATATGTCAGTCCACGCCTCACATCCGTATAATCTAAAAAAATCAACGAATTTAAAACCTCTTCCTTTTCCAAATAATACAATGATAGCCATATATTAGCAGCCTCAATAGCCTTGTTTAAGATACAAATAGACTGTAAGCCTGTAACTGGTTCCAATTTAATATTATTATGAGTCATGTTAAATTCGTGTTTCATATTTTCGTGGGTGGCTGAACACCTTTTGTCGTTAAATCCAACGCCTTGTACCGCATTATCGTATATTCTGAGCTTTGATGTTTAGCACCAACTATGTTAGTACCTTGATACCGGGCGGGAGAAATAAGGAGATATCGAGATACGTGAATCATGGATATAAAAGCTATATTATTCTGCCGTGTTCGAACTAAAAAGCGGTGAAGTAATAGGTAATACCTATTGCATATATAATAAATGCAAAAGTGTGTTTATTTGTTAGTTTGTTCTTCAATTACACAGCAACGGAGCAACGGTAGGGCTAATTTTTTTGTTTGGGTTTATTTGAGAACTTAGAGTGTGGCATACCTTTTATCTCGATAAAAGTTATCCTGTGGTATTTTTAAACCTAACTCATCGTGGACAAAGTTGCGGGCAAAAGCTAGTAACGTTGTAAAAATGAAAATATCTTTTTGAAAAAAAATTAAGGGATATAAACGTACCATGGCACAAATGGTGATTCGCAAGATGATACGATACTAAAATTACAAGTGGGCAAATAAGCACTTAACCGTCTCGATCGGGATCCATTTATTTATATTTTATTTACCTTCGAGCATTATGCGCCTGCCCTGAATGTACGCCCCTTAAAAGGCATCGAAATGTTGGAAGTAAATCGCTATATTGTTAAAGTAAATTGGTATTTTACAGCACGAAGTTTCGTGTGCTGTACCCTTGTTAGGTGTTGACCATGATTACGAACTGCAATCAGTTCCGATTTCAACCTTAAATACACTAGGATAAACCACCGAACATTTGAAAGTAATGGAAAATTGCTGATGTTACAAAAGAGGGCGGCGCGAAAAGTAAATGTCAAACGAGATGACAGTCGTTAGGGCGACATCTAGCGGTCCGTAGTTACAGAGCCGATTGAGCAAAGCGGCGTGACTTCAAAATAACATTGTTATTCCTTTTAAATAAATCATACTAAAGGTTAACAAGAATTCTAAAACATAAGCAGTTATCGATAGCCTATCATTGAAAAAGCTTTTTCTGGAAATTAGTAATCTATTTATATTATAATAAAAATATATTGTAATAGTTAGGGTTTTTACAAAATAAGCCGTCAGACGGAATTAGCAAATAGCAATCAATAAAATCCAATCGAATAGAATCCCAAAAATGAAATCTTGCTATTTTTGGAGTATGAATGTGGTTTATTACCTCATGTAGAAACAGAGACAATAATATAAAACCAAGAAACAAATATAGATAGGTACACTAGTGGTTCGCCCCGAACTGAGACCTCGCGGTATCCCATAATTCCCATAAGGTAGTTTTAACTATATTATTATATTATATTGTAATTAAAACGCGCCGAATCTGATGACGTCAATCGTCATCTGCTTTCGTGGATGGATGCGTATTTACAATATTAAAGACAGCGCCATCTATTAACAGTATAGTGAAGTTTTGTTAAAAACCTTGATGCCCATTAAAACTTAAATAATTTCGTTTCTTTATAATATTTATCTAATCTTAGTATTTGTTGTTCAAGTACAGAATATAACTCAAATTATGTGTAAGTTTCAATTTTTAAAATAAAGTGGTTTTAGAGATCTAGCCTCTAATAAAATCTTCACTTTGAAAGCCCCCCATTTCGTCAATTTTAGGAAAAAAAATAAAAAAAAAATACTTTTGTACTCTGTTCCAAATTTTATTTTACTGCAAAAACATTTATTTTACTTCGCATTCGCTTCTATGAGAGCCCCCCTGAAATAAAGATTTTTATAACTTTTTAAGCCATTTTCGGCTGGAGGCCATCGGTTTACATATCATATCTAAAATTGAAGTAATTACGTTCAGTAATTCAGAAGTTATAAGGCTCTGACAGACGGACGGACGGACAGACGGACGGACGGACAAGTGCAAATCGCTCTAGCAAACTCAGAGACCTTCGCTTCGCTCGGTCGATTATATTATTGGCGTCGATAAAAAAAGACCTAAAAAATTATTTTTAAACAACCGTTTTCAAACTCCGGCTTTACTACATTACACACACACTATACAAATATATAATTTATTGTTGATATTTTAAAAACCGCTTTAAAAACACCTGGGAAGTATACCCTTTCAAACAAAAAAAGAATTTTCCAAACCGGTTCTGGCGTCTTCGAGTAATCGGTGGACATACATAAAAAAAAGATTCCGACGAATTGATAACCTCCTCCTATTTTTGTAGTCGGTTAATAATTTATTTCTGAATATCATTACTTAAAGTTCTATATAACCATAAACTTTTAAAACAATACACTACAGACACATTTTTCAGATCGATCTGAAAAATTAAAAATCTGAAAAAATCTGAATATGTGTGGGGAACAGTGAAATAGTATGCATTTCTGTGCTTTCTGAATTCAGATTCTGAATTCAGACAGGCATTCCGACTGCGTCAGGCCGGCCTAAAACAAGTTTGAGATCAGTAGAAGTACCATACGAGAAATAGGAAACCATGCATAACATTTTATTTGCATTGACGTATATTATCATGAGATTAGAATAAAATTTATTTTTGTTTCTTTGGTCTATCCGTTCCAAGCTGATTCTCTCACGTATTAAAAAGCCTTCAAATTGGTTTCTAAAGTTTTTGTTTTGTTTATATGTTGCACAGTACATTCAGATAGTGTCACTCACACGAATTATATTATGAAAAAAATCTCATTCCATCCCTATTTCACGAACATCGTGAGCATAGTTTATCAAGTCGCTTAGCAAAAGTGGCAAATGCAGCACATAGTTGGAAGATCCGATAGTTTTTTGATCCCAAGGTACTGGAGGGATGAGTATGCACCGGCATGCGCAGAAAAAGCAGACCCCCTACTAGGTGGACCAACTACGACGAATCCAAGGAGGATACAAGTTGTATAGAGGCGACGCAAGATCATGAAGATTCATGTGGAAATCTATACAAGAGGCCAAGCTCCAGCTCAGGAGTCAGGACGTCTATGGTTTGATAGGGAAGAAAAAGATTCGGCACTTAATATTTTATTTGGAGAAGGGGTAGTTAAAATAAGTTTTCGCACGACATATATTGACTGGTAAAATATTTGCCCGATAAAAACATAATGAACACATTCGAAAAGCAGTGCGCATAATGCACCGTTCTTTCGTACCTCTACATTTCAAGAAAATCAGGTCGCGTTGCTGACAAATAATGTTGCTGTGTGCAAAATGAAACTACAGTTTTTGCTTATCTCCATTTCATTTTGATTTACAGTTCCAATGATATTTGTGAGATATACAATTGTGTCTTGCGATGTAGGTACCTAATTCGTTCGATGAACAATAATTTAAAAGCGAATCGAATGCAAAATAATAGTCCGCACGGCATGTAACGGAATGCTCAGGAAGCCAATCATGCATTCTAGGATCACGAACGCTTGAACCAACCAATAATTTCGCACTATTTCTGCGTGATTTCAAATCGTCATTGATTCAGACTCGCTTCCGAATCATTGATTCACATATTAGTGAGTGAAAATGGTTCTAGATCTATAGTTCGGACGTATCTAGTCTGTTTCTTGACCACTTTGAAGCTACGCACTGCAGCTTGTGACTCTCTCAATTTTTCTAAGTTGCTTTTCTGTTTACTCACAACAGAATGAAGACGGTTTATGCGCATTAGGAGGTTGTGTGTTTGTTTGCTTGATCCTTTTTTCGCCCTTCCTGATTTCGTCTAATTATTTTAATGCCTTTTTTGCATTTATTCTGTAGGTATGAATTTCTGAGCAGATGGGTATATTAGTATTTAAGAATGGGTACAAAAGGGCTGGTTAGCTCTCATTTATGGAGTGCCGTATTTGTGTTTTTGATGTCTTCCGACACTATGCACGCCACAAACAAAAAAGATACAAAAAACATTGTATTTCCATCTAACTTTCTATTGGAGCAAGTTAGGTAGAGATGATGATGATGATGAGAGATGCCGCCTGCTTCCAGTCACTGCCAGCGACTTACCCGACATCGTCTAATTTATAAAGACTTCTTTATAAATTGCTTCTCAGCCATTACTAATGGATGATTGTAAAATTAATATCCAACCTGTAATTTAACCATTAATGAAGCATAAATTCACTGTCCAACCATTGACAATGAGAGATATGACGCGGAGTCAAACAATTACAAGAGAAATTTCCCCAAGCCCTCATAACCACTTATCTCGGAATAAATTACTCCCATCTGCCTTTAGATTTGTGTAAACAACTATTCATTAATATACCATTACACCTGACCTCTTGGTCAATGATAGGGCTGGATACACCTAGGAACATTTACTAGTGCTTTGTATTGCCTAGGTGTCAAAGGTCTGAGGTTCACACAGTTTTATCGGAGCTTTCTATTCAGATGCGGAGATATCATTTATTTCAAGTTGGCAGCTCTGAATAGGGGTTAACAGATCATTAAATGTCAGCTCTCGGCAGTGGGATATTGTGATCGCTACACCACGAACCATACTGTTTTAGAGTTTTGATAAAATTCTACAGAGCACACCAGTAAAATTGTTGTAATAAAATAAGGTCGTTAGTTTTTTCTTGTCATTGTAGTTACGTTAAAATTTGTTATTTTAAGGGTCCCGTACCTACGCAAAGGGGACGCTATTATTAAGCATCCGTTGTCCGTCCGTCCGTCTGTCAGCGGGCTGTATCTCATGAACCGTAATAGTTTATGCAATTATACTTGAAATTATCACACGATTTGTATTTCTATTGCCTACTACCTAACAACAAATAAAAAAAATTTACAAATTAATGAGGGTCTCCAATTTTCCAAACAACAATTTTTTGTTTTGAACAACGGTACGGGACCCTTCGTGTCTGACTCGCACTTGGCCGTTTTTTGTAATTGTCATAAATAATAATATTTTTTCCTAGTAATCAGCATAGTTAGGAGACTATGGCCTAAACTGTTATTTGCCGAATTGAAAAAAAAAGATAACTCGAAGGGTAACTTATATTAACGATAAGACATAAGAATTTAGCGACCTAAATAAAACTGTAGATTTTTATTATTTATGCGTTTAAAGCCTCTACAGGTTGTATCTTAGATATAAAACGAAGAGTTTAACTCCCATTTATACGGTTATCCTTATCACAAAGCCTGCCCTTCAAGTATCTTACGATTAAATTTCTGAAGTATTAAAAGCACGTTTTATCGTTTTGCTCTATCGGGATGATTGGCAAATGAAGATGCATTACCAGTAGACAATTTGCCCTTCCTCGATAACATATCCATGTCATTTATTTATATTCAGAATCAACTGGAATCAGTCATCGTTCATTAATTTATATAATTACCTTATTTACGATCTGTATCCTATGTATCCTTACTAATATTATTGCTAATTGCTAAATGCTAAAGTGTGCTTGTTTGTTGGTTTTTTGTTTTGTCCTTCAATCATGCCGCTACAAAGCACCGGATCGACGTGATTTTTTGCACGGGTATAGTTGAGGACCTGGAGAGTGACATAGGTAGTAGCCTATATCGTCGCTGTAGTTGTAAAATTAAATAACTACACTTTTTGCGAAATCGACTTTATTGTATTTCCAGAAAGTCCAATTAAAGCCGCAGCTTTCTGTAATTCTAATTTTTGATTATCATCATTAATTAAAAGATATTATAGGCATTATTAAAAACGAAATTCACGCGCACGAAGTCACGGGCATCAGCTAGTCGTTTAATAAATCTACTCGACTACTAGCGTCGAATTAGCCAAGAGAAAGAAGTATGAAAACTATACTTAATGGTAGCTTCATTTTGTATCTTATAGGGTAAAGACACTGGGACCGTAGGGAAACACAGGTGTACTCTCTATTCCTTCAATCACACATGGTTCTGAGACACGAGGGTGACACATGCATCGCCAAGATCTTAGCTTAGAATTTCTCAGTACTACTGAGAATTTCTTGACAGAAACAGCCAGATCTTTTTTCTACGCACTAGGTATAAGTACCAAACTGTGAATTCAACTCCCTTCGATGGTGTTTACAACAGAGAGTTATTCAAGGGCTGACCAAGAAATTCCTGAAAAGCCGAACTATTGGTAGTTTCTCTGGTGCTACAAATGTTTATGGGCGGCGGTAATCATTTAACATTGACATTTAATCAGGTGAACCCGCCTGCGCGTTTGCTCGATACTCATATTATAAAAATAATTGAAAAAATATCTTGATTAGAAAATTTCATGCGTATTCGCAAAGGTTGAAAGTAAAATAATAAACGGCTTTACTCACTGGCAGCAGGTGAAATGCAGTCAAACACAAAGCTACAAGTAAAATAGAAATAATTTTTTACACCAACCATTACCACATAAATGAATAATAAAATTAATGCCCTGAGGAGCCACTGCATCTGTTAAAACGCTAATTTCTCATACATCTATAACCGTCTATTAGCTGAGTTTCCAGCGATGTCTCCTGCTAGAATAGCCAGCTGACATTGAAATGCTCTACCAATGATTATCGCTGATACGCTGCAGGCGCAAAAGAAGCCATTAAAATACCAGTATATCAATCCGAATAAATAATTGCCCGTGACATTGCCCGTTTCACCAAACATATCAATTATCATCATCCCCAAAGTAGGAATCTCTTTGAGTAGGTAACCCTAAATACAATCCTTTACCCAGTATCATTTCCACGTGAAAGCGAAATTGACCGAAAGCGTCAATATGGGCACTAGTCTCTTATGCCTTTTCACAAACGTTCCCTATCTTTTACGGGTTACCTATAAGCAGTACCGTCTTTACCATAAGGGCACACGGGGCCCGTGCCCAGGGCCCCCATCATCAAGGGGGCCCCGAAAGGCCGATATATTCGCCTATATTTTACATTTTTTTCTATTTTAGGTAGATATAGTTACAAAACGTTAACCGACAATAAAGTTTAAAGAGTAAATGAGGGCGTTGTTATCGACTTTCTGGCAACACTGCGCAGTGACAAGCCAATGACATTGCTGAGTTTGACAGTAAACGTGGCATTGCCAGATTTAACAGTTACGAAATGCGTAGTTTAGGGTTGCCAAAGGTACGATTTATACGATTTTTTTAGCCCTAGTACCTAGTCCTACGATGTACGATCGTGTACTCGAAATCGTACGCAATATATTTTAAGAACTTTGAAATTATTTAGTCTTCATATTTTAATCAATTATAACTAATGGAAAATAAATAGACGAAACGTTAATGCGCTATCGCTAGTTTAATTTTTTTGCATTAAGGTATGCTTATGTACATACCAAATAGTATGGATTACACAGAGGCGTAGTGAAATCAGAAAATTGTCGCGCTCGCTTCGCTCGCGAAAATATTAGTTTCACATGGCTACTGTAGGTGCGAAGTATGAACTACATAGAAGCGTAGTGCAATCGCAAAATTTTTGCGCTCGCTTCGTTCGCGAAAATGTATCTTTTTCTTGATTGGTATTGTAGGAACCAAGTATACAGTACACAGTTAAGTAGTGCAGTCCAAAAGTCCAGTCCTGTGTTAAATTGCTGGTGAAGGTGCCAAGTATGGACTACATAGTGGCGTAAAGCAACGGTCAAAAATGTCGCACTCGCTTCACTTGCGATAATGTCGATTATAGATTGCTTATGTACAAACCAAATAGTATGGATCACACAGAGGTGTAATGCTATCAAAAAAATTTCGCGCTCGCTTCGCTCGCGAAGATATTGTTTTACACAGCTACTATAGGTGCCAAGTATGAACTACATAGAAGCGTCGTGCAATCGAAAAATTTTGCGCTCGCTCCGCTCGCGATGATGTGTCTTTTTTTCTTGATTGGTATTGTAGGGACCAATATGGACCAATAGGGGTATGAAGTACACAGTTAAGTAGTGCAGTCCAAAAGACACGCTCGCTTCGCTCGCGAAGATGTCCCTGTTATATTGCTGTTGAAGGTGTCAATTATGGACTACATAGGCATAGTGAAATTGAAAGAATTTCGCGCAGTTAGTATTGTAGGAATCAAGTATTTATTTATTTATTTCAGTTGCAGATTCTTTACACATAACCCGTTAGGGTGTTAGGCAACTTGGTCTGGAATCGACCGTAGAGAGACCGATTTTATTTATTTTTATTTGCATCGTCAAAAAAATCACTTATACTGTAGTAGGTAACACTTTTCCAATAAAAAGTTTTTTAATATTTTATAAATTTGTTTTCTTTTTCAACGTTTCGAATGCAGTCTGGCAAATTATTATATACTTTTATGGACATTACGAAGGGACTGGAGGTGTGAAGTTTTAGTTTTGATGGTGGTAGGGTTAGTATATTTCCATGTCTTTCGGGAAATCGACGAGGTTTGTCTTCTTTTTTTTTATAAAAGTGTAGATTTTTCCCAACAAATATACATATCTCAAAGATATAAATGGAAGGTAGGGTTAAGGTTTTTAATTCTTTAAAATGAGGTAACATGAGTCTGTAGATTTTATATATGTATGTATATAAGATTCCGCCGGCATAAAAAATTTCACGCTCGTCTCGCTCGAGAAATGTCGTTTATAAGTTGCTATTGTAGGTACCAAGTAGTGGAGTGCGTAGTGGCATAGTGCAGTCCAAAAAATTACGCGCCCGCTTCGTTCGCGAAAATTTCCTACGGTAACTTTGTATTTTTGGATAGCACCAATATATTCAACTAACTTGACTACGGTTCGGTTTGTATTTGGAATCGCCCTTCCCCACGCTACATCACTGGACAACATCATTGAAGACCAGTTACCAACTCCTCAATCATAATGCTGCTGGGTACTGCCCACCTAAATTGTGGATGATCATAACAGAAAAATGTTTTTGCCATTCATATATTTACTTTCTAACAGGGCCCCATATTCTTGTGTGCCCAAGGGCCCCGGCATGGCCTAAGACGGCTCTGCCTATAAGCTAAGTTAGGTATCGCTTTTTGTCAATTTCATTTTCACGAACCTTTAGGAAATCACATTGGTTAAGGCGAACTAAACGGGTCTACCCGCGAAATTCAAATTTAATTTGGTTTTTCGCAATTTGTAAACTAATACGTCAAAGTAGGCTTATGGCATTCAATTGCGTCAATGGCAGTATCATCTTCACAGGTTTATATAAAAATCTTTACTTGAAAGTGTCCAGTTTAAGAAATTAGTCCGAGTATCGAGTTACTCACAAATTAGTCGATACTCGGACAAATTTTTAGAGTTCCGTACCTCAAAAGGTAAAAAAAGAAACCCTTATAAGATCTCTCTCTTGTCCGTCTGTTTAGAGAAAAAAATTATGCTCAGTACAGTAGTGGGCCGCCAAATGGGTTGAGAATAATGAAATGTGTATAAATTGGCTTAAATACAATTTACGAGGTTTTCTTGTGGACACTGGACAATGGATATACATTGTACAATGCTCAAAATACGTGGTCAAAAAGGTACTTAATCTGTAATTAAATATGAAATATAAGATTCGATATAATCTTCAACAAACTAGTGTTATTATAAAAAAAACTGGCCAAGTGCGAGTCGGACCCGCTTATGATGATCGTGCAAATACAAGAGTTTATTGTATGAAGCCCTTTTTAGGGTTCCGTAGTAAACAAGGAACCCTTATAGTTTCGCCATGTCCGTCCGTCTGTCCGTCTGTCCGTATGTCCGTCCGTCCGCGGTTTAGCTCAGAGACTATAGGTACTAGAAATCTGTAATTTGGCAAGGGTATAAATATCAATCACGCCGACAAAGTGGTGAAATATAATTGTGAAAAATATTTTTTTTAGGGTACCTCCCCTACATGTAAAGTGGGAATGAATTTTTTTTCTCGTCTATCCCATAGTGTGGGGTGTCGTTGAATAGGTCTTTTAAAACTATTGTGGGTGTGGGAACACCATTTTTCAATTCAGGGATCCGTTTGTGAAATATAATATTTTAAAGTGCTTAATTTTATTAGAGTCAAGTGTCCCCCCCCCCCTCTGCCAGCTAAATGGTTGTATAAAGAATACAAGAAAAAATTCACAGCAGTAGTATATATGATGAATTTTAAAGGAAAACTATCACGGTTAAGTAGGATTCATTAGTTAAAGAGTTATATATCTGTTTTTCCTAAGTTAGGTATTACACGTAGTGTAAGTTGCATATTTTGTAATATATTATAGTATTTAAACCATGGAACTCAAAATGTATTCATATAAATAAAATAAAAGCACTATTCTAGGTCAGCATTAATATTTGAGATTATATTAAATTTTAGTGTAGGGTTCCATAGTTGAAAGCAACTACGGATAACGGAACCCTACACTGCGCGTGGCCCGACACGCACTTGGCCGGTTTATTAATTTAAACTTTTTATTATTATTATTTGTTTCTACAGCGGCAATAGAAATACATATTCTGTGACAATTTCTAGTATCTACCTATGACGGTATATGAGATACAGCCCGCTGACAGACGGACGGACCGACAGCGGAGCGGGTCCCGTCGCGTCGCATTGGCACCCTTTGGGTATGGAACCCTAAAATTACTAAATTATAGACCTCTACAATTCTTACAATTTTTTTTTTCAAAAATAAAGATTACCCCCGTACGTAACGAAAAACGCAAACCTGCAATAATTCACCAAAAGAGAACAAAACCACTAATGCAATATCCGATCGAACGCGGCCATAAAATTACATTTTTTGCGAGCATAAATTTTCTTTATGTATTTTTAAATAATTTTTGATTTCAAATCACACGTGCTTCCGAGCAAATGATATGATACGACGAGAATGGAGCTCTGTTTTGACGAAACCGCACGTTCGTCGCCATAATATGTATTATCAAGGTAGAATGAGTAAAGTTATTCGTTCACTACACAAGTTGTAGACAGCCTAGTAAGTACCTAGTTTTCTTAGTAAATATAAGTTAATGTCGTGAACGTTATTATGATTTCGAGCATCAAAACACAAAAATGTAGGTCTAAAATATGTCATCAATGTTTGGGAATGGCAAGGTCCCCAGATAGGTACGGGCTTCACTAGTTTAGGGGTCAAGATTGTAATATAAGTAATTGTACCTAAGCTTCTATATAATAATAATGAACTCAATCTTTCTTTCTTTCTTATTTTGCAGGGTTTCCGCTTGGGGCACTGGCTTTAGAATTTTAGATATAAAACAACACAGTATAAAACCATTTGACTTTCACGTTATAACATAGATTTTGATACACGAAATCTTTCATCGTTGTCGAGATATACTATAATAATCTAAATAATAACAAAAAATAAAATATAAATTATAACTCGTAATAATCAATAAATAATCATGCACCCAATCTAACTTGTTTCAAAGCGAGCCATCTTATACTTATTATATGACAGAGAGATCTATCACCATCATTAACAATCCATCAACGGCTCACTACTGAGCGCAGGTCTCCTTTCAGAGAAGGGTTATAGGCCATAGTCCACCACGCTGGCCCAATGCGAATTGGCGGACTTCTTACATTGGAGAATTGGAGAGATCTATACATCAGATATTTTAAGTTGTTTCGAGTTGAGTTGAGCTAGTGAGCGAAGACTCTTGATACAATTACGACCGACTACCTAGAACGTCATTATCCACTCCCATAAATCTTTCGCGAGTCAAATTGTTTCCATTTCACACCAAATAAGTTAGCAGAAATAGTCTACATACTGTGGCAGCTGCAATTACACCCGGTTATTGAGAGATACTTATTATATGACAGAGAGATCTATCATCATCATTAACAACCCATCAACGGCTCACTACTGAGCGCAGGTCTCCCTTCAGAGAAGGTTTATAGGCCATAGTCCACTGGCCCAATGCGAATTGGCGGACTTCTACATTGGAGAATTGGAGAGATTTATACATCAGATATTTTAAGTTGCTTCGAGTTGAGTTGAGCTAGTGAGCGAAGACTCTTGATACAATTACGACCGACTACCTAGAACGTCATTATCCACTCCCATAAATCTTTCGCGAGTCAAATTGTTTCCATTTCACACCAAATAAGTTAGCAGAAATAGTCTACATACTGTGGCAGCTTCAATTACACCCGGTTATTGAGAATATGTTGAGAATTGTTGACGTTGATGCACGTACCTGGGCTGGGCTGCACTAAAAACGAAAATAGCATTAATTTATTGCATCGGATATAGAAACATGTAGGCGCTTATTCTTATGACTCGAAGTCTAGCTAAATTAGTAGCCTAGGCAATGGGGCGGTCTGTTGTATGGAGACCCCCACATCAAATCCTCAGTCGATGAAATTTGGCGGGGTTGTAGTATGGGATGACCCAAAATTTACACAAAAATATCCAAAAAAAAATCCATGCGGAAGTTAGGTATTTATACCTAAAAGTACAAATAGCTCAATATTTTGAAATAAATAATTTCTCCGTCCAATTTTTTTTTACCAAACTAATTATTAGCCTTAATAAGAGGTACTTGATAAAAATCCAAAACTTTTTCAAACGGAACTTTCACTTTTTAAAGAGGTTTCCTTTTTTGTCCGTAATTTCGACCACAAAATTGCTCAGTCAATTTTTCATTTTTAAATGTCCTTAAAATGTAATTTAGCATAACGTGTAAGAAAATCCAAAAAAAAATCCATACCAAAATCTATTTATCTTACTTCAACTGAAAATTGTTTGTAACTCGGTATGAAAAATTTCTCAATCCAATTTCTTTTTTTTATCATAGTAGGTAGTCACATTTACACTCTTATCCTAAATATCCAAAAAAAATATCACGAAGAATATTGATATTGAAACAGATTTTTTGAAATCTAAACTGCGTTTTCGCGATAATGCACCTTAATTCTTGTAACATTGGGTATAGTTTAGCGTGCGCGAGCGAAGCGACTTCACAAAATAATATACATGTTACTACATGCCTTCTACAATGCTAAATATTGAACATAAACGTGTAACTGAACATTAATTTATTTGTACAAGATAAATGAGCTTAAATAAGGGCTCATAAATTATTTTTTTTGTAAGCTTATGTCAAGGTAAGTAAATTAAAATAAAAAATTAAGTGGCACTCGGGGACTGCCGCAGTAAAGCTATTGCATAGCATTTTTTATCAACTTATGCAATTATAATATTTATGCAATATTTTTTTTGCGTACTAAAAATTATGCAAAAAAATAATTAAAAAACAAACAAACAAGAAAAGCGCAGTGTCACTTCTTCGCGAGTGAGATTCGAACCTGCGACATCATACACCATACGGTAAAGAAAGCGGCCGCTCGCCCACTGCGCCGAACAGAGCTACTTGTGAACCTCTAAAATGTTGAACGCTTACTGAACGACGGTGTTAGGTTTTTTTTCGTTACGGAATTTCTTGATTCGGTCGCCGCGCTCAAACTGTTTCTCCTTGTTCAAAGCCCGCGATAAAAGCTATGCAATAGCTTAAAATTCAATTTTTTTTCATTACTTGGATTTGAGGAAATAAAGGAGGAAATGTATTAAATATATTTTGTTTAAGTACGTATTTGGCACGCCAGAAATTTGCAAACTGTTTAAAGCAAAATGCTAGACAGTTTATGCAACTGATATCGACGCTGGAGATTTCAAATGTCGTAAGGGACATTCTGTCGTAAGTACACTTGATTCACCATCGAACTTGAAATTTTTCTTTCTATCGATCTGTATATTTATTTAAAATTTTGATATCTCTTATAATTATAAATAAGGAGTGGAGATACGAAATGTAATACTTTGTAGTAAGTAACAAAAAAGTAAAATTTTAGTTAGTATAGATCAAATTTTAGATTCTAACTTTCTTGTACAGTACCCGGCGATATATATTGCACATCGGCCATAAAGCCGATGTGAGATATATATCGCCGGTGCAATATATATGCCGATGTGCAATATATAGTATATAGTAGTAGTACATACAGTACCCGGCGATATATATTGCACATCGGCCTTAGGGCCGGGTACTGTAGCTTTTTGTAATGTCGTAATTCATTTCAAACTGGTTTCTATGCTGTAACGCGTCTACAAAAATTAAAAATTCTTTACGATCTACAATCTATTTTGGTATTTAAAAATTTTGAATTAACATTGACGTAAGTAGCGACGAATTGATATCGACGCTGGAAATTTCAAATGTTGTAAGGGACATTTTGTCCTAAGTACACTTGATACACCATTGAACTCGAAATTTTTATCTCTATCGATCTGTATATTTTAAATTTTGATATCTCTTATAAATAAGGACTGGAGATACCAGATGTAATATTTGAAGTAAGTAATAAAAAAAGTAAAATTTTAGATCGTATAGATCAAATTTTAGATTCTGACTCAGTAAATATTTTCACGATTGCTTCGCTCGCGAAAATTTCCATTGCAGATTGATATTTTAGGTATCAAGTATGGAATACATAGCTGCGTAGTACGGCCGTTAATCACTGGCCTATATCATTGAGCTCAAGGTACCAACTCCTCAATCCTGATGCTGCTGGGCTTCGGCCCACCAGACTCAGCTAGCCTTAATTAAATCATTGGGTCGTTAAAATAATCTAGGAACTGACACAATATTGTAGAGATTTGTAGGGGCGGCAAAATTTGAATAGCCTACTGGCGGCAAATGTGTAAATCTGGTGTGCGTTGCGCCTCCGTTTGTTTCGACGTTTCTTATATGCCCATCCGACTTCAACATACGTGTAGAAACAAAGATTATATATGTAATTTTTAGAGGCGTTTGAAGTTAGTTTTTTGAAAATCGTTATTATTTTTAGTGGCCTAGGAGTGCAATATTCTGCAGCATCAGGTCTGATTTTCAGGTCAGGTGATAGAATCTGGAGTTCGTGGTGTAGTCTAACTAAAGGTAATTGGTCTTTACAATATGAATTCACAATCAATAATTCCTAAATTCTCACAGCTTAAGAGTGCAGCACCCTGCAGCATCAGAATTGAGGAGTTGGGGCCTCGAGCTTAACGATGTAGTCTATGCTTGATACCTATTACTTACATTAATATTAATACACAATCGATATTTTCTAAATCTTCATAGTTAATAGCAAACATTCTCTTTCAAATAAAAAAAAAATGCGATACGGTCTGAAATCTCGAAGAAATTGGTGTACAAACCTGCATGGAAAAAAATATGAGCCGATTGCGCGCCGATATAAACTTCCTTTTTTTGAAGTCAATTATAAAGTATCTAACTTTATTTTAGAGTAAATGAAATACAAAAATGGAAAATTAATTAATTTTTTTTTGTTGGCAAGGGGGGCGCAGGCGGATTTTCGCACCCCGGCGTCCAGTGTGGTTAAGACGACCCTGTCTATGCAATGGTCTGATTCCAATTGAATGTGCTAGATAACATCCAAAGACATTACAAAGTATATTGTTTTTAACATACTTGGTAATGCCTTGAAATAATAAGTTTTAAATATTTAAGAATCGACCTTAGCCTAAACGACACAAACAGCAAAAGGCGTCAGCTTAGTTTATTTACAAATAGCAAAAGCTCTTTGTTAATAAACTAAGTCAATTTAGAAAAAATGCATAAAAGAAGTGTCTCAATGAAAATTAATGATTGTTAAAAATCAATGGAAGAAGAGTCCAACATGCACCAAAAATCTTCTAAAGATGTAAGAATTGAATTGGAACCTGAAATATCTGTAGCAAAATGCAATGATCTGAAAAGTTTAATGCAAATATAGAACAATATCAATACGGTTTTATACTTCAAATGTTCTAAAAAAAACTCTAAAATTGTCAAGCAATGAGTTGTCTTCTATTTAAGAGTACTACTATTACTATTTATTGTCATCGAACCAATTTTGACAAGCGACTCACGTCATTAATCTGATAATTTTATAAGCTTTATAATCATGAATTAATAACTGAGTGAGCAAGACTTTTCAGGCAGTTACGACAAAATTACTTCTATTATACTATTAGGCTTAACGTGTAAGATTCTTTTGACGTGATAACGTCTTATAAATCAATGAACACCAGCTGCACGCACGACAAAGTGTCACGTTCCACCTGAGCCTGAGGATGAAAGCGAGAGCGCGGAACAAGCGATAGAGAGGCATGATCGGCCCAAGCGTTGGCTTGTGACACATTTATTCATCGATGTTTCTTTATGACGTTATCACGTAAAACTATGGTCCGTAAACCGACTTTACAGACAACCAATTTTTTTTATTTTATTCCAAAATTTTTCGATATTATTATATTAAATTGATTATTCATATTTTTTTGTTATACTATACAAGATGATGCCCGCGACTTCGTCCGCGTGATTTAAGGTTTTTTGATTCCCACGGGAACTCTGTAATTTTCCGGGATAATAAGTAGCCTATGTGTTAATCCTGTTTATAAGCTATCTCCATTCCAAATTTCCGCCAAATCGGTTAATTCGTTGTAGCGTGAAAAAGTAATAAACATCCATCCAAACATCCATCCATACATCCTCACAAACTTTTGCATAGTCATCGCATCGCGTAGTAGGAACTAGGATAGTAGGATATACTGCATCACAAAAAAAAAAAAATTGTGATGCAACTAAAAATTTACGATTTTCGGATTTTTTCATTTACTTGTGCTACATGACATTGCTTCATGCCAAATTTCATGATTCTAGGTCAACAGGAAGTACCCTCTAGGTCTTGCGAGTGTTAAAATATGCGGCATAGATGGACCATAAAAGGCCGTATCTTTTGATTGCGTCGACTTAGACTTTGTCACAGCTACAAGGGATTGCAGACCTGAGTATTTGATACTATTTTCAACTTGATACCCTCCATGTGTTCCTGAGAAAAAGGGTATTGACAGACGGACAGACAGACGGACAACAAAGTGATTCTAGAAGGGTTCCGTTTTTAGTACGGAGTACGGAACCCTAAAAATGAGAGTTATGACAGTTAAAAGGTAAAATTTTGTTTGGTCCTCCTGAAAATTAGGGGTTTGTCGCTTACAAAATTTGAAATATCCAGCATCGATGTATCGGATTACACACGGACCTCGGATTACAAAGGGCGTAAAGGACATTTTGGCCAAAGCTTGAACTTTTTAATGGTATCAGACTCAGTTTTTAACGCTCTTTCGATCTGTCTTATTTACGTCTCAATATTCGCTAAAAATGTCGTTGACTATCTAGATTTTTGGTGTTCTTAAACATGAATTTTTCGAATAAATAGGTCACTACTAATGGTACTACACTATGTAATGCATACATAGCATAATATCTATTAAGTATATTGTAAAAGTATTTTGAAAAGAGCAACTGCCGAGTTTCTTGCTGGTTCTTCTCGGCAGGAACGGAATTCCGAACCAGTGGTAGACTCATTGACGATTGTAAAAAAACTTGTAAAAGTTTATTTGAATAAAAAAACATTACTATTCTATTCTATTCTAATGGTCGTAAAGCTTGAGCTAAAACATAATAATTATCATCAAAATTATTTTTTTTTTAATTTTAAAAAGTAAAAAATATTCATATCTATTTCTTCTTTATCAACCTATAAACGTCCATCCGCTTTCAGGAGTTCCGCAATGATTCCGTCATCACCAGGCGCTTTGTTGTTCTTGAGCTGTTTGAGAGCCATACTAATCTCGTATAGGCTGACTGACATCTGGGACATCTTCGGTATAGTTCATAAATCATAACGAATAATTGATCGTCATAGTCACCGTCGTTGGCAACAGTTTTTGATTGACAATTGCACTGTCGATTCAACGAAATACAGTCGATTATCGAGTGCAGGCTCGCGTCACCGTAGAAAATTTTTTCGATATAATAGGCAGATAATATGTCGGGTCTCGTGACGTCACCACGCTCCTGCTTCCCTTGATGGATTAAATATAAAATATTTCTTTCTAAAATGTTTATAGTTTTTAGTGCGCTTGATTATTTTTTTGGATATTTTGATACTTGATACAAAAAAAATAATTGTAATCATATCAATAAAAAAAATGGATGGAGAAATTTTGCACTGTGAGTAAAAGGGTAGTTTTTGAAAAAAATATAGTCTCTTGGTATATTGTTTGGATTTTCAAGTTGTAGGTACAAAACGGCTATAAAAGGACATTCCAGTGAAAAAAAATTCACAGAGCAATTTTTCGCTGCAAGTTACATTGAAAAAACGTATTTTTCAAAATTTGGTGGTTTCGACTAGGAGTATATTTTGGATATTTTATATTTTGTTTCTAGACTTTACATGAATGTTTCAGGTGAAGAAAGTTTTGACCGAGCATTTTGCCGAACTGAGATATTAAGCATAAAAGAGTTTAGGTAAAAATACCTAACTTCCGTTCTAATTTTTTTTTGGATATTTATAAAATACGTTTAACTACTGATACTTTATCATTCTGTAAAGTTTCGTCGCCTGAGGAATTGATGTTGGGGTCCACTAGCTTCATTGCCTAGACTATAGTATCACCATCGTGTAGCTTGCACGAAGTGAAGAAATCCTTTGTGGGATTGAGGGCTTTTTATAGTTTCGTTAAGTCCGTCTGTATGTTTGTTCATCTGTGTATCACAGATGTTTTATTCATAAACTATTAAGGACATTACTGCCTCGTTGGTCTATTGGTTAGCTTGTTCGGATACAGATGACGAGGTCCCAGGTTCGTTTCCCGGGTCGGGCCGATAAAAAAAGTGTATTGGGTTTTTCTGCCAAAGAAATTCTCAGTAGGTACTAGCCCGGAGTTAGGAAGTTAGCGGTGTGTCATCCCCGTGCCTCGGAGAGCACGTAATACCGTCGGTCCTGCACCTGATCTCTCTCCGGTCGTGTCGAATTTCCGTCCCATCGGACTATGAGAGTGAGGGAATAGAGAGTGCACCTGTGTTTGTGCACACACTTGTGCAATATAATATCTCCCGCGCAGATGGCCGATCTCTAAGGAGATTGGCCGCCGATTTAATTTAATTAATTAATTAATGAAACTATTAAGGCTGCTAAGTTGAAGCATAGTTATTTATAAAAGGAAAAGGTGACCGACTAACTTATCTATCAACTCATAGCTCATATCACTGGACGGATCCGGCTGATATTTGGCATGAAGAGAGAGAGAGAAGAGTGGCACGTTCGTTAACAGTAAACAGATTTGATTTTTACAGTAGTAGATCAAGTTTCAATTATCCGAAAAAAAACACGCAAAAATTACATCATACTGCCAAGGGACGTGCTTGGGCAAAAACATAAAATGATGAAATTTGTTCGATAATAAAAAATCGCGAAGTTAGGTCTAATTTTTAACCAATATTCATTTATTTTCAATGTGTTGCATATTACAGAGCCAAAATTTTTACATTAAATTCCGATTGATATTATCAAGAGAGTAGCCTAGTGAATTGAAAAGAAAATGAATATTTTACGAGTTACAAAGTATTTGGCGCTTACTACACTCCTATTCCGCGCAAAACGCTTTCTTTTGTCGCGCCTCACATGAGATTGCGGCTATGTTTTATTTCATCGTACCGCGTGGGCGAAATCTGATTTTTTTTGGTGTTCTACGCGTTCTGAAGCTAATGATTTGAAAAAAAGGTGAAAAGGCTTTGTGTGGATGTGTGGCATTGTGTATGGTATATTACGCGCTTAGATAGAGGCAAAAGCTTATATATGCCTGGTGCCTTAGTCGAGGCAAACTGGTGACTGCCACGCTGGCTTGTGAAACTGCCGAGTCTAGTGTGCACCGTGTTTAAGGCTACCCGCACACAGTCAATATTATTGTCAATATTTACGAATATTGTCAATAATATTGCGTGTGTGCGGGGCGTATTGAAGGGTCAATATTATTACATATAAAAAAATATTGTCAATATTTTTATTGACAATAATATTGACTGTGTGCGGTCAGCCTTACATAAGGCTTTAACAAAATACGTACTTAGTTATTATCAGACCAAAACCTTTTATTTACTTTATTAACAAAAACCTGCTCCTGATTAAGGTTACCGTTATTATCATTAATTATAAAACTAAGAAGGGTTTTTATTCCAATAAATCAATTTATAGGCACGATAGGTTTAGAATTAATTATAATTACTTCAAGCCATGCTTATTTAATAAAGCTATTTATTTGATATACTATCTAGGACCTAGCTCTATCTAAGTCTCGGATCGAGTGCTTATAATTCTGCATTTAAAAGCTAAAATACGTCAGTCAATTGGATTTTCTTTAAATGTTACGACATCGGAACGATAGCGACACTAGGCTAAAGGCATGTACTCTTTAGGTCCATAGATTATAGATTCAGTCCTCGCCAATCTTTATGGCCGATCTGAACCTAGCAACGAGATCCATCAGATTTTTTTAAATAAAAAACTTGAGAGGTGTCAAGGGACAACCGGATGGAACGTAGTACCTGTCGATTAATTTTAGTGAAGGAATTGTAATAAACTAGTGGTGTCATCTAGTATTAAATTGATTAACTACGATGAATTATATTATTTTATTTCTATTGCAGCAGCAGCAGCACTGTTACAAAAACAAAGAGTTACTCTGGTTTTTCAACAGATGGCGTTAGTAGTACAATAACTTTTTATCCAATTTATACAATAAAAAATTAGGGAAAAATTCCACATGTAGAAATTATTTAAAATAAAATTGAAAATATAAAATTCAGTCAGTCGAGCTGGGATTCGAACCCATTTTCGAACCATCGACGTTGAACTTTTAGGCGACTGCCGCAGCCACTAGGCCACGCAGACGCCGTGTTGTATCGCGAAAATAACGAATACAATGCAAAATTCACATTCAACAAAAAAGTGTCGGTTTGTAAAATGTGTCGAGTGTCGGTTCCTGAATTTTTTCCGTCTAGGTCTAGCCCCCTTCCGTACCGCGCGATAAGGAACTACGTTCCAATTATCAACCTGACGACGTCAGAATCTAAATTCCTCGCTGACTCTTTCACAATGTTCCTACAACCTATTTTTTCAATTTGACCCATGTCAAGTGACTTATATTGAACAGACTCTACCTACATAATTATTAGGTACTGCTACTGTCGAACAACATAACCCCCCTTTGGCAGTGGGGTAAAAAAGGAAAGAGAAAGGAGCTGTTTTATAAACTTTTCGTACATTTCTAGTCAGAGTCTATCGCTATTTTTATTTTTATTAAAGTGATAACCTACACTTAAGGAAATATCAGAATAAATTTATAAACACAAATCAAAAATTCCGAAGCCAGCGGGATTCGAACCCACATCTCTTGGAAATCGCGCCCGAGTGAATTAGCCACCTACACCATGGCTACGGTCGAACTACACGTCAGCGTCGAAATTAGTGATCTGAGTGAGTCTATCACTCCTAGTCGGCTAGTGTAAAAGCGCGCGATATGTAAATGAGAAGCTGTAATTATGTGGTAGGCTCGTATTAAATTGTAAGCGCGGGCTGCCAACATATTGATAAGGCTCATGCATAAAGATGGAGACACGCCGCCGGAAACTTTCTTTGTCGTGTGCACTGCACCTTACGTAAAGGTGACTCCATGTGTGCCGATAAATGCGTTGTTTAAAAGGTATTTTTGCAGTAATTATATCTGATCTTTAGATCTTTATCAATTAGCTACGCAATAATGTACCTTTTTTTATTACATTCTATTTTGAGAGCAAAATATGCGCCTGAAAATCCAAATTGATTATTACGTATGTCATTGTAAAGGAGATTGGCGAATTCCATAGAGTTTCTGACCCATACGAACTGAACTGAACACTGAACGCCCACGTTCACGAATCAAACTTCTCATACTTGTTCTAGTAAACCAGACTAGCAAAAAATTAATCAAAGTCTATTAAATAAAGTTGGGAGAAAAAAGATAATATTCACTTGTATTGCCATGTAACGGTCATTTATAATATGTACCTACTTGTGAATAATTATATTTTTGATCCCCATCTTCTAAAAATATGGGGTTTACACAGAAAAATACTCTGAAAAATATTAATTAAAATTAAATATTTTCTGAATCTGAACGGTTTTTAAAAATGCTGGGTCAAAATTCGCCAACCTCCTTTATTAGTTCACTGTACAAGTAGGTACACCTACCGCTGTCAGCCAGCAGGGAGAATCAGCGAATACTCGAGCGAATCACATTGGCCGATCAAGACGTCACTTCGTGATAACCACGACCGCTCTGCCAAGAGTGTCAGGAAGAAGAAGGTTGTAACATTGCAGGGATAACTTGCATTCATACCCAGTGAGTAGGCGTGATCCTGTAAGTAGGAGTCTCTTAAGGTAGGTGCCCTCAAATGCAAACCCTTACCTAGTTTCAGTTTATGTGTTTCTTAGGGCCGATTTGCCCTCAAATGCAAACCCTTTCCTAGTTTCAGTTTATGTGTTTCTTAGGGCCGATTTCACCAATAAAATAAGTCATATCCGAGCGTAAATTTAATATTTTGACAGTATTTTCAATACAAAAACTGTTAGAAACCCCAATTTATTCCTCGTTTAAACGTCATTCGACGTTAGTGAAATCGTCACATATCTAAAGGTTGATGAAAACTTAATTGTTACTTAAAGGTTTTAGGTTACCTTAATTAGGTATCTAGCTTAGATACGAGTAGGTCCTTAGATTAAAAGAAAAGTTGGTGAAAACGGTAAGCAGAGGGGAACATCCAACTCGTACTAATCGTATATTAGTACGAGTACGAACCCGTTTACGATTCAGATTACGTAGATATTTTTTTTTGTCTAAAAATTAATTTAGAAGCCTAATAATGGCTGTAAAATAAAAAAGTAATATTGTTTACGGAATCCATGCAGACAAAATCTCGGGCTTCAGCTAGACTAGGTACGGCTAGGTATATGCTGTGGACTTAGTTAAATTCATTAAAGCTCTGCTATGTCTATTCCTATTCCATATAAATCTGTACAAGTCTATTATACAACTGAACTGTTAAATACAGCGCTGAACGAACCCTCGATTACTCACACAGGGCAGGTGCGTTAGCGCAAGTCACATCGAGCTGCACTTCCATACACAAACGACCTATATCCAAACTAAATCAAATAAAAATAGTCCCTTTTGTCGTTACACTAAGATTGTGTGTTCAATGTGTCTTTATTTGGAGTTGTTTTTTATTCGAATGTTCAGTTTTATCCAGGCATTCGAACCGCAATTGCCTCTGCTACCGCTAGATGCGTAAGGAATATAAAACCGGACAGGTCATAATTCCGTATACCATATTTTGAACTATCAAAATCTGGACATTTATAAATGATTCAGTACTGAGGTTTCTATTGTAAAATTCGACAATATTTATTCGACTCAATTTTATCTAAAACTAGCTGACTCTCAAGACATCTTCCACGTGTATTTTCAATTTAGGTTTTGAATAACTTTGAATTCATTTTAGGATGGGTCGACTTCGAACATTATAGAATTTTTCGTCTAAATCTTTAGGTCCACCATCTAAACAGTCAGTCACTTTACTATGCAACTATAAGTATCGATTTTATTAAACAATATGACGACATCGACTACAGGCGACAAAAAATAATTTTAAAATTTTATATCATGAAAAGGATATCGATATATAATATACAGTGCGACAAGGATCTTTTGGCACGTGGCTAAAATCGGAACTAATGCCGCGATCTTCAGAGACTGGAGACATGTATTTTGTTAGCACACTCATGCCCCCAATCCCCATGTCAATAGTAAATATACAATCTGTGTGTCAAAGTTATCAGAGTGCAGATTCTTATCGTGCTGTAGGTATTGGGTGTTTTTCACCCAAAGATTCTCAGGCAATACCATCGACCGATATCTATGTATTGATACCTAATCTTCTTCTTCTTCATTATCAACCGATAGACGTCCACTGCTGGACAAAGGTCTCTTGCATGGACTTCCACAGGCCTCGGTCTTGCGCCGCCTGGATCCAGCGGCTCCCTGCGACTCGTTTGATGTCGTCGGTCCACCTGGTGGTGGGTCTGCCAACACTGCGCTCCCCGGTGCAGGGCCGCCACTCCAGCACCTTGGGACCCCAACGACCATCAGATACTAGATACTATACTAGATGTGTCGTATCATCATCATCATCATCATCATCTCAGCCTGCGGACGTCCACTGCTGAACATAGGCCTTTCCCAGAGAACGCCACCACACCCGGTCCTCAGCCTTCCTCATCCAGCCACTTCCCGCCACCCGCTTTATATCGTCAGTCCAACGTGCTGGAGGGCGCCCCACACTACGCTTACTTGTTCGCGGTCTCCACTCTAGGACTTTTCGGCCCCAACGGCCATCGCTTCTGCGACAAGCATGGCCTGCCCACTGCCATTTCAGCTTGCTAATGGTTTGAGCTATGTCGGCGACCTTGGTTCTCTTACGGATCTCTTCATTTCGAATCCTGTCCTTAAGAGAAACTCCTAACATAGCCCTCTCCATAGCTCTCTGAGTGACTTTAAATTTGTGGATCAAGCCTTTTGTTAGTGTCCACGTTTCAGCGCCATAAGTGAGGACGGGAAGGACACATTGATTGAAGACTTTCGTCTTCAGGCATTGAGGTATTGACGATGAGAAGACCTGACTTAATTTTCCAAATGCCGCCCAGCCCAGCCGTATCCTTCTGTTGGCTTCTTCGTCGAAATTGTTTCTACCCAATTGTATGGTCTGGCCAAGGTAGTTGTACTCTGAAACAATTTCGATTCCAACATTTTCGACGTTCACGGGTATCGGGACAACATGTTGATTGAACATAACCTTGGTTTTGTCCATGTTTATCCCGAGACCAACTCGTCTGGAAGAGCGGCTTAGACTACTCAGCATCTGCTCCAGATCTTCTGGAGTCTCTGCAAGGATAACCACATCGTCGGCGAACCGCAGGTGTGAGATGTATTCGCCATTTATATTAAATCCTCGTCCTGTCCAGTCCAGCGTTTTGAAGAGGTCTTCTAGTGCACTATTAAACAGTTTTGGGGATATTACATCCCCCTGTCTAACCCCCCTTCTCAAGTTGATTGGTTTTGTTTGCTGAGACTGTACTTGGACGGTCATTGACGCAGTATCGTAAATACATCGCAGCACCTCGATATAACGCCAATCGACTTGGCATCTCTGCAGTGACTCCAGAACAGCCCAAGTTTCGATAGAGTCGAAGGCTTTCTCGTAGTCCACAAAAGCAAGGCAGAGTGGCAGATTATACTCTTCGGCCTTCTGTATAATCTGCCTCAAGGTGTGGATGTGGTCTACGGTGCTGTAGCCTTTTCGAAACCCAGCCTGCTCCGGAGGTTGAAAATCGTCAAGCCTTCGGGCGAGGCGATTTGTGATCACCCTCGAAAACAACTTATAAACATGGCTCAAGAGTGATATCGGCCGATAGTTCTTCAGAAGCTCCTTGTCACCCTTCTTAAAGAAAAGAATTACCACACTCTTGCTCCATGCTTTTGGCGTTGTTCCGTTTGCAATGACGTCATTAAAGAGCTCTGCTAGCTCTTTCAGGATCGGAGTACCTCCTGCACGTAGAAGCTCTGATGTGATGCCGTCATCGCCAGGTGCCCTGTTGTTTTTAAGTTGATTGAGGGCTATTCGCATCTCGCCAAGGTCAACGTCTGGGAAGTCTTCGGTGTAGTGGCGGGTCAATGTCGCACGTTTTTCGTTCGTGTCTTGAGCCGCTTTTGGAGCTTTGGAGGAGTATAGTTGAGAGTAAAATCGTTCGATCTCCTCTAGGACCTCTGCTTGAGACGTTACGATTTTACCGACGGGGTTTCTCAACTTTGTTAAGTGGCTCCTCTCAAGTCGCTTAGCGAACACTTTCGAACCTCGGTTTTGCTCGATCGCATTTTGTATATTGCGGGTGTTGGAGCGCCGGAGGTCGAATCTTATTCGCTTCTTGACGCGCTTGTTCAAAGTATGCCACTCAGGCAATGCTGAGGAAGTCTCCCGTCTCTGCTCCATAAGTTTACGGGTATCTTCGGATATCTTTGACACCCTTTTATGATCGTTCTGACAGTATTTGCGTCCCACTTCACGAACGACATCTACGACATTGGTGAATCGTTGGTCAATGTCCAAGTTGGTTTCCAGCAGCTCGAACCGGTTCTTAAGCTCAATTTGGAATTGTTCGGAGCTTACACTTTGCAACGGTTTTGGTCGGAGAGTTGACTTCATCAGACGTTGTCTCTCTAATTGCAGATCTATATTTAAGATACCACGCACAAGCCTGTGATCGCTGCCGGTATCAAACCTATTGATCACTGAGACATCTTCAAATATATATCTGCGATCCGTCATTATAAAGTCAATCTCATTTTTAGTCACATTATCCGGACTATGCCATGTCCACTTTCTAGAGGGCTTTTTCTTGAAGAAAGAATTCATCAGGAATAGCCCTTTCCGCTCCAAGAAGTGAACAAGCATCTGCCCCCTGTGATTTCTGTGACCAAATCCGTGTGGTCCTACTTTTAACTCGCCATGTTCCTGTACTCCCACCTTAGCATTAAAGTCCCCCATAACGACATTGAAGTGAGTTTTGGTGGTGTTATCAAGCGCCTTTGCAATGTCTTCGTATAAGGCCTCAACTTCGTCATCAGCGTGTGTCGACGTGGGCGCATAGACTTGTACTATCTTAAGGGAGTACCTCTTATTCAGCTTGAGTATAACATATGCCACCCTCGACGACACACTACTGATCTCCAGTACGTTATTTGTGAGGACTCTATTGACCAAAAATCCAATACCTCCTTGTGAAGCCTGGTCGCCTTGTCGATAATAGAGCATATTGCCCGATTCCAGGGTTATCATGTCCTCCCCCTCTCTTCGGACTTCTGATAGCCCCAAAACATGCCATTTAATTCTGCTCAGCTCTATTTCGATTTCAGCGAGGTGTTCGTCCGCTCTCAATGTCCGTGTATTATAAGTTGCCAAATACATTCGATGTTTATGGTAGCTGTCCGAAACCCGGTGATTCTTTGCACCCCCTGCTCTACCGTGACCACGTCCGCTACCGTGAACGGGAATAGTAGGGCTGCCGGGGACTAGGGGCCGTTGTGTTGTGACGCTAATCATGGGAAGATACTATGTGTCGTATGGTGCGGGTTATTACGTTCCCTCAAATATGGTCGAGCGAAGCAATGGCTGGATCATGAGTCATGCTCGTGAACGGGTTCCGCCGGCGGGAATGGGGCTACTTTCTGTCTGCCCGTCTTTGACATGAATTGAATTGTAGTACGTTTTGTGGAAATGTCATATTCTATTCTAACAGAGATGCACGGGTTAAATCAGCTTGGCATCCAGCTGCCCACAAGATAGTATAAAAACTTATTACAATGTAATAGCTACTTATTAATATTGTAAAATGATTATTTTGAAAAGAGCAACTGCTGAGTTTCTTGCCGGCTCTTCTCAGCAGAATCCGCTTTCCGAACCGGTGGTAGAATCTTGACGTGTCATAAGAGCCACAGGTTGGCCTACATGAAATAAATAATTTCGAGTTTGAGTTTGAGTTTGATAGATATTGATAACTAATACCAGTCATGATTTTATCCAGCTCATGACTTATATCCGGACAGTTCCGAGGAAGCTGCGACGTGTGGTGCTGCAATCCATAATTAACCACTGAGCAGTTCGGACAGGGCATCCTGTCGTATCACGTGAATATATTATTCAGATTGTTATCGAGTTATCAAACGTCCAAGTGCCTGGATGATACTAGATGCAACTTAATGCGATTATTAGTTAACGGACCGCGACCGTCGATGCTGTTCTATTATTATTATGAATCGCATACTTATTCTGGATAGCAGTCCTATGACTGCTATCCAGAATAAGTATGCGACTTTCATAAGTTTGTATACTTACATATGTAAGTATAGTTATCAGCCTTATTAAAGTCCAACCGCGTGATGAAAGAATGGCGTAGTCTTAAATCACAAACATTCTCAAATCCTAGGGGGATGTTGAGAATTTTTGCTATTTTCCATAAGCTAAAGTGAAAACTGATAAGTGTGGTGACGGCAGATCAGAATACAGTTGTCACCACCCCTCCTCTTCCCGCGGGTGTCATACGAGGCGACTAAGGGAGTATAGCGGAGAACGGGCAGCAGCGTCCTCTGTGCTAGTAGTAGTACCATCTACTGCGATCACCAACCCGTCTGCCCCGCGTGGTGATTATGGGCAAACCTTGGCCTATGGGCCTTTAGTCGAGCAGTGGACAGTTATAGGCTATTGATGATGATGATGAAAGTGAAAACTATATCCTATTTAAATCTGTACTTTTTGATTCTCAAAAATAAAAGGGAACAGTTTTCTCAACAGTTTACTGTGCTTGGTTTTTTTAAGTTTTTAATCAGAAAACTTTTTTCATTTTTGATAAAAATCAGTTTCATTTTAGTTCCCTTCGTAGATCGTATCTCGTAGTATTCGTAGATGTATGTATAGGTCTTACGAAGTACGAACACGAACGACTTATAGTTATGGAAGAAATTCCGTCGAATCTGGGTACCAATTGTCTACTATTACTGACTTCAGCAAGTTGCAGCAATTATTTTCATTTAGATCTCTTGCATGGACTTCCACAGGCTTGGTCTTCGGTCTTGCGCCGCCTGCATCCAGCGGCTCCCTGCGACTCATCTGATGTCGTCGGAATTATAACATCAAATTGCTTGCGTTCAATGTTTATGGATAGAATGAAAATCGGAATCTCTTTCAAGAATAAGTCTTCAATTACTTGCCTAGTGCCTATATACTATACAGTCTGGTCACATAGAAGTGACGCAGGCGGTCTAGTAAGTAGTATATCCTTATCGCAAAGGTCTATCAGATCCAACGTCGCTTTCTTGCAAATACCTGTATTAAACTTAGCCCAGTCGACCAACAATCAATTAACTGATAATTTTGCTCAAGCACTTTACTACGAACGCAAGACTCTTTATTTTATCATAGCCGTGGCCCATATCGTAGAATTTCTATTTTTCTGTAGGACTATTATTGTGCTTTGAAAAATGACTTGTGTCCATATTCACAATTTCCTCATTCACCTCTGTGCCTATCAGTTTAGCCGTGATTAAAGACAAATACGTATTAACATACTTGGAAATTAAGTCTTGGGATGACCGGTCTATTTCACCGTCGACATTAAAAGTGACGATTGCTCAAACAGAAAAAGTAGATACATAATATCACTAATTTCAATGCTGACGTGTAGTTCGACCGTGGCTATATTGTAAAAGGCTAACACACTCGGGCGCGATTCCCAAGAGATGAGGGTTCGAATCCCGCTGGCCTCGGAATTTTTGATAAGTATGTGTTTATTATAAATATATTTTGACGATTTGACAATAATTATTTTTAGCAATCTGTCAAAACGACAAAATTATTCTTCGGGTTGTTGGTTAGTTTCAATCATCCCGCAATACGGTTGACGTGATAATATGCATGGGTTTATTTGAAGACTTGTAGAGCCAAAGCTACTTTTTATCCCAGAAAATCAAAGAGTTTAAATCAAATCCACGCAAACGAAGTCGCTGCCATCAGCTAGCATAAAATAATGGCGACATCTTTAGATAATTAAGTCCACATGTGAAAACGCATTCAAAAGCGTATTTAATTAAACGCTAATAAATATTCACACATTAAATATCTTAATGCGTCGTATAACTTTATTGATGCCAGTAATTATTTTCTCAACGTATCGCGTAATCAATGATAGGTTGGTTACACGTAATAGATTTACGATCAATAACAATAAGGGAGATCAAATATCAAATCCATTAATTTTGTGATTTTGCAATCGTAGAAAGGAATACAAGACGATTAGGGCTTTAATGTAGCCTTATGTTTCCATGGCACGGACCGCACCTCCGGGTTAGAGGTGGCAGCACTTGATAACCATAAATGAATTATTGCCTACTCCGAGCTCCCAGATGGCACGGTTTTGCTAATAGGAAAGCTATATGGAAAAGATTAATGGTCTTGTTTACAAAATAGGTCACTCTTGTTTTATTATTCTCTGTTTCTGTTACATGAATTGGTGAAAATGTCACCAATATAAATTAGATAAAATAGGTGTGTCACATGGACGGACAGACAGATGAACAGGATGAAGTTACAAGGGTTTTATGAAAAAATCCTTCCTTAAAAAAATTGGTTGTCTGTAAAGTCGGTTTACGGACGATAGTTTTACGTGATAACGTCATAAAGATGAACAACGTGCTGCTAGAACTAGCTCGCGACACATCCGCTAACCACCACAGCTAACCACAGCGCGCACGCGATGACTGGCGGGCGGCGGCGGGTTACAAGCCAACGCTTGGGCCGATCATGCCTTTCTATCGCTTGATCCGCGCTCTCGCTTGCACGCACAGGCTCAGGCGGAACGTGTCAATTTTTCGTGCGTGCACCCGGTGTTAATCGATTTATAAGACGTTATCACGTCAAACGATACTCTAGAAAAAGGCAAGACAAAGACCAGCAAGAAACTACAACTGAGTTTCTTGTTGATAAGAATGATGCATCAAACAACCTTACTACCACGATGATGATATTATTGCTGACGTAATATTGGAAATAAGCCGGATAAGCCATAATTAATTTGAAAAGGCGTTTATTCAACAGTGAGTCTTATCAGGCTCAGGATTACTTGTACATATTACGAGATTGGTTCAAGCGTTAGGTTCAAGTCTAGACTTTTATGATGAATTTAATAATAGGCATGAGTATTGATTCCTTATGCATTGCCTCGAATTTAATTTTATATTCCATTCCGCCATAAAGCACGTGTAAAATATTAACGCCTACATTATTAGTCAACACTACAAGAGCATGCACAATGATTTGAATACAAAAGCTATTGGCACTGTGTACCGTCTGATTTATAACGATTGTTTTATTAATAAGCATCTAATGCATCGGTTAACTGATGCATTAGATGTTGATGTCAGATTAAAGTAAGATCCTGACTAAGGGCGTTTGTGCACTCATTTGTATTCGACTGGTAATCGTATTCGTAAAAATACAATTCAAAGTGGCCGTCATACAAAATGTACCTAAGCTTGTGCACTCGTTCGATTCGTACTAATACGGATCCGTCAAAATACGAATCGAATGAGTACACATGCGCACGTAATTTTGTATGTAGACCACTTCGAATCGTATTTTTTACGAATCGAATACGAGGAAGTGCACAAGCTCCTTTAGACTAAGAACGTGTATGAATGTCAAAATATTTTCATTATGCTCGCATCTTTTACATACTTTTTTAGGGTTCCGTAGTAAACAAGGAACCCTTATAGTTTCGCCATGTCCGTCCGTCTGTCTGTCTGTCTGTCTGTCCGTCCGCGGTTTAGCTCAGAGACTATTGGCACTAGAAATCTGAAATTTGACAAGGGTATAAATATTAATGACGCCAATAAAGTGGTGAAATAAAATTGTGAAAAATAATTTTTTTTTGGGTACCTCCCCTACATGTAAAGTGAGGATGATTTTTTTTTCTCGTCTATCCCATAGTGTGGGGTGTCGTTGAATAGGTCTTTCAAAAATATTGTCGGTGTGGGAACACCATTTTTCGATTCAGGGATTTGTTTGTGAAATATGATATTTTAAATTGCTAAATTTTGTTAGAGTCAAGTGTTCCCCCCCCTCTGCCAGCTAAATGGTTGTATAAAGGATACATGAAAAAAATTCACAGCATTAGTATATATAATGAATTTTAAAGGAAAATTTTCACGGCTAAGTAGGGTTCATTAGTTGAGGAGTTATATCTGTTTTTTCTAAGTTAGGTATTACACGTAGTGTAAGTTGCATATTTTGTAGTATATTATAGTATTTAAGCCATGAAACTCAAAATATGTTCAATATTCATAAAAGAAATAAAAGCACTATAGGTCAGCAATAATATTTGTGACTTGCAACTACGGAACCCTACACTGCGCGTGGCCCGACACGCACTTGGCCGGTTTTTTTTTTGTTCTTGTACAAGTTAGTCCTTGATGGCGATCTCGCCTGTTGGTAGTGAAGATGCACTAGACTGAATTTTATAAGTTGGAAGCGAACTAAATTGGAAGGGGCAGGGAAGAAGCGTGGCGGTTTTAGGGTAATACCAACATTCTTAATATCTCTATCGGTGTCGGCATCAGAGACAATGCCAGATCGGAGACAAAGAAGTTTTTAGGGTTCCGTACCAAAATGCTAAAAATGGAACCCTTATGGTGAGACTTTCTCCGTCCGTCCGTCCGTCCTCTGTCACAGTCGATTATACTATTAAAGCTATCGACGTGAAATTTGGAATAGTTGTGTATAATAGCGGCCCAACAACATTGGAATAAAAAAATCAAAAATTATTTTTAGTTTAATTAAAAAAGGGGGAAAATCGGGAGTTTGAAATTTCAAAGTAAGATAACTTTACCGAGTGGGGTATCATATGAAAGGGCTTTACCTGTATATTCTAAAACAGATTTGTATTTATTTTTATATATAAATAGGTTTGATTAATCGGGCAGAATGTCGAAAAAAATCACGTCGATCCGTAGCTCTGTTGCGGCGTGATTGAAGGACAAACCAACAAACTAACAAACAAACTCACTATCGCATTTATAATATTAGTGTATGTATTAGAATGAAGTATGAAGCTGATGAAGCTTGACAATGCATCACATGCGCCTAACAACACGGCTCGTCTCGACCACTTCCGCACCAATGACTGTCTCCGGAAGCCACGCAACTGTAATAGATCTTACGAATATGAGCAACTAGCTGTTGCCTGAGAATTGTTCCGCGCGGATTTAGTTTTTAAACTCCCCTTGAACTCTTTGATTTTGCGGAATTAAAAGTAGCCTTTGTCACTCTCCAAATCCTCTACTATTCCCAAGCATAGAATAGAATAGAAATATTTTTAACCGACTAGGACTTCCAAAAAGGAGGAGGTTCTCAATTCAGTCGGAATCTTTTTTTTCTTTGTATGGCCACCGATTTCTCCGGGATTTCTGGTTATTCAAATAAACTTTTTACAAGTGCTTTTGAATCGTCGATGAGTCTACCACTGGTTCGGAATGCCCTTCCTGCCGAGAAGAACCAGCAAGAAACTCGGCGGTTGCTCTTTTCAAAACAAGTTTACAATACAATAAATACTATGCTATGTAGGTATGCAGTGTTTCCACAATGAGGGAAGTTCCAAATGCAATATACCCCAAGATGGGCAGACAGTAAAGTAGCCCCATTCCCGCCGGTCGACATAACATCACGTCGATTCGTAGCTCTCTTGCAGCGTGATTGAAGGATAAACAAACACAGTTTTGCATTTATAATATTAGGATGAATTATAGTTGTGTATGAAGTGACTCTGAGGATCTGAGTTTCGATTCCGGATTTCGGTTCCGGAGGAACGCGGATTTTCGGAGTTGATGTCTAATTTACACCTGTCGGTTTTTCGTTGTTCCTGTATAAATTCTAATACTAGACAAGTGTAAATAAAAAAAATTATTTTTAAATGCAAGCTTTTAGTAGCTACATCATTAGACTCTGGATATCATCTAGGATCAGAGTACTTGTTATGACGAATCAAACGAGCCCAAACTCGGTGGGGTTACGTCGTTTTATCACAGAGTTCCGATAGCTATCTTCCGTCTCCATCATCAGATCAGCTCCATGCCACAATAATATTGCATTGTCATCCGATTTACACATAAATAGAAAATTTCAGCTCGATCAGAAACCGGGAAGTGGGTCTAATTCACCTTGCAAGATTTGACCCAAACAAACTGGTCAATTTAAATAAAAGCTTGTAAAAAGCTGTGTACAGCGCGAACGGCACGTTTTATGACTGCTTAGTGCTTGAACAGTGTGTGTAGCCATTAATGACTTACGGATCCGAAACATAGTCACTATAACTATGGGCCTCATAAAAAGGCTCCGGGTCACTCAGCGGGCGGTGGATAGAACTACGCTCGGAATATCCCAGCGAGATCAAATCAGGAATGAGATCCGTAGGAGAACCAGTCACCGACATAGCTCAGTGAGTCGCGAAACTAAAGAGGAAATGTGCGGGGCACATAGTTCGAAGAGCTGATGGTCGTTGGGGTCCCAAGGGGCTGGAGTGGCGACCCCGCACCGGGAAGCGCGCGCAGTGTTGACACACCCCTCACTAGGTGAACCGAAGACATCAAACGAGTCGCAGGGAGTGGAAACGTACCTTTGTCCAGCAGTTGACGTCTATCGGTTGATAAAGAAGAATTGAAGAAGAACGCCTGCTTTTATGCAATACTAATAAATCGGTGATTTGCACCTACCTATTCTCTACTAAGTTATAAAACGTGTACACGTGTATGGTAAGTAACAATTGATTAACAAATAATGTAATGGCAATACATACTTAACTAATGTTTATATTACTTTTAAGTAGGTACCTAGTGTTTACATTAGATATTATCGCACCCGAGTATGTTGACATAGTAATTGTTACCTTATTTATTATGTACTTACTCTACCTAACTAAGAATCATGGTAATGTCTTCTTTAAGTCGGAATCATTCTTATAACACGCTTCCAAGACCTTTCATTATAATATTAACAGCACATTAAATCACTGACAGATTTTTGTTTATTTGGAAGAAATGTTTCTTGGATAACCTTGGGTGCATTAAGGAGGGTTTTTTGAAATTTGATCCTCTAAAGACATAAAAAAGGTTGTTAAAATTTTTATGAATAGTTCTTGAAACCTATGAATCCATGAGACCATCAGCTTAGTCCCTATTGGTAACTTATCCTTACTAATATTATAAATGCGAAAGTGTGTTTGTTTGTTGGTTTGTCCTTCAATCACACAGCAAGGAAGCAATCAACGTGATTTTTTGCAAGGGTATACAGACCTAGTTAAAGACTTGGAGTGTGATATAGACTACTCGTTATCAGCAAAATATATAATATAAATCTATACTTACTTATAGTAAAACTGTAACTGGAAGATTTCAGTACATTTGTTTGAAAATTTTAACCGGGCCGGGCAATTTTTAATTTGAGCCGAAAACAGATTTTTATTTAATTTTTGTCTGTATGTTTGTATGTCCGGGCGTCACGCAAAAACTACTAAACGGATTTGAATGAAATTTCCTATAGTACTAGGTGATACTCTGGATCAACATATAGGATAGTTTTATCCTGACAATAAGGTTAAGATAATAATATAACAATAAGGTTCCTCCAGGATAGAGGATGAAAGTTTTTATCGATTTTACTTCATAGCTCTGTCAAATTTGAACCGATTTTAATAATTCTTTTTTTATTTAAAAGTGTATACTATCTGGCATGGTTTGTCTAATTTTGATGAAGATTTGATAAATATTATAGGAGACAGAGGACACAACTCTTCACGGGTATCAGCAAAAGTCACTCACATAAAGGACAACAATCAAATACATGCATACCATATTTATATAAGGGTTTTAGCCATAGGCATAGACTAAATCATTAACATGTTTACACTATTGTGTTTGTTTTGTAGCCTACCCGTGCGAAGCCGGGGCGGGTACACTAGTAAATAATACGTACTGATACTGAAATGTAGTAAGTATCAGATATTCAGATAGAATAGAATAGAATAGAAATATTTTTATTCAAATAAACTTTTTACAAGTGCTTTTGAATCGTCTGGCTCTACCACTGGTTCGGAATGCCCTTCCTGCCGAGAAGAACCAGCAAGAAACTCTGCGGTTGCTCTTTTCAAAACAAATTTACAATACAGATACAATAAATACTATGCTATATATGCAGTGTTTCCACAATGAGGGAAGTTCCAAAAATGTATACCGACTAACTTCTATCCTAAGGTGGGCAGACATAAAGTAGCCTCATTCCCGCCGGTGGCACCCGTTCACGAGCATGACGCATGAGAGATGAGAATATTCATTGGCGACACGCGTTAAAAGTGTTTTTACCCGTACTGTAAACCTCCTCAAGTAAGTACCTACGCTTCAGATTTAAAGCGCACCGCCACATACATACTGTAGATATTAATCTAATCTTGCATCACATCGACCAGTGTTTTACATAAAGACATATACTCGTACCTTATCACCTCATATCGTTCATTCATTATTCATACGAACATGAATGGAAAAGTAAGAAAACATCAAAGAATCAACTTCGCAAACCGTTTGTTTTCTTTTTACATCATCTTAGTGGGTAATTTATTTAATATAAGTAAGTATTTTGACGTTTGGACTGCTAGTCTACTGACGAGGCTATGACGACCGACAAATGGCGGTATAACCATTTCATACTGGCTAGACTGAGCAAATGGCACAGGCCGGTGTCGGGCAGCAGCAACACTGGTGCGATCAGTCTAGCCCTGCGATGACCAACACGCCTGCCCAGCGTGGTCATTATGGGCAAAACCTTAATGGATAATCACAGAAAACCATGGCCCCTAGTTCCCGGCGGCCTCGCTATTCCTGACCCTGGCAGCGGTCACGGTAATGGCGGGGCAGGGGGTGCTAAGAATCTCCGGACGAGATTCCGCTGCCAACCTCGATGACTGGACCTGGTGACGTATAACGCACGCACTTTGAGGACCGACGAGAAGATCATCGAGCTGGAAGAAGCAGTGAGCAAGTTGCGCTGGAATATTATAGGATTGTCTGAAGTCCGAAGAGAGGGGGAGGACTCGATAATCCTCAATTCCGACAACTTGTTTTACTACCGGGAGGGCGATCAACAGTCCCAGGGTGGTGTCGGGTTCATCGTCCACAAGTCCCTCGTCAACAACATTGTACAAGTCGAGAGTGTGTCGAGTAGGGTAGCGTACCTCATACTCAGAATCACCAAACGGTATTCGCTGAAGGTTATACAGGTCTACGCACCGACATCGACACATTCTGACGAGGAGGTAGAGGCGCTGTATGAGGATATATCAAAAGCCATACACGCCTCTGCCACTCATTACAGTGTTGTGATGGGGGATTTCAATGCAAGGCTGGGCGAACGAAGCGGTGCAGAGACGAGAGTGGGGCATTTTGGGTATGGGCGAAGGAACCAAAGGGGCCAAATGTTGGCCGACTTCATGGAGAAGGAGGGCCTCTTTATGATGAACTCCTTCTTCAGGAAGCGGCCACACAGAAAATGGGCATGGTTGAGTCCCGATGGTTCCACGAGAAATGAGATCGACTTCATTATGTCGACCAAGCGGCATATATTCAATGATGTCTCTGTGATCAATAGGGTGAAAACCGGTAGCGATCACCGGATGGTAAGAGGCACGTTGAATATTAATGTAAAGCTGGAAAGGGCCAGACCGGTGAAGTCCACTCTCCGACCTTCTCGTGCTCATATCCAAAATCCCGAAAACTTCCAACTCGAACTGCAGAACCGATTCGAGTGCCTAGCAGACTGCGTTTCTGTGGACGATCTAAACAACAGGTTCGTGGAAACTGTCCATACTGTGGGGTCTAAATTCTTTAAGACCCATCGCAGGAAAAGAACCGAAAAGTTCTCTGACCATACTCTCAAGCTAATGAAGGAGAGACAAGAGATGAGGCTGCAGTCATCGGCAGACGCGGCTGCCTACCGGCGGATTAATAGGCAGATCTCTAAGGCACAAACTCGCGACCTCCGTGTCTTTAATACCAAGTGTATTAAAGATACCATTGAGCGGAACAAAGGCTCAAAAGTGTTCGCGAGAGATCTGTCTATCGGACAGAGCCAGCTGACGCGGCTGAAAACTGATGACGGCCGTCTCGTCTCTTCTCGACCTGAGGTCTTGGGAGAGGTTGAGAAGTTCTATGGACAGTTATATACCACGACACAAAAACCTGTTGAAGATTTGGCGAAAGATCCCAGAGCCAAACTGACCCGACACTATATCGAAGATATCCCAGACGTCAGCCTATACGAGATTAGAATGGCTCTCAAACGGCTCAAGGACAACAAGGCGCCAGGTGATGACGGAATCACTGCGGAACTCCTGAAAGCGGGTGGAAAACCGGTACTTAAGATCTTTCAGCGATTGTTCAATTCCGTCATCCACGAGAGCACAACGCCGGAAGCATGGCACAGGAGCGTGGTGGTTCTGTTCTTCAAAAAGGGTGATAATACCTTGTTGAAGAATTATAGACCCATCTCGTTGTTGAGTCATGTTTATAAGTTGTTCTCGAGAGTCATTACGAATCGTCTCGCTCGTAGGTTCGACGACTTCCAGCCTCCCGAACAAGCCGGATTCCGAAAAGGCTTTGGTACCATAGATCACATTCATACGCTGCGGCAGGTTATACAAAAGACGGAAGAGTATAACCGGCCACTTTGCTTAGCGTTTGTGGACTATGAGAAAGCCTTCGATTCGGTGGAAACTTGGGCTGTGTTGAGGTCGCTGCAGAGATGCCGGATTGACTACCGGTATATCCAAGTGTTGAAGTGCTTGTATGAAAACGCCACAATGTCAGTACGTATACAGGACCAGACTACGAGGCCAATCCACTTGCAGCGTGGAGTGCGACAGGGAGACGTTATCTCCCCGAAGCTCTTTACCGCTGCGTTGGAGGACGTCTTTAAGCTTCTGGATTGGAACGGGCTTGGCATCAACATAAACGGCGAGTACATCACTCACCTGCGATTTGCCGATGACATAGTAGTCATGGCAGAGACTCTGAGAGACCTCAATACAATGCTCAACGATCTCAGCAGGGTTTCTCAACAGGTGGGCCTGAAAATGAACATGAGCAAGACGAAAATCATGTCCAATGCTCATGCACCTCTCCACCCAGTAATTGTTGAGAACTCTGCACTCGAAATTGTCGAAGAGTATATTTACCTGGGACACACAGTCCAGCTAGGTAGGTCCAATTTCGAGAAAGAGATCAACCGCCGAATCCAACTCGGCTGGGCAGCGTTCGGGAAGCTCCGAGATGTCTTCTCGTCCAAAATTCCTCAGTGCCTGAAGACTAAAGTCTTCGAACAGTGCGTGTTGCCAGTGATGACTTACGGATCCGAGACATGGTCGCTAACTAAGGGCCTCATAAGTAGGCTCAGGACCGCTCAGCGGGCGATGGAGAGAGCTATGCTCGGAGTGTCCCTGCGGGATCGAATCAGAAATGAGGAGATCCGGAGGAGAACCAGAGTCACCGACATAGCTAAGCGAGTCGCGATACTGAAGTGGAAATGGGCGGGGCACATAGTTCGAAGAGCTGATGGTCGTTGGGGTCCCAAGGTGCTGGAGTGGCGACCCCGCACCGGGAAGCGCAGTGTTGGCAGACCCCCCACCAGGTGGACCGACGACATCAAACGAGTCGCAGGGAGCCGCTGGATTCAGGCGGCGCAAGACCGAGGCCTGTGGAAGTCCATGCAAGAGACCTTTGTCCAGCAGTGGGCGTCTATCGGTTGATAAAGAAGAAGAAGAAGAAGAAGTATTTTTATTTTATTTTATATTACCATAAAATGTGTCTGAAGAGCTGAAGGCAGAATCTGAACTGAAGTGATATTTTTTTTAGGGTTCCGTACCCAAAGGGTACCAACGGGACCCTATTACTAAGCCTACGCTGTCCGTCCGTCCGTCCGTCCGTCTGTCAGCGGGCTGTATCTCGTAAACCGTAATAGATAGACAGATGAAATTTTCACAAATTATGTATTTCTATTGCCGCTATAACAACAAATAATAAAAATTAAATTAAATTAAAAAAATTAAATTAAAATATTTCCATGGGTACATGAAAATATTTTAATTTAATTTTTTTTAACGGAACCCTAAAAGAGCGAGGCCCAACTCGCACTTGGCCGATTTTTTTTTATTTCATGCAAAAACATAATGATACACGACAATAAATTAAAATATTATTATTATAAGTCTGGTCCCAGAAAGAGATATTTCTGTCTAGTCTCGCCTTTAGAACGACGCTCGGAGTATCCCTGCGAGATCAAATCAGGAATGAGGAGATCCGTAGGAGAACCAAAGTCACCGACATAGCTTAGTGAGTCGCGAAACTAAAGAGGAAATGGGTGGGGCACATAGTTCGAAGAGCTGGTCCTTGGGGTCCCAAGGTGCTGGGGTGGCGACCCCGTACCGGGGAACGCAGTGTTGGCAGACCCCCCACTAGGTGGACCGACAACATCAGCGGGTCGCAGGGAGCCGCTGGATTCAAGCGTCGAGTCCATGCAGGAGACCTTTGTCCAGCTGTGGACGTCTATAGGTTGATAAAGAAGAAGAAGATAACATTTTTGCGCTTCGTACGACAGAATCAACTCCCTACGAAGCCAAAACCAATCCTTTTCCAAGACTCGATGTGAAACATTTACTGTATCAGGCAATATGCAATCTTCTTACGCATACCTATTATACCACATCGCACATACGTTTCCGTTGTAACTGAACAAACCGCGTTCATCTTGAAGTAAGGTAGTTGTCTTTTTTCGTGTAGTTATACATAAAACAGTTGGTCTCGATTTAAGATACATCAAAATGATTGCACAGGTACTAAATCGCTGCGTATGTCGGTACGAACAATTGGTCAGCCCAGCTGGCATTCGTAAGCGCATCGAATACATTAATTTTGTTGAATAATGAATTCAACAAAAATAATTCGACTAAAGCTGTTGATAGGTACCTTTTTTATGCGATGAGGAGATAGCCCTTTACTGCGATCTCACCTGATCCAAAGTGAATTAATTCTTACCTAATACATTTATGAAATAATATTTCAGCCATGCTGAATGACTTATATTCCCATCTCCCGTCCAAATGAGCGTAAAATGGTAGAATTTTCGATGATTTATTTTTATATATTTGACACACAGCAGATTATGACAATAAAGAAACAAAAATAATAAATAATACAGCCATGATTAAAAACTACTTCAATACAAAATGTGTCAAATGGTAGTTAGTGAGCGAACTTGGAAAGTGTATGGCAGTGTACACTATCGTACCGCTACGTTAAATCGCTTGGCGACACGACTTTGACGGCGAAAGCCACCACCAGACCAGAGACAATCAAGAAATTTTAAAATTGCACCCGCCAGGAATTGAGCCCGCGACCTGCCACTTATAAGACAACAGCGCTGACCACTGCGCCAGGGAGATCTTCAAACCCTTATTAAAAGTTAACTAGTGGAACTGACTCTACTCTTGATATTTTCAACAATGCGATATTATTGCCACTGTCATTTCTGGTAACATTTCAAGCATTTTATTGTGCTATGAGTTGAAATTAAAAAGTTTAATCAACAGCAATAGATCGACGCGAGCGTTCTCAAAAACAAGAGCGTATATGCTGAGCAAATTGATCAATTGATCAATTTTCAATTTGTAGAGTAACGAAACCAAAGTTTTTTATTTCGGAAAGACGACTATAGGTGTACCTATACATTATACAAACACTTATAATTTTTGACAGTAAGGCTGGTTCACAAAGTGCAAGTAGCTCAGCGTGCTGTGGAGAGAGCAGAGAGCTATACTCGTGATTTCTTTGAGCCGCCGAAAATAATTCTCCAAAGAACTAAAGTAACCGACATAGCTCTTAAGGCTAGCATATTGACGTGGCAGTGAGGTGGTGACATTCGTAGAAGTATCGATGGCCGCTGACCTTGTTTCGACAAACCGAGTGTAAGGCGTGAAACGATGAAACGATTACCTACATCCAGAAAGTGGCAGAGATCTATTGCATACGAAAGGCCGAGGATACGCAACGTTGGCGCTACATATAAGAGACTTAATATGTCCAACAGTGGATGCATTTTGGCTGACATTGATGATGATGTACATTTGAGCTGGAGGGGAACATTAAGGTGGATTATAAAAATGTGGAAAGTAAGGAAAGTGGAAAATACCGAGTTGGACGTGAGTTACTCACAAATTAGTCAGTATTTTGATTAATTTCTTAAACTGGTCACTTTCAAGTAAAGATTTTTATGTAAACCTGTGAAGATGATAATTCTACTGGCGCAATTAGAATGCCATTAGCCTAGTTTGTCGTATTAGTTTACAAATTGCGTAAAACCAAATTAAATTTGAATTTCGTGGGCAGACCCGTATAATCATCCTTAAAGACAGATTTTTAGAATGTCACTAGAACACAATGTTACATCCAGGAAGGTTAAGCCACCATATTGGTATTTAAAAATAGATAGTATGCGTCCAAATTGAAAAGGTTCTCGATAAAAACAGTTTGAAATTGCGCCAGTTAATTGATTGCACTTTACATTATGTTTACAACGTAACTTGACTAAGTAAAAGAGAATTAACGCTCCCCTACATTTAGATAAGAACAAAATATTTATGATCGCGATTACGCGAAACAGCATTAATTTCGATATAGCATATCTTGTGCGGTAACTTAATCAGGACAAATTTACTATTTGTATTGCCTTGTTATAAATGGCAAGATCCGTTGGTTGCAACAGCAATTAGAATTATTAATTTTATTTAAAGCCTCAATAGCGGAACGGTTAAGGCTCGGACTGAAAAACTGAAAGTCGACGGCTCAGTTTCAAAAAAAGCTAAACAAAAAATTTTAGTGTTTTAGCTACGAACCTCCTAAAATTAGGTACTTATTGATTATTATTATCATCATCCCGTAGGAATACTCTGAGAGTAAGATCATAACTGGATATAAGGGGCACAAGGTCATAATTTGCAGCGTTCCTTGCAAGAGTTCTACTCGTAAATAAAAACGTAGTATGTTCCTCTATCGCTACGGATCTGTTCCAACTTACAGAAGCGAATCCCAAGACGAAGAAGCGACCTTTACTACTAGATGATGCCTGCGACTTCGTCCGCGTGGATAAAGATTTTTTGATTCCCACGGAAGCACTTTAATTTTCTGGGATAATATGTAGCCTATGTGTTAATCCAGAGTAGGAGCTATCTCCATTCCAAATTACAGCCAAATCCGTCCAGAAGTTTTTGCGTGAAAGAATAACAAACATACACACTTTATGATATAAGTGTGATAGTGTGATGTGATGTCTTTTAGTGAACTATTTTATTGGCTGAGATAAAGACTACCATAATCGGCTTAGGTTGGTAACATCAAACATGTCAAAGTTATTACTATCTCCTTACAGTGAAAAAAAATTTTATGCAAATCATACCAACCTTTAAGTTTAGTTTACAGAATAATTCAATTATAATGTGTTCAATTTATTAGGTACGCTCGTATTTATGAATTAAGTGCAATTAAAAAAGGAGTCTAGGCAACTGTCAAATAAGGTCTCGTATCAAACAGGCTATTAGTTTAACTACATAATTAAAGCACTTATATAAATACATCAAAACTGCCATTTAGTTGATCAAGTAAGGCTGCACGTTCATGGGGTTTATAAGAATGTAACAAATATTGCGTTTTACCTCGACTCCAATCTTCATACGATTAGTGTTCATCATCATCAGCCAGATTGCATCCACTGTTGGTCATAGGCCTCTTTTAAGTAGCGCCAACGTTGCCTATCCTCGGCCTTTCGCATCCAATCGATGCCTGCCACTTTCTGGATGTCATCGCTCCATCTAGCCGGGTGGCGTCCTACGCTCTGTTTGCCGGGATACGGTCTTCAATCGAGGACATTACGACCCCAGCGGCCATCGGTCCTCTGACAAATGTGACCAGCCCACTGCCACTTCAACGTGCTAGCCCTAAGAACTACATCAGTCATTTTAGTTCTTTGGCGAATTACTTCGTTTCGGATTGTATCCCTCAAAGAAATTCCGAGCATAGCTCTCTCCATAGCACGCTGATCACCTTGAAGTTGGTGGACTAGCCTCACTGTCAGTGTCCACTTTTCGGCACCGATTATTATAGTGCCTACCTTTGTGGATCTAGAAATAAAATTAGGCTCAATTTGGAGCTTGGCTTGGGTGTTGGTTCTTCGGTGTCAGTTTTCAGAGAAAAAGCGCCAATTGGCACCATTAGCATTTCTTGAGGCCAATTTGTAGAGCCAGCCTTTTGAAAATCACAGATTTATGTCAGACATATAATTATTATGTCTTGTTTTAACCAAGACTGAGCAAACCCAAAATAATCTTCCTTTAGAATCAATACGTTCAACAAAATTAAAAGTTTGTTACATCATAATATAGTACGTTATACTTACTTAGCCTGTGGGCGAACATTCACAATATCATGTGCACAGCAACCGAATGTAATGATACTTAGGCAATTTAACGATAAAGTATTACTTTGTAGCTCATACACCAGGGCAAATTGTATTTTAATGACAAAACGTTATTTTTGAAGTGGAAAATAATGGCTCGAGGTGCCATTTTTAATATTAATCACTCAACTTTGATAAATATTCATTTTTACATATTATTACATAAACACCTGATGTTTAATGATGCCCATTTTTTTTATTCAAACCTGGCGATTACTTTTATGGCTCGTTTCTGGAACGCGCCGCGTGTTCAGAAACGACCCCTTATAAATGGTCAAAAGAAAAAATATATATATAAGTACAAGCCAAAAAATCCTTAGTTGGTACTAGGTACATGAGTGTCCATCTTTTTTATATTAAAGAATGCAGTCCTCAAATTAGCCAGGTAAATACTAGAATATTTTTAATTGGATAAAATGGCTTCCTGGTACCGCAATTAACCCGTGAATGGTTAAAAAAACCAACGTCAAAGTCAGACCTTCGTCAAGTGACCAATTAAAGGGCGAATGTACCTACATACCTATATTTTTTTTCGAGTTTAAACATTTATAACTTTTACATTTCCACACGACAGCTCTTGAATGCGATCTCATCTGATCGCATTTGATGCAGATAGACCCCTGATCAGTTTCTAGACGCCATCGTACCAAAATACTGAATTGCTTGACGGCACACATCTTTGACGCTAAGGTGAAAACCAGCCTACAAACAACAACACTTTTTTTAGGGTTCCGTACCTCAAAAGGTAATAAAAGGAACCCTTATAGGATCACTATCTTTTCCGTCTGTCCGTCTGTCTGTCTGTCCGTCTGTCCGTCTGTCCGTCTGTCCGTCTGTCTGTCTGTCCGTGTTCTCTCTCCACCGATTTTCTCAGGAACGGGTGGACCTAGCAAGTTGAAATTTATACCAGATACTGTGGTCTATAGTCCCTATTAGGTGTATAAAAATCAAGATCCTGAGTCAACACGATAAAAAGATATGGGCAAATTTAGATTTTCGCGAAAACTTGGAAGTACCAAAATTTACCTTAATTTTCAACTTTTTTATTTTCGGAATTTCCCCTTTACTTGTGCTCTAATCCCTTGCTTTTAACCAAATTTCGTGATTCTAGGTCCATGGGAACTACCATAGACAATAAAATAACAAATTCCTCAATTGCCTCCGCCGGGAATCAAACCTGAGACCTCCCACTTATAAGACGACAGCAATCACTACTGCACCATAGAGGACACCATTGTAATACATACAAAATGTTTCTTATATTTAATTCACTTTGAACCGTTAACTTTAGCCCCGCCACTTTTCTCTGGGTGAGGGCATAAAATTAATGTAAGTTGCCATGTCTACCTTAAATTACCATACTTATCGTTAACTTACAGCAGCCTGCCAAAGCTTATTAAATTAACGGCACTGCCATAGATATTGTAATGAAATGACTCTACGCACAGTATACAGACGCACCTAAATTAACTATAGTATGTGAGTAAATACCCTAACAGAGGTAAATAACACCTGCAAAAATTTCACCTATTTTGATATGGTCGTCAACTCGTCACGAGTAAGAGAAACAGATTTTAGCAAAGTATTTGTTTATCTTTTTTTATTATTTATTTTTTATGATAAAATGAAATACTTATATTTTAAATTAAAATATCTAATAATAACACATATTGCAATTAACAATAAATCATTTTCTAAAAAGTTTAAAAATAATCGTCATACTAATCATACTAATATTATAAATGCGAAAGTGTGTTTGTTGGTTTGTTGGTTTGTCCTTCAATCACGCTGCAACAGAGCTACGGATCGACGTGATTTTTTGCATGGGTATAGTTGAGAACCCGGAGAGGGACATATGCTACTTTTTATCCCGGAAAACCAAAGAGTTCCCGAAGGATTTAAAACACTAAATCCACGCGGACGAAGTCGCGGGCATCAGCTAGTATTATAAATGCGAAAGTGTGTTTGTTTGTTGGTTTGTCCTTCAATCGCGCCGCAACAAAGCTTCGGATCGACGTGATTTTTTGCATGGGTATAGTTAGTTAGTTTAGTTGAGGACCTGGAGGACGTTGAAAACTAAATCCACGCGGACGAAGTCGCGGGCATCAGCTAGTAATTAATAACGTGATGTTTGTAAAACAATGGAACGCGCATCGCATAGACTGCCAACTAGCCGAGCTAAACAAGGTGTAGAAAGAAGGTAAGTATAAAGCTTTGACTGTTCGCTTATTTACTCATAATATTGTACCAGTAGAGGTACCTACCACCGTAGGACTATTATATATTCTGTGCTACCACTAAACTAGGAGTCAAAACATACATATTGGCTCAAGACTCTTGAGTCAAGAGAGAATCACGTCTTTAACTCTAAAATAGTACATAGTGTTTTATATCTTCGTTATGTACAACTGTTTGTACTAAAAAAGTTTATTTTTTAAACTTTTTAATAAATACACGGTTCAATTATTATTGTATGTTAGTAAAGACATTTATATACTAACACGTAATGTATTTTATATTTTGACCTTACTCAAAATCTTGGGAGCTTGGAGCAGTCTACTTTATTTCTTACTTTTTAATGACAGTTTTTTGATACGTAACTAAAGAGAATTAAATACTTAAATAAATAAATTCAGTCAAATAGGCGTCGGTCAATGTAATTTTGCGTAAATGTGCCTTGCCCCATTGTATTGCTTACCTGAGGGCATATTTATCTTCTTTCCTTCCCTTGTTCAAGCTCAGTGTATGTAGATAGATACCTATTAATGCAATTTATAGAACACTAAAGCCTTTCACCGCAACAATGGAAACCGTGAGATATTATTTGTTCTCATAATGAATTATTACTATTAATCTAATTGATTAGAGCCAAAGCGGTACCCTTTAAGAAACTTCGAGCTATCAACAATAAAGCTCTAGGCTGAGAGATCACCGGAAAATTGTACCTATAACACTATCCGTCAATACCAGACCTATTCCAGTTAAGTAATTTACAGTTTCAATCAACTATTATTATTATAACGTTGAATTATGTTAAATTCTAAACAAAAAAAAATCCTAAAAAAGTTAATTATGTATATTCGTATTTTGAATTTGAAATCTGTCAAAATGATAATTTAGCAAAAATATTTGGTGGGCAAATCAATTAATATCTATTAAATTGAAATTACTAGAATTAAAAAATGTACAAATATTAATGTTTTCATGAAGTAGGTATATATACACCTGCATAAAATTAGTGAAATTGTTTGACTTCCATAATAATTATTATATAAATTCTATGATAATTATAAAAACAAATAAAGTGTACATCTGTGATTTCAAAATAAACCATAGACCAAACACCCATTTTTTAAAGTTTTTATCGGTCTATTTTTCCGTCTGAAGTAACTTCAAAAAGGAGACAACTTCTTACACTGGAAAATCATATAGTTCCCAAGGGTTTTTAAAACGAGCAGTTTTCTGTTTTCCCATTTCACCATAAGGTGTAAGTCGTGAAGACTTTGGACAGAACTTTTCCAAAATTCAATAAAACATAAAATAAACTCCCAGTGATTTTTAATCGGTTGTCTCGCGAACTATCGATAGCAAGTTATACAAGTCCGTTTATACAAGTTGACACGACTTGCAACATCGAATTAATATAATATTTCAGCCCTGAAGGTGTCTGGCAACACCGTCGTTTGTCATGACTTCGTGATCGATTGGTCTACTCATAAACTCCCGAAGCTTTGTCCATTTGTTACATAAAGCACGCACGATTTAAATTGCTTGTAATTTATCGATTTTGAATTGAAAAATTGCAACCGATAATTGCATTGGACAAGAAACTTTAGCTAAGGTATAGATAGGTATTTCGGTACTTAGGTACCTATTAGGGCGGTTTTAGGGTTCCGTAGTAAACAAGGAACCCTTATAGTTTCGCCATGTCCGTCCGTCTGTCTGTCCGTCCGTCCGCGGTTTAGCTCGGAGACTATTGGTACTAGAAATCTGTAATTTGACAAGGGTATAAATATCAATCACGCCGACAAAGTGGTGAAATAAAATTGTGCAAAATAATTTTTTTTAGGGTACCTCCCCTACATGTAAAGTGGGGATGATTTTTTTTTCTCGTCTATCCCATAGTGTGGGGTGTTGTTGAATAGGCCTTTCAAAAATATTGTGGGTGTGGGAGCACCATTTTTCAATTCAGGGATCCGTTTGTGAAATATGATATTTTAAAGTGCTAAATTTTATTAGTCAAGTGTCCCCCCGTCCCCCCCCCCCCTCTGCCAGCTAAATGTTTGTATATAGGATGCAAGAAAAAATTCACAGCAGTAGTATATATAATGAATTTTAAAGAAAACTATCACGGCTAAGTAGGGTTCATTAGTTAAGGAGTTATATCTGTTTTTTCTAACTTAGGTATTACACGTAGTGTAAGTTGCATATTTTGTAGTTTATTATAGTATTTAAGCCATGGAACTCAAAATATATTCAGTATTCATAAATAAGTGCGTTGCGTCGCGTCGCGCCCGCGCCAAGTATGAGTAGCCTAGGCAATGGGGCGGTCTGTTGTATGGAGACCCCCACATCAAATCCTCAGTCGATGAAATTTGGCGGGGTTGTAGTATGGGATGACCCAAAATTTACACAAAAATATCCAAAAAAAAATCCATGCGGAAGTTAGGTATTTATACCTAAAAGTACAAATAGCTCAATATTTTGAAATAAATAATTTCTCCGTCCAATTTTTTTTTACCTAACTAATTATTAGCCTTAATAAGAGGTACTTGATAAAAATCCAAAACTTTTTTCAAACGGAACTGTCACTTTTTAAAGAGGTTTCCTTTTTTGTCCGTAATTTCGACCACAAAATTGCTCAGTCAATTTTTCATTTTTAAATGTCCTTAAAATGTAATTTAGCATAACGTGTAAGAAAATCCAAAAAAAAATCCATACCAAAATCTATTTATCTTACTTCAACTGAAAATTGTTTATAACTCGGTATGAAAAATTTCTCAATCCAATTTCTTTTTTTTATCATAGTAGGTAGTCACATTTACACTCTTATCCTAAATATCCAAAAAAAATATCACGAAGAACATTGATATTGAAACAGATTTTTAGAAAACTAAACTGCGTTTTCGCGATAATGCACCTTAATTCTTGAAACATTGGGTATAGTTTAGCGTGCGCGAGCGAAGCGACTTCACAAAATAATATACATGTTACTACATGCCTTCTACAATGCTAAATATTGAACATAAACGTGTAACTGAACATTAATTTATTTGTACAAGATAAATGAGCTTAAATAAGGGCTCATAAATTATTTTTTTTGTAAGCTTATGTCTAGGTAAGTAAATTAAAATAAAAAATTAAGTGGCACTCGGGGACTGCCGCAGTAAAGCTATTGCATAGCATTTTTTATCAACTTATGCAATTATAATATTTATGCAATATTTTTTTTGCATAGTAAAAATTATGCAAAAAAATAATTAAAAAACAAACAAACAAGAAAAGCGCACTGTCACTTCTTCGCGAGTGAGATTCGAACCTGCGACATTTTTTTATTTATTTATTTTATTTATACATTTATGTACACTTAATATATAGGGATTTATACAGTAATGTGGTGTAATCATAAACTCAGAAGTGTTTTACCGTACACCACAGTGCCGTCGACAATAATAATTATAGGTGTTTAGAATAATATTTCTATTCAGTTAGTGTTAGTACCTATGACAAAATACAACTTACATTAGAACTTAAGATTTTAACTTATATATTATTATAATATTAAATCAACAAATATTAATAAAATAAAAGTGGGTAGGTTAAGAAGTAATATTATAGCGACAGGAAAGACGTTGTTCATACAGTTTTCATAACATATGCCATGCCAAGTCAATGTATTTATGCTATACAGGATGAATTATTTATTAGTGTTGCACATTAGGTTTTGTGATGCTTCAAAAATTATAATATATACTATTACATTGCGGATATCCGTAATTTCAATACAATGTAGTATTAAGATATTATATTTTATACATAAATATACATACACACATACACATATATACATACATACACATATATACATACATACAAATATACACATATATATACATACTTTGTTTTCGCTGAGTAACTACCTAATTATATTTTGAATTTGTGATTTGTAGATAATATTCATTCAATTTAGTCTTTATGTTTTTGGGTGTTAATACCTCTGTTAGCGTTTTCGGTAGCTGATTAATAAGGCTAGGTATAACGTAAGCTAATCTTCTTTTGCCAAATAGATTGTTATATCTGGGTAGTTGGAGTTTTGTCATTCTACGGTCAGAATAAGGATTTTGTATTTTTCTAAAGTTATCATTAAAGTATTGTTCTATCAATAACGTAAGTTCTGTTTTATCGTGTACAGGTATTATTTTACAGAAAGCGAATAGTTTACGGTAGTCTTGTTCACAAGTTATTTTTATTTTAGCTGGAACAACAACTTTTAAAATGCGTAATTGAAGTGCGAATATTCGATCGAGATGAGTTTTGTATGTTCTGCCGTAGCTCGATAACCCATACGAGATTATTGGTTCTGCCAAAGATTTGTAAAGTAGAAGAAGTGTTTTGTATGGTATTTTGTGTTTGATTATTGAAAATTTAGCCAATATTCCCCTAAGCCTATCACATACTTGATTGATGTGGTCTTTCCAACTGAGCCGATCGTCGATGACAAGTCCGAGGTATGTGTGTTTGTCAACTAACTCAATGGTATCACAACTACAAGGCGAGTGATCATCGGTACTTTTAGCATGTAGGCAGTAGTGGTTATGAGCTATTAATTTAGGTTTAAAGGAGCTTCTATTGTGGCTAGTGCTAATGTATAATAATTTAGTTTTACCCGCATTAAGTACCAACCCTGCGTCGTGTGACCATTTTGTCAGTGTATCAAAATCGGTTTGAAGTTTTGAAAGAGCCTGTTCTACACTGCGTCCCGTTGCAACTAGACATGTGTCATCTGCAAATTGATAGATCTCGCACCTCTTTATGGCTTTAGCAATGCTATTAACGTATGTGACGTAGTGCAAAGGTCCTAGTACAGAGCCTTGTGCGGTGCCTTCTGTTACCTGAACTGGAGAACTGATAGCTTCACCAACTCTCACCCGGTATGATCTTTCCTGAAGATAGTTATCACACCAGGTGAGTAGTTTTCCTCTGATTCCGCAATCATCCAGACTTTGAAGCAGTTTATCATGTCTGAGCGTGTCAAAGGCCTTACTGTAGTCAATAAATACGACCAATATGTGTTCTTTATTGTCTATATGTTTGTATACACTGTCTGTGAATGTAGAAAGTAGTTGTGTAGTGCTTTTATGTGGTCGAAATCCGTATTGGCTGCCCGTCAATATGTCGTTGCTATCATAAAATTTATGTATTTGGTCGCTAATGTATTTTTCAACTATTTTGTTGATGATAGGCAATATTGTGATTGGTCGGTAATTATCCCAATCCACCCTACTCCCCTTTTTATATATCGGTCTTACAATGCCAGTTTTTAAACCATACACCAGTTTTTGCCATCATACACCATACGGTAAAGAAAGCGGCCGCTGGCCCACTGCGCCGAACAGAGCTACTTGTGAACCTCTAAAATGTTGAACGCTTACTGAACGACGGTGTTAGGTTTTTTTTCGTTACGGAATTTCTTGATTCGGTCACCGCGCTCAAACTGTTTGTCCTAGTTCAAAGTCCGCGATAAAAGCTATGCAATAGCTTAAAATTCAATTTTTTTTTCATTACTTGGATTTGAAGAAATAAAGGAGGAAATGTATTAAATATATTTTGTTTAAGTACGTATTTAGCACGCCAGAAATTTGCAAACTATTTAAAGCAAAATGCTAGACAGTTTATGCAACTGATATCGACGCTGGAAATTTCAAATGTCGTAAGGGACATTCTGTCGTAAGTACACTTGATTCACCATCGAACTTGAAATTTTTCTTTCTATCGATCTGCATATTTATTTAAAATTTTGATATCTCTTATAATTATAAATAAGGACTGGAGATACGAAATGTAATACTTTGTAGTAAGTAACAAAAAAGTAAAATTTTAGTTAGTATAGATCAAATTTTAGATTATAACTTTCTTGTACAGTACCCGGCGATATATATTGCACATCGGCCATAAAGTCGATGTGAGATATATATCGCCGGTGCGATGTGTATATATATATATACACATCGGCCTTATGGCCGGGTACTGTAGCTTTTTGTAATGTCGTAATTCATTTCAAACTGTCTGGTTTCTATGCTGTAACGCGTCTACAAAAATTCAAAATTCTTTACGATCTAAAATCTATTTTGGTATTTAAAAATTTTGAATTAACATTGACGTAAGTAGCGACGAATTGATATCGACGCTGGAAATTTCAAATGTCGTAAGGGACATTTTGTCCTCAGTACACTTGATAAGTCTCAGCAGGGTTTCTCAACAGGTGGGCCTGAAAATGAACATGAGCAAGACGAAAATCATGTCCAATGCTCATGCTCCGCTCCACCCAGTAATCGTTGAGAACTCTGCGCTCGAAATTGTAGACGAGTATATATACCTGGGACATACAGTCCAGCTAGGTAGGTCCAATTTCGAGAAAGAGATTAACCGCCGAATCCAACTCGGCTGGGCAGCGTTCGGGAAGCTCCGAGATGTCTTCTCGTCCAAAATCCCTCAGTGCCTGAAGACTCAAGTCTTCGAACAGTGCGTGTTGCCAGTGATGACTTACGGATCCGAGACATGGTCGCTAACTATGGGCCTCATAAGATGGCTCAGGGTCACCCAGCGAGCGATGGAGAGAGCTATGCTCGGTATATCCCTGCGAGATCAAATCAGAAATGAGGAGATTCGTAGGAGAACCAAAGTCACCGACATAGCTCAGCGTGTCGCGAAACTGAAGTGGAAATGGGCGGGGCACATAGTTCGAAGAGCTGATGGTCGTTGGGGTCCCAAGGTGTTGGAGTGGCGACCCCGCACCGGGAAACGCAGTGTTGGCAGGCCCCCCACCAGGTGGACCGACGACATCAAACGAGTCGCAGGGAGCCGCTGGATTCAAGCGGCGCAAGACCGAAGCCTGTGGAAGTCCATGCAGGAGACCTTTGTCCAGCAGTGGACGTCTATAGGTTGATAAAGAAGAAGAAGAGACACTTGATACACCATTGAACTCGAAATTTTTATCTCTATCGATCTGTATATTTTAAATTTTGATATCTATATATATAAAAGAAAGTGGTGTTAGTTGGACGGATGAACCGATTTGGCTCAAAATTGGTGGAGAGGTAGCTTAGAACCAGGAGACAGACATAGGATACTTTTTATCCCATTCGACCGCGTTTCCGTCAAGTCAATATAAAACCTGGTATAACAAAAATGCATCTGACATGGAATAAAAAAACGAAAATGACAGTGGAAGAACAAAACGTAAATGACAGCTAAATGTAATTTTGTATTTGGTTAATTATGGTAAAAACAATTATAAAAATTATAGTTTAACGTAATTGATAATATCATCAGTAATATGTTTTCTCTTTGAATCATCATTATTAATGCCGCGAGCAAGACGATCAAATGTTTCCTGCTACAAAGCTACGGATTGACGTGATTTATTGGATAGGTATAGTTGAGAACCTGGAGGGTGACAAAGATTTCCCGCGGGATGTTATGAACTAAATCCACGCAGACGAAGTCGCGGGCATCAGCTAGTCTCTTATAAATAAGGACTGGAGATACGAGATGTAATATTTGTAGTAAGTAATAAAAAAAGTAAAATTTTAGATCGTATAGATCAAATTTTAGATTCTGACTTAGTAAATATTTTCACGATCGCTTCGCTCACGAAAATTTCCATTACAGATTGATATTTTAGGTATCAAGTATGGAATACATAGCTGCGTAGTACGGCCGTTAATCACTGGCCTATATCATTGAGCTCAAGGTACCAACTCCTCAATTCTGATGCTGCTGGGCTTCGGCCCACCAGACTCAGCTAGCCTTAATTAAATCATTGGGTCGTTAAAATAATCTAGGAACTGACACAATATTGTAGAGATTTGTAGGGGCGGCAAAATTTGAATAGCCTACTGGCGACAAATGTGTAAATCTGGTGTGCGTTGCGCCTCCGTTTGTTTCGACGTTTCTTATATGCCCATCCGACTTCAACATACGTGTAGAAACAAAGATTATATATGTAATTTATAGAGGCGTTTGAAGTTAGTTTTTTGAAAATCGTTATTATTTTTAGTGGCCTAGGAGTGCAATATTCTGCAGCATCAGGTCTGATTTTCAGGTCAGGTGATAGAATCTGGAGTTCGTGGTGTAGTCTAACTAAAGGTAATTGGTCTTTACAATATGAATTCACAATCAAAAATTCCTAAATTCTCACAGCTTAAGAGTGCAGCACCCTGCAGCATCAGAATTGAGGAGTTGGGGCCTCGAGCTTAACGATGTAGTCTATGCTTGATACCTATTACTTACATTATTAATACACAATCGATATTTTCTAAATCTTCATAGTTGATAGCAAACATTCTCTTTCAAATAAAAAAAAAAATGCGATGCGGTCTGAAATCTCGAAGAAATTGGTGTACATACCTGCATGAAAAAAAATATGAGCCGATTGCGCGCCGATATAAACTTCCTTTTTTTGAAGTCAATTATAAAGTATCTAACTTTATTTTAGAGTAAATGAAATACAAAAATGAAAATTAATTTTTTTTTTTTGTTGGCAAGGGGGGCGCAGGCGGATTTTCGCACCCCGGCGTCCAGTGTGGTTAAGACGACCCTGTCTATGCAATGGTCTGATTCCAATCGAATGTGCTAGATAACATCCAAAGACATTACAAAGTATATTGTTTTTAACATACTTGGTAATGTCTTGAAATAATAAGTTTTAAATATTTAAGAATCGACCTTAGCCTAAACGACACAAACAGCAAAAGGCGTTAGCTTAGTTTATTTACAAATAGCAAAAGCTCTTTGTTAATAAACTAAGTCAATTTAGAAAAAATGCATAAAAGAAGTGTCTCAATGAAAATTAATGATTGTTAAAAATCAATGGAAGAAGAGTCCAACATTTCAAATGCACCAAAAATCTTCTAAAGATGTAAGAATTGAATTGGAACCTGAAATATCTGTAGCAAAATGCAATGATCTGAAAAGTTTAATGCAAATATAGAACAATATCAATACGGTTTTATACTTCAAATGTTCTAAAAAAAACTCTAAAATTATCAAGCAATGAGTTGTCTTCTATTTGAGAGTACTACTATTTTCTATTTATTGTCATCGAACCAATTTTCACAAGCGACTCACGTCATTAATCTGATAATTTTATAAGCTTTATATCATGAATTAATAGCTGAGTGAGCAAGACTTTTCAGGCCGTTACGACAAAATTACTTCTATTATACTATTAGGCTTAAGGTGTAAGATTCTTTTGACGTGATAACGTCTTATAAATCAATGAACACCAGCTGCACGCACGACAAAGTGTCACGTTCCACCTGAGTCTGAGGGTGAAAGCGAGAGCGCGGAACAAGCGATAGAGTGGCATGATCGGCCCAAACGTTGGCTTGTGACACACTTATTCATCGATGTTTCTTTATGACGTTATCACGTAAAACTATGGTCCGTAAACCGACTTTACAGACAACCAATTTTTTTTATTTTATTCCAAAATTTTGCGATATTATTATATTAAATTGATTATTCATATTTTTTTGTTATAATATACAAGATGATGCCTGCGACTTCGTCCGCGTGATTTAAGGTTTTTTGATTCCCACGGGAACTCTGTAATTTTCCGGGATAATAAGTAGCCTATGTGTTAATCCTGTTTATAAGCTATCTCCATTCCAAATTTCCGCCAAATCGGTTCATTCGTTGTAGCGTTGTAGCGTGAAAAAGTAATAAACATCCATCCAAACATCCATCCATACATCCTCACAGGATATACTGCATCACAAAAAAAAAATTTTTGTGATGCAACTACAAATTTACGATTTTCGGATTTTTTCCTTTACTTGTGCTACATGACATTGCTTCATGCCGAATTTCATGATTCTAGGTCAACAGGAAGTACCCTCTAGGTCTTGCGAGTGTTAAAATATGCGGCATAGATGGACCATAAAAGGCCGTATCTTTTGATTGCGTCGACTTAGACTTTGTCACAGCTACAAGGGATTGCAGACCTGAGTATTTGATACTATTTTCAACTTGATACCCTCCATGTGTTCCTGAGAAAAAAGGTATTGACAGACGGACAGACAGACGGACAACGAAGTGATTCTAGAAGGGTTCCGTTTTTAGTACGGAGTACGGAACCCTAAAATGAGAGTTATGACAGTTTAAAAGGTAAAATTTTGTTTGGTCCTCCTGAAAATTAGGGGGTTGTCGCTTACAAAATTTGAAATATCCAGCATCGATGTATCGGATTACACACGGACCTCGGATTACAAAGGGCGTAAAGGACATTTTGTTGACAATAAATAGGTCACTACTAATGGTACTACACTATGTAATGCATACATAGCATAATATCTATTAAGTATATTGTAAAAGTATTTTGAAAAGAGCAACTGCCGAGTTTCTGGCTGGTTCTTCTCGGCAGGAACGGCATTCCGAACCAGTGGTAGACTCATTGACGATTGTAAAAAAACTTGTAAAAGTTTATTTGAATAAAAAAACATTTCTATTCTATTCTATTCTAATGGTCGTAAAGCTTGAGCTAAAACATAATATCATCAAAATTATTTTTTTTTAATTTTAAAAAGTAAAAAATATTCATATCTATTTCTTCTTTATCAACCTATAAACGTCCACCCGCTTTCAGGAGTTCCGCAATGATTCCGTCATCACCAGGCGCTTTGTTGTTCTTGAGCTGTTTGAGAGCCATACTAATCTCGTATAGGTTCATAAATCATAACGAATAATTGATCGTCATAGTCACCGTCGTTGGCAACAGATTTTGATTGACAATTGCACTGTCGATTCAACGAAATACAGTCGATTATCGAGTGCAGGCTCGCGACACCGTAGAAACAATATGTCGATATAATAGGCAGATAATATGTCGCGTCTCGTGACGTCACCACGCTCCTGCTTCCCTTGATGGATTAAATATAAACTATTTCTTTCTAAAATGTTTATAGTTTTTAATGCGCTTGATTATTTTTTTGGATATTTTGATACTTGATACAAATAAAATAATTGTAATCATATCAATAAAAAAAATGGATGGAGAAATTTTGCACTGTGAGTAAAAGGGTAGTTTTTGAAAAAAATATAGTCTCTTGGTGTATTGTTTGGATTTTCAAGTTGTAGGTACAAAACGGCTATAAAAGGACATTCCAGTGAAAAAAATTCACAGAGCAATTTTTCGCTGCAAGTTACATTGAAAAAACGTATTTTTCAAAATTTTGTGGTTTCGACTAGGAGTATATTTTGGATATTTTATATTTTGTTTCTAGACTTTACATGAATGTTTCAGGTGAAGAAAGTTTTGACCGAGCATTTTGCCGAACTGAGATATTAAGCATAAAAGAGTTTAGGTAAAAATACCTAACTTCCGTTCTAATTTTTTTTTGGATATTTATAAAATACGTTTAACTACTGATACTTTATCATTCTGTAAAGTTTCGTCGCCTGAGGAATTGATGTTGGGGTCCACTAGCTTCATTGCCTAGACTAGAGAGAGTTCACGCGTATTCACGGCGGCGACGGCCGCGTGAACGATCTCATACTTGGCTATAGTATGTTTGAGGTAAGCGCGCGACGCGACGCACCACGCGCCGCGTGTGCATAAACGTACCTTAGGACCGTTTTACTCATTCAATGACACCGCACGTGCCGTACTCGTGTCGTGCCGTGCAGTGACTCGTAGATAAGCGCCCATAGGGTACTTTTATGCATACGCGGGGCCTTGCGCGGCGCGTGGTGCGTCGTGTCGCGCGGTAAACTCAAACATATGGCCAAGTATGAGAGCGATCATGCAGAAGCGTTTGCGTTGAACGCGGCGGGCGTCGCACAACGCGCCGCGTGTGCACAAACGTACCCTTAGCCTTACCAAAGTTTCACTCAACTCGTTTTATATTTCATTCATTTCAACTAATCGCCGGCCCACTACTGGAAAGTCTCCTCTCGAATGCGAAGTTTGTAGGCTATGGTGCACCAAGCTGGCCAAGTGCGGATCGTAGACTTCACACACCTTTGAGAACATTATGGAGAACTCTGGGGCATGCAGGTTTCCTCACAACCTGAAAATCAAGCACAAAACTTGAGAGGTGTCAAGGGACACCCGGATGAAACGAAGTTCCTTTCGATTAATTAATTTGGCATTGTGTTCAATATTTTCACACTACAATATTAGATCTCCGTAGAAAATAGAAAATTCAGTCTGTCGAGCTGGGATTCGAACCATCGACTTTTAACTGTTAGGCGACTGCAGAAACCACAAGGCTAGGGAGACCCAATATTGTACCGCGAAAATACCGAACACAATGCCAAATTCACATTCAAAAAAGTGTCGGTTTCAAAAAAGTGTCGATCAGTGTCGAGTGTCGGTTCTGTTTTGTCTTAATTTTTTCCGTCTAGCCCCTTTCAGCACCGCGCGATAAGGAACTACGTTCCAAAAACTTTACGACCATAATATGGTAAGAGTATCTATTTCCGCTTGCAAAACACCAACATAATCGATAAGCAATTTGTTAATCTTTACGAGGAGTCTAACAATTTACAGTTCACGTGCTTACAGGTGTAGCCAATACTTAATGGCGGCTATAACTCATATTGTTCGTAGGAGATTTAATACACCCAATAAATACAGGAACCAATTAACTGTACGCTAACAAGTGCTTTCCTATGCTGTGGTAATAGCCGAGCCCTAACGCAGACGACCGTTGTTGCTTTACCGATTTAAATTCGACACGTCCGTCGTCGGTCTTTCGTCAGAACAAGACATTTTGTCAGCGAATCTAATGAAATCGTCCGTGTCATGAAACTAGTGGCGGGGCCTTCCAACGTATGTTTCCTAGTGCCAGGTGACTCGAGCATCTTGGGAACTCAATGTGGTATGGATTCTTCGCGCTATATGCCTCGCCACTTACTATTCTACTTTCGCGACTCGATGAATAATAACTACGTCGTTAGCTCTAGTCCTCCCACTGAAGATCTTCTCATGTCGGATGAATTTGATCCCGCAAGGATACTCTGAGCGCCGTCTTCCCATCGCTCGTTAGTCGTAGAGTGATCCTTAGCCTCACGATGACGGTCATCTTACGTGTTTAGACGGTATAAATCGGTGGTCGAATTCAATTTATTGGCTTTACAGTGTACACTGTTGTTTGCTTAGCGGAGAACATTCGCAAATCAATATAACACACACACACATACACACACCCATTAATATAATGTAATTATAGTTCTATCTTTTTTTCGTCAAAAATAGGACGTCGTGGGTTGGTTTTAATTATTCTTTTTTATAATTATTAACTTTTCTGTTTGCAGCAGACAATGTAACCAAACGAAGAAGTAAAATGGTGAATAAAAAGAGATCTCAACTAGTGCCATTTGAGTTAACATAGTAAACATCCTGCGTTCTATTTTCGCCGACTTTTCACCTACTATATTTTATCGGTCGTTTGCGGCAGACGTAATAGCTAATGCGGTATAACAAGAAGATTGCTAGATACAATTTTCATGGACCTACCATATTCCCACTCGAGTAATCAGTGCTATGAAATGATATTACCTTATATTACCTTCATTATGATTGTTATTTATTGTACCATTATGTACATCATTAGAGAAAGAAGTTGCATAAAGACGCAAACCCAATTTTATAATAATATTACTTGCTAAGCTTAGAGCATAATCTAAAACATTAAAACTTTTATGTGATACTGAGAAAACGTCCAAGCATTTAAAGTTTCTAACCACACATGGTTGTGATCACAAAGGTAACGTAAGAACAGAATAGGTAAGTATACAATACACATACCTACGTGTCCACCGAATCCATGATCCTTTCATAAATTGATGTAAGTATCATGTATAAGTCCTCATACTGTATAATTTATCATTTAAACTGTAACACGGTTTTTTTTTGTAATTTAAGAACTACGTAGTAGCAGTAGTAGCACGTACATAGTATTTGGTCTTAGATTACTTAAGTTTTAATCCTATCATCATTTTTTAATATTTTTATTTTGTCCGCCCGCTCGTGACTTCGTCCGCGTGCATTTATTTTTAAAATACCGCGAGAACTCTAGTTTTCCGGAATAAAAAATATTTGTCACTCTTCAGGTCCTTAACTATATTATGCATGCAAAAAATCAGTCCGTTGCAACGTTGCTGTCTGATTGAAGGACTAACCAACAAACAAACACACTTTCGCATATTTATAATATTAGGTAAGGATAGTAAGGATTTTATTTAAGAACTTAATTTATAGCATCTCGTTATTTCTAACACAAACGAAGCTGGCTTGTGTTGCTAAACTTGTTTATAAGCACAACACAATATATAATTCTCTTAATTGGTTATTTATCGAACGGTTAAGTTATTTAAGTGGTATTACAAATGTGTACGACCATCATTGCACCTCCGCGAACCAAATTATAAAATTAAGCGGCTTTTTTTCCATGATACTTATTACAATAATTATAGAATTAACGCCGTTATTAAGCGTAGTCTATACGTCTCATTATTTTCATAACAGTATTCGGTTCAGTAAAAAGAGCAACTGTAAATCCTTACTAATATTATAAATGCGAAAGTGTGTTTGTTTGTCCTTCAATCACACAACAACGGAGCAATGGATTGAAGTGATTTTTGCATGAGTATAGTCGAGAGTGACATAAGTTACCGTTTATCTTGTTGAAGCAGAGGGTTCCCACGAAATTTTTAAAAACCAAACTCCAGGAGGACGAAGTCGTGGGCACACGCTAGTTTATGTACTAATATTATCACGTTCATGCGAGCATATCAATCAAATGTAGCTCGGTGTGATTCCGCACAGCTTTTTTTCATACAAACGGGAGCGGCGTATAATGACGTTTTGCTAATAACAAGTAAAATCAGTTATAGTATTATTGCACTGACCTTACAAATTGACGTATAGTGACGTCGCAAACAGTACTAGAACAAAGAGCCATCAAAGATGCAAAAAAAAACTAGAATTTTGAGAGTTCGCTATGTGGTGGCACAGCAACCCTGCTGTCAGCTATTAGTGTGGCCAGACGATACACCACAACGTTGTGCTCAATAAACCAAGTTTTTGTGCCTCAGCAACCCTGCCAAATATGTTACGTTGCTTGCATGAACGTGTTATAACGTCGGGCGTGTAATCCACTTTGAAATCTCATTTCTTGATCCGGCTTTCGTGGGCGATGCTCTTATTGAAAGATTGTATCACCTCCGAGTTGTAATCGTATTAAGTACGTAACATTGTGAAACGGATTGCCACGTGCGTGACAAAACGGTTTTGGTCAATAGGTTATCAGCATTACCTGATTTTCGATGATTTTCGTCATACTAATCATACTATTATTATAAATGCAAAAGTGTGATTGTTTGTTGTTTTGTTGGTTTGTCCTTCAATCACGCCGCAACAGAGCTACAGATCGACGTGATTTTTTGCATGGGTATAGTTGAGGACCTTGAGAGTACATAGGCTACTTTTTATCCCGGAAAATCAAAAAGTTCCCGCGGGATTTTAAAAAATAATTCCACGCGGATGAAATCGCGGGCATCAATCAGCTAGTCATTATACCAAATTAAATATAAGTTATTTATATTTAATTTGGTCTAGCAATAAGAGTGAATTTGGAGATCCAGAATACTAATTATACATGGTTAACGATTTGTGTTAAATAACGTAGAATTCCTTCTACGTTATTTAACACAAATCATGGTTGCATGCAAGTAGGTGGTTCTTACTAATAATTACTAATTCTGTACTTACTAATTTTATACTTAAATGCAAAAGTGTGTTCATTCCATCGATGTATATCGATGGTTCATTCGTAGCTTTCTTTTTATTATAATACGAGCTGAACTTCGTCCACCTGGATATAGTTTTTGAAATTCCGCGGAAACTTTTTGATTTTCCCGGATAAAAAGTAGTCTATGTCACAGTCCAGGTCCTCAACTATACCCATGCAAAAAATCACGCCAACCCGTTGCTCTGTTGCAGCGTGATTGAAGGACAAACCAACAAATAAACGCACTTACGCACTTATGTATAATATTAGTAAGATAGTAATATAATTTCAAAATAGTGGTATAGATTTAAATCTAATTATAAAATATTATTTAGCTAGCTTTTGCCCGCGACTTCATCTGCATAGAAATTAGGGTACATACCTACAATATTAATGAAATATAATCGTCTGTGCACACTTAAATGTTTTATCATACTTGCTAACTTTTATATAGGCTCTCGATGGCTTCCTAAAATGATAATATAATTCTTTAAACACACCAAAATGGGATAAAATAGTCCACATTTTCACACAACTGAACTTCATCCCGCGTATAGAGGGACTCAGTAACTACAGCACGATAATTATCCCGCCGCAAAAAGGAAGTATACAGAATCATTGCAGCTGGAAAGTGGAATCTATCAAGAGAAGCGGTGTGCGAGGTATTTCCGCTCGAGTTCAAAAGAATGCTATAAACTAGGAGTCATTTTGTGATGGGCCGCTCATTAGTGAGAGAAGTTGTGACTAATGATACAGGCAGTGCTGAGAGCTGAGTTTAACATTGTCTTGTAATGTGCACTAAGCGCAGACCTGTCTAGGTAAATACCGTCTTTTTTACCCGATTACGGCAAAGAAAAAAGGGTTATGATTTTACCAGTCCATGTATGTATCTCTATTTACGAATGTTCCACCGTAGCGAGTCAACTACTATGCCGATTTTGATGAATAGATTTCAATCGATTCGGTATGAAGCTTATTATGCTTGTTTACTTGAATAGAAGGCGGTTGGCGGTTGGCCTTTTTACGTCTTTGATTAAACCAAAACAAAATCTTTGTTGTTTTTTGAATAACTTATAAGTTGTGAGATAGCCTAGTGCTTAGTATACTGTGTTCTTCTATTCGGGGGGGGGGGGGGGTCCTGGGCCCCTCTCAGTTTTCAAGGTTATGTGCGTTTAAGCATTTAAATACCATCACATACTTCAAAGGCGAAGGAAAACATCTCTGAAGACCGATACAACGAATCGAAGTGACTTTTACATAGAACTCTTCAGATCCTCAATAGTTTGAGGACTTGAAGATTTGACTACTTTTATCCCAGAAAAAAATGTTCCCACGGGAATTTGATAAATTAGCTCCACGTCGAAAGCGATGCATGATAAAATATGCCAAGCCCAACTCTTCACACTATATAGTGGTGATTACCACTATAATGCTCAGCTTTTACTGGAGTCCCTCAGCTCTTCATAAATAAAAGATGGGTCACAACTTGATGGTATATTTGTTATTTACAAACTTATAAGCACTGGTAAAATCACTAAGAAAATACAACTAAGTTATAATGATGTTACTATAAGCACGAGGTGCGTCTTTCTCGAGATGCAAAGATAGAATGAATAAATAATAAGTAATAATAACTGCTAGGCCAGTACGACCTACTTTTCTGAGGTCTAGAATCTCAATGACTAACGCGCACAATAAACACGCATCCGCCTATCACGCGATTTCAAATTACGAGCGCGTTCTTTATATAAAAATAACATTCATCGAAGTAGAAGCTGCTCGGACAGGACGAGCGGCCAGCATCAGGAAAGCGGCCAGCTACGAAGTAGGTTTTTCCACCACAACTAAAACTATATGTGGTGTATGTTTGTTACTCTTTCACGCAAACACTACTAGACGGATTTGGCTGAATTGGAATGGAGATAGATTATACCCTGGATTAACACAAAGATTACTTTTTATCCCGGAAAATTACAAAGTTCCCGCGGGAATCAAAAAACCTTAATCCACGCGGACGAATTCGCGGGCATCAGCTAGTTCATAATAATTACGAGATCTACAATGATATTAGGTATTAAATCGATGCCGATTTGCGATGTTTTTCTTATCGTGGAAGATAGCTTGGCGCCAGTAACGGAACGAAGTAGGAACTAGTCGGTCCAGTACAGACTTCATCTTGTGGGATCAGATCAATCAGTGGGTTAAGAAATACATCAGTTTCAATCAATACAGCTTATGAGTTTATATTAGCAGTACTTGTTGTTGGATGATGGATGTGCTTTAACAGCTCACACGTATTTTAAAATGGGCAGTAAATAAGTAATAAATTCATATTAAGTAGTAAATTAGGTAATAGATGCTAATCTATACTAAGTGGTGCAAAAATTATAACATCTCACCGCAACTTTAATCTTTTTGTACCTATAAAACTTTTTAACCGACTTCAAAAAAGGAGAAGGTTCTCAATTCGTCCGATTTTTTATGTATGTTCACCGATTACTCGAAGACGCCTGAAGCGATTTGGAAAATTACTTTTTTGTTTCAAAGGGTATAAGATGCACTTCCCAGGTGGTTCCATTTTTTTATCGAAATCGGTCGAGTGGTTTTTAAAAAATCAACAATAAATTATTTATAATACTTTGTAGTGGCGCGGGCGTTTGAAGTTGGTTTTTTAAAAATATTAGCGTGGCGCATTCGTTTCATCGTTTCTATTTAGGCCCGCCCGACTTCAACATACGTGTACAAACTGAAATTATTTTATACTTTTCCGTGGCGTTTAAAGTCGGTTTTTTTTTTTAAGAATTTTTATTTATTATTAAATATGAAAGAGATAATATTGTATTTAAGTATCAAAATTTTGTTATGAAAATTTCACCGCTCTAATTTTTTATACGATATCTGTTTAACTTTAAACCAAGTTTTATATTTGCACCAATATATTAATGCATTATAAGCTTATCTAGAGCCCCAGCCTTCACTTCTCTATCAAAGCCACAGCTCACCTGAATTATCGTCAAAGATATAGACAGTGTTAACAAATCTTCGCCAATCGCCAACAAGGTAGGTACACTGCCATAAACTTCATGGCTAGACGAATGAATATGCCAGGGTTGCCTGTTTCCAAATGATATCAAAAAGCTACCACAGAAAAAACTGTCATAGAAAAAAAACTAAGTAAGGCGTGCAGCAGGACTCATGCACACTTCGTCTGCGCTAACTTTTTGACATTTTTATTCTTTTTCGGTCTTTATTTTAGACTAGTTTATGCCTGCGTTTCCCCCGCACCGGGAAACGCAGTGTTGGCAGACTTCCCACCAGGTGAAGCCGCTGGATTTAAGCGGCGCAAGACCGAAGCCTGTGGAAGTCCATGCAGGAGACCTTTGTCCAGCAGTGTACGTCTATAGGTTGATAAAGAAGAAGAAGAAAGAAGATGCCCGCGACTTCGTCCGCGTGGATTTGGTTTTCAAAACCCGTCGGGAACTCTTTGATTTTCCGGGATAAAAAGTAGCCTATGTCACTCTCCAGATCTTCAACTACACCCATGCATAAGATCACGTCGATGCGTAGCTCTATTGCGGCGTGATTGGTGGACAAACCAACAAACAAACACACTTTCGCATTTATAATATTAGTAAGTATTATTTTCTTATCAACTTTATAAATGCAGCACAATCTACTTATTTACGTACAGTACATAGATCCTTGTAGTTCCACGCATGTTTCAAGATGCACTTTCGTTAGAACTCGTACCTTCACTAAGCCAAAACTATGCTTATATTGCAAAATGTTTTGGAGCATTTAATATCTTTGGGTAAATATAGGTAATAGTAACTATTGTATATATTTTTCTATGTGGTGATTCATGATAGTAAAATTCCATAGTCTTTAATTTTTTTTAATAAAATTCATCTAACAATTGGTAAACTATTAGAAATATGAAAATCATGGTACGGCAGCCCTAGTGATGGACAGAATTACCAGTAGTTTAAAGTGATCGGAGTCAGGAAGCTGTCCTCAGCATTTAATTACACTACTTAATATATAACTGACACTTATGATAAAATCTCCGGCTAGCCTTTCTATCTTGATAGCTCGGTGCCCTTTAACTGTGCTGGCCACATAATATTATGATAGAAGAGAAAGGAAGTAACTGTACTCTCCACTGTTACTAAAACCCTTTATTTTTCACCTTTATTTCTTTATTTTTATTAAACACTAGAAAATTAAATAAAATTATGATGGAACTGTAGAAAACAGCATTGTTTTCGCTTACGTAAAGTTTCAGCCGTAGACCTATATTACTGAGTATCAGATTTTAATGTTTATTAATGCGTCATACAGCGTAATACAGTACCCGGCGATATATATTGCACATCGGCCTTTGGAATAAAACGCTATTCTATTCTATTCACAGTTCGACTGCATTTTTTTTATATAATATGTTACGTGATGTGCTCGCCGATAATGAAGAGATTTCAGTAATTACTACGTGAATTTCTGGCTAGCTTTCCTTGCAATAGAATAGAAATAGCGTTTTATTCCAAAGGCCGATGTGCAATATATATCGCCGGGTACTGTACCATGTTACTGACTGAAAAGATAATAATACTCGTATAAGTAAGTGTCCAAAAACGCCTCTGATACGCCTTTGAGGACACGTCGCGGCGCCGCATTTCCCAACGCAACGAAAATATACGCATACAACGCATTGGACAATTCCTAAGCTTATGTTGTATTAGCTCATTTAGGCTGTTCTCAGGACATTATGCACCCAAGAAAAAAATTTTAATAAAAAAAGCTAATTCTGCGAACTGCGATATTTGCGGTATGATGGACAATATCCAACACCTACAAGTGGAAAATAGCAGAATAAGGGAAGTGGTTGTGGAGAAGTATCATCAATGAATGACGTAGGTGCTTTTACGTGTCTTCTCTATCTATCTGCAACAGAAGACTTGTTGAGATAGGTAATATATCAGCTGTATACAAGCAGTAATTGGTCGTCAATAGATTGTTACATTCCACCATTGCTATTAATGTAAGTAAAGTTATGATAACCCTTCTCTGAAAGGAGACCAGGCCTAGCATGCACGCGTGAGAAAATTTTGTCTACCCCATTTCTCGTATTATCTCTATCGAAACTAACATGGTTGCACACCATGATTCGTCTCGTTACGTCAAAAGTAGAGATCATTTTTTCAAAAGTAGAGAGAATTTTTTTTCTCTATTTTTCTCTACGAACTCTAACATGGCGAGTGGCGACGTCATTTTCTCGAATTTTGAAGTTTAAATGAGAAAACGAGAAATCAGTCTACATCGACAATATCTCTCTGTCTCTCTTCGCGAGATATCACTTCGATTTGTATGCTAGGCCTGCTGCGCTTAGTAGTGAGCCGTTGCTGGGTTAATGATGATGATGATGAAGGTTACGATGGTGCTGGCGTGTCAATGTCGGACAAAAGTCACTTAAAATATAATTAAGTACTTAAAAAAAAACATAAGCTTCGCGTCTAGTCTGAGCCTAGCTATTTGCGATTAGGCCACGCATCTGTGTAATTGGTGGAGACGATGTAAATAAACGTACCTAGATTAAGGAAGCTCTTTAGAGTTTTTGCCATCGTATAACAGTTTCTCAATCGTCCCTATAAGGCAATTATGATGAACTAATGAAGTTAAATGGTCCTACCATTTAGCATTCCAATGAATTATTTATTTAATTAGGACGGGATTCTTCGAAGGTTTGAATAATGCCTTTAAATAATAGTAGCTTTATTGACGATTAATTAGGAAATAGTACCTACTATACCAATACGAAGAATAAGCCTCATAAGAAGGCTCAGAGTTACTCAGCGGGCAATGGAGAGAGCTACTCGTATGATCGGAGTATCGAGATCAGTCAGAGATGAGGAAATCCATAGGAGAACCAAAGTCGCCAACATAGCTGAGCGCGTAGGTCGTTGGGGTCTCAAGGTGCTGGAGTGGCGACCCCGCACCAAGAAGCGCAGTGTTGGCAGACCCCCCACTAGGTGAACCGACAACAAGATGTTAAGAATAAATTAAAATTTGTAATGTACCTATTAAAGTGGTATTAAAAAAAATACATGCGTAATATTATATTATTATTCACTATTACTAATAATTTTAGTTTGTATAGGTAAGTTGAAGTCCGGCGGATCTAAATAGAAACGATGAAATCGATGCGCAACGCTAGCCGGACTTCATTATTTTATTCTTTGTAGTGGCGTTTGATGTCGGGTTTTTAAAAAATAATTTTTATATATTATTATTTTATGCTTTTTAGTGGTAGTTTCATAGGGTCAATCTTCAAATTCTCTAATCGCGACTCGCGAGCGATTTGTTCTTCTTCATTGAGGAGTTCCGTCCTCCATCATCGAAGATATTAATCAGATCTTTACCAAATTTAAATACGACCAACCTAACGATATGACCTAGCGCTGTGTGCAGTCACGATCATCATTCGTGAGCCGAATCACAAGCCGAATGAAGATCGTCTTATTTAAAATCTATGGGTCATAATATTATGAAAAAAAAAGTAGTTATAATTGATCGTATTTCTGGCCTGATGGCTGTTTCCTTAACACGATGACGCAAACTTTACTGGATAAAAAAAAATTGCAAAGTTGATTCTGCAAATACATAAACTCCCATCGTTCTCTGTTATGCATACATTTATTTTGGTAAAATTCAGTACAATTGTTTTTCATATTTTACTACAACAAATGGCTGTTTTAGATTTTATTTATTGTGACTGTTATAATTTTAATATATTCCATTATAATTTAACAGTCGCAATAAATAAAATCTAAAACAGCCATTTGTTGTAGTAAAATATCAAAAACAATTGTACTGAATTTTACCAAAATAAATGTATGCATAACAGAGAACGATGGGAGTTTATGTATTTGCAGAGTGAACTTTGCAATTTTTTTTTATCGAGTAAAGTTTGCGTCATCGTGTTTAGGAAACAGCCATCAGGCCAGAAATACGATCAATTATAACTACTTTTTTTTTCACAATATTATGACCCATAGATTTTAAATAAGACGATCTTCATTCGGCTTGTGATTCGGCTCACGAATGATGATCGTGACTGCACACAGCGCCTTAAATAAAAAAATTGTTGAAATCGGTTCTGATGTGACGGAGTAATGGAGTGACATCGACTAAAAAAAAATACGCGTCGAATTGATATAACCTCCTCCTTTTTTTGAAGTCGATTATAAACTTTAGCAACACAAGTTGTGTTGTTGTTCTTGGATGCGCCCGATGCGACCGACTCTTATCGCTGACGTGTCGTGGACGTCATATTTCTTTGTAATAAATTGTTCACCTTTAGCAGCTCTCCCAAGTATTTTGTGAAAATAAACAGAGATAGATTTGCATGTTATTCCTGGGGCTTATAAGTTATGACTCTATTACTGTGACAAATAAGACAAAACCGTGATTATTCTAATGTTAACAGTCGACATTTTGAACGCGTGACTAGACGTTAAAATAGTGATATTTTCCATACCCTGCTGCAACTAAAACATGATAAATAGCATTTCATCTAATTTTGAAGTCGTCAGTTTTATCTTATTACTAGCGACCCGCCCCGGCTTCGCACGGGTAGTACATTACGCCTATGCTTTGCAAACTTCTTAGAATGTTCTGTAAGCTATACCTTGAACAGCATATTGAGCAATACGTAGGCTTATAAAAGAAGTACTTATCGCTCGGAAGCACTCGGCTTACATAACCCGCGGTGCACGCTTGAACTTAGTTTGGCGCGTGATCGTTTTTATTTTGCGATAACTCCTAAGATATTCATTTAAATTATATGGTGTAAAGGATTATATTATATCATAGTGTGCATGAAATGCTTATTGACCGAGCGAAGCGAGGTCTCTGAGTCTACTAGGTGAATTTGCTCTTGTCCGTCCGTCCGTCCGTCTGTCAGAGCCTTATAACTTTTGAATTACCGAACGTAATTACTTCAAATTTAGATATAATATGTAAACTGATGGCCTTCAGCCGAATATTGCATAAAAAATTATAAAAACCTTTATTTCAGGGGGCTCTCATAGAAGTGAATGCGAAGTAAAAAAAATTTTATTGCGTTATATAAAATTGTAACATATCATGTTAAAGATGATTTCGAACCGAGTACAAAAATATTTATTTTTTAATTTTTCCCTTAAAATTGACGAAATGGGGGGCTTTGGAAGTGGAGATTTAATACGCTCTCTTGAAGACGCTCTCTAGGAAAATTGACTATGAATTTTCAAGCTGATTTTAGTTTTTTGTTTCACTTGTATCCTGTACTTGAACAACAAATACTAAAATTATATTATGAATATTATAAAGAAATGAGATTATTTAATTTTTAATGGGCATCAGTAATTCATATAGCATCAACATAGCTTCACAATAATGCTAATAGATGGCGCAGTCATTAACTATTCCATGGAACTAGGGAGTTACGACTATCCCAAAAACAGTTTTGCGTCGAACATTATTATTTAGTTACATAAAATAATAACTTATTATTCAATTAAAATTATTGTGTAGTTAAATATCAAACTTCAATAAACTATTAATTACTGCATTTTGTATATTTTCTATTCGCGTCGATAGATAACGATTTGTACAGATGCCCGTAACCCGTTTTCACTCGTTAGTACTTATTAATTCAATGTTTTCATTAACGTTGCCTAACCTTATGGGCTATGATAAGTTAGGTGATGATTTCTGTCAACTTCTTTATCACGATCCTGTATGGGACACCTAAAAGGACATTGGGACGGATGTTAGGACTTAGGATTGTATTTAGGAGCTACCTACGTAAAGAGACTCCTACTTAGGGGATGATTTAGGTATGTTTGGTGAAAACGGGCATAATAATAATGTCAGGTTTGGTCGTCATGTATCGATTGAATGAATAATCATGGGATACCGTTACCGCGAGGTCTCAGTTCGGGGCGAACCACTAGTGGTAAATAACGTATTTAAGTTGATAAGGATTAATACTGTATCTATCTAAATAGATGTCCCATTACGCATCCCATCATGGTAAGTGACAATTTAGAAGTTAAAGTTTTTTTAGAAGTTAAAATAGGTATAGTAAGCTATCCTTAAAAGATAGATATATGCCATTTGATTATATGATTTGCACGCGAACCAAGTCGCGGCCAAGCTTTTGTTATGAGGTATTATTTGATCTCACCTGAAGATACGTGACGATGCAGTCTAAGATGGTAGCGGGCTTAGCTCCCACCAGACCAGACCAGAGACAATTCAGAAATTATAAATTCCCAAATTGCCCCCGCCGGAAATCGAACCCGAGACCTCTCAGTTGTAGAACCACAGCGCTCTAGTGAGCGCCTAGTAGTCTTCGCCTGGGAGGTTCCTTCATATCGTAACTTATCCATAACGCTCATAATATGTTATTTATGAATATTAAGAACTCAATATTCCTGCACTGCTCTACGATATTATTATTCAAAGGCGCATAAACGATGTGCACACCCATGGATCTTAGCACAAACAAATTACAGATTATATCCGTTAATATCTATGCTGGGGGGGTATAATTTGTATCAATTACGCATCTCGATCGCTCGCCATCGCCCCCGGCTCGCATGCATTGCGCAGCTGACAAATAATAAATAACAACTATGGCTTTAAATACCAGTAAAAATGTGGTAAATAGTCATCATATCAAGTATCAATCCATCGCTGCCCGACCCTCAACTGGCCACGAAGATTAATCTCCTCTCAGAATGAGAGTTTGGGCCATAGTCGATCATGATGGCCAAGTGCGTATTGGCCGACTTCACATACCTTTGAGAACATTGAAGACAGCTTTAAGGCATGCAGTTTTCCATAGCTTCATTACTGTATTATTATTAGCTGTACGATGTTTACCTTCACCGTCAAAGCAATTGATATTTAATTGCATAAAGAACACATAACTTGGAAAAATTATACTTAGCAGCGTGTCATGATTTCAAAAATATAATTATTTTAGTTTTACCAAAATAAACAAAAATATACCTAATTGTTCTTACTCCGTAGTAAAAAGTTATACTTATTTTACCTTATATCCTTTCTTAACACCACAGAAGTACCTAATAAGAAAAGTGTTCATTTAAATTTTCTTGTACAATTAAAGTTTAACGGCTTGTAATTTTAAATTTTTCTTTATATGTACCCAGTCAAATACTTCTTGGTTGTCTAAATAAGTCGAAATATTTATATTCATACCTTCTACTAATTTATTATCTCTTTTCTAAATTTTATCGAACAAATGCATTACAAATTACAATGCATGCTATGCTTTGAGTATTAAACCAAATGGCAATACAGCTATGTATAGTACTTATTCCGATAGCTAGTTATTCATAATTATACACTCAAGGTTTAGCGTAATCAATATGATTAAATATATAATTACACCCATTTCCTTGCACGGCTTTGATAAAATCAATCGAGGTTTGTTTATACTATGGTGGCCAAGAGGCTTGAATAAACAGGATATGTCCTAGTACACAACACATCACTTAAAAAAACACAAAGTAACAGTACAATCGTAATATGTTTCCTTAGATAGATTTCAATTACTTTATACGTCCTGAAATGTGAAAAAGGCAATTTCAATCTTTTTTGACGTGATCACGTCTTTTATATCGATGAACACCGGCTGCACGCACGAAAAAGTGTCACGTTCCGCCTGAGCCTGAGCGTGCAAGCGAGAGCGCGAAACAAGCGATAGAGAGGCACGATCGGCCCAAGCGTTGGCTTGTGACACATTTATTCATCAATGTTTCTTTATGACGTTATCACGTAAAACTATCGTCCGTAAACCGACTTTACAGACAACCAATTTTTTTTTATTAAGAATAACAGAGCCCATATAGGTAAGTCTATTGTTGCTAAAATATTATGATTATGAGATTTGAGAGATTAATGTGTACGTATGTGCCAAAGGAGGTGTGACTGAAACTCAAAAGATAAGGTAAGCCATATTTTATTTATTACGAGTATTTCACTATTACTAGACTACTCTCAAATCTATCACATAAATATTTTCATTTAATTTATTAGACAACGAAAGCTGATTACAATATTGTTAATTCTTTTTCACTTGTTTTACAAAGTTAAAGTAATCGATCAACGGTGGGGTTCCTAGATGCTTGAATAAGTACTTATTAGGGCAATTCTCCTAAATGTTGGCTAAGGCATGTCCCAGGCTGGAGAACGTAGGTTAAAACTAACTCAGGCTTATGTAACTTTTTTTGTAGATACTAGATAGTGTCCTCTATATCGTCCATCAAGAAAAAGAAGATAAAAGAGGTGACATCCAACTTTAAAAAAATTTAAACCTCCATTTTCTAACCTCCATGACTGTCCCACTGCTTATGTTGTATGTAACAAACTTATTTATTTAAAAACATAGTCGATTAAAAATTCTCAAAAAAATATATTTCAATAATGAATAATTAATCTTTAAAATAACAACAGTAGCGTGAAGTTACGTCTTAGAATTAGTTTTTTATAAGTATTTAAAGTCTGTCCCACGACTTTTTAATCATTACCGTGCTCTTGTGCAAACACTATCGTAACTACCCACATATCCATACAATCCGCATCGTCGTCGCGTCTAACGTACAAAGTCAGTTGCCTTGAGCAATTCATGTCGAATGGAGGTGTGTACGTCGTCGGGTTACTGAAATATTTGGCATTCTCCAACGGAAATTTCATTTTGGCAACTTTAATCGCTCATTCATAGGAATCTCACCATACCGTAAGTAGTTATCACATTTATATGTTTGTATTTTTTATATATTTCAAATATGTTTTACTTTCTAACAAAGCACATTAAAAAAAATTACTATGTTTACTTATCAAGTAAAAATTTAATTACTAACCAATTCTAATTACCATGATCCTAATTACCATTATTACCAGGGCCATTTTACGTACTATGGTAATTGGGCATTAGCTAGGTAATTAGAGTAATGCTTGAATGTATGGGATTTTCTAGATTTTAACGACCTCCCTGGCCCTGTGGTGAGTACTTTGGTTTTAAAATCTGGATCTTCATGGGTTTGACTACCAGCAAAGATGTGCCGCGCCATGTGATTTAGCGTTCTGGTACGTATCAGCGTAGAAACCGGTAAGTTGTTTAAGTTTAATACCAGGTAAGCTCGAAACCATCTTAGACTGCATTCACCACTTACCCCAGATTATCGCAGTCAAGGACCAACTTGTAGTAACATATAAAAAGTTATAAGTAATCTGTGTTGAATGATTATGGCTGTATTTTGATACTGTTTGGGTGTTGGTAATGACAACATCGTTATATTTACCAACAATAAAATTAACTTAACAGAAAAAGATGGGCAAAAAAGGCTCAAATGGTATGCGAAGATAAAAAAAGATCCTATATTATACCGAAAAAGATGGAGAATAAATCTTAATTCTTTTTATAGCTCAATCGCAATCAAACTCGCAGCATTGCAGCGTTGTATGGCGATTGACGACCTTTGGACCAGGTAGACCCCAGAACGTGGATCGCAACCCCTTCACCTTAACCAACGGCCGATATCGTGCAGCAATCGCTTAGCTTCCACACTCCAGCATTCCGTGGTCTCCACTGCCAGAGGGACAAAAAGGTAGCTGTCCAGAATAGGGGCATCTTTACTCCTTTTTTAATGCAACGGACTCTGCAGCGTCTACCTGTGTTTTCCGGCTGAGATGACATGGTGCGAATGTACTCATGCGCGTCGCGTCCCTCAGCATGCATTTGCTATTTTGCCATGGGACGAGTGTCAAGCCATCAGGATGCTTGCCATCTATGTGACCCAAACCGGGTGGCTCGAGTACACACTACGCAAGGTACGTTAACCGAGACGAGGGCTGTGCGGACGATATCGTTCAGAGAGTGGTGACGAGAGAATCTGGCCACACAACGACTGCAACTCAATGCGTGGTGGCCGTTGGCTTCCACCATGTAACCGCAGATGCATCGATGGAATTCGCAAACAGGCATGCAACCATGTTGGGAAGTCCTCAGTAGATATGTAATCTTCGGCACAGCAAAATAATTTTGCAAGAGCGTAAGCGTAACATGGGCCGAAAGATGGGCCTCCTTGCCTCAATGACTTCCGGGATAGCAGAAGAAAAGATAGGAGACCCCAAGAGGAAAAAATTGTCAGCGTTAAACTCCTTGAGCCCAGGAACTAGGTCTTCAAAGTGAGGGAACAAAAGACGGGGCCCTGGATTACAGGGGAAGAACTCTCACTGAGGCATGTTCACCTTCAACCCCAGCTCCTTCAAGCAATGTATTAAAAGCAGTAGGTCACTTTCCACAACTTCAGGTTTGCCTCCTATAGTACCTACATCGAGTTACCAGATATTAAGGGGGGATTTGAGGTCGTGAAGAACTTTCTGAATGCTAAGGCTGAAGATGAGAGGTTTAAGCGGATCTCCCTGTTGGACATCAATCTACGAAAGGATAGAGGTTTGGTTATAGAAGACATTGGAGGGGGAATGTTAAAATTGCTGAAGAAAAGGATACAGAGTAGGAATCATAACTTTGCTTCGCTCAGTAGAATGTCCTTTTCCAGTGTATTGAAAGCGTTATGTATGTCAAGCTCCATGATAACACAGTCCTTGTTGCTTGGGTCTATAGCGAACAAATGCGTTGCGTGGATAGCCTAGCTTAGTGTCAAGACCTAACAGGTGCGGTCGCAGGTAAGTCACTATTTCCTCCAAAGGCCCTAGACCCTTATTTGATTAGAAGATTACCGAATAATATATAGATCTCATCAACGACACTGACAATTCTGTATCAAATTTTATATAATAATAATTTAATTATTAATTATTTGAATAATATTTTGTGTACATAGAGCTATCATATGTTAAACTCATAATATAATTAGACGCTTTTTGTAGGTAAGCCTAGGTAGGTCTGATAGGAAAATAACTGAATTTATTGATCTCGTCAGCAAGGCAGACTTTTTTTATGAATCTTTGTACGATTATGATTGGCATGCCGTTTTTACGAAATTTACTTAGACGCTTCTTCTAGGTAACTAATTAACTATACTAATTAATCAATTAATAATCGGAATTGAATCAAGAAAATTTATGAGTGACATTTTTATCTATTTTGTAAATCGTGATTGATACAATTGATTTATCAATTTTGAGGACTATTAATAAGTACCTACGTACCTAAGCAGATTTTTTTTATATTTAAAGAAATACTACGATATTTCTTTCAGTTTTATTACTGTATTTTTCCACATTTACAGATTAAATAGATTTTATTAACAAAAACACTTATGTTTTATTTTTGTTTCTCATTCACAAAATTTTAACAAATTACCATATAGCATATTCTAATCACCATATTCCGGACATCATTACCATGTCACAATTTATCCTTACCATGGACACCATAATTACCAAATACGCTATTTCTCCAAGAAAACTAGGTTCTGGTGGAGGCCTTCCTCATCACTGTGATAAATGAAGGCACCTCTCTGTCAAGGCATACTTAAAAAACCAATAACTCAAAAAAAAAATTTTTTTTTTCGTCGGACGTTTTAGCCAACAATTAGGAGAACTGCCCATTACTATAAGATACTGCACCGGGAAACGCAGCGCAAGACCCGTTATTGGAATTTGGAAGGACAATCTTGAGCGAGCCACTTGTAGCTGTTGGATTCGATAATAAGACCTTGTGGATCTGTTGGTGCATGGTGGTGGATGTCCTTCTTTTCAGCACTTCGAGATGGCAATCCTACACAATAAATACGAAATACGCTATGGAAACAACTACGCAGAATGCATTCCTTACTGCATAGAAAATAGAGGTCATATTGTTGTAAATGATTTCCCAATATGTGGCTGTGTTGGCGAAGGCATTAAGGCATCAATAATAATAAATCATAATAACAGGTTACCATAGTATTTCGCTCTCAAAATTAATGATCTCTCATTATTTCACGCCGGAAAGATAAAGGGGTATAACAAGTGAATAATTTCGTATGGAGAGATTCTTATAAGGCCACAATAAGGCCATAGTTTTGTTGATGTTTTTGACTTTGATATTTGCTATGTTAAATTCCAAACACATGCACTAATTGTATTGTGTACAAGCACTCGCAAACTCAGGCCGCGGCCGCACTGGTAAGGCGACTGCGACGCGACGGCGATTTCGTTGAAACAAACTCGTATAAACAAATGAAGCGTATAAGCAGTATAAGCAGCTTCGATCCCGGGTACGCACCTCTGACTTTTCGGAGTCAAGTGCGTTTCAGCAATTAAATATCACTTGCTTCAACGGTGATGGAAAACATCGTGAGAAAACCTGCACATCTGAGAATTCTTCATAATGTCGCGACGCGTATTCAAACTAATTCACAGACACACTGTCGCGTGCATTAGTGTGGGTAAGGGACATCTGTTCCTCGACTGATTTCGATTTTGTGGCACGGATTTCGCTCGGTAAAGTAATATATAACTCCGAAGGTATTGGCATTACAAAAAAAAGTTTATATATAAAGTTGTTCGTAATTAAAAGAGCAACACTTTCATATTCGTGTAAAATTTAATAAAATTGAACGGTTGGGGAGAAAATGGCGAAAAATAAAAAAAAGGGAGGAAAAAAAGTAAAATTTTTGCCTTTCGGAAGGAATTTTGTTCGGTATTTTCGCAGTACAATTTTGGGTCTCCGTAGCCTTGTGGCTTCTGCAGTCGCCTAACAGTTAAAAGTCGATAGTTCGAATCCCAGACAATTTATTTTAAATAATTTCTTCATGTGGAATTTTTCCCTAATTTTTTATAACTTATTAGTTATAAAAAATTAGGGAAAGGTTCCACATGTAGAAATTGTTTAAAATAAAATTGAAATTGGAAAATTCGGTCTGTCGAGCTGATATTCGAACCATAGACCTTTGGCTGTAAGGCGACTGCAGAAGCCACAAGACTACGGAGACCCATTATTTTACCGCGAAAATACCGAACACAATGCCAAATTAATTATTTGAAAGGAACTACGTTCCATCCGGGTGTCCCTTGACACCTCTCAAGCTTTTTTTTTTAAGTATGATGTAAAAATAGGCGGCGGCTTTACATAATTTGCGAAAAAAAACATTGCTGCAGGAACAGGTAGTCGTACCTAGTCATATCTATTTTAATTAGTAATAAATAAACCACTGAACCAGTTGATCCTTGATTACCCGCATGGTGTAATTATTCATTATTATCGTCAATTATTGTATGTTCAATATATTATGCAACGCATTTTGCCCATATTTGTTCTTTTGTAATCAGCTCACCATTGCCACAGGATAGGTACATAATAGTAGGTACAGTCATTGCTAAGAATTATTATAATAACAAAATAGGCGTGAAATAAATAGTTTTCTTAAAAGAACTAAGTATTAAGTTGTACAATGTAGGTAAGTACATAGGTACATTATAGGAGAAGTTTATTTAATGCGTGACATTAATTTTTTCAGACGCACCATTTAAGGTATAGGTATTCTTATCACCCATTCGATGACAAGTTATCCCTTGACTTCAGTCTCACCTGATGGTACGTGACGAATGACGATGCAGTCTAAGATGATAGTGGGCTGACTTGTAAGAGGTATGGCTCCTAATCTGTATCTAAAAGTCGTATATCGTAACGAAACGTATACCAGGGGCTCTTAAATTGCTTGGCTTGCCGCCAACGGTAGGGTAGAAACTAGGTATAGGTAACCATGGCCAAAACCCACCAGTTACCAACAATTTAGAAATTCGTTAAATTATTCACTCTTAGGGCCGATGTCACCAAAGTATAATAAGTCTTATTCAAGCGATTTAATATTTTGACAGTTTTTGTATAGAAAATCTGCCAAAATATCGAATTTACGCTCGGAAAAACTTATAGGTGTTACGTTGTTGAAATCGGGCCTTACAGGAAAAGAGAAACGCCTGTATATCTGCAGTTAATATACAGTATCTGGGTGACTCGGTTTTTTTTTTGGTAAATCGTGTTTTTTGGAAATTATACATTTAAAAAAAAAATAGTAATAATATTCATAGGGGAAAATATAATCGTCTGGGCTCGAACCGGGGTCTTCTGTTTTCGGGACCGCCCGATTTCCCGAGCTATTGGAACTTTATAGATGATGGCGAAAATTACCTTCGTATTCTAATGATATTGTAAGGGGTTTTTCATTGCCTGAAAACACGGATTAAACGACCTTTTCTAAAGATGAAACCTAGCTAGATCGATTTATCGCCCCCGAAACCACCTGCATACTAAATTAATTCATGAAAATCGTTGGAACCGTTTCCGAGATTCAGCTCATATATATACAAGAATTGCTCGTTTAAAGTATTAGATAGAAAGATAGATAAACATTATGTGTACCTTTCCGTTTTCGTTCGTGTATTTTCTAATGTTATAAACCATTTGCTAAGCTACTCGTATGCCATGCGGGACCGTTACATACACGCTACTTCCGGATTATACACCAAATACTTTAATTAGAAATAATAATTAGTAATGAGTAAATCTTATTTTGTTATGAATGGTTAATATCGTAATATTTATTATTTTATGTTTTACGAATATATACATATATAAATATAAATATAAATTATCTTTAGTTTGTAAAATAGCACTGATACTATTATGATTACTTTGTTAATTGTAAGACTATTATACTAAATCACAGGTATTTGTATATTGAGTTGCCTGAATATTTAATTCTTATTTAAATAATTTTACACTAAGCATTCCACGGGTCAAAAGGCCCTCACTTGTTCGTTGTAAGCAAATCTTGTAAACCTCTTGATTTGAATGCTGGGAATGTTAAATACATGTACGATTGCAATGCAGCTCTATCTCCATAAATGAGGAACAATTTTAGTTGCTTCGGTTTAACCTCGATATGTCAGTGGGTAAGCGATACCCAGTCCGAGTCAGCCTATTACCAAATCCAGCTCAATTAAAATGCCTGCCGCCTCACTTTTTTTTTTTGATTTTTTTGTTTGTTTGTTTGTTTGTACCGAATAGGCTCTGTAACTACTGGACCGATTTTAACCATTTTTTCACCAATAGAAAGCTAAGTTATCAGGTATCATAAGTCATCCTTAAGAAAATTGCAATAATGTAACCCAAAGTAGCAAAGTTTTGCCTTTAAAATGCATTATTTGGCGTGTGCTGAGAAAACACAAACATTATGTAGGTACCTACTACATGATTAAATTACTTATTATTCTCTACAAAAAAAGTCCCCGAGGGAGTATATTTAACTATCATATTTAAGTCACAATAGTAGTTTTTTAATTAGATCGCCTTTATTTTCGTATAGTTTTAATTCTTCCTTACTAATACATAATTATAAATGCGAAAGTGTGGTTGCTGGTTTGTCCGTCAATCACGCTGCAACAAAGTTACGGATTGACGTGATTTTTTGGATTGGTATAGTTCAGAACCTGGAGCATGCACATACATACCTGGACATAGGCATCCCGGAAAATAAAAAGAGAGTTCCCGCGGGATTTTAAAAACTAAAACCACGCGAACGAAGTCGCGGGCATCAGCTATAGCCATTAATATATGTGTGGATTTTTTAATACATCAATCCGGCGGGAACCCTCTGTTTTCATAGCATAGAAGGTAGCCTGTGCCACTCTTCAACTCCTCAAATATAGGATGCAATACCCTGCAATGCATGCATATGCAAAAAATCATGTCGTTCTATTGCTCCGGGTCTGTCTGATTGAACTGCGTGATGCGAAGGAGTGGTAATGTGTTTATCAGTATGTATGTTTGTTCCTTTGTGGCACTCTTAAGGCCAAACGCGTGGGCCGATTTTGATGAGTGGCACGTCGTTAAACTCGCCATACCAGCGCAAGTGTCAAAGAGAACATAAAAATTTCAAAATTTCAAAATAGCGGATTTTGAACGCCATAATTTTTTTTCTTCAAATTCTATCGAGTGGGGTATCAAATTAAAGGGTTTCAAAAGGTGATTACAAATAATATATATTTTTAATTATTTTTCTGAAAAAAGATAATTGATATTTTCATTGAGTTACTTTAAAGGAGTCGGGTTTTTCATTCTTTTGTTTAATATTTTGTTTGTTGCTAAAATGTTCCAAAGTAAGCACTTTGTAAAAGTTTATTTGAATAAAAAATTATTTTATTCTATTCTATTCTAAAATAGATACAGGTAGAATACCTTTGAATTGCCTTCTCATCACGCATGAATCGAAAACGAGAATTCTTGATTTTAATTTGAGTAGGTAAGTCCTACTAATATTATAGATGCGGTCGTTTGTGGGGATGGATGGATGGATGGATGGATAGATGGATGGGTGGATGTTTTTACTCCTTCATGCCACAACGAATGAACCGATTCCGGAAATTAAAAAACCTGTCCACGCGGACGAAGTCGCGGGCATCCTGTATAGTTATAGGTAATATGTTTGTGCTTATAGTCAACACCTATGGGTCATCAAATTTTATAGTCGCAATGTTAGAGCTTGGGTATTGCTCGATTTGAAATTTAATTGTATAGTAACTTTTATTAGGTGCATACATTTTCCAATAGGTCACATAATAGAGCCTATAGCTTACCTACCTTAATAAGCTTAAAATCTATAATTTTATCTTATTGCCTCCATTATAGTTAAACACAATTATTTATTGGATCCGTTGACCTTTTGTTTCGCAATTATTGCATTGCTTAGCAATTCAAATTCAATAATCATTTTATTAGTTACACCCGATATTAAGTCCCAGTTATGTTACAAGCCATCTGTTATATACTACAGCGAATACCTATGTGTTATATAATAATATAAATAAATTTTAAATCAATAAAATGACGATAAGTGCCGATTTCACCAACGTCGAGAGACGTCTAACTGAGGAATAAAAAGGGCGTTCTGGCAATTACGTTGGTGAAATAGGTCCTAAACATGCCAAAAGAGGTACCTACAGTTACCCGACACTAGTTTTAAAATGTCCGCGTGGATTTAATTACCAAAAAGCCCTTGGGAACTGTTTGATTTTCCGGGATAAAAAGTGCCTATGTCACCCTCCAGGATCACATTCACGACTATACAAAAAAACACGTCGATCCGTATTTCCGTTGCGGTGTGATTGAAGGACAAACCAACAAACGAACACATTTTCGCGTAGAGATTTCCAAAGATATTTGTAAAAGATGTTATTCCATTATTACTCAGTTTATAGATATTTTAGCGAAATAGGATATTCAATCAATTATAATGAACATGTCTTGTTCAACGAGAAATACTTAAATCATAATTACGACATGCCTTTACGTTACTCAAACATAATGGTTTTCCCGTAACGATAGTCAAGGAAATGGAGAAATAAATTATTATACTTACATCTCTTAAGCTTATCGCTCACAGGACCAAGAGTCAACCTTATAAAGCTATTTAAATATAATTTATAAAATAAATACTTGCTAGTCATAAAATCGTCGCCGTGGTTTTTAAAAATCCTATGAGAAGCCTTTGTTTTTTCCGGGGTAAAAGTAACCTATGTCACTCTCCAGGTCTTCAACTATACACCCATGCAAAAGATCACGTTAATCCCTTGCTCTGATGCTGCGTTATTGAAGGAAATACCAACAGATAATCTTATTATTAGTAGGGCTGTTCGTTGTGCTATTGAGGTATTCCCATGTAACCCACAAGTACCTACTACAGCAGCTAATGGTAAGACTCCCCGGTTCAAGTAGGTACCAAATGGAGCTCCTCTATATAATTTCAAGAATCAAATTTACTTGCAAAATATAATGCACCTTTAATTAATTAAATTCTTACTAGTTACCAAAATTCGCAGCTAAGACAAGGCAGAGTGGAGGTGGAATTTCGCGGTGTATTATAAAGTTTTGTTGTTTTTTTTGATAAGTAAAATGAGTGAAACAAATCAAAACAATAATAGAATAGAATAGAAATATTTTTTATTCAAATAAACTTTTACAAGTGCTTTTGAATAGTCAAGGAATCTACCACTGGTTCGGAATGCCTTTCCTGCCGAGAAGAACCAGCAAGAAACTCGGCGGTTGCTCTTTTCAACTTTTCAAAACAACTTTACAATACAGTAAATACTATGCTATATATAATAATAGGAATGTCACGAACACGCTTCGATACTGCCTCGGCTTTATAGTGAGCGATGCGCCTTAAAAACTAAGTACAAACAATAAAACATTAGAATTACCAAAGACTTCAAGTGACCATAAGGATACACAAAATATGAATAACCTGAATATGCACATCTCGATCTCGGTACCGCATAAGGGCGGTGCACGGTGCAAGGAATTCCAGTATCATTCTAGTCTAGCAGTTTAGTTTGATCCTGTAAAACTACTAGAGATAATGACATATATTACATGTAAATTCAATTTTCAATAAAAGTTCAGTAGGCAACCGAATTGGTAGCCTTTTTCCTTCAGCTGGAGTCGTCTAAAGTAGTATATTTTCAGTAATACCTACTCTATATTGTATAATATTTGCACTGTTTGCAACACTTTTTCTTCTGGTACTGATCATGACAAAAATAATCAATTGTCAATTGCGACCAAAACCTATGTTAGTCCATAAACATTTAAATGATGGAGTGAACTGTCGAAAAACAATTTTCAGTGGTTATACAACCATACATTTGTTTACCGCTATTGACGCAATTTGCTGTAGGAAACAGCGCTGAAAACTGATTTTCCCGTGTATGACAATAATAGGCAAAGCGACAACTTTTCTTCTTTCCTCCTCGACCCTCTTGTCTTCAATTTTTGTTCATATTTGCAAATCCTTTATATAACTGGAATAACGCTCGCCATTTCAGTCCAGCGACTGCAAGAGCCTACTGGATCTAGCTACCAAACTTGAAGAGTATGAATCAGCCATTACAGTTATCTCTAGAATTACCAAACATACATCCGTAAGTTGTAGGCTCTTTGGTAGATATTCAATTTATAATCACAAAGATATATAATAAGGTCGAAATGCTCGAGGCGACGTCAAAGGTTAATCGGCGTACGGTTGGTAACCCGTCACAGACGCCGAACTATTGTGTCGAACAATCTCAGAAATACATTGGGTAGGTATTGCGAAAATCACAGTGCTTTTATATGGAAACTGCAGTACAAGATGCAGATATACCAACTCATTACTGAAGACTTTTCAAGATTAGGTACCTACCTAACTACTTTCCTTTCTAAATTACTATTCCTACGATACAACACGAAGCTATGCTAGTTTTTGTGTTGTTGGTTTGCTTTCAATCATGCAGCAAGGGTCACGGATTGACGTGACTTTTTGCATGTTTAATAGTATATAACTCAGGACCTGGAGAGTGGCGTATGTACTTATTTAATCTCGTAAAAACAAAGGATATCCGGGGATTTTTTAAATAGTTACCTAAATCCGTGCGAACGAAGCTACGTTTATACGGAGCTTGCTAAGAGTGTCGAGTAAGTGGTTTTCAGCAACTAATTTCAACTAGAAATTCAAGACCAGTCACGGTCGATCGCTAGTTCTAAACAGCTGACTCATAATGAACTTGTAGTCTGTCAGGACGGCCATCTATTTATCGAAACTTTTTACAACCGTCGGCAAGGCATTGTACGACATTCATTTTAAGTTGGAAAAAATGCTTATTTATATGGTAACGGCCATTTACTTTAAAATACTGTCTCGTTAGGAAGTGGGCGCGTCAGGGGGTCTAATGGGGCCTTGTGCGTTAAGACCTGGCGAGACATATAACCGATGCGGATCTTGTGTTACTTTTTCATTGACATGGTGTGGGTGACAGGTAAATAAAACATTAAGTGGATACTTATTATGTAGGTTTATGTTTTTATGTGCCATTTTTTTTTAAAAGAATATCAACCAAGTTGAACTTGACTACTATTCTCCTCTCCCCTTCAAATAAGCGGAAATCTTGTGCCAGGAGTGGGTTTTCAGACCGCACCTTTAACCGTTGGGCTATTGATATTGTTGCAATCATAAGGTTTAAATGGAAACTTAAATAAAATCTATTGGGACTTTCTTTTTCGGAAAATCTGTTTTCGTAAAGGCGAACCCTAATCGGGAGCATTCGCTTATAATGTAATTCAAATTCGAGCACATCAGTGAATGAGAAGAACTGAGCATTAGATTACGCAACCTGGATACAGTCTATTACATTATATCAGTGAGAGAGAACAGAGCATTACAGTGCGCAAACTGTAATGATGCAGTTTGTAGCACCTGTGATACAATGTGTAACGTCAAGGCCTCAAGCCATCAAAACACAACTGATTCAACTGCAGGCGAATGCTCAAAATTAAATCTTGGATCGTCACATTACAGACGAATGCTCGTCAGTCAGTGAGACAGTCTTCTTCTTTATCAACCGATAGACGTCCACAGCTGGACAAAGGTCTCTTGCATGGACTTCCACAGGTCTCGGTCTTGCGCCGCCTGAATCCAGCGGCTCCCTGCGACTCGATTGATGTCGTCGGTCCACCTAGTGCCAACACTGCGCTTCCCGGTGTGGGGTTGCACTTCAGCACCTTAGGACTCGCTTTTCGAACTATGTGCCTTGCCCATTTCCACTTCAGTTTTGCGACTTGCTGAGCTATGTGTTCCCCTACGGATCTGCTCATTTCTGATTTGATCTCTCAGGGATACTCCGAGCATAGCTCAGTAGTACTAGTAGCACTTTAGTAGTGAGACAGTATTGTAACGTTACGTAATGCTCTAAATCGAATCTGTGTTTGTTACATTACAGGCGAATGCTCTCGGTGAAGGACCGCCTTAATTCAATAATTACAACAATATGACACGAACTTTAAACTTTTAAGGATACGAAATAAGTTAGGTACGTTCTATTGACCTGTCACCCGCACCATGCTACAGCGAATAAAATCCGCATCGCTTATTTGCGCCATAGTTGCGTTAATCGCGTTCTATTAGGATGAGGCCGCCTCGTGAACAGCACTTTTGCTACATAAATCTGTAGGACGCCATATTTAGATATCAATTGCATAATACAGAACTGCACCTTGGGACTAATAACCTCCTTTTGAAGAACATTGTTTTTGTGGCGTGCTGTTTTCATTGATTATATTTTTGTTATTTTATCATATAAGGCTGTCAGCACACAGTAACCTTTGCACCAATAAACGGGATAAGTATATACTTAAACAGAAATATAGAAAAACTTTACTGCATACGAAAAAAAAAACAATAGAAAAATATATATAGATACATATTGGTATAGATGTATGTTTTTTTTTAATGTAAAGTTTTTTGGATGATATTTAGATATTGATATTGTACCAAAATGTCCACTTTAAAAAGAAAAAGAAACCCCACTTTTGCCGCCAGCGACACTTGCTCTTTAAACTCGTTTAAAGGACTAAACGTCGAAAATTGGGCGTTTAGAATATAAACCGCGTTTAGCTTTACCTGAGTTTAGTTGTCGTTGGTGAAATGCAAACTATAATACTAAGCTCAGTTAAGCGTTAAGTTGCCTCTGATATTACATATAATATCATATAGGTATAGGCATATAGGCATATAGGCACTGAAATACACAAGATATGGCGCGACTGGTCGTAGAGATGTAGAAAAAAGTAAAAATACTCAACAACGATTATTAATGAAGAAAGAAATAATTATGGTCATAAATGAGTCTATTAGTGCAGCAAATTTGATTTATTGGCCGTCATTCCTTCATAACTGTGGTACCTTTTTATACTTTTTAATTTATCTCACTAGTTGTAACACAAACATTCCTTAAGACCTTTTTATTGAATCCCATTAGATAAAAGTATAAACGTTAGTAGCCGGATATTGCAGCATCAGGTTATCACCTAGGTATGTATAGCTATGTAGGTAGATACCTCATCCTCATCATCATCATCAGCAACCCATCAATGGATCACTACCTACTGAGCGCAGGTCTCCTCTCAGAAATGCTGGCCCAATGCGAATTGGCAGACTTCACCTCTGAGAACATTATGAAGAACTCTCAGGTGTGCAGGTTTCCTCGCGATGTTTTCCTTCCCTTAACTTAGAAAAGCCAGAGGTTCGTGCCCGGGATCGAACCTGCCGAATAGGAGACCGCAGTAGGTACTATAAACCACTAGACTAACACTGCTTCGAAGTAGTTAGGTAGATACCTACTCGTTTTTAATTAACCGACTTCAAAAAAGGAAGAGGTTAGCTATTCGTCGGAATCTTTTTTTTTATGTAAGGTCAGGGGGAGTAAGTGAAACATACTTAACTGTTTTTTCTACAAAATGGCCTGTAAGCCAGTAAAAAGATTGTCAATTTGAATAACAATAAATGCTATATACTCTTCATTAAATCGGCTTTCTTATGACATGATCTTCAAGCCCTCTAGTCGTGCAAAAAACTATGAAATTATTCATTAAAAGTAGACTATGGTTTTGTTTCACTTACCCCCGAAATGGGGTAAGTGAAACTATGAACAGAACTCTATAAATATGAGGCCTATAGAACTATTTCAACAACTAAAATGGCATCTTTAATTGCCTCAATCGATAACGAGTCTCAGTGCATGGCTATATGGTCTAATTTCTTAAATAAATTTAAAAAAACTGAAAATGGGGTAAGTGAAACATAGTCGCCAAGTCAGGGGTAGTAAACCAAAACAAATTTTGAGTAACTTCTAAATTTATTAATTTTTTAATTCAATGACATAGCTAACCCCGTGTTTACAATATTTTAACGTCTTTCTCTATTCTTGCTTTCACCAATAAAATTAATAAATTTGGTGTGGCAGACACAAGATGACCTATAATCAAATATTAGTTTTTTTTAAATAACATATAATTTAAAGAAGGTTGGTAATCTCTGAAAATGGGGGAAATTTCAAAATTGGGGGAAAATTCTCTTCCCCGCTCATCTCTGTTTCACTTTCCCACTCGGAACTTTTAGTGACTAGAATCTTTAACATGTCTTAAATTAATTAACTGAACGTTTAAGACAAAAAAAAAACAATTGGAACATTAAATCTATACATTAGGTAGGTACTCTTAGTACTTACCACAAAAAAACTGTTGAAAACTCTATAAAATCACTTTAAAACAAGCAATAAATAAAACCGTGTCTAACTCGTGTTTTGAGTTTTGAAAAATGGCAAATTTCTTTCTTTAATATAACCTTGAAGAATTATCGCAGCGACATCTCTTTAAAAAAATTTAAAGCACTTCGACAATACTGTTTTATCGACTGATAGCAAATTTCGATAAACTGCCTAGTTTGCTAGATAAAGCTTTGTGTTTCTCTTACCCCACTGTTTCTCTTACTCCCCTTGACCTTATGTTCACCGATTACTCGAAGACGCCTGAAGCGATTTAGAAAATTCTTTTTTCGTTTCAAAGAGTCCCATTACAATTTTATAGAAATCGATCGAGCAGTTAAAAAAAACAATAAATTATATACTTTGTAGTGGCGCGGGTGTTTGAAGTCGGTTTTTTAAATAGTACATTGTTACCTTAGGGATGAAGGTAACTTATTTAGTCCCGAGACGGGGTTTGGCGCCCGAGCGTAGCGAGGGGGCCTATAGTTCGAGGGACTAAATAAGTCTTTATCCCGAGGTAAACACTGTGCTTTTCATTACGAATATAAGGAAAGTCAAAATAAAAATAGAAATTAGCTAAAGAAAATTGAGTGAACTTTATTTTACATAAATCAACAACTTTGGTGAGATATTTATTTAAAGTTTATGTTAAAATTAGAACAATTAGTAATAGTTAGTGAAAGGTTTTTGCCGGGTATATTGATATTTGATATTTTCTGGGAAAATTGAGTTTCTACAGTATCCAGGGATTCTTGGGTGAATGTTGGCGACATTGGTGTCTTTTCTTCAGCTGTTACAGTTATATTGTTGGATTCCACCTGATAATCTTTTGAAGTGCTCGGCTGTGGGGTATCAGTGGAGTGCAGATTTATCATTTTTGTTACTATGTGTGATATCCTAGTTTTATTTTCCACTGACTCTTCTATGTAGCCTTCAGCTACTTTACTCGACTTCCAACCTCCATGTCTTTTAATGACAGTTAAATCGGCACCAGAATCGGCTAGCAAAGTAGCCGATGTTCTGCGAAAACAGTGACCCGAATATAGATGTGAGTTTGGCAAATTAAGGTATGTGGCTATCTCTTTAGGAATACTCGACATCTTGTTTTTGCCAATTACTTGCCGAAGACACTTCCCTTTATGATAGTTTATGAAAAAACGGTTCGTTTCTATACCACTTGGTCGTAACTTTTGGTATTTTTCTATTATATTTACAAATTCTTTTTTAATGACGAAGGTTCGGTCAACTTTGGTTTTAGTGCCACGTAAATTCACCAATATTATATCACCTTGTTTTTCAATGTCATCAACCTTCATATTTACTAGCTCGATACTTCTGCAAGCGCCACTTATTGCCAATATTAACACTACCTGCAAAAAAAAATATTTCTCTAATAGATGTATAAATATATGAGAGCAGTGATAGCCTAGTGGTTCAGTCCTCTGCCTCTCATCAGGAGGTCACGGGTTCGAATCCCGGGCACGCACCTCTGACTTTTCGAAGTTATGTGCGTTTTCGAAAACTCAAATATTACTTGCTTAGCGGTGAAGGAAAACATCGTGAGGAAACCTGCATGCCTGAGAGTTCACATAAGTGTTCTTAAGGGTGTGCGAAGCCCACCAACCCGCACTTGGCCAGCGTGGTGGGCTATGGCCAAATCCCTCTCATTCTGAGAGGAGTCGACCCGTGCCCAGCAGTGGGACATAAAAAGGGGTTGAGACGAGATAAATAAAATATGTATAGAAAGTTACAATTTGATACAAATTACTTATGTGCGTAAACAATAAAAAGATTAACTTACCTTCATTACTAGGTATATTTCATCAGGCGCTTTGTTTAAAAAGGTTTCTACCTCTTGAGAAGTGAAAACTTTGGATTTTTTCGATTTAAACCCATCAGACTGTCTTTTGAGAAATGATGTGAATCTCTCAAAATCCTTTAAATGGACGTTGTGTTTAGTACTTAATGTTGTCTTTAACATAGAATACACGCTCCATAATGTTGAAGGTTTATAAGTCTTTGATAATTCGTTGAAATATATTAGCAAAACGTTTTCTGATAACGATTTCACTTTTTTCTCAGCGCGCCATTTCATAAAATCGTCGTATGATTTTAGGTATCTTTGTTTTGATTTAGGTGGTAAAAGGTTTTCCACTACTGCTTGAGCCTCTTCTCTCACAAAATCAGGCGTTAAATCCATATCTGAATCAGATGAACTCATTGTGTCAATAAAAATCACTGTTAAACAGAAGCCTAAACAAAACTCTACAACTCGAAAAACAAATGAAGATCGGATTGCCGCTTGCCACTTTCCCGCCTTTTTTTTTCTTTGGCCTAGCCGGCGGGCTATGCATTTAGCTTTTTAATAGTCAAGTATTGTCTATGATTGTCTATGAATGTCTATGAATCAGTTGTCTTTACTTTATGAATAAAGTCTATCTTTCTTCTTGTCTATGGATGCACTCGGGTATGTCGTGTTTCATTTGAACTCCAATAAAAATGTGACAACTAGTTTTTTTTAATTATTTGACAGCTGTCAGTTGAAAACGATTCTCCCTAGGGCTGAAAAGTATTACTTTCAACCCGCTTCTCAGGCAACTTCAGACCTACTTTCCGTGTATGAGTAATGAAATAGTACATTACACATCTAGGGCAGTAAAATAAGAAATGTCTCAGATCACATGTAATTGTTGTCCGAGGCGAAGCCGAGGTCAATAAACATGTGATCTGAGGCTTTCTTATTTACTGCCCGTGGTGTGTATACTATTTTTCTCCTCGACGGAGGCGGAAAGCGACATTTTCGTTTAGCGCAGCGGGAGGAAAATTGACGCTTTCCGCCCTTAGGTGAGAAAAATAATTTTTTATATTAAATTATTATCAAAGAATTACTTAACTGCAATACTCTCATGTGAATAATCTTAATATTTCACTTACGTAACATTTTTAACAAATTTTAATAATGATTAACTTTTCAGAAAGTTTTTTGTTTTTCTTTTACCACTTAACTAGGAGATATTATCAACGACGATTTGTCACTGCTATTACGCCATCCAGAGTGATCAAAACGTCAAATAAATAATCTTAACTGTAAAGCTTCTGGTTTTATCGCAGCTTCTTCATGCATTCTTCATCTGAGGCATAATTAAGAAAAAATAACTAAATAAGGACATTAAACCAGTCCGCTAGCAGCGAGCGAAGACGTTCCACCGATTAGCCAGGACAAAAACATGACTTTATCTACTTTGTTGACTACTTACGGCTTCGATTCTCGATTTGTGGGCTAGGGTTACCTGCAGTTTACCTATACAGTACCTATAAAGTACCTTACTATAATTTGGTCTGACACTGAATGCTGTAATAATACTAACGCACGACGCATTAACTTTGCCATAACAAAATAGATAGGTACCTACTGACCACAGTTTTGATGCCCTAGTGACTCTTTTCAATCTTATTTTAACTGTGCGTTTAATGTAATTGACTCGAACTCTATAGCTATTTGTTAAAATGCATTGATGCAGCAAGGACGCCATTTTAGCCAATCAGAGGTGATTGCAATCATTTTAGACTGCAATCCTACAGAAATTCTAACTTCTATCATCATTCTACAGACTCCATTCGAAACCCTTTCGAAATCCAAACAACACGTATCGAACGGAAGCTTGCAAATGATCGAAGGAACAGTTAGATACCAATTTCGACGAAAAGAACATTATAATAGTAATTTTCTTTACTTCTAAAACTTGTAAAATGGATAACTGCCAAATTCACTATCGCGGAATACCTAACGTTTAACCGGCATATAAATTCGACCATTTGACACATTTTCAACACAAAAAGAAAAACTGTCAGAACGCCTTTGCTCCTCGGTTAAACATTACTCGGTGATGGTAAAGTTGGTACTTTAATGATAATAATATATTTCTCACAAAAAGCTGTCAGCCCTGACTGAAGCACGCATGTCCGAAGGCGGAAAACCTGGCGCCACACAGTGCGGATCTGCTTGTACGACTGTAATTACAGTTATTATTTTACTGGTTTTGTAAACACGCTAATAACAAGCTATCTCGCAAAAAACAAAACGTAATCGAAGAAAGAACTGTTACGGATTTCTATTCAATTTTATAGTAAGCACATAATATGGAATATAAAAGTAATATAATAGTTATATCAAGATGGCCTGCTTTTGCTATTATCTTTATTAAAGGTGCTCCGATAAGTTCGTCAATTCGAAAATCTGCAGTCCGATTACTAAAAGACCGATAAAAAAACAACTTTTTAAGATAAATGAGCAAAAAACGTGGGAATCTATATCTGGGGACACGGGAGTGTCCCGGTCGAGATGAGCTAAGCAAAGCGCAAGGTAGGGTAGTGCCTACCTACCTTTTCTCGAAGCGCTTCGTCGTTTTTTTTGAACCCTCATAATTTGGGTTTGGATTATACCAGATAAACAATATTCTCGGGACCTATCAAACATATAAAGTTTCAATTGTATAGCTCTTATACTTTAGATTTAATTGATATTTAAAAACCCCCGATTTCGTCACTGACTGACTCACTGATGATCACCAAAATTCTTAGGTACTTCCTAAAGTCGTAGAAAGCTAAAATTTGGTTTGTAAGCTAGTATTAGTATACAAACAACAAAAATCCTAAAAGTTTGGAAGTTGTACTTCCCAACCCCTTAAAATAGGGGATGGATGTTGGTATGAAACTTCCGCTAGAGGTCTGAAAATTGATATTATAAATATAAATAATAAACAAATTTAAAAAATATTATCATAAGCAACTTACAAAAAGAAGTGAAATCCCACAAAAAACATTTTCATGTAAAATGTTGCCGAGACCTTATGGATCGCACTGTCAAAAAGTTATATCCCATGTAGAGCCAAGCTTCTATTCGTATTTATATCCGTAAGCCTGGCTATACTTAATGGGGAATGACTCTAGACTCTATAGACAATAAGGAATTAAACGCAGAGTTTTTCTAGGCAACACATTCTCGAATTTCAGAGCCGAGCATTTCAAGTTTCAAATGAATATTTAATCCTTTTCGCGTTAAACTAAACATTAAATAATGCAGATTACAAACATGAGGCGATAATGAATAAGAAGATTAATTTAGATTTAAACACACTTAGAAGTAAGAACCTTGTCGTCTGCCGGGTAAGGAGTACACGAGATGTATAAAATTAATAAATATTCAATAGCTTGGAAAATTATCTCTGTTTAGACGCAGCTTAAAATATGTTTTAGCATTCAGACTCCAAGTAGTTATTCTAAGGCTATTAAAATAAATCTTCTGCATCGGAGCACATAAATCCAAGGTCTGCTGATTACATAAGTAGGTTTCGGAGTACCTTGCTAAGCTTCTTCTTTTATCACTGACCTAGGCATTTATGATTTTTCTAGATATGGCACTACGTCGTTCAAAATTCAAAATTATTTATTTCACGTAGACCAACCTGTGGCTCTTATGACACGTCATGACTCTACCACCGCGCCGGTTCGGAAAGCGGATTCTGCTGCGAAGAGCCGGCAAGAAACTAAGCAGTTGCTCTTTTCAAAATAATCATTTACAATATTATTATGTAGCTATTACATTCTAATACGTTCACGACATAATCTGGAAACCTATTGATTCAGATTCTAACCTAATTTATCTCTATTCTTATCTAAATAGGGAGTATCTAGCAGCCCAATAGAAACAATAAAAATGTACAGCAACGCGACGCGTCTCGAGTTGATACTCAGTACAATGCAGTACACAACTACATACTAGAGAGTTTTGTTAACATTTTATTAATTTTCTAGTATTTTAGACAATCTAAAACAAAAATATACTTCTTCGCCAAGTTGTACTTAGTACTTACCTAGGTTCTACTTTAATTGCTAAAGTAATCGAGAACTGAAGCGCCCGCAGAAAATTGTAAAGCCGATAACTCGATGTTCCAGCAGATAATGGCCGAGACAAAAACAGTACCGTTAACCTCCACAGATTGATTCCACATCCGAGGCTCGGTCCGGGCGCTAAACTGATTTTCTAATAAGCCATAAATAATTAATTAATCGTGTGAGTTCTCGACAGTATAATGAGATTGCGTGAAGACGCGACAAAAAGCGTGGTTGGCCTACGGGTTTAGAATCACTAAGTCGCCATTAAGTTTTTCGTGCTGCTGCGGTAGGTGGCCTCTGGTTTCTAGTTACCATACTTTAACATCCGATCTTTTTACGGAGACAGTTCGCGGGAAGACGTGGCGGATCTTTGATAACGGCGGTTGCTTCTTGTCCGGATTCGAACCACTATAATGAGTGTGTGTACAAATAAAATGTGTGTTTTGCAACGCCGTTAGTGTAGAAAGCATCTTCGCCATTAATTAATAGATGCGAGATGTCCACGACTTTTTCTGCATCGATCATTCTTCATAAGTAGGTACAAACTTACGCCATTTGGGTTGTCCGAAATTCCTTATGCTGTTTTTTTCTGATTGTGTAAACTGCTGGCCAGAATGACCGTACAGTGTCAACTAGCTGAGTCCTAGCCTAGCCTAGGAGACTTTCAAATTTTTTTTAATATAAAATATTGTTAAATTCTTTTATTAAAAAATCAAGATAATGCGTGGAAAGAAAAAAACAATTAATTTGTCGACTGCCTCAGACTTGAGCTTAGGCTCAGCATAATCCTAGCCCGATACGACTATAAATTCCAAAGAGATAAAGCTAAGCATATACTCTGGCGAGTTTGACGTGATTAGAGTCTGAGTGGAGTCAGAGTACGCTCTATAGATCGGCTTCAAGAAATCCATGGGCAACGTCTTCCTAAGGGCCCCTACTATGAGGCTCTGACCTCGAGTTTTATTTTGACTTTGGAGTTAATGGGCAGAGTGATTGGACTATATTTGCCCGTACCTCCTCCGTAATCATAGGAAGGATCCACACTCGGGTGACGTTAGAAATCGGGGACCTCGTCTTCGCCTGCGAAGACGCTGACTAGCGATTGCTTATAATATGTGTAGCCCTACCTGATAGGGTGCGTTGTCTGGCGTTATCTGCTCACCAGGATAGTAAAAGACGTGTTTAAATTGTTTTTCACTTTGGGGGTCCCTACTTAGTGTACCTCTAAGATACTCAAGACATAAATCCAATATCTCTAGACCCTGAAGCTATACGTTGTCAGTAAGTCAGTCAGTAAGATGGTAGGTATGTTCCCTTTACGTCAAGTCTGAAAGACTATTTATTGTTCTTGAAGACTCGTGACACGAATCACGAGTCCGTTCGTGAATCATGCCCAGTGTTTTAAAAAACCAAATCAAATAAAAACTTGGCTTGGCTAATAACCTCCGCTCCAAATAAGCGAAAAGCTTGTGTTAGGAGTGGGTACGACAATAGTGCAACGAGTGGGGATCGAACCGTCGCCCTTTCAATATTATAAATGCGAAAGTGTGTTTTTGTTTGTCTGTCAATCACCCCACCCCCCCCCCCCATTCTAGAGCTACGGATCGACGTGATTTTTGGCATGGGTATAGTTGAGGACCTGGAGAGTTATATAGGCTACTTTTTATCCCGGAAAATAAGAGTTCTCGGAGGATTTTAAAAACTAAATCCACGCGGACGAAGTCGCGAGCATCAGCTAGTTAGCAATAAATATATTTCACTTTGTCACAATCAATTAGTTGATACGTCTGACCACGAGCTATAAAGGCCTGTGCGGTAAAACGTAGCGTCCGTAAATCTCGTTTTAAAAGGCGTGGAAAGCTATTCAGCCATTTATCGAAAACTAATTACCCATTTATCTATAGAAAACTAATTAGGAATCATTCAGGAAGTGTTGTGACTAATTAATATTGTGCGTAAATCGCCTTTCTCGGGCTTGAGTTCTTGTGCATTTCTGCATTCAGCTGCATTACTATATTTAGCTAGTGGTTAGACGTACCTAGGTATGTGTGATGACATTGTTTCCCAAAGTTTTTTTTTATTAAGCTATTGCATAGCTTTTATCGCGGGCTTTGAACTAGGACAAACAGTTTGAGCGCGGCGACCGAATCAAGAAATTCCGTAACGAAAAAACCTAACACCGTCGTTCAGTAAGCGTTCAACATTTTAGAGGTTCATAAGTAGCTCTGTTTGGCGCAGTGGGCGAGCGGCCACTTTCTTTACCGTATGGTGTATGATGTCGCAGGTTCGAATCCCACTCGCGAAGTAGTGACAGTTCGCTTTTCTTGTTTATTTGTTTTTTAATTTATTTTTTTGCATAATTTTTATTATGCAAAAAAAATATTGCATGAATATTATAATTGCATAAGTTGATAAAAAATGCTATGCAATAGCTTTACCGCGGCAGTCCCCGAGTGCCACTTCATTTTTTTTCTTTTTTATTCGACACCTGATGGTGAGTGACGATGCTGTTTAAAATGGTAGCGGACTAAGTTGGAAGGGGTATGGCAGTGAACATTCCACCCATACCCCTAATCAGTTTCTACACGTCATCGTGCCGGAACGCTAAATCGCTTGGCAGCCTCCCACCTTTTTTTTCTGTGATCGAAGCTCCCACCAGACAAAAGTTAAAACTTCGTCCTTCAAAAATGTAGTGATTTTGCCACAGAGTTATTGTAAAAGCCGTGATATTATAATTTCACAAGTGGTATAATAATTCATAATTGCACGGCTTTTGCAATAACCCTATGACAATTATATACTTTTGGACCCACAGACCTGCAAAAGTGGTGGTCTGAACCAAGACCTAGTTAGGGGATGATTTAGGTATGTTTGGTGAAAACAGGCATAATAATAATGTCAGTTTTGGTCGTCATGTATCGATTGAATGAATAATCATGGAATACCGTTGCCGCGAGGTCTCAGTTCGGGGCGAACCACTAGTTATTTTTGTTTGGTAATAAAAGTATGGTGTTTTGAATTAAAAAGTAATATCCTGCCCCCCGATTGTCTAAAAGTTGCCGATCAAAATCTTATTCATTTCATGGCATTAACATCAAAGTAAAATAAACCTTAACAGGATTAAATTAGAGCTCAATTTCGTGTATGCATTCTCATACGTTTAGGTATGTACGATACACTCCATAACGCTCCATGTAAGAATCGGTTGTACTGAATTTGTGACTTTAAATCAATAAAGTCAAGGAATATTTTACTTTGACGCTAATGCCATGAAATGAATTAGATTTTGATCGGCAATTTTTAGATAATCGCACCTCTGAATAAAATTTTAGGCTTTTTAAAAAACTTTTCCATTATTTTCTATAATAGTTTGAGAACCACAGCATGTAGGAAATATAAACAAGATATCCTCGCAAATAAAATCATTAGTTTACATTCATTCAAGTATAATATTAAAAAGCATTAATTACATAATAAATACATTTATGATTCTTCATTGACCCAATCGATGTTCAGGTTAAATTGACCCTTTTCTAAATCGCAAGCCACTTGGTAGCTCCATCTGTCGCAACCGCTTACGACTTTCGATGTTTTCTGAAACAAATAAGATTAAGTTTAGATATATTTTTTGGTTTAAGAGGAAACGCGGGCGGCAGTTTGGCTTTGTTTAAGCTATTGCATAGCTTTTATCGCGGGCTTTGAACTAGGACAAACAGTTTGAGCGCGGCGACCGAATCAAGAAATTCCGTAAAAAACCTAACACCGTCGTTCAGTAAGCGTAAGCGTTCAACATTTTAGAGGTTCTCAAGTAGCTCTATTTGGCGCAGTGGGCGAGCGGCCGCTTTCTTTGTATGATGTCGCATGTTCGAATCTCACTCGCGAAGTAGTGGCAGTTCGCTTTTCTTGTTTGTTTGTTTTTTTTTTTGCATAATTTTTATTATGCAAAAAAAAAAATTGCATAATAGTAGTTTATGCAACTGTCATATAATGAAGAACGTGTTATATGCAGTTGCATACACTACTTTATCTTCACTAATGCAATTTATCAAACAACAAGAGTAAAAGCTGACAATAGTTTATTTATAATAATTGTTCAAATTTTGGATGGTACAATTTTGAAAGTTAATGTTAATTATTGATCCAGCAGCTGTAGCGGCCGCGGGGCAAGCAGTAGAGCTCGTAGACGGAGTCGGAATATTTTTAACTTTTAATTTGTATTTTAAAAACAAAACACATTGCGAAACATTAAATTCACGCGTACGTGTATTGTCACAGTGAACTTGCCGCCATTAAAATCTAACCAATGAGAGCGCAGGTGCGCGCGCAGGGCCAATCAGGAGCGAGCGCGCGCTGTTCGTTTTTTATTTAATTGGCACAAGATCTTACCAAAGAGTTTTGTGTATGTAAGTTTAGTAGTTTCGACGAAGTTTTCACGTATAACCCAACTGTTTTCAAAAGCCAGCCTAATATCAAAATTTTATACAACTTGTATGAGGATTTTGACATAAGGCTCGCCAGGTTAATTGGTCGCGTTTTATTGATGTTATAATGAGATTTTACGATATCGATGTGGATATTATACCATCATGTGAAATTGCTTAAATTGAGTGTTTTGTTATCTGCGCTATAAAAGTAGTAATTATAAGTCAAGTATTGGAAACATAAGTAGAATGTTATAACATTAGTGTAGATAAATATTATGATTGCATAAGTTGATAAAAATGCTATGCAAATAGCTTTACCGCGGCAGCCCCCGAGTGCCACTTAATTTTCCTTTTTTTAAAACACTAGCTGATGCCCGCGACTTCGTCCGCGCGGATTTAGTTTTTAAAATCCCGCGTCACTCTTTGATTTTCCGAAAGTAAAATGTAGCCTATTTCACCCTCCAGGTACTCAACTATACCCATGCAAAAAATCACGTTGATCCGTAGCTTTTTTGCAGCGTGATTGAAAGATAAACCAACATAACAACACACTTTCGCATTTATAATATTAGTAAAGAAGAATTAATACTACGATACGAATGTAACCAACGTTTGTATCTACTATCATATATATCTAGAGAATAATGAGTACTTTAATCATGTAGTACTTAATTTTTATGTTTCATCAAGTTTTCTCAGCACACGCCAAATAAAAACATTTTGCTACTTTGGGTTACATTATAGCAATTTTCTAACGGATCTCCAATTTTTTTTAAAATAAATTACAGCCTATGTTACTTCCTGATAATTTAGCTATCTATTGGTGAAAGATTGGTTAAAATCGGTCCAGTAGTTTAAGAGCCTATTCGGTACAAACTAAAAGTCCTTCCCCTGTATAATATTAAGTATAGAAGTATAGATTAGACAAGACTTGGACTTCTACAGTTCTCGGTCTTGCGCCGCCTGTATTCAGCAGCTCCCTGCGACTCGTCTGATGTCAGTCCACCCAGTGAGGTTTCAGCCAACACTGCGCTTCCTAGTCCAATGTCACCAGTCCAGCACCTTGGGACCCCAACGGCCATCAATTCTTCCAAACTATGCCCCGCCATTTCCACTTTAGCTTCGTATTATATTATATATACTTATTATTATCTCTGTAGAGATTATACGAGAAAAGGGGTAGGCAACATTTTCTCGCGTGTGCATGCTAGGCCGACTGGTCAAAGTAATGTTTGTGAACGCGGCCAGAATACTTACAAGTACTTTGACAGCCTGCCTCGTGTGCATGTCCCAGGCAACTCTCTCGCCGACGCCGGGCCACTCCACGGGCCCACAGCTCATTGGTTTACCGCCCACTATCCATACAGCCCACACCACGAAGCCGTTCACCGAGTGACTATCCTCAGTTTCAGAATCACTGAAATTTTTGAAGTGAAAACTTCTTTAGGCACGTTGAGCACTTTTCTGGGTGAGCAAAAAACATGAATTTCGCGGAATCGTCACCGTCACCATCGTCACCTGGAGATTTCAGTAAGCGTTCAACATTCAAACGGAAACTACACGAATGGCTACTGACTCATTGTTTTTACTCAGTAAATGAATTCCTTATCTTCAACGAATGGAAATATGGAGGATAGAAAGTTTACACCTAATATTATGTTATCTGTAGCTTATTTACTGCTGTTTATAAATATTTATATACATTTAATATAGCAATAATGTAATATGGAATATATTGATTGACATTAAGTAATATCTAGATTTAATACTGACGTTACATAATCCACATAATTCTGTATAGGTACCTACATAAATAAATTATCGATAATGACATTTTTTAATTCCTACCTATTTGACATAAATTATTTATTGACATTTTATAAGGTACTCCTAATTATTGTAATTGTATTTTTTGTTTTTGTTTCATAATAGATTATTAATTTCATAATTGTTGCATTTGGCATTTGCTAGTTATCGATGATTTATTTGACGAAAAGTGAAAGATTTCTTCAAAAAACGCATACACTTCTTGACATCTTGCAAATGACATATTACAATAGTGATCAATTAAGAATATAATAAATAAATTTTAGTTGTACCCACCCATACAATATAGAATAGTAATTGATGAATAGTTTAAGTTATGTTTAAGTATGTTGCTACCTGACAATGGTAAACTGTATGATGAGTATATTTGTAAGACCTATATTGTAACAAAGTTTATGCAACTTATATCAAATAAATAAATAAATAAATAAATAAATAAATAAATAGAGATTCTCAAGCAACCTTGTACAGTGCGATCAGCCAGCAGCCGCCTTCCTCACAGTTTAATGTATGATGTCGCAGGTTCGAATTTCCCTCAAGAAACGCGACAGTGCGCTTTTTTTTAATTATTTTTATTTATTTTTATATTTAAGTATTTTATTTTCATTTTATGTTTGTTTTGAATTATTAGCAAATCTAGTTTTCACTTCTATCGGCGGTCCCTATGACTGCAAATTTTTTTTTTTTAATAAAATGGAGCAAGCATCACCTTGACAAGAACATAAATCCCAGAGGAGTGGAATTGGAATGGAATTATTTAAAAATAGCTATAGTGTGACGATCGCAGTCCCCTCTGATTGGCTTTAATTTATGGTGTTCTTACATTGATTCGTTTTGACCAATAGTAGAATACCAGCCAACCAGCGGTGCGATTGTCTAAAGTTATTCCATTGATCGTAATCGTATTCGATGACATTAGCGTCAAACTAAAATAAACCATAACATCGTTGAATTAAAGCTCAATTTCGTGTATGCATTCTTATACGTTTACGTATCAATCAAATATCAGGGTATTTGGCTGATATTTTTTTTAAATATTTAAAATAAAGTTTTGAAATTGTATTATAACAACACAATGCCATATTACTTTTTTTAAATATCTTAACTAGTCTCGGAAATATAGAGCTTTAAAGTTTCCTGTTAGATAAAGAGAGCGCTAGTGACGTGTGACATCACAAGACATTAGCTCCATACACTCTTCATTGGTGATTTCGTATTAGAAAGAGACAGATACAGTCGCAGTAAAACAACTTATAACTTGTTTTTCGACCGATTTATTTTTGTTTTTTATAAAATGTTACTCTTACATATTGTTACATTTCAATTATGTCACTTTGACTACAGTCAAATACCCAATTCCCCAATTATACTCATGCAAGGAAACTGCGTGATTCAAATATAAACCAACAAAAAACACACTTTCACTTAAATAATACATAATACAAGGATGAAACTTACACAATCGGATTCGTGCCATCACTCGCGTAGGTAACTTTCAAGTCTTTCAAATGTATGTCGATCAGTCTCCGAGGCGCGCCGCGACACCGACAAGGGTACTCCCACAATGGCTGCGCTTCTATTTCCGCATCGCTTATTACACGAGAACTCTGGAAAAAAAATATTTTTAAGAAAGTTAAAAAAAGTCAAATTATTTTTAAAGTGTAGGTTAAATCCGTACTCCTTACTATCATTATAAATGCGAAAGTGTTTGTTTCTTGGTTTTTCCTTCAATCCCGCAGCAACAGGGCAACGGATCGACGTGATTTTTTGTTTGGGACAGTTGAGGAATGACATAGGCTTCTTTTTATCCCAGAAAAAGGTTCCAGAAGAATTTTAACTCCACGCGGACGAAGTCACGGACTAAAGTTAGTAGTTTAATAATAAACAGAATATAAAAATCTGCTTTCAATGACAAACAAATTGTAAAACGCGAAGTGGAGGGTGGTGCATTATTCCAGCACCTATAGTATTTAGTTGTAGTATATTATTATTAGAGGGGGAAGGTTTTTATATACACTGCCATATCCCTTCTGAGTTAGCCTGTTACCATCTTATACTGCATCGTCACTTACCATCAGGTGAGATTGCAGTCAAGGGCTATCTAGTGAATAAAAAATCTAGAATAGCCCTCGCCTGAAAAATATTAAGCAATAATTACCTCAACTAAACTATCAAATATAGACATGTCAATGCCTTCGCACATTCCAAGTGGCACCCTTATTTTGTGCAAATCTTGAAATTCCACAGGCATCGCCCAAAACTCACAGCTTTCAGGGAGAACTGTCACAGAATCCTTTAATTTACTTCTATACTTATACAAAAGGTATGCTACTTTCAAATTCTCCCAAGGCAATATTGCACTACTGAAATTAGGATCGCAAACAACATTTGTCACTTTCTCCAAAACTTCATCTGTAACTTCAGAGAGTACAATCGCATTTTCTATATCATTCTCTTTGATGTAGTCATTCAAAATTCCGACATTCAGATTCATATTTTCTACAATATAAACCGTTTTAGCTCCCATTTTCGCTGCAGCTAAACCGAGAAAACTACTGCCGTTCAAGTTTAAAACAACAGCATCCTTGACCAAATCCTCTTTTACTTGAGCTAACAGTTTTTTGCTACGTTTTCCATCATTCAAGTACGATACATGTGTCCTGGATATAGACATGTGTACACCACACTCACAAACAGGTCGTTTATAATGTTTATGCTTGGTTTTCTCGTCTTCTAAGTAAAACCAGAGAGAATATTCATCTTGACATGACACTAATGTTACTTCTGAATCTTTTTGTATGGTTAGTTCTTGTGGAAGATAGTAGACTGCTTGCATCCAGTGATCTCGCCAAGGAATAGAATCTTGCGGTCTCTCTGATGACAGGTCAGCATCAGGATGTGTCCACCAAGGTGCACAACTGAGGCATATTTTACCTAAATACAAATTTAATTATGTGGTTCAATAATTATAAAATGCAATTAGAAACTGAATTCATGCAACTGTCGATTGGCTCTTCAGTGGGGATTGAAAGGTGTCTAATGGCCTTTTTCACCAACTTTAACCAACAAAGTTGATGTTTTGACAATTTTTATATTGCCAATCGGATAAAGTTTGCTTGAAGGTGATGTAACAGGCAGTAAATCTAGTTCCTAGTAAATCCTTATAATAAAAGGGAAATTAATTGTTAATTTAGTTTAATAATTAAGAGATTCTGTACAACAGCCACAAAGTCATTACTTAGTATAAAATAATGTTATATTAATTTATACTATTATTAATTTAATTTTAAAATTTATTATACAAGCACTTAGGACTTGGTTAGTAGATGAAGATGTTAAATTCAAATTCAAATTTATTTATTTCACGTAGGCCACCCTGTGGCTCTTATGACACATCAAGACTCTACCACCGGTTCGGAAAGCGGATTCTGCTGAGAAGAGCCAGCAAGAAACTCAGCAGTTGCTCTTTTCAAAATAATAATTTTACAATATTATTATGTAGCTATTACATTGTAATAAGATTTTATTCTATCTTGTGGGCAGCTGGATGCCAAGCCGATTTAACCCATGCAACTTTGTTAGAATAGAATAGAATATTTCCACAATGAGGGGAAGTTCCAAAAATGCGTATATGTTAAGACCAGCACCAGGTTAAACAATCATAATAATTTTTTATGTAATTTTTCAACTTGCTTTGAGGCTTGCCAACCTCAAGGCTTGCATTCAGGAATCAAGTGGCTTTGGGTAACAATATTGTAGGACCTGCTCTAAGTCTATGCCTTAAATAAATTAACTACTAACCTTCAGGATCCATATTAAGCTCCCACCACATGAACACTATCTGTGCTCTTCCAGTGTTTGCCACAGTGAACTCTTGTTTGACAGTCTTCTTCATGTCTATGGGTGAGCCCCCAGACCAGTCATAATAGAATACAGGGATCTGGTCCGATAGCTCCCTGAACGCATGCCTAGGTAACTGCGACAGCTGGACATCGTGGACTGCGGCCGAGCCGGCACAATCCTTCATCTGGATAATATTAATATAAAAAATTATTTTCAAAAAATCTACTTCAAACACCCGCGCCACTCCAAAGTATACATATAAATTATACTTATAATAATATAAATTATATAGTATAGTTAATTATATAGTATAATTATATATTGGTGATTTTTTTTAAAAACCGTTCGTCTGATCTCAATAAAATTTGTATGGGACCACCTGGGAAGTATGTCCCCTTTCAAACAAAAAAAGAATTTTCCAAATCGGTTCAGGCGTCTTCAGGAAAAGAGATTCAGACGAATTGATAACCTCCTCCTTTTTTAAAGTTGGTTAAAAAGTATTTTTCTCTCTAAAAATATAGTAAGTAATTCAATTGTTTTCAATTTATCCCACAAAATTCAGTTCTTATTTAAAGGCAATTTATATTATAGAAAAAAAAATACCGGCCAAGTGAGAGTCGAATTCGCGCACTGAGGGTTCCGTACAAACTTTTAGATGGCGGTTAATTTACCAACTGCAAATCCTTACCAATATTATATAGTGTGTTTGTTCGTTGGTTTGTCCTTCAATCATGCTGTAACAGAGCTACGGATCGACGGGATTTTTTGCATGGGTATAGTCGAGGACCCGGAGACTGGAGAGTGACATAACCTACTTTTTATCCCGGAAAATCAAAGAGTTCCCCTAGGATTTTAAAAGCGAAATCCACGCGGACGAAGTCGCGGGTAGCGGGTAGTAAGTTTATAATCGTAAAAAGAAATCTTTTTTTGTGATGCACCTACAAAACGGTTTTCGGATTTTTTCCTTTACTAGTGTTACATGACATTGCTTCACGCCAAATTTCATGATTCTTGGTCAACGGGAACATTGTGACAGTGATAGAGATAATTTAAAACCTGTCTATTGAGTTTAGAAATTCTACCTTAAAATCTCTAAATTATGAATGACAAATTGTAAGAAGTATCTTTTCTCAATAAATTCTCATATTATTGTTTTCTTTTTGACTACTGAGTACTAGTGCTAAGGTAATCTGAATTGCTAAGAATACAAATTACCTTTTGAGGAGTCTTCAATATAACTTCCAGATCCTCATTAGCAAGATCATTAAGTTTGTTCCATTTCTGCAATGTGGGGCATTCCACAACTTGTGCATAGATAACAGCAGAGTCAGGGACCACAACACAGTCTTCTTCCAAGAGGAATTTGTGTGCATGAGAAAATGTTGACAGAGCCCCTATAAGAAAATTTTCAAATTCTTTTTAGGTGCATAGATGCTTGGCACAATTAGTTGAGGAAAGTATTAGTCTACTTTTAAATATTCAGATGCACACAATTTGGGTGTTGTATATTATGTGTAATCTTCTTATAAATATATAAAAGGAAAAGGTGACTGACTGACTGACTGATCTATCAAGGCACAGCTCAAACCACTGGACGGATCAGGCTGAAATTTGGCATGTAGATAGCTATTATGATGTAGGCATCTGCTAAGAAAGGATTTTTGAAAATTCAACCCCTAAGAAGGTAAAATAGGGGTTTCAAAAATAGAACTTAACATGAGCGAAGCCCCAGGTTAAAGCTCATCTAGACCATTAGGAGTATTTTAGTTCAATAATCCTCTTTGTCACACTTATGAAAAAGAAAGCTTTTCCTAGCAGTAGGAAATTACTTGCTATAATGTAATGAAGGGCCTAGGGAGCCCACTTTATTACCCTAAGAATATCCCTACCAATAAGTGAATAATGGAAGACAACACCACCTACTTGCCTTTACACAAGTTTAAGAAATCAGTTAAAACTAATCTCATGAAAAAAGCATATTATGCACAATAATTCGTTCCAGCGATTCATGAGACAGCAGGTGGTAATTAAACTATTCTATTGAATTGTAAACTTGTTTTGAAAAGAGCAACTGCCGAGTTTCTTGCTGGTTCTTCTCGGCAGGAACAGCATTCTGAACCAGTGGTAGACTCATCGACGATTCAAAAGCACTTGTAAAAAAGTCTATTTGAATAAAAACATTTCTATTCTATTCTACCCTCAGAAATGAGGAATACAACACAGAAATAGTGAAATTAATCATATAGTTAAAAAGTAATACCTTCACCAATTAATTCAGTGTCAAAGACTTCAGTCACTAATATATTTGCCTTTTCCTTCATATCCCCATCCTCCCCCACTGTCAAATCGGTCGACCTCTTTGGTATGACAGTGATTTTATCTGCCACACCATTCATCTGGAGGATCTTCAAACAGCATTCTGCCATGGGTTTAAATGCCTCGCAGGCTGTGATTGTGTCTGCGCCACATCTTGCTGCCATGATTGAGAGCAAACCTGTGCCAGTACCTTGAAATAAAAATAAACATAAATAAGTACAGTACCCGGCGATATATATTGCACATCGGCCTTTGGAATAAAACGCTATTTCTATTCTATTGCAAGGAAAGCTAGCCAGAAATTCCCGTAGTAATTACTGAAATCTCTTCACAATCGGCGAGCACATCACGTAACATATATTAAAAAAATGCAGTCGAACTGTGAATAGAATAGAATAGCGTTTTATTCCAAAGGCCGATGTGCAATATATATCGCCGGGTACTGTATGTATTATTTTATTTAACAAGCAAACTGTATATGCCCCTCCAACCCTCACTCCTAGCTTACTTTTTAACTGCCAAATAAAAAAATACCTATATCTAAGACATTAGCCTTCCTCCCAGCATCATGCATCTTTTCTATTGCTAGCTGCAGAGCCCTATGGTATTTCTTATTTCTCTCTGTATCGTGTAGCATATCTGCAAACGCCGACCGGGCGATCTCTTGGTGGAAATCGTAATTTTCGTGCTGCACGTCCCATTCTGTACCGCCAGTAATAGGATTTCTCTTCTGAGTGAATACTTGCATTTTGGATGTAGTTGCAGTACTTTCCAATCTAAAATGACTAAAATGCAAAAATTTTAATGGATCGAGGTCTCATAGAAAATAGTAAACACAAGACCCGAGAGGTTAGAATGAAACTTACCTCAATAAGAAAAAACTACGGATTCTTTGATAAAATGTAATGCGCATCTACACTTGAATTACATAATAAAGTCCAATTAAAATTTTAATTTATTTTTATTCTTCGTGAGTTGATTCAAAAAAAATTGAAAATTTGAAATAAAAAATTGTACCAAAGACCAGCCCCTCCTTTCTCTCTAATAATAATAGTTGGTAGTTATCCAGTTTTCCTGTCCCTATCATACTCATATTGGTGCCAAGCGTTCTCGCTCTATTTCACACTACCAAAAGTTCGCATTTATCGTCATTTCCTGCCTACGTAAAGTTTCCGGTGCTAAGTTTAACATTATCCGTGCCTTTAAATCTTTTAGTTTCTAATATTAAAATTTACTGTATAAAATTAGGAATTGATTACTTATTTAAGGTGTGTATAAATAATGTAGTTTTTAACAAAAGAAATCTCAAGTTAACAATTGATAAAGCTTAATATTTTCTGTACTTTCACTATCGTAAAAGTTATGATTAATGAACGAAAATAATACTATTATCCGTTTTGTAGGTTCTTCCCGGTACTTCCAATTTTAAAGCCGTAGGTACATATATTCTTTTCTATTATGAAAATTCTCGACAAATGGCGGCAGCGGAACGGTGTTTTTTATCAGGATATCATTTTTATTACTTTCTATCCCCTATTTCCATTCTCAATTTTAAGTTCCTTGTGTTTCATCTAGATAGTTATATGGTCTGATTTGTGCTGTGCCTTATCACACGTTATTTTGTGCAAATAAAATGTGCCTTCAGTGCGAGTGCTAAACTTTTTCATCCAGGATGCGGTCATGTTGTGTCCCTAAATGTTATAACAAAGTAAATTTACACAGAATACCGTTTACTTGTCCCGACAGATGGAAGGTATGGTTGGATATTTGCCCATTTTTGAGTAACTTCTCCCGGACGCAATTAGAAAATATTAGAATTTGTCGTAGTCATTTCAAACCAGAGCACATTAATAATAATTTAAGATTAACTTCAGATGCAATTCCTTCATTAAATCTACCTCTAAATGAACAATCACTTCACAATCAATCGTCAAATCTTAAATATCTTGAGATATCTCCGCTTGTTCCCGAGGGCGGTATCTTTAACATCGTTAAAGTTACCAGCCATATCCCAATTGCGTCCAGGCATATAGACCAAATTACACATGGAGATTCATCTTCCTCTTCGGTTTTGACATCTAATGCATCAATCGTCGTTGGGGTCACAAGGTGCGGGAGTGACGACCCCGCACCGAGAAGGGCAGACCCCCAACCAGGTGGACCGACGACATCAAACGAGTCGCAGGGAGCCGCTGGATTCAGGTGGCGCAAGACCGAGACCTGTGGAAGTCCATGCAAGAGACCTTTGTCCAACAGTGGACGTCTATCGGTTGATAAAGAAGAAGAGAAAAATGTAGAACATCTCTCAACAATAGATATCATTCAGACCTCGCAGTCGAGGCTGAACTCATGCAATGCTATGCTCATTGATGATGATATTCCAAGTACATCTTGTAACTTACTACTGAGTCCCACTGATTGTATCCCAAGTACATCTTGTAACTCGCAACAGAGTCCCATTCCATCAAAAACCATACCTTCCAATGAGACATCTTGTTTGGATCAGACCACCCCAAAACGTAAAAGATCATATAGCCATGCTATAAGATCATATAAAAATACAAAAATTCGCGAAATACGAATACGAAAGAAGGCAGAACTAACCCCACGCAAGCAAAAGATGTATCAGCAATGTCAAACATTACGCTTGAAGCTGAAATCATTAAGTACTAGATATAAAAAATTAAAATCAAAGTTTCAGTCTTTTTATTATAAATATAAAATGTTTATTAAAAAGTATCCACTTTTAAGTAATTTTGGCAAATTATTAGTAGATTCACAGTTGAGATTGTCAGGTGTAAAGCCTAAAGGAGTGAGATACACTATTGATGAAAAAGTTTTTGCACTCTCACTGTATAAATTAAGTCCAAAATGTTATAGATTTTTACAGAAGTGTAATGTTAAATTACCAGCTAAATCTACCATATCTTCTATATTAACCAATGTCCCACTAAGACCAGGTATTAATGATTTTATATTCCAACATTTGGCAGATGCTGCGAAGACCAAAAATACTATGGGCTTGCAATGTACGCTACTCTTTGATGAAATGGCCATTAACAAAAACTTGTTTTTCAATTTCCATACTGGTGTTATTGAAGGTTTCGAGGATCTAGGAGGTGGTGAACGCACTCATAATGTTGCTGACAAAGCTTTAGTTTTCATGTTGCGTGGAATATTTTCACCTTGGAAAATACCCATTGCATTTTATTTTGTTCGTGATGGTATTAAAACCATGTCTCTAAAAAAGATACTTAAAGAGATTATTGCTGAAGTTCTTAAAACTGGGTTTGATTTGAGAGTAACTGTGTCTGATCAAGGCTCTGCCAATGTTGCTGCAATAAATTCGTTAATATCTGAGACACGTGAAAATTTACTTAGAACTGGTCATAATGATCCTCACGTTATTCATTATGAAATCAATAATAAGAAAATTTATCATATGTATGATGCACCCCACTTGCTGAAATGTTTTCGAAACAATTTTCAGAAAAAGGATCTGCTCATCGGCAACAAGCGCGCTCAGTGGGATTACGTTGAGAGGCTGTATGCTATTGATGGGATCCACGGTGTTGCCAAGTCTACCAAACTCACCGACAAACACATAAAACCTTCTTCTTATGACAAGATGAAGGTAAGTGTACATTTTATAGAATATAATAATAATATTCTCCCGACTGAATCCAGTCACGGCGGCTAACCTCGCTCAGAGAGTAGCCATATTGTAGGAGTATTATAGTACAAGTGTGTGCACAAAAACAGGCGCACTCTATTCCCTCAGTCTCATAGTCCAATGGGATGGAAAGTCTGAAACAACCAGAGAGATAAGGTGCAGGATTGACGGCTTTACGTGCTGTCTGAGGCACAGAGTGACTCACCGCCAACTTCCTTCCTCCTCCAACTTGGTATTTTGGCTCTTGATTAAAAATAAATAAGTAGGTATATTACATTTTTTGAAAATGTTACCCCCAAAGGGATAAAATAGGGGTTGATAGTTTGTATAAAAGTCCGTCAATTTTTAAGTTCTGCCTATGAAACTTTGTATTTGGGCTTTCGATTAAAAACAAAGAAGTAAATCTTTCAAAGTTTCTTTAAATTGTAGCGCAAAAGGGGTTGAATGATTTCATGATAGTCCTTCATATTCAAGTTATGTATATGAAACTTGGTATTTTGGCTCTTGATTAAAAATAAAGAAGTGGGTAATCACATTTTTTGAAAATTTCATCCTCAAAGGGATAGAATAGGGGTTGAAAGTTTTTATGAAAGTTCGTCATTTTTTAAGTTCTATCTATGAAACTTTGTATTTGGGCTTTCGATTAAAAACGTAGAAGTAAATCTTTCACAGTTTCTTAAAATTCTAGCCCAAAAGGGGTTATACAGGGGTTGAATGTTTGTATGATAGTCCTTCATATTCAAGTTATTTTTCAAGCTATGTGTATGAAACTTGGTATTTGGGCTCTTGATTAAAAAAAAAGAAGTAGGTATATTACATTTTTTGAAAATAATACCTCAAAGGGATAAAATAGGGGTTGATAGTTTGTATGAAAGTCTGTCATTTTTTAAGTTCTACCTATGAAAATTTGTATTTGGGCTTTCGATTAAAAACAAAGAAGTAAATCTTTCAAAGTTTCTTTAAATTGTAGCGCAAAAGGGGTTGAATGATTTTATGATAGTCCTTCATATTCAAGTTATGTATATGAAACTTGGTATTTTGGCTCTTGATTAAAAATAAAGAAGTGGGTAATCACATTTTTTGAAAATTTCATCCTCAAAGGGATAGAATAGGGGTTGAAAGTTTTTATGAAAGTTCGTCATTTTTTAAGTTCTATCTATGAAACTTTGTATTTGGGCTTTCGATTAAAAACGAAGAAGTAAATCTTTCACAGTTTCTTAAAATTCTAGCCCAAAAGGGGTTATACAGGGGTTGAATGTTTGTATGATAGTCCTTCATATTCAAGTTATTTTTCAAGCTATGTGTATGAAACTTGGTATTTGGGCTCTTGATTAAAAAAAAAGAAGTAGGTATATTACATTTTTTGAAAATAATACCTCAAAGGGATAAAATAGGGGTTGATAGTTTGTATGAAAGTCTGTCATTTTTTAAGTTCTACCTATGAAAATTTGTATTTGGGCTTTCGATTAAAAACAAAGAAGTAAATCTTTCAAAGTTTCTTTAAATTGTAGCGCAAAAGGGGTTGAATGATTTTATGATAGTCCTTCATATTCAAGTTATGTATATGAAACTTGGTATTTTGGCTCTTGATTAAAAATAAAGAAGTGGGTAATCACATTTTTTGAAAATTTCATCCTCAAAGGGATAGAATAGGGGTTGAAAGTTTTTATGAAAGTTCGTCATTTTTTAAGTTCTATCTATGAAACTTTGTATTTGGGCTTTCGATTAAAAACGAAGAAGTAAATCTTTCACAGTTTCTTAAAATTCTAGCACAAAAGGGGTTATACAGGGGTTGAATGTTTGTATGACAGTCCTTCATATTCAAGCTATTTTTCAAGCTATGTGTATGAAACTTGGTATTTTGGTATTACATTTGGTATTTACATTTATTCTGTAAAAATGACTAGCAATTTGAATTTTTCAGGTCGTGTATGCTGCGCAAGTTTTCAGTAGGGCGGTTTCGGGAGTTTTACACAACCAGATGAAGACATATGAACATCTTCAAATAGTTCATAATTATAGTGTACCATTTGTGAACATTGATAATGGCTATTTCACTGCCGAGATCCTTATGTTCATTAATGATTTGTTTGACAGCTTGAATTGTTCTGGTCATTCAAGTGTTAATTTACGTAATGCTTTGTCTTTAAATTCAGTCCACTTAGAGTTTTGGAACGAAGCCTTGAAGAAGCTAGAATCAATGAAATTTGATGCTTCAGACTCAAGAGAATGTAAGCCACTGTCGTTACGTAACTTTATTCATGACATTAAAACCATTAAACACCTTTGGTCAGAACTAAGATTGATTCCGGGAGTTAAATTTTTGAGTTTGAAGCGTTTAAACCAGGATCCCCTCGAAAACTTTTTTGGACAAATTCGAGGACAGGGTGGATGTAGCACACATCCAGACTGTCAACAATTTGTTGCCTTGTATAAGACATTGCTCATTAATGAGATATCAACTGGTAAATCTTTATATGCAAATTGCACCCCTGATGATGATAAAATGCTGGGAACTCTAAAAAATTTAATTATCAAACGAAATCGAAATATCAATGACATTCTCCATAGTTCGGATGCTCAAAATTTTATTTTCATTGAAGAAAGTATTCCATCCGAAAATACTTTCCAAACCCACGCTGTGTCATACATTGCTGGTGCAGTTTGCCGTTATTTACTACCCAGACTAGATTGTGCGCAATGTCAACATTGTAAAAATGCACTGTTATCTAATGAAATTGAACCATTTCATTCTTTAATATCAATTAAAGAATATGATAATAGTAAAAGAAAATTGTATTATCCATCAGGTAATCTGTCGGCTTTAGTATGGCACTACATTTATATTATCGAACGGACCTTGCCAAAACTCTGTAAAGTTTACATCTACACAGATATTATTAAACAATTTGACAATCTCGATACATCTTGGTATACTTGTCGTGAACACAAATCTGATTTTTTGAAGGCGTTTGGATTGTTTGTTACAAGAATGCAAGTTAGACAATGGTGCATTAATTTTAATAGACGAATTCACAATGTAGATTCAAGGAAAAAGGGAGCAGAAATGGAAAATTTGATTGCAACCAAAGTTTCCAAAGGTGGCAGTTATAGATCAGTGCGACGTCAAAGTAGTTAACATTGTTGTAACCTAAAATAGGTAGAAGTAAGAAACATTAATTTTCTTTTTATTAACCGATTTCAAAAAAGGAGGAGGTTCTCAATTCGTCGGAATCTTTTTTTAATTTATTTTATGTACGTAGAGAATTAAGACGCCTGAACCGATTTGAATTTTTTTTTAATAATTTCAAAGGGTATAAATTCCCAGGTTCCCATAAATTTTATCGAAATCGGTCAAGTGGTTTTTAAAAAATCAACAATAAATTATACACCTACTTTGTATAGTGGCGCGAGAGTTTGAGTCGGTTATTTAAAAAGAATTTTTTATAATAAATTATAACCATTGTTTGTGCTTTAATGTTTGCATTTCTGTGCTCATCTCATTTATTTTCACTGTGTAAGAAGTATTGTGTTCTCTGTATCAACATTATATTTGTATTTGTTATATTTAGATAATAACACTACTTGACCCAGCTTTTTCAAAGGTTTTCAAAATCAGTTCTGATTTGACGAAATTACGTGTTACCTACATCGACACAAATTTTCATCCCCTATTGCGCGCGAAACCTACTGTTTTTCAGGATATCAAAGTCAATGTTTAGTTTTAGTCCTCTTTGTCCCGGGGACAAATTATTAGACTTTTTAATTGCAAACAATTTTAACCAAAACTTCACAATTTTGTCGATAGATGGCGCTGTCACCAAAACTTGTCATTAACATTAATTTTATAAAAAAATAAATATGTAGTAGGTAACTTTACTAATCATTAGAAATAAATCCTTAGCATATTTTATTGAAATCGATTCCGTGGTTTTAGACTACGGAGTATCTGACAGCCTGACAGACTTATTCAGTATGAATACCATCCACAATAAAATAGTAGTTTCCAATTTTTAATATTATGTTATCGTAGGGAAATATAAAGTTAATTAATGTAGATACAATTAATGAAGGGTAGGTTTTAAATATACATTTGTATGTCAAAACCCGTTTAAAGTCATTTTATTTTAGTATTTTCTCTTGCGATCAACAATTAGAATGAATTTTATTGATCACTCATGAAATTGACACATTGACATTGATTTCAGCAATTGAATCAATAAACAGTACGCAATCTTTTTATTTAATTTGTGCAAAAGTCACAACGGAAATTTATTTCATGAATTTTTCATTAAGTTATAATTACTACGTGTGATACGTTAAATTGTAATTCAGTTAAGTGCTATATTGTATGATACATTGTAATTAGTTGTAAAAAGATTTAGAGAAAACTTTTACGAGTACTTTGCAAAAGGCATGATGACAGAAATATCTATTTCGAAAGAATAAAAAATAATATCTTATATCAGCAAAATAGATAAAATATGTCGTCATAATATTTTATCAAAATTTGAAGATATATTATGTGATGTAACTTTCGCTCTTATCCCTGTTCAATTCAATATGGTGGATTGCTGTATTTTATGGTTTTATTTTATCAAAATAAATATCAATCTCTGTCAAAATAGCCGAATAAATAAATACATTTTTTATATTCCATGAATCCTATTTCCATGGATATAATATTCATAATTTCATTGTTTCTTCGCAACTGTCATCATGCCTATTCATGTTCATGCCTAAATGGACGTAGTTATGCATAAATGTTCCAACCCACAAGTCTGTCGAAATTGAGTTAATAGTACTAAACTGGTTTTATACTAAGAACTTTCCAGTCCTTACATCATTATTCTTTTATTTCCAATGTTCCAACCAACAATGTGTAACACATTTGTAGCAAAAAAAACAATTAAAACTGCATCAATCTGACTGAAAACTTGCTGTGGGTTGGAACATTTTTGCATAACTACGTCCAAATATTATGCTGATTTTTTAATTCAAACAACTGATTTTTACTTAAGTAACTTTTCGTATTTTTATCTTTTTTATGACGTTTAGACCTATTATTTATGTACATATTTAAGACCCACTTATAAATCGCCAAGGGAAATTTAATCAACGAATAAATTTGACGTTTAGACAGATTTTCATTACGAAAAACTGCTAAGCAAAAATCAATGAAGGCAATGGGGCTGTCTTAATTTAAAAAATGCATTTAGTGTAGTATGGATGTATGGATATTGGATTGTGATCGTTACAGTTTATAGAACTGGAAGCACGGGCGCCTTTCCAAAAATATCACGATCGCGATGACTGTCACTATTAGACCATTTCGAGGCGCTAACATAGGATAAACATCTGGAAAACCTATCTATTTGGTATATGTTATATTATGGGCATGGGCGTTTAAATATTTAAAAGGGAAGTCAAATTTATTCCGCGTTTAAATGGAACAACTGCGATGGTGATATTAATATAATGTACTAGACAATATATTTTTAAAAGAGTAACTGTTGAGTTTCTTACCGGATTCTTCTCAACAGAAAACTACATTCCGAACCGGTAGTAGCTTAAAATATGAAAATGAATAAACCAGCTATTCAAAGTAAAAATTTCTTTTATTTTACAACCTTAATTTTTAAATTAGAATTTAGAATCATAGAATACAGAAAAAAAATCGGTAAATATAAAAAAACCGGTACTCGAAAACCGATAAGTACATCACTATAATTATAAACTTACGGTTCACTCCGATGGGCCTATCCCATCCCTAAATAAAATAAAAAGTAACCGCTTCCGGTTCCGCTATGACGTAATTCTGCTTAAGCGATGGACCAATAAGCATCGAGTTCCGCTATTGCTATACATCGTGTTAGAGCAGGACATGCTGGGTTATCAATGAAATTTGCACTAAACATGAATGGATAGAGTCGTTAAATCACGGGAGAGTGAGATGCAAGATAGAAAATGTATAGATGTACCATAGTGAAGGAACACGCACACTAGAATCCTGTTATGATTCTATTTTAGGCTCTATGGAGTTTGACGTCTATATCCTAGTGTTCGTGGTCTATGCCAAAGACTAGGTATTTACAAATCCTTATCTACTTCTCTATGATTAAAAATGTCACAAACAGGGAAGTCGCGCATAAATTCGGTAAGCCCGTCGATTGAGAACGGGTAAGCCTGGTGCACTCAATAGGGTATTTGACTACTTTTAGAAAAATCATCTTAAATTGTTAATAATGCTAAGCTAACAAAACGTATATTTCGGCATAATTTTCAGTATTTTTCATAAAAATCGAGAAATAAATTCAAAAAAATAAATTGCCGTCGAAACGTTCCATTTGCTCTCATGACGTCACAGTTCACATTTCAAACTATGACAATTCCACAGCCCATAGGTGGTGTGAACTGTGACGTCATTCGAAATCACGGAACGTTTTCGATCACGTGACCATGGCCGGAATCATAGCAATTTTATTTAATGTTTTCTAATTAAATAAAACTTCATTTTTTAGTTTTGTCGTATGGAATAATAGCCTAGGCAATGGGGCGGTCTGTTGTATGGAGACCCCCACATCAAATCCTCAGTCGATGAAATTTGGCAGGGTTGTAGTATGGGATGACCCAAAATTTACACAAAAATATCCAAAAAAAAATCCATGCGGAAGTTAGGTATTTATACCTAAAAGTACAAATAGCTCAATATTTTGAAATAAATAATTTCTCCGTCCAATTTTTTTTTACCAAACTAATTATTAGCCTTAATAAGAGGTACTTGATAAAAATCCAAAACTTTTTTCAAACGGAACTGTCACTTTTTAAAGAGGTTTCCTTTTTTGTCCGTAATTTCGACCACAAAATTGCTCAGTCAATTTTTCATTTTTAAATGTCCTTAAAATGTAATTTAGCATAACGTGTAAGAAAATCCAAAAAAAAATCCATACCAGAATCTATTTATCTTACTTCAACTGAAAATTGTTTATAACTCGGTATGAAAAATTTCTCAATCCAATTTTTTTTTTTATCATAGTAGGTAGTCACATTTACACTCCTATCCTAAATATCCAAAAAAAATATCACGAAGAACATTGATATTGAAACAGATTTTTTGAAATCTAAACTGCGTTTTCGCGATAATGCACCTTAATTCTTGAAACATTGGGTATAGTTTAGCGTGCGCGAGCGAAGCGACTTCACAAAATAATATACATGTTCCTACATGCCTTCTACAATGCTAAATATTGAACATAAACGTGTAACTGAACATTAATTTATTTGTACAAGATAAATGAGCTTAAATAAGGGCTCATAAATTATTTTTTTTGTAAGCTTATGTCTAGATAAGTAAATTAAAATAAAAAATTAAGTGGCACTCGGGGACTGCCGCAGTAAAGCTATTGCATAACATTTTTTATCAACTTATGCAATTATAATATTTATACAATTTTTTTTTTGCATAATAAAAATTATGCAAAAAAATAATTAAAAAACAAACAAACAAGAAAAGCGCACTGTCAATTCTTCGCGAGTGAGATTCGAACCTGCGACATCATACACCATACGGCAAAGAAAGCGGCCGCTCGCCCACTGCGCCGAACAAAGCTACTTGTGAACCTCTAAAATGTTGAACGCTTACTGAACGACGGTGTTAGGTTTATTTTCGTTACGGAATTTCTTGATTCGGTCGCCGCGCTCAAACTGTTTGTCCTAGTTCAAAGCCCGCGATAAAAGCTATGCAATAGCTTAAAATTCAATTTTTTTTCATTACTTGGATTTGAGGAAATAAAGGAGGAAATGTATTAAATATATTTTGTTTAAGTACGTATTTGGAACGCCAGAAATTTGCAAACTGTTTAAAGCATAATGCTAGACAGTTCAACTGATATCGACGCTGGAAATTTCAAATGTCGTAAGGGACATTCTGTCGTAAGTACACTTGATTCACCATCGAACTTGAAATTTTTCTTTCTATCGATCTGTATATTTATTTAAAATTTTGATATCTCTTATAATTATAAATAAGGACTGGAGATACGAAATGTAATACTTTGTAGTAAGTAACAAAAAAGTAAAATTTTAGTTAGTATAGATCAAATTTTAGATTATAACTTTCTTGTACAGTACCCGGCGATATATATTGCACATCGGCCATAAAGCCGATGTGAGATATATATCGCCGGTGCAATATATATGCCGATGTGCAATATATATATATATATATAATCATCTATATATATATATATATATATATATATATATATATATATATATGTTGATCCGATTTAAATGAACCAATCAGAGCATAGCAAACGATCGGATTGGCTTAAAGCAGCCGCGACGTTGCCGTTTCGTATCTTGGCCGTACGAACGTTTAAAGTAAAACTGGAGACTGGCCTATGGAGAATGTTTATATTATCTTGCAATTTATGTGAGTATGTAGGTATGTTTAGGTCAAATCTTGCAAGATGAATTACAACCACTTCCCGGCTTCAAATAGAGCTGAAATTTTGTATGTAGATGTAAATCGGATGACAATGCAATATTATTGTGACATGGAGCTGATCTGATGATGGAGCTGAAAGATGGCTACGGGAACTCTGTAATAAAACGACGTAACCCCATCGAATTTGGACTCGTTTGATTCGTCTTGGCAAGTACTCTAGCCCTAGATGATATCCAGGGTCTGATGATGGAGCTGAAAGGTGGTTAAGGGAACTCTGTGATGAAACTACTTAACCCTATTGAGTTTGATCTCGTTTAGTTCGTCTTGATAAGTACTCTGGTCGATGATTTGGGCTCGTTTGATTTGTCTTGGCAGGTACTCTGGTCCTAGATGATATCGAGGGTCTGATCATGAAGTTGAAAGGTGCTTAAGGGAACTCTGTAATGAAACTAGGTAACCCTAACGAGTTTGGGCTCGTTTGATTTGTCTTGACAAGAATTCTGGTCCCAGATAATATGCAGGGTCTGATGATGGAGCTGAAATGTTGTTAAGGGAACTCTGTAATGAAACTATGTAACCCCATCGAGTTTGGGCTCGTTTGATTATAATCTTGACAAGTACTCTGGTCCTAGATGATATTCAAGGTGTAATGATGTAGGTAGCTACTAAAAGCTTGTATTTTAAAAATCATTTTTTTATTTACACATGTTTTAATTTGAATAAATAAGTAATTTAACTATTGATATTGTATAAATGGACTGCTATAATTTGGACATAATATCCATTGACACAGTGATATTTAATACTTTTCAATACTCATATTTAACAATATCTAAATACTTATCCTTATGAACTGTTTTCATTTTATTTTTAACTAGCAAAAAGCTGAGCTTTGTGAGGGCTCGCGTAGTTTTTCTAACGGGTACTATGTTCTGTTGCAACTTGCAGTGATGTTAACTCTTTGGTTTTCAAATTAATACTCAAGTAAAATTATGCAGCAATGTATTTTTCAAATTTGCACACTAATGAATTACTTGAATGCATTAGTGCAAATTAATTGTAAGACCTGATTGTGTTCTTCTAAATAACATTCTTGCAAATATTGTATTCTATTCTAGGTACTCTACTCCACTCTACTCAACTCTACTCCACATTACTCCACTTTTCTCCACTCTACTCTATTCTACTCTACTCTATTCTACTATACTCTACTCTACTCTATTCTATTCAAGCTACAGATTAAACGGATAAAGGAGAGGCCCCACTCCGATTTTTAGCGGCAGTGAACGAGGCGTTTTTATTGCCTTTTGCGTATTTGCGTCTGCTGCGCGATTCCGCGTTTTCGCACTACTTACAGTACTTACAGTACTTATAGTACTTATAGTACTTACAGTACTTAGGCTGCATTTTGAATGACCAAAATGATCATAGCGTAGAAATTAAGTGCCGGATAGAGCAGGCATGCAACGCATTTATGAAGTTGCACCACTTACTCTGCAACCGATCCTTAAAGATCTCGATCTCTACCAGGGTGCACGATGCTATGTTTTTTCGGTTCTTCTGTACGGTGTCGACTTACATGTCATGGACTTTAACTCAAAAGGGGCAGAAGTTTTAAAGACAATAAAGCAACGAAAACTGCAATATTTGGGACATATAATGCGTGGCGATAAGTACAAATTGCTCCAACTAATAATACAGGGGAAGATACAAGGTAGGAGACCCCCTGGAAGAAGACAGACCTCTTGGCTTAAGAATCTCCGGACATGGACTCAGACTGAGTACTCGATCCTTATTTCGGGCAGCTGTGTGTAAGGTCCGAATAGCCAACATGATAGCCGACCTCCGGTAGGAGATGGCACCTCAAGAAGAAGAAGAATGGCTTTTGCGTTTTTATGGCCTTTTGTGACTGCAACGCGTTTTAGCGATTTTTGAATACAAATATTCGGCGATTCTGCGATCCATACAAGACTATAATATTAATATTATAATATTCTTCCTATATTGAATAAGAATACGCTAGTGTCCGTGTATCTGTCTGTCCCATCGTAGCTGCCTAACGAATACACCGATTTTGATGCGGTTTTTCTATTTGAAAGACGTGATCGAGATGGTTCTTAGCTAAGATTTACGAAGATCTGCTCAGGCCTTTGAAACCATCAGCTCATTTCATACTTGATTAAGGGGTCTTACAAGTTTTCACTGGTGCGTTTGATTTGAAATTTGTATACTGTTACTTCGAATTATTTCCTAGGTAACCTTGAGATATCCAACTCCTCAAAAACTTATAGCACAGTACAAGGAGGAGATACAGTAGTTTGACGCCTTTGATCTCGTGGTAAATGCCGCCAACGTCTAATAATGCGCGATGATACCCGTGACTTTATCTGCCTAGGCAGAACCCGTGCAGCATCAGGATTGAGGAGTTGGGTCCTGGAATTTAACTATGTAGTCTTTACTTGGCACCTAAAAAACTATCCATAATCGATAGTTAACAAATAACCATAGTACAGTAGTGGGCAGTAACCCTGCAGCATTAGGATTAAAGCGTTAAAACTAGAATTTTTTGGAGAACCATCTCGCAAAATTTCTGTATCGATTAAAAAAAAAACAAATCGCTTTGGTCGAACCTCTGTATGAAAGTATCCTTATTCTGTGCTTATAGTAGATATACTTAGTGTGTATGGGCACATTAGAATGGTCTCAATCTCAATGAGTAGGTGTAAGATAGATGATTATCGAGGATCTAGGATCGAGCAGGAGGATCTGATGATAGAGCAGAAAACTGGATAACAGGATTTCTGGTACATTCACATTTCGGGGATGTTTTAAATTTTTAATTAAAATTTATACTTGTTCTGTGGTTTTGTTTGCGCTTGCGGCTACGTGACGTATTGTATTATTTTTAATTGTTTTGTTGCTGATCAATGATATATTATTCTACTATTTTAGACACAAAAAAAGCAAAAAAATTGTTTCGCCGCGTTGCACATATTTTTAGGTTTTATTATTTCACTTAATTGTCAAACTATTTAAAAGGGATGGCGCTATAGCGCTATTCACTCGCGGAATGCCGAAAACGTAACTCGATCGCAGCGTTCGATTGCGGAATCGCGCATCGCGCAATCGCGCTGCGAGAGTCCAGCCTCAACGCTGCATCTACTGCCTGCCTACATACAAGCGACGCAAGAGGAGAAGAGGAAGCTGCGAAAGCAATGGCAAAAACTGCGGTGCCAGACCATGAAGACGCGACTGAAACTAGACTGCGCAAAGCACCCAGTCCCGACCCAGTCACCAACGAAACCCTGCGTCACCTACCCCCGCGAATCCTCCGTACCGGGAACTTCCCATCATCGTGGAAGCTCGGCCGAGTCATCCTGATCCCCAAGCCAGGCAAGAACATCATGCTGCCTGGGAGTAACCATCCCATCACTCTTCTGTCGAGTACCTCGAAAGTCTTCGAGAAGCCACGCGACGAACAGTTCGGTTTCCGTGCTGAACACTCCACCACTTTACAAGTGACGAGGGTACTGCACCACCTCGCTACCGCCTACAACAAGCGAGAGCAATCAGTCGCAGAATTCCTCGATATGGAGAAGGCGTTCGATTGCGTCTGGCACGCCGGACTCGTGTAAACGTTTAAACCATAGAACTCAAAATATTTTCAATATTCATAAATCAAATAAAAGCACTATCCTAGGTCAGCAATGATATATTTTGTGTCTTGCAATTACTACGGAACCCTACACTGCGCGTGGCCCGACACGCACTTGGCCAGTTTTTTTATTATTCTGATTCGGCTTCTGGCAGACAGCACTGGTGAAAAGATGGCATCTTTGCTGGTCCTATTGTTATTTGAAACGCATATTAAATACCTAGGTAATACTTACACGTATACCTAAACACAATCACAACTCTTTTTTCGTCCGAGGTTAAAAACTGGTAGGTAGCTACAAAAACCCGCGCAAACTTCTTTCCGCAATAAAATCTGTCAAAGTTTGATCCTCAAGCAGCTAACGCATCTTTCTTAGATTACTCTACTGAAGTAGTCTACTGGGTTCTCTGTTACACGCAGAACGCGACGTTGCCGCTTTGTGTTCGAGTACCTATTCGTCAATTTTGGCTCCGGATCAACTTAGTCTAAGTAAATGTCGGATATAAGTTAAATATATTCTGGATCTAAGAAATCATACTCAGTATGATTTTTTCGACCGTTGATGGATCAACAAATATTGGTCAAATCGCTGATGAGTATATTGAAAACCTGTAAGTGCAAATCCACCGACTTCACACGCGCATCAAGGACGGATCAAAGTATATCAATTTGCGCGACGCAGAGCTGAGTAAACACGTAAAATAGGTGGATCAACATTTGTTCTAACTTCTCACTGGATCAACATTTACCGTGAAAGGATGATTATATATATATATATATATATATATATATATATATATAGATACCTTCACGGTAAATGTTGATCAGACGCGACTTCACGCGAGCACTTTGTTGATCCAAAAATGTATGTTGATCCGGCGCCTTTTGTTGATCCAATATGCATCATTGGTAACTAATGTGGATCCGACCGGATCAACATCTACACTCACGGAACTTCTTACTAGCGTTCGCCGAAGTTGATCCGATATACAAATCCACCTTGCGATAGTTACGGAAAATGTTGATCCGATTTAAATGAGCCAATCAGAGCATAGCAAACGATCGGATTGGCTTAAAGCAGCCGCGACGTTGCCGTTTCGTATCTTGGCCGTACGAACGTTTAAAGTAAAACTGGAGACTGGCCTATTGAGAATGTTTCCACAAGCTTATATTATTATATTATCTTGCAATTTATGTGAGTATGTAGGTATGTTTAGGTCAAATCTTGAATTACAACCACTTCCCGGCTTCCAATAGAGCTGAAATTTTGTATGTAGATGTAAATCGGATGACAATGCAATATTATTGTGACATGGAGCTGATCTGATGATGGAGCTGAAAGATGGCTACGGGAACTCTGTAATAAAACGACGTAACCCCATCGAATTTGGACTCGTATGATTCGTCTTGGCAAGTACTCTGGCCCTAGATGATATCCAGGGTCTGATGATGGAGCTGAAAGGTGGTTAAGGGAACTCTGTGATGAAACTATGTAACCCTATTGAGTTTGATCTCGTTTAGTTCGTCTTGATAAGTACTCTGGTCGATGATTTGGGCTCGTTTGATTTGTCTTGGCAGGTACTCTGGTCCTAGATGATATCGAGGGTCTGATCATGAAGTTGAAAGGTGCTTAAGGGAACTCTGTAATGAAACTAGGTAACCCTATCGAGTTTGGGCTCGTTTGATTAATCTTGACAAGTACTCTAGTCCTAGATGATATTCAAGGTGTGATGATGTAGGTAGCTACTAAAAGCTTGTATTTTAAAAATCATTTTTTTTATTTACACATGTTTTAATTTGAATGAATTATGTGAGTTAACTATTGATATTGTATAAATGGACTGCTATAATTTGGACATAATATCCATTGACAAAGTGATATTTAATACTTTTCAATACTCATATTAAACAATATCTAAATACTTATCCTTATTCACTGTTTTCATTTTATTTTTAACTAGCAAAAAACTGAGCTTTGTGAAGGCTCGCGTAGTTTTTCAAACGGGTAATAAGTTCTGTTGCAACTTGCAGTGATGTTAACTCTTTGGTTTTCAAATTAATACTCAAGTAAAATTATGCAGCAATGAATTTTTCAAATTTGCACACTAATGAATTACTTGAATGCATTAGTGCAAATTAATTGTAAGACCTGATTGTGTTCTTCTAAATAACATTCTTGCAAATATTCTATTATATTCTAGGTACAATACAATTTGCCGCTGGATTCAGGCGGCGCAAGACCGAGGTCTGTGGAAGTCCATGCAAGAGACCTTTGTCCAGCAGTGGACGTCTATCGGTTGATAAAGAAGAAGAAGATTCTAGGTACTCTACTCCACTCTACTCAACTCTACTCCATTCTACTCCACTCTACTCCACATTACTCCACTTTTCTCCATTCTACTCTACTCTATTCTACTCTACTCTATTCTATTCTATTCAAGCTACAGATTAAACGGATAAAGGAGAGGCCTGGTAGCATCCAGTGCCCTGTCGAGGTATCGGAGGGATATCTGGGCATCCAATAAAAGGAGACTGTAATCCACTATAATTAAATATATTTCGTGAAGATTTATTAAAACAAGTTTTACAAGATTTGTTACACGCGACAACCGTTCGTAATCAAGTAATTGTCACTTGTCCGTCACTCGTCGGCGTCCTCCCGTCCGCGGCCGTATAACGCGCGAACCGGTTGGTCCGCGCGACCAACTTCAAATTGCCGCTTAATGTCGCTTAACGCGACTGTTAACGCGACTGACTTGTCGCTGACAAGGCCCCACTCCGATTTTTAGCGGCAGTGACCGAGGCGTTTTTATTGCCTTTTGCCACAGAATATAATTATAATAGTACTGCTTTTGCCTATTTGCGTCTGCTGCGCGATTCCGCGTTTTCGCACTACTTACAGTACTTACAGTACTTACAGTACTTACAGTACTTACAGTACTTACAGTACTTACAGTACTTAGGCTGCATAGAGAATGACCAAAATCATCATAGCGTAGAAATTAAGTGCTGGATAGAGCAGGCACGCAACGCATTTATGAAGTTGCGCCACTTACTCTGCAACCGATCCTTAAAGATCTCTACCAGGGTGCACGATGCTATGTTTTTTCGGTTCTTCTGTACGGTGTCGAATCATGGACTTTAACTCAAAATACGAGCAATCGACTAGAGGCATTTGAAATGTGGGTGTATAGAAGAATTCTGAGAATATCATGGACGGATAGAGTTTCCAACGAAAGGGGTTTGCAGATGGTCAACAAAGGGGCAGAAGTTTTAAAGACAATAAAGCAACGAAAACTGCAATATCTGGGAAATATAATGCGTGGCGATAAGTACAAATTGCTCCAACTAATAATACAGGGAAAGATACAAGGTAGGAGACCCCCTGCAAGAAGACAGACCTCTTGGCTTAAGAATCTCCGGACATGGTTCAGACTGAGTACTCGATCCTTATTCCGCGCAGTTGTGTGTAAGGTCCGAATAGCCAACATGATAGCCGACCTCCGGTAGGAGATGGCACCTCAAGAAGAAGAAGAATGGCTTTTGCGTTTTTATGGCCTTTTGTGACTGCAACGCGTTTTAGCGATTTTTGAACACAAATATTCGGCGATTCTGCGATCCATACAAGACTATAATATTAATATTATAATATTCTTCCTATATTGAATAAGAATACGCTAGTGTTCGTGTATCTGTCTGTCCCATTGTAACGAATACACCGATTTTGATGCGGTTTTTCTATTTGAAAGACGTGATCGAGATGGTTCTTAGCTATGATTTACGAAGATCTGCTCAGGCCTTTGAAACCATCAGCTCATTTCATACTTGATTAAGGGGTCTTACAAGTTTTCACTGGTGCGTTTGATTTGAAATTTGTATACTGTTACTTCGAATTATTTCCTAGGTAACCTTGGAAATTCAACTCCTCAGAAACTTATATCTAGCACAGTACAAGGAGGAGATACAGTAGTTTGACGCCTTTGATCTCGTGGTAAATGCCGCCAACGTCTAATAATGCGCGATGATACCCGTGACTTTATCTGCCTAGGCAGAACCCGTGCAGCATCAGGATTGAGGAGTTGGGTCCTGGAATTTAACTATGTAGTCTTTACTTGGCACCTAAAAAACTATCCATAATCGACAGTTAACAAATAACCATAGTACAGTAGTGGGCAGTAACCCTGCAGCTGGCAGCATTAGGATTAAAGCGTTAAAACCAGAATTTTTTGGAGAGCCATCTCGCAAAATTTCTGTATCGATTAAAAAAAAATCAAATCGCTTTCGTCGAACCTCTGTATGAAAGTATCCTTATTCTGTGCTTATTGTAGATATAGTGTGTATGGGGACATTAGAATGGTCTCAATCTCAATGAGTAGGTGTAAGATAGATGATGATTATCGAGGATCTAGGATCGAGCAGGAGGATCTGATGATAGAGCAGAAAACTGAGTAACAGGATTTCTGGTACATTCACATTTTGGGGATGTTTTAAATTTTTAATTTATACTTGTTCTGTGGTTTTGTTTGCGCTTACGGCTACGTGATGTATTGTATTGTTTTTAATTGTTTTGTTGCTGATCAATGATATATTATTCTACTATTTTAGACACAAAAAAAGCAAAAAAGTTGTTTCGCCGCGTGGCACATATTTTTAGGTTTTATTATTTCACTTAATTGCAAAACTATTTAAAAGGGATGGCGCTATAGCGCTATTCACTCGCGGAACGCTGAAAACGTAACTCGATCGCAGCGTTCGATTGCGGAATCGCGCATCGCGCAATCGCACTGCGAGAGTCCACACTCAACGCTGCATCTACTGCCTGCCTACATACAAGCGATGCAAGAGGAGAAGAGGAAGCTGCGAAAGCAATGGCAAAAACTGCGGTGCCAGACCATGAAGACGCGGTTGAACGCTCTGGCCACCAGGATCTCAGATCAGATCTCGCACTGGAGACAGTCGCAGTTGAATCTTGGCACTCCGCCATCGAGCGAGCCGGCGACGACCGGTCCGGCATGCACCGCCTCTGCCGCCAACTCTCCGGGAAGCCGCCTCCGATTAGACCCTCATGACCAGTGACGGAACCCTACGTTACCGCGCCGAGGATCGAGCGGAGATGTTCGCGGATCTGGAGACGGAGTTTACACCCAACCCGACTGCGGATGTGCAGCACGTAGAGACCATCGAGCGACATGTGAAGGACTACTTCGAGTCGCCGATACTACCGACAGAAGACCCCGTCGTGTTCTCCCCCGGACAAGTCCAAAGGATGGTTTGACGAACTAGACTGCGCAAAGCACCCAGTCCCGACCTAGTCACTAACGAAACCCTGCGTCACCTACCCCCGCGAATCCTCCGTACCGGGAACTTCCCATCATCGTGGAAGCTCGGCCGAGTCATCCTGATCCCCAAGCCAGGCAAGAACATCATGCTGCCTGGGAGTAACCATCCCATCACTCTTCTGTCGAGTACCTCGAAAGTCTTCGAGAAGCCACGCGACGAACAGTTCGGTTTCCGTGCCGAACACTCCACCACTTTACAAGTGACGAGGGTACTGCACCACCTCGCTACCGCCTACAACAAGCGAGAGCCGTCAGTCGCAGTATTCCTCGATATAGAGAAGGCGTTCGATTGCGTCTGGCACGCCGGACTCGTGTAAACGTTTAAACCATAGAACTCAAAATATTTTCAATATTCATAAATCAAATAAAAGCACTATCCTATCAGTGGTCAGCATGGTCAGGTCAGCAATGATATATTTTGTGTCTTGCAATTACTACGGAACCCTACACTGCGCGTGGCCCGACACGCACTTGGCCGGTCTTTTTTATTATTCTGATTCGGCTTCTGGCAGACAGCACTGGTGAAAAGATGGCATCTTTGCTGGTCCTATTGTTATTTGAAACGAATATTAAGTTAGGTACACGTATACCTAAACACAATCACAACTCTTTTTTCGTCCGAGGTTAAAAACTGGTAGGTAGCTACAAAAACCCGCGCAAACTTCTTTCCGCAATAAAATCTGTCTAAGTTTGATCCTCAAGCAGCTAACGCATCTTTCTTAAATTACCCTACCGAAGTAGTCTATGCTGGGTTCTCTGTTACACGCAGAACGCGACGTTGCCGCTTTGTGTTCGAGTACCTATTCGTCAATTTTGGCTCCGGATCAACTTAGTCTAAGTAAATATCGCATATAAGTTAAATATATTCTGGATCTAAGAAATCATACTCAGTATGATTTTTTCGACCGTTGATGGATCAACAAATATTGGTCAAATCGCTGATGAGTATATTGAAAACCTGTAAGTGCAAATCCACCGACGTCACACGCGCATCAAGGACGGATCAAAGTATATCAATATGCGCGACGCGGAGCTGAGTAAATACGTCAAATAGGTGGATCAACATTTGTTCTAACTTCTCACTGGATCAACATTTACCGTGAAAGGATGATTATATATATATATATATATATATATATATATATATATATATATATATATATATATATATATATATATATATATATATATATATCTAATTAAAAATTCTTTACGAACTAAAATCTATTTTGGTATTTAAAAATTTTGAATTAACATTGACGTAAGTAGCGACGAATTGATATCGACGCTGGAAATTTCAAATGTCGTAAGGGACATTTTGTCCTAAGTACACTTGATACACCATTGAACTTGAAATTTTATCTCTATCGATCTGTATATTTCAAATTTTGATATCTCTTATAAATAAGGATAAGCCGATGTGAGATATATATCGCCGGTGCAATATATATGCCGATGTGCAATATATATATATATATATATATATAGTAGTACATACAGTACCCGGCGATATATATTGCACATCGGCCTTATGGCCGGGTACTGTAGCTTTTTTTAATGTCGTAATTCATTTCAAACTGTCTGGTTTCTATGCTGTAACGCGTCTACAAAAATTAAAAATTCTTTACGAACTAAAATCTATTTTGGTATTTAAAAATTTTGAATTAACATTGACGTAAGTAGCGACGAATTGATATCGACGCTGGAAATTTCAAATGTCGTAAGGGACATTTTGTCCTAAGTACACTTGATACACCATTGAACTTGAAATTTTATCTCTATCGATCTGTATATTTCAAATTTTGATATCTCTTATAAATAAGGACGATACGAGATGTAATATTTGTAGTAAGTAATAAAAAAAGTAAAATTTTAGATCGTATAGATCAAATTTTAGATTCTGACTTAATAAATATTTTCACGATCGCTTCGCTCGCGAAAATTTCCATTACAGATTGATATTTTAGGTATCAACTATGGAATACATAGCTGCGTTGTACAGCCGTTAATCACTGACCTATATCATTGAGCTCAAGGTACCAACTCCTCAATCCTGATGCTGCTGGGCTTCGGCCCACCAGACTCAGCTAGCCTTAATTAAATCATTGGGTCGTTAAAATAATCTAGGAACTGACACAATATTGTAGAGATTTGTAGGGGCAGCAAAATTTGAATAGCCTACTGGCGGCAAATGTGTAAATCTGGTGTGCGTTGCGCCTCCGTTTGTTTCGACGTTTCTTATATGCCCATCCAACTTCAACATACGTGTAGAAACAAAGATTATATATGTAATTTATAGAGGCGTTTGAAGTTAGTTTTTTGAAAATCGTTATTATTTTTAGTGGCCTAGGAGTGCAATATTCTGCAGCATCAGGTCTGATTTTCAGGTCAGGTGATAGAATCTGGAGTTCGTGGTGTAGTCTAACTAAAGGTAATTGGTCTTTACAATATGAATTCACAATCAAAAATTCCTAAATTCTCACAGCTTACGAGTGCAGCACCCTGCAGCATCAGAATTGAGGAGTTGGGGCCTCGAGCTTAACGATGTAGTCTATGCTTGATACCTATTACTTACATTATTAATACACAATCGATATTTTCTAAATCTTCATAGTTAATAGCAAACATTCTCTTTCAAATAAAAAAAAATGCGATACGGTCTGAAATCTCGAAGAAATTGGTGTACATACCTGCATGGAAAAAAATATGAGCCGATTGCGCGCCGATATAAACTTCCTTTTTTTGAAGTCAATTATAAAGTATGTAACTTTATTTTAGAGTAAATGAAATACAAAAATGGAAAATTAATTAATTTTTTTTTGTTGGCAAGGGGGGCGCAGGCGGATTTTCGCACCCCGGCGTCCAGTGTGGTTAAGACGACCCTGTCTATGCAATGGTCTGATTCCAATCGAATGTGCTAGAGACATTACAAAGTATATTGTTTTTAACATACTTGGTAATGTCTTGATATAATAAGTTTTAAATATTTAAGAATCGACCTTAGCCTAAACGACACAAACAGCAAAAGGCATTAGCTTAGTTTATTTACAAATAGCAAAAGCTCTTTGTTAATAAACTAAGTCAATTTACAAAAAATGCATAAAAGAAGTGTCTCAATGAAAATTAATGATTGTTAAAAATCAATGGAAGAAGAGTCCAACATTTCAAATGCACCAAAAATCTTCTAAAGATGTAAGAATTGAATTGGAACCTGAAATATCTGTGGCAAAATGCAATGATCTGAAAAGTTTAGTGCAAATATAGAACAATATCAATACGGTTTTATACTATTTTCTATTTATTGTCATCGAACCAATTTTGACAAGCGACTCACGTCATTAATCTGATAATTTTATAAGCTTTATATCATGAATTAGTAGCTGAGTGAGCAAGACTTTTCAGGCAGTTACGACAAAATTACTTCTATTATACTATTAGGCTTAAGGTGTAAGATTTTTTTGACGTGATAACGTCTTATAAATCAATGAACACCAGCTGCACGCACGACAAAGTGTCACGTTCCACCTGAGATAGAGAGGCATGATCGGCCCAAGCGTTGGCTTGTGACACATTTATTCATCGATGTTTCTTTATGACGTTATCACGTAAAACTATGGTCCGTAAACCGACTTTACAGACAACCAATTATTATTATATTAAATTGATTATTTCATATTTTTTTGTTATACTATACAAGATGATGCCCGCGACTTCGTCCGCGTGATTTAAGGTTTTTTGATTCCCACGGGAACTCTGTAATTTTCCGGGATAATAAGTAGCCTATGTGTTAATCCTCTTTATAAGCTATCCCCTTTCCAAATTTCCGCCAAATCGATTCATTCGTTGTAGCGTGAAAAAGTAATAAACATCCATCCAAATTCCAAACATCCATCCATAGATCCTCACAAACTTTTGCATAGTCATCGCATCGCATAGTAGGAACTAGGATAGTATCCTACTATCCTAGTTCCTACTATACTGCATCACCAAAAAAAAAAAAAATTGTGATGCAACTACAAATTTACGATTTTCGGATTTTTTTCTTTACTTGTGCTACATGACATTGCTTCATGCTAAATTTCATGATTCTAGGTCAACAAGAAGTACCCTCTAGGTCTTGCGAGTGTTAAAATATGCGGCATAGATGGACCATAAAAGGCCGTATCTTTTGATTGCGTCGGCTTAGACTTTGTCACAGCTACAAGGGATTGCAGACCTGAGTATTTGATACTATTTTCAACTTGATACCCTCCATGTGTTCCTGAGAAAAAGGGTATTGACAGACGGACAGACAGACGGACAACGAAGTGATTCTAGAAGGGTTCCGTTTTTAGTACGGAGTACGGAACCCTAAAAATGAGAGTTATGACAGTTTAAAAGGTAAAATTTTGTTTGGTCCTCCTGAAAATTAGGGGATTGTCGCTTACAAAATTTGAAATATCCAGCATCGATGTATCGGATTACACACGGACCTCGGATTACAAAGGGCGTAAAGGACATTTTGGCCAAAACTTGAACTTTTTAATGATATCATACTCAGTTTTTAACGCTCCTTCGATCTGTCTTATTTACGTCTCAATATTCGCTAAAAATGTCGTTGACGATCTAGATTTTTGGTGTTCTTAAACATGAATTTTCGAATAAATAGGTCACTACTAATGGTACTACACTATGTAATGCATACATAGCATAATATCTATTAAGTATATTGTAAAAGTATTTTGAAAAGAGCAACCGCCGAGTTTCTTGCTGGTTCTTCTCGGCAGGAACGGCATTCCGAACTAGTGGTAGACTCATTGACGATTGTAAAAAATTGAATAAAAAAACATTTCTATTCTATTCTATTCTAATGGTCGTAAAGCTTGAGCTAAAACATAATATCATCAAAATTATTTTTTTTTTAATTTTAAAAAGTAAAAAATATTCATATCTATTTCTTCTTTATCAACCTATAAACGTCCACTCGCTTTCAGGAGTTCCGCAATGATTCCGTCATCACCAGGCGCTTTGTTGTTCTTGAGCTGTTTGAGAGCCATACTAATCTCGTATAGGCTGACTGACATCTGGGACATCTTCGGTATAGTTCATAAATCATAACGAATAATTGATCGTCATAGTCACCGTCGTTGGCAACAGTTTTTGATTGACAATTGCACTGTCGATTCAACGAAATACAGTCGATTATCGAGTGCAGGCTCGCGTCACCGTAGAAAAAATATGTCGATATAATAGGCAGATAATATGTCGGGTCTCGTGACGTCACCACGCTCCTGCTTCCCTTGATGGATTAAATATAAAATATTTCTTTCTAAAATTTTTATAGTTTTTAATGCGCTTGATTATTTTTTTGGATATTTTGATACTTGATACAAAAAAAATAATTGTAATCATATCAATAAAAAAAATGGATGGAGAAATTTTGCACTGTGAGTAAAAGGGTAGTTTTTGAAAAAAATATAGTCTCTTGGTATATTGTTTGGATTTTCAAGTTGTAGGTACAAAACGGCTATAAAAGGACATTCCAGTGAAAAAAATTCACAGAGCAATTTTTCGCTGCAAGTTACATTGAAAAAACGTATTTTTCAAAATTTGGTGGTTTCGACTAGGAGTATATTTTGGATATTTTATATTTTGTTTCTAGACTTTACATGAATGTTTCAGGTGAAGAAAGTTTTGACCGAGCATTTTGCCGAACTGAGATATTAAGCATAAAAGAGTTTAGGTAAAAATACCTAACTTCCGTTCTAATTTTTTTTTGGATATTTATAAAATACGTTTAACTACTGATACTTTATCATTCTGTAAAGTTTCGTCGCCTGAGGAATTGATGTTGGGGTCCACTAGCTTCATTGCCTAGACTATAATGTTTTTAGATAATAATCTTTTAGGATGACACCAAATGAAACGATATTTTTAATATAGTCAAATACCCTATTGGTGCACTAAACGGATCTGCCCGCGAAATTCGAATTTAATTTGGTTTTTTTGCAATTTGTACTATAATACGACAAAGTAGGCTTATTTATGGCATTCTAATTCTGCCAATGGCAATATTGTCTTTACAGGTTTATGTAAAAATCTTTACTTGAAAGTGTCCAGTTTAAGAAATTAGTCAGAATATCGAGTTGGACGTGAGTTACTCACAAATTAGTCGAAATTTTGAGTAAATCTGAAACTGCGCACTTTCAAGTAAAGATTTTTATATAAACCTGTGAAGATACTACCTACTTTGTCGTATTAGTTTACAAATTGCGAAAAACCAAATTAAATTTGTATTTATATTAAGTGTATTCGGAATCGTGCCTTCTTTGGACATAAAACAGATTTAAATAAAAATCTTTACAGAATATCAACTAATTCCTGAATAAATCACGTCCAACTCGATATTCTGATTAATTTCTTAAACTGGACACTTTCAAGTAAAGATTTTTATATTATACACCTCAAGATGATACTGCCATTGCACGCAATTAGAATGTCTTAGGCCTACATAGTTTACAAATTGCGAAAAACCAAAATAAATTTGAATTTCGCGGATAGAGTGTAGACCCGTCTAGTGCACCTTTTTTTTTGTATGTTTTCAGTTGATATTTTTATTTGTTTTTTGCACTCTAAATTCTAATCTAAATGTTATCCCGTAGAGGGAAAAAAGAATGAACTGTTTACGGAACCTGATCCAATATTTTTCATTAGAAATCTATTCTAATCGGGTTTATACACGGTAGGCTTTGTGATATTGCACAAGTTACGCCCGTTTTCACTAAACCTAGGAGACGCCTAAATCGGGTGCCTAAATATTTCGGACATGCCTAGGGGAAAAAAACGTTTCACCAACCCTTAGGTGGCGCCTAAAGACGTTAGGCGCAACCTAAAGTTACGACACCGATTAGGCGGTGCGTAATGCTAGGCAACTCATAAAACGACAGTTATGACAACATCTGCCGCTCAGCGCTCATTGTATCATTGCGATTTTCGTGGTCATTCTTCATCTTTAAAGTTGAATTAACTTTTAATATGAGTACAGAAGATTTATTAGAATTTTTGGAGTTTTTAGATAATGTAAATGATCTGGACATCCGTTCTTATGCTAAACCAAGAGTGATTCGACCTAGGATAAATAACTTCCAAAATTATGACGATGTAGACTTTTTGTTATTTTTATATAAAAATTAAAATTGCGAAATAAAATAAACCGAATAATTCAATTCAAAAGTTTAAATCACAGACGGAACAACAAGAGTTTAAAATAAGTCGCTGCAGGCACAGACTACAATACACTACGTCAAATAGAAAAACTGACAGTTTTTGTACACTCAGAGTAAATAATGACAACACGATACAAAAATTCATAGACAAGTTTAGGCAATTCATAGTTTAGGAATTGCCTAGTGAAAATGGATTGGTGAAACGTAAATGTATGCCTAGGGATTTCCTAACATTAGGCGTTACTTAACTAGGCGCTGCCTTGTTTGTTGTTAGTGAAAACGGGCATCAAATGTGTTAGTTCCGTGATGCTCTGAAAGTCGCTTAGTACTTTTATTTGAGTCATGACTCATGAGTTTAGTAGCAATATAATATTCTTTAATTATTATCAATAAATAATTTTTTAACCCTTTTTAACTCTGTAAAGGTTCGAGCACATTATGCCGGGCCGCAGCGTGTCGGGGCGGAGCGCAAAAATCCGCTCAAATCGCTTGAATACAATTTGTATGAATTATCGCACACTGTGCCGGGCCGCAGCGGCTCGCATTAATGCGAGGCGGATTCTCGTCCGTGCGATGCGGCCCGCCCCGCCCCGCTGCGCCCCGTCAACAGTGTGCTATAGCTAGCGGATTGGTGCGCACGCGCGCACGTGTTTATTTTACGATATTTGCGTTTTGCAAAACTTGTCTTTGTCTGCTAAAAGATCGGGAAAAAGATGATGGTATTCGCCGAATACCTTTCTCTTGGAACAAATTGGATGTATCCATATTTTACGTTTTCTTTTTTGACGAACTTCTTGTCTATGTTCAATAACTTCATCTTCTAACAGCAGGCAAAAAAAAGAAAGTTCTTCGTCAGAGCTATCCATAACGTACAGTTGCACGCAAATTCTGGCAGTACACTGAACTCAAAATCCGTCAATGCACTGTGACCCGGCCCGTCACTAATGTGCTAGGTAAACATTTTGTGCTGCGCTGCGGCCCGCTCCGCCCCGCTGCGGCCCGGCATAATGTGCTCGAACCTTAATACTTAATTTTGGCTAATGTCAGTTGTTGACCATTGTTGACTGACAGTCGATTCGTCTTTCATCTTTCACTACGACGTTTTCGATTTTAGTTTTACTATCATGGCGGCCGCCGTAGGCAGAATTTGTGGGGCAGGACTTTTGAAAAATTATGGGATAGTTGCACCCCAGGTATTGCCTAGAAGTGTAAAAGTTAATTCCACTATTATTTTATCTTACCAGTGGGTAGCAAAGTGTCCGCTCGATAGAGAAAATGACGTTGATAAAAGTTACAGTTTAGGGAAAAAGTGGTGTAATCTGTTAAATTTCGACCTTTTTTATAGTTTATATCGTGATTTGTTTAGGAAAGTGTTGCTTAAAGATGATTAGAAGCAAGATTTTCGCTCAGTGTTATAATAAAATTGTAGGACGAAGCATAACCTTCTCAACATTATGTAATAAGTTTAAAGGAAAATTAATGTTAGCCCGTCCCTTACAGGTCTGTCAGCTGTCCACCAGTGCTAAGGGATGGACGAGAAATAGAAAATTGGTAAGTGTTTAGACGTGCACTTTTGCACGAAAATCATTAATGCCTTATTGGCATTGCCATTGTCCATTAATTCGTTCATTTTTTATGAAGACACCAAACCCACTTAATGTAGGTTTGGTGTCTTGAATGAAGGAACAAAATAATTGTGCACATTAGGTAGTTTTTAACAATATTCATGAAACAAGACAATTAATCACCACCTGAATAAGACAGTGACTGTCGACATGGATTTAGGGTTAAAAATGTATTCTTTCATACATTCTTTTTTTTATTGTGTTTCTTTACCACATTCAAATTAATTAAAAAAATCATACAATGGATTCACCTTTCTTGTACTGTAGGAATAATTCTAGCCTTTGTATTGTGCCAATTTGTTTTATCAATAAAGACTACAAAGAATATATCTAAAACCTTCTGAATTCCACTGCAGCTAGGCATAGCCCTCAAGATTGGAGAGTTGAAGTTAAGCTTTAGCCAAGGTAGCTGAGGTTCAACATGATAATTATTATCTTGATAATTTTGACCCTGCCAACCATCAGCTGTTGGATTCTCAATAAACTTATTTAACTGAATGAATAAATATTTGATAGTTCTTCAAAAAGAGCTTGGATCCCAAGTCATGGAGACTTGTGTGGACTTTGAACCCCAGTGTCTCCAGCCCAAACAGTACAAAAAATTATGTTTTAATTTTTATTCTTTATCAACCTATAGACGTCCACTGCTGGACAAAGTTTCCGCCACCAAAGACAGCTGAGTTTCTTGCTGGTTTTTCTTAGCAGCAACGGCATTCCATACCATTGGGGGGGTGGGGGGGGGTCTGCCAACACTACACTTCCCGGTGCCGGATCACCACTCTGGCACCTTGGGACCCCAACAACCATCAGCTCCTCGAACTATGTTTATTATATTGTACTTTTAATATTGCAGTGGTTATCCACATTGGGTGTAGTAGGAGGTGGTGTGGGGGCCCTGCTGTTTGCCCTGGAACAGTCTGTGCAGGCCTCAGGCACTGAGGCACATCCCTACCACCAGCCCTGGAGCCATGATGGGTGGTTCAAGTCCCTTGACCATGCTAGGTATGCTGTCAGTAACTCTGTTCTAACTTTTGTCTTAATCTCTTAACTACAGTAGAATCCTGATTAACTATTTTTGATGACCTCTCTGGCATAGTGGTGAGTGCTGTGGTCTTATAACTGGGAGGTCTTGGGTTGCACACCATGATTCATCTCGTTACGTCAAAAGTAGACAATTCTTTTATTTTTTCTGTACAAAAACTAACATGGAGAGTGGCGACGTCATTATCTCGAATTTTGAAGTTTAAAAGAGTTAACGAGAAATCATTCTACATCGACAATATCTCGGTAATATCATTTGATTTGACTTACAAATCAGTCATCCGGATTTTCGATTATAAGATTCAGATAATCAGGATTCTACTGTGAAATAGATTTATGGTCCGCTGTACCTTCAAGTTGTCGCTACCTCGCGTAGCACTTCCAGGCACCACACTTTAAGTCAGATCCACTTGATACAGATAGCAACTTTTGTTATTATGTTTTAAGTTTTTTTGTTAAGTTTTAATTCGTTATCTAATGTTGTTTGGTTACTATTGTTCACATGTAGTTTTCTAAAATGGTAAAAAAAGAAAAAGTTTTGCTTGGGCAGATTATTTATTACTTTACTTAATGACTTTCTTCGAATAGTAGAAAAATATAAAATTAAAAATCACGTCCTTCAACATTCAAGATGTCATTGCCATGAAAAGCATCGTCAGAAAAGAAAACTTCTATCACAGTCATGGTAACAGTTGAGAATAAAATACAATCATTTGTTTTTATCAATGAATATTTTTCTCCAGTGTTCGACGAGGCTATGAAGTGTACAAGCAAGTGTGCAAGGCGTGTCACTCCTTGCAGTATATCGCCTTCCGTAACTTGGTCAACGTCACCCACACCGAGGAACAGGCCAAAGCTGAAGCCGCTGAAGTAAGCCAAATACTCATTTTTCAAACGCTTTTCTACTTTGACGCTAATGTCATCGAATACTAATACGATCAATGGAATAACTTTTAGATAATTAGTACCCAGAAACTAAATACACTTGACAATTTCCAGGTAATGGTGAAGGATGGTCCAGATGAGGAGGGCAACTACTTTGAGAGGCCGGGCAAGCTCTCTGACTATTTCCCATCCCCATATCCCAACGAAAATGCTGCCCGAGCTGCCAACAATGGTAACAAAACTTTTATTTTTAATAAACAACAATTAACTATCTATTTTCTAAAGAGATAAATGATTTTTTTTTTTGTTAAAAAAAAAATATTTTTTACAACTGTCAAAACAAAAGTCAAAATTGTAGTACGCAATAGTATGAGTTCATTGGCCTGCCTGTGTCTTGATTTTGAAAGAATTCAGTCCAGAAACAAAAATTTTCAAACTACCCTCCACTTATTAAATTTTGCCAACAATATCAAAATGGCGTCCACTTTTAAAATTTTGACAACTTTTAAGGAATTAAAATTAAAAAAGAAACAATTTATAGTTTATTTTTTGCTTATTCCATCATGTAAAAAAATGTTTTATTTATTTCAGGTGCCTACCCACCTGACTTATCACTCATCGTGTCGGCTCGCAAGGGCGGCGAGGACTACATCTTTGCTCTGCTGACGGGCTACATGGACCCGCCCGCTGGCATTCCTTTACGAGAGGGACAACACTATAACCCATACTTCCCTGGTGGTGCCATTTCCATGGCACAAGCACTTTTCGACGAGGTATGTTTCTTTTTTATTTATTTTATTCAAAAAATATACAAGTGCCAGTTTATTGGCGACGTAATACTGTTGTAATTATAATTTAATATAAAAGACTATTTTTCAAAAACCGACATCAAACCCCCGCGCCACTACAAAGTATAATAATTTACTTTTGAGTTTTAAAAAACCGCTTGACCGATTTCGTTAAAATGTAATTGGGACCACTTGAGAAGTATACCCTTTCAATTAAAAAAGAATAGGGTATTTTACTCCTAGTGAGAAATAATCTAAAAATAAGATAGTTTAGTAAGAAAAGGCCAGAATTATTTTGCTATAATCCGCCAACAGAAAAAATTAATCCGCCAACAGAAAAAATCTGTATAACTCTTACACTATCCAATATTTAAGATAGTTTAGGCAATAAGGAATCGGGAAGTGGAAGTTTCAGTTCACAAAATTTTAAATAAATTTTATATTTAATTTCAAAGTTTTCACTTTTTTTGTCTATGCTACAAATATGCGAAACGCTTCGAAACGTCAAACAGTATCCGCCATTACACTACGTCAAATGTCATTACATTTGACGTAGTGTAATGGCGGGTCTATATAGTTCATCCGCTCCAATAGCTTGTAGTACATACACGGTATTTTAGAAACTATGTGAAAATAAATAATTGCATTATTTAATCATTTAGTACCATCATTTATTTAATTTTTTTAGATTAATGATAACATTTAGCATGACACACTAAAGTACACAGTGGGTCACATAAGTCGCGCCGCCTTCGGCATGTACCGGGCGGCGGTCGCTATGTGTCGGCTTTACAAAGGGCGCCAACCATTTGAGTGAACGAATTTACTGCCCTTACGACGTCACCACAATAGTCTGACGTGACTTGACGTGAGGCGTCTAGCGTTTACACGCGGAAATTTAAAAGGCAAACTTTAAATGCATTTTTTTGGTACTTATCGATTTAATAAAATTTTACTAAATTTTCTAGTAGTTTATTATCACCTTAGAATCAAATTTAGACACTATTCAAAAAAGAGTAAAATACCCTATTTTCCAAATCGGTTCAGGCCAAAAAGATTCGGACAAATTGTGCACCCCCTATCAATCTAATCTATCAACGCACAGTTCAAACCACTGGAAGGATCGGGCAGAAATTTGACATACAGATAGCTATTATAACGTATGCACCACTAAGAAAGGATTTTTGAAAATTCAACTCCTAAGGGTGTGAAATAGGGGTTTGAAATATATAACTTAAACATGAGCCAAGCGATTGGCAAAAGCTTGACGGACGGAGAAAGTCTAACCCTAAGGGTTCCATTTTTACCATTTTGGTACGGAACCCTAAAAAACGGAGAACTTACATACCCACAAAAAGAAATGAGATCCCATCAAAAACATAACATATACAAAAATGCAAGTTGAGATTTAATAATATAAAACCAAGTCTGTAAATTTATTTATTAGTGTAATTTCGAAAGCAGCAAATCCTTAAAAAAATCAAAAAACCTATCATACACGCATTGTTCCGAACGCAAGTCAAGTATGAGTGACACGGCCCGAGAGAATATAACCACTCCGTTTTACGCACTACCAAAGCAAGTAGTTGTGTTTATGTGGAGCGCAGGTAAATTTTCGTGCGCGAATTCTGATATCGCACAATTATTATAGCCGTAATCGTGGAATGTAACCCATCCATATGGGACCCTAATCATGAAGATTGCATCAGAGACCTTAAGGAACTGGCCTGGTAAGCCATTGCTAAAGAAAATACAGGGACTATGATTATTTCGGTAGAAAAACACAGAAAATCGTCCTCCATATTCGCTGACAGAATGTCTAGGCTAGTGTCAATGAACCTTGTTATTTCCATGCTATTTTGAACGGAAATTGAAGTACGCGTATGATGTATTTACTCAAAGATTTACGCAATTCCGATTACATCAATTACATTCTGTGATCATTGATCACAGAATATAATTGAGTCACATGAAAAGCTATATTGTAGACCTATGTCCCCTATGATGACAGATATAACGTATTATGTATAACTATGATGAATGAAACTTTAATGGAATGGCAGCCTTAGAGCAAGCAGTTTAGCTTTTTGTTTACAAGCTTTTATTTAACTTGCAATGTTTGTTTGGGTCAAATCTTGCAAGATGAATTAGACCCACTTCCCGGTTTCTGATCGAGCTGAAATTTTGCATATATGTGTAAATCGGATGACAATGCAATATTATTGTGACATGGAGCTGATCTGATGATGGAGACGGAAGATGGCTATTGGAACTCTGTAATAAAACGACGAAACCCCATCGAGTTTGGGCTCGTTTGATTCATCATAACAAGTACTCTGATCCTAGATGATATCCAGAGTCTAATGATATAGCTACTAAAAGCTTGCATTTAAAAATAAAATTTTTAATTTACACTTGTTTTACACTTATGACAACATACAAGTCCTAGTGAAACTTATTTCCATACTACTGTAGTGATACTAGAGTAAAGTTTGTCTTATTTCCCCCCAGGCCGCTGAATACAGTGACGGAACACCGGCGACATCGTCACAGCTGGCCAAAGACGTGGCCACCTTCCTGAAGTGGTGCTCCGAGCCCGAGCTTGACGACCGCCGGCTCATGACCATCAAAGCCATCGGCATGTTCTCGATGCTAGCTGCTGTCGTCTACTACTACAAGCGACACAAGTGGTCCTCACTCAAGTCCAGAAAGCTAGCCTACAAACCTGTATCTAAGAAATAAATCAGTTTAGTAGTGTTATTATAAATAACGTACAATTTAGACAATTTTTTTCCGATAGGTGACATCATCATGTTATTTGTTATGATTAAAATAATTTATTTCTAACTTGCGCCATTTTTTTCTTTCCCGGGAATTTTGTGAAGCGTTCAACGCTTTCAACATTACGTGTTACCAATTAGAACCTGGCTAGTGAATTATAGTTAGCGAGGTTGGTATTTATAATGTTAATAATTTATCTAATATTAACTAACGTATATTAACATAAGTTGTGCTCATGAATGCGGCCCTGGTAATATGTATAATGAAATTATATCAATTATTATTTGTAAACTGTGCCTATGATGTGAAAGTTCGTCATCAAGATGAATTTGCTGTACAGTTTCAATAAACGAAGTTCTGAAAATCGTGGGATTAGTGTTTTAATTTGATTTCAATACCATCAACGGCGGGGTGATTACGTATCTCGCGACAGGCGTAAATCTCGCGATCGCTGCTGTCAAACGTCAATTTAAACGTCACTTTTGTATTACGTCCGTTCACAGTTATTTTACCTCTGACAACCTCCGTCAAGCCATAGTATTTTGACAAAATACTATGGCTTGACGGAGGTTGTCAAAGGTAAAATAACTGTGAACGGACTGAAATATTTTTACATACTATTTGACATTTTGCGACCAGTCGCTTTGCTATTGCTGTCGCGTTGCTACTGTTGTCGCTACTGCAAAGTTTTACGTAATCAGCCCGCGGATCAGTTTTTACGCATAAGTATGAAATAGCAAAGCAGAATGTCGATATTATGGGTGTAAGGGGGCCATTTACATCTTCGGGACCCAAGTCAGCCTCACCTGCCCGTGGTGCACCCTGCAAATCAACGAACGAGGCAATGGCGAACTAGCTTTTCCCCATCTGGGGTTTTTCAGGTCAGACGGTAGTCGCTGAGAATAAAAAGCTAACCAACCAAATAAATATGGAAAGTACAAGGATAAGAAATTGCGCTACGGATAGGGCGTCGCCACGAAACGACGCGCAGGCACATCGCCCTACACCTGCGATAAGTGTGCGAGGGCTACCGGGCTCCGCGCGAGCACGGCTAAAGACGAGAGTGCATAAGATTCGCTTTGCAACACTCAACGTTGGCACGTTAACCGGACGCACCGGAGAGCTCGCTGATCTGCTTCACCGGCGGAGGGTTCAGTGTGCTTTCCTACAGGAAACCCGCTGGAAAGGTGCTAAATCTCGACAAATTGGGAATGGCTATAAGTTGATTTATACCGGATCGGAATGTGGTCGAAGTGGCGTGGCTGTGGTTTTATCGGCAGAGTATACGGACAAAGTTCTAGAAGTTAAAAGCAAATACCGCCTTCAGAATATCTAGTGGTGGGAGGAGATTTTAACGGTCATGTTGGCGAGAAGTGCGAAGAGTTCAACAGGGTTCATGGCGGACATGGTTACGGACAGGCAAATAGTCAAGGAGAAGAACTCCTCAATACTTGTATGGCTCTGGACCTGGCAATAGTCAATACTTTCTTTCAGAAAAAAGAGGCTCACCTGGTAACTTATAAAAGTGGTCCCGTGGAGACACAAATAGACTACCTACTGGTACGGCGAAACCAACTCAGCAAAGTATAAAGAACTGTAAGGTAATCCCTGGTGAGGGTATCACGAGCCGGCACCGACTTCTCGTAATGGATGTCCTCCAGCCTTATGAGCGCCTATTGCGTGAACACTGCAGGTTTACAATCAAGTGGTGGAAGCTTAAAGGTGTAAAGAGTATAGAGTTTCAAGCTGCATCTAAAATGGTTGATTGGGAAGTGGAAGGCAAAAACAGCAATGAGCTCTGGCAACTATACTAGTCCTGCATTACTAAGATAGGACGTGATGTACTTGGTACATCTAAAGGTGGCCGCAGGATAAATAAGGAGACAGGGTGGTGGAGCAAAGATGTTCAGGAGGCAGTGAGAAATAAGAAGGGACACTTTAAAAGGTGGCAGCAGACCCAAACGCCACTAGACAAAGAGGATTATGTACGTGCCATAAACCAAGCGAAAAAGGTAGTGGCAAAAGCACGCGCTGCAATGTATGCCCCACTGTATGACACACTGGAAAGTCAAGAGGGGCAAAAACTTCTCTATAAACTAGCTAAGTCTAGAAGTACCGCAAGCAAAGACATTACCAAGTGCGTCGCTATCAGAAACTCGGCTGGTGCTTTGGCAACGGACACCCATTCTATTAAGAACCAATGGCGAAACTATTTCAATGAGCTGTCTAACCAGACGTTTGCGACACCACAGCCGCCCCCACAGACTTAACTTGGGGCTAATACCACCCATAACACCCGATGAAGTGGCGAAGTCTTTATACCGTATGAAGAATGGTAAAGCTTGTGGACATGATGGCATACCAATAGAAGCCTGGAAGGCTATGAGTTCCCAAGGCGTACTCCTGCTCACTGAACTTTTTAATGTCATCGTATTTACAGGTCGAATGCCAGATGCATGGCGCATTAATGTAATAACCCCTATCTACAAGGGTAAAGGAAGTGTACAGGAGTGCGGCAACTATAGGGGGATTAAACTCATGAGCCATACTATGAAGCTTTTTGAACGGATTTTAGACCAAAGACTCCGTCAAGAGTGCTCTGTGTCAGAATGTCAGTATGGCTTTAGGTCTGGATGTAGTACCATAGACCCAATTTTCGCTCTCAGAACACTCATAGAAACGCATACAGAGCGTAATCAACCCTTACATTTGGCTTTCCTGGACCTACAAAAGGCCTTTGATTGTGTACCAAGGGAGCAAATCTGGTTTGCATTAAGGTCTAAAAACGTGCCGGAAGGGTACATAGGTACGTATAATCCAAGACATGTACACCCAGACTGAAGCGTTAGTAAGGACCGCAGTCGGTGACACTTCGACCTTTCCAATCACAGTAGGAGTACACCAAGGTTCAGTGCTAAGCCCGTATCTCTTCTGTGTCGTGCTTGATGCTCTGTCGGCGGACATTCAGAGTTCTCCTCCGTGGCTAATGAAATATGCCGACGACATCGTACTTGTCAGTAAGAACAGGGGCGCACTTGAAGTTAAGGTGAACTCGTGGAAAGATACTCTTGAGAAAGGCGGTTTAAAACTCAATACTGCAAAAACAGAGTACATGGCCTGTAGTGTGGGGGATCACGATACCATCCATGTAGATAACGTGCCTGTTAAAAGATCGGGTAAGTTTAAATACCTTGGGTCTGTACTACATGAATCCGGAAGCGTCGACTACGATGTCAAGTCCCGAATCGCCGCAGCCTGGGCCAAGTGGAGGCAGATAACGGCAGTAACCTGTGACCCAAAAGTTCCTGTCCGCCTAAAAGGATTGGTCTACAAGAGCATCATACGTCCTGTAATGCTTTATGGCAGCGAGGCCTGGCCAGCGTTAACGAGACATACCCGCGATCTTCACTCCAATGAAATGAAGATGCTTAGGTGGATGTGTGGCGTTGCTCGCTTGGACAGAATTCGCAACGAGTACATCCGCGGTAGCCTTGGCGTGCGAGATATCGCAGACAAAATGCAAGTCTCGGTTGCGTTGGTTTGGCCACTTACTGCGCCGTCCTCGAAACTATGTGGGTCACAGGTGCCTAAATATGCCCGTCCCTGGACAGCGGTCCCGAGGCCGGCCAAAGAAACGGTGCATTGACATAGCACAGGCAGATGCACGTGCCAACGGTCTCCGTAAAGAGGATGCTTTAGATCGTGCAAAGTGGAGGAAACTTAGCAGGAAAGCTGACCCTGGCGTATGCCGGGACAAACGCTAGGAAGAAGAAAAATGTCGATATTATAAACTTATAATAATACGTTAATTATTTCAGACGTTTCCATCCATAGTTTGTTAGTATGTTAGTAACAATTTTTCCTTAATTACTACCTAAGTTAGTAGTGTTAGTTTAGCAATTAAAAACATATTGTATTATTTTACTTGCCCAATAGCTGCCGCCACACGGTGGTGAATTATGAGGGCAGTCGGGCCTAGCAGCAATTACCCAGATGCTGTTGTCGCTGGTACGTAAGCGCTGCAGGAGAGACGTTGCTTTTTTACGCATTATGGCAAAAAAGTAATTTGTTTGTACGTCTGCGAACATTTTTGAGGCGCTACAGCGACACGGCAGCCTCAACAGCATCCTGTAGGCGTTGTTATATTGAACACGCAGAGCCTAACCTTAACACTTATACCTAATCTTGGATGCTTTGCATTTTGCAGTGCACTTGGCAGATCTTTTGAAAAAGAAAGCAGTGTCTTCCCACGCGAGAAATAATTTTTAGGTAACTAATACATACTATACCGTAGAGAAAATGACAGTTTTTTTTTAAATTTAGAATCTATCGCGGGCAATAAACCGGAAGCTATAGATAATAACGAGGAGTGAGAACAGAGACATGTAATGCGGATCGATGCGCACAGATGTGATTTCAGCCTTAGGGTGGAACCACATTTGTGAGGATCGATTCGGATTTTGCCTATACAAAACTGTCATTTTCCATACATTCGTGTACGCATTGAAAAGCCGATTTGATCCGTACACGTTTCTATGGAATTTGACGTACCTATTAGGTTTTGTATGGGCGAAATCCGAAACGATCCTCACAAATGTTCCACCCTTAGAAAATCATTCTCTTTAATCGTTGATTTTTGAGTTCTATGACACTTGAGTTTTGACGTAGTCGTAATTCCTAGTTCCATGAGTTTTGATAGAAATGACCATGACATTGACGGAAAACATAAAATCTCTTGTTCCTTGTTCCTGCAGGTCTATCGCGTAACTTTTTCTCAGTCCTTAAAAGACTGCATCAATGTCAAAATATGATTTTGGACTTCTCCTATTGGCCAAAACCATGTTTTGACATTGAAATAGTCCTTTATGGACAGCGATAAAAGTTACGCGATCGCCAGGCTGGCTGTGGTTCGTCTGTGAACTAATCATGACTACTGTCAAGTGTCAACTGTGCACATTTGGCACATTTCCTTATCTGTGTCCTTTGTTTCCCTTTCCTGGTCGGTGGCACATTTCAAAAATGAGAAAATAGAAATAGTGTTCTGTGATTTTCCTAAATTAAAAATATCAAGACAAGAAAATCAAACAGTAGTTAGGTAATAGATATCACGTTTATGTAGCTTGTGAATATCAAACATAAATAAAGAAACTCTTGGCTCACAGTTCACCTATAATGCGCATCACGTCATGAGAAATGAATGCCATAATCGGTTTATGCCATTTTTGTGAGGCCCACGGTCCTCGGCCACTGTTCCTCACGTTCACAACCGACGACGAGGGCCTCACGACGGAATCCTCGAAACGCGCAGTTCAGTGCAGCGGGTGTACGTCGGTCGGACCAGACACAGTGTTTGTATCGCGGGATGACAATGGTATTGTGTTTTGCAGCAGAGAGTCTGTTCAAAATAATGATATTACCGCCTTCTTGAGGCAAGCTGCTCTACGTAGTATAACTTGTGAAGTGAGTTTTTCAAGTTATTTTTCTTTAGATCCCAAAACACGAGCCAATGACTGCAATCTTATATAAACTAAGTGACGATGAAATCTAATCGCAATATGATATTATCATCAAATCCATACCCCTAATCGGTTTCTATGAAGCTGAATACCTACCATAATACTCAACTGCTTGGTGGCGTCTACCAGGTATATAGGTCGCGGCACGAATGTTTAGTGCTGAACAAAATAGCTGCGCATGGGGTACTGTCGCGCAACCAATGACAACGTCCGGAATGTGACTGGAGAGCCAATCAGCGACATGATACCTCATTTTCGACTTCTGCGCAATAACGGTCACCACTAGAATTTCGTGCAGCTACCTATACCAGGCTCCCATTCAAAAATATTCAAACTCCTTTGCACTTAGAATGTTTCCCATTGATGTATGAGTTACAGTCATATTATTTTTTTTTCCTTTTTCATTAAATGTCCTATAGCTTTTATACTTCAAATTCCAGGTGAGTTGGAGTAAAGATGGTGGTGTGGTGTACTTCAGTGACACACAGGGTCACGTGCTCAGTCTCATGTTCCAGCTAAAAGACACACGAGCAAGGGGACTGAGGAGGCTGTTCTCTATTGTGGTGCTGATGAAGGATAAAATGCTGCTACTCAATGTCACACCAGTGCTGTCTGAGCACATGCAGGTATATAAGTACCAACACAATAAATGTGACTAACGTGTGGACTCTCTCTGTGTGTGTCTGAGCACTATGAAATATCCAGCATGTAGATTTAAAGCTACACTTAAGGATGCATATACGGGTCTGCCTGCAAAATTCAAATTAAATGTGGTTTTTCGCAATTTGTAAACTAATACGACAAAGTAGGCTTATGGCATTCTAATTGCGGCAATGGCAGTGTCATCTTCACAGGTTTATATAAAAATCTTTACTTGAAAGTGTCTAGTTTAATAAATTAGTCAGAATATCAAGTTGGATGTGTCTACTCACAAATTGGTCACTTTCAAGTAAAGATTTTTATATAAACCTGTGAAGATGATGCTGCTACTGGCGCAATTAGAATGCCATAAGCCTACTTTGTTGTATTAGTTTACAAATTGCGAAAAACCAAATTAAATTTGAATTTCGCGGGTAGACCCGTGTAATCCACCTTAAATAACACTTATCCATGTAAAACTGCATCTCTATAACTCCTATAAGGATTATTTTGTGTGCTAGTTAGGTTTATGAAAATACTTGTGGAAAATTAAAAAAATTAGGAAACGTTTATAAAAACCTTCTGTTTTCCGGGATAAAATTCCCGGATTCCAGGTAGCTTATGTCACTCCAAGCCCTTAATTGTATGTGTGCAAAAAATCATGTTGAACCATTGCTCTGTTGTTGTGATTGAAGGACAAACACTTTTGTATACACATACATATTAGTAATAAGGATAAGCAAGATATTAATGAGTTTAATACTAAGGGAAAACATGGAAAAATGTTAATGAATAGGTACTTAATAATATTTGGTATCAGAAATTGACCTGCATTAATCCATAATATGAAAAGATATAACTATGGCATTAATGACCTACCATCATATTATATTGCAGAGAATAGCAAAGGAGCTCCAACAGCTAGCAGATGTGGTATATGAGGATGAGCAAAGCATATGTTCACAGAGAGCTTTGAGATTAAAAACTGGAAGAAATGATTTTGGTCAATCCCGATCACTGATACAACTTACAGGTATGTTTTAAGTTTTTTATTGTGAGAAGAGACAGACCATCTTCATGTACACATTTCTGATATCAGGAAGGAAGATCATTAATACCCTAGCAATCATACTAATATTATAAATGTGAAAGTGTGTTTGTTTGTCCTTCAATCATGTCACAACAGAGCTACGGATCAACATGATGTTTTGCTACTTTTCTTCCCAGATAATCAAAGAGTTCCCGAAGGATTTTAAAAACTAAATCTAAAGCATTTTGTACTGCAGGTTTCTTGTAGCAAATCGTCCAATTTCATAAACCCATTCTTACATAGGGTGACAATAATAAAGTTAGTGTCGCATCACCTTTGACTGTCTAATTTATGGAGTTCTTGCTGCAACAATGCATTTTAACCAATAGTGAAGGATTACTAGCCAATCAGAGGTGATTCTGATCATCACACTAGCAATCATTTTTAGACAATCCCACAGGAGATAGTAGATCTGCTATGGAATGCTGTGCTGCTTATGAGAATAGACTCAGATGAAGTTACCTTCTTTTTCTTTATCAACCTTTAGACATCCACTACTGGACAAAGGTATCCTGCATGGACCTCCACAGGCTTCGGTCTTGCACCTCCTGGATCCAGCGGCACCCTGCGACTCGTTTGATGTTGGTCCACCTAGTGGGGGGTCTGTCAACACTGCGCTTCCCAGTGTGGGGTTGCCATTCCAGCACCTTGGGACCCCAATGACCATCAGCTCTTTGTATTATAACATAAAGGTATAGAAAAATACATTTTTAGGTAATGAAGATATTTTCAAAACATTGCACTCCCATTTCACATGGATGCTGCGAACAGGCGCCGTCACATATTCGGAAACTCTGTACACCAGTCAGGACTTACTTATGAAGTTCATTCCCACTACAAGTGGTACTATTTTTGAAGAAAATGCATGTTCAGTGCCAAGGGATGAGAGCATGTCATTGAGGGGGTTGGAGACATTGTTGGGCACAGATGTGTTCAGGATATTATTGTATTGCACTTTGACTGGAATTGATGTGAGTTGTGAAGTAACTTGTATTATATTTCTGAAAAATATTTTTTTTTCTGAGTTAATGTGTTCTGTATTTTATCCAGGTTGCATTGATTGACAGACAACCATGTATGATGTGGTAGTTGTATATTTCTTGATTTTTGAGAAAAAGCAAAAGTTGGTTTTTGAATATTGTATGGGGTTTGTCTATCCACAAGAAGCTTGGTTTGTATCATCATTAGTTTTATTTCATCTATATTTTAACAAAGTATGCAACAGTTTGCTCCCTAGTCTCTAGTTTTTTAAAGTCACAGAAGTAGGTACCCTAGTCAGCTATGGATAAGTTATTTGACTATAGATAGTGACTTTGGCAACACATTATTAGGTACCATGGTGTATGCGGGCCTCATAAAAATGCTCAGCAGCCAATAGAGTGTGCTGTTCTCAGAGTGTTCCCATGAGAACAACTAAAAAATGAAGAGATCCGTAAGAGAACCAGAGTTGCCGACATATCTACTGTAGCAATGGGCAGGCTACATGGTTCAAAGAACTGATGGACAATGGGGTCGGTAAACCAAATTTTACCAAACTGTTTGCAGCATGTGGCAAACATCATGTCAAAATGCTTTTGTTTCAGATAGTGATAAAATCGCTTCATACAGAACCTTCCAGCATTATCAACAGTCTATCAAGTTTGATACCAAGCAGAGTTCACACGAACCACAATATCAGCCACATCAGAGCAGATTCTTCTGTCCAAGTGCTACCATCTCAAGATGTCTGCATCTTAGAAGAAACTGAAGATAAAAACTTTGAATGCAAATGGAGTCACAGTATACCTGTAAAATGTAAGATATTTTACATCAGCTATCGTCCATCAAACTTATTTTTGTAATTTTTTTTTTAACACTGGTCATGTTCAACAGCCATTCTGAGGAAGTTTCACTTGGTGCTAAGTTCACTTAGCACAGCTTGAGATGAAGCGCGCTTGTCTAGAAAATGCTTTTCCACCCTTGATTTTAAAACAAAAGTAAATTAATGGGAGGTTCCAGTTTCTTTTTTCTGTAAGGGTAGTTTGGGTAATATTATTTGGTTGGTCTGATTAGATCCATCTTTTTAACAGCTGCCTCCTTTCCTAAAAAAAAAGCCTTTTGGTAGGTCTATTGTCAAAAGTGCCAACAAATGTGTTGGCGTTGTGGTACGATGCGGCGTAAAAACTAATTTAAGGTGTAGGTACTCTTCGTAGTCTTCATCGCTACATACCAAGTATAAGTTCACCCTTGACTACTTATTGCATCCTATCTATTATAATAATTTTTCACATTCTTAGGTCCCACACTTATGAAGAAAATAGAGCATGCCATAGAGAATACGAAATTCAATGATGCAATGCTGCTTCAGCATATTAAATCATTGCAACTAGAGTGGTTGGGGTAAGTTTACCTTCAGTTGAATGCCTGCATTTCATCTCATTCGTGTAGAATTCGCCGCTAACGGATTCATTCATTTATCATTCAACTCAACACTGTGGCCAGCCAGCTAACTGTGAACAGGTACCTTCTCTAACATCCTGGAATGTATTTCTAAACGTAAAGCCAGAAGTTCGCGAAGGAGGTTCGAATTGCGATTCTATACAGTATTGTTAGATTGGTTGCGCATTCAATGTTTGTTAGCTTCGATTCACTTTTGCGATGCTAGCACTTATGAGTGAGCAGGCGTGTGAGTGAGATGTAGGAAACTCGATTTTAAGATTTTTTATATGATTACAAATGGTAATCTGCAAGGTAGTTTAACTATTAGTTTTCATCTAGGTACATAGAATGCCATCTTTACGTTTAAATTTCTCGTTTATTTTCAGCATTGCTAGAACACTGAAAACAGCTTTGCGAACAGGAAAGCCTGATGCTATCAAGAATTTGGAACAAGTATTAGGTGTGACAAAGCAAGATGAATGTCTGGTGAATTACTGGTCTCATGCCTTTTGTGATTGAAGATCTCTGTGATATTTTTATTTTATGCCATAAGTCCTTAGTTATTAGGTGTTAAACTTAATACCTATAATAAAATTTAAAGTGAATGTTTTATAATTGCAATTTCTTTTATTTTAGTAACATACCTAGTAAATACTGCATATTATATCTTGTTTTAAGTATAAAATTTCCTCTTGCCTCTGCCAAAACTGATCCTGCAATTCTGATGAATTGTAAGATTGATTACAAAAGGTATGAGCAGACTGCCTTTCAAGCTGCACACATCAGACATTTTTCTGATAGTACAAAACTGATCATAACAAAATAATATGTCTAATATTATAAATTCGAAAATGTGTTTTTTTGTCCTTCAATCCCACAGCAAAATTTAGGGACCAACATGATTTATTGCATGGGTATATTCAAAGACCTGGAGAGTGACATGGCTATACTCTTTATCCTGGAAAATCTGAGTTTCAGGATTTTAAAAAATATAAGAGGATGAAGTTCCTGCATCAGTTAGTGTTGTATAAATGAAAAACCAGATAGATTGTACTCCTTATATTTAAAAGATTACACATTAGAGCGACGGCTCGGCCGAGCGCGCTCGTGTCCCTTTGAGCGCACATAAGGTTTGGTGTGCGAGCGAGGTGCTCCGGGTGCTGGGCCAAAGTGACGCACCGCTTCCCGGGCGTTCCTGCGTCCTTGGACGAGGACTGTCTTGCGGCCAGTGGGGGCACGCAGGGCAAGCTGGTCGAACGTTAGGATCTCGCCTGGAAATTACAAAATATCTTTATAATAGCGACCTTCCCCGTTTTCGCATGGACAACACTAATTATTTATCTTAAAAAAATTCTGTTGATCTATTGCTACCAAACTTCATAGGATAACCCACTGGGCTAATCTGAAGTTTGCCTGGTAATTTCATCAAAATCGGTCCAATGGTTTTGGAGTCTGTAGAGAACATTTAAAGGAGCTTGGTGAGCTACCATAGAGTTTCTGACCCAGACTTGAGGCCCACATTCACAAATCAAACTTCGGATACTTGTTCTAGTAAACCAGACTAACAAAAAAGTTAATCAAAGTCAATCAAATAATGTTGGGAGAAAAAAGATATTCAATAGTAAATTGTTAAAAATGAGGTTATGTTTCCATTTAATATTTTTAAGGCAAATTACCATTATGATATAATAATATAGTAGCTTTGAAAAATCTAGTAGGCACTGAAGATTGTCTGAATATACCAAAGAGAACACGCTTCCTTTTAAACGTTAAAACCGCTTAGGTTAACCTACCTTACCTAATGTTTAATTTGAAAAGTACTGCCATGTAATGCGGCCAATGGTATGATGGTGATTGCAAGCTGTTCTATTTTTTGGAAAAGGATTAGTATCGGGAATAGTAAGAACTATTTATGAATCTCAGTAGGTATTCATGAACAAGATTTAATGATACAGACTGATCACTGAATACCTACATTGTAAGGCTATGTTAACACAGCGGCTGTTCTAGCGCCTAATAATATCTATCCAAAAATGGGCAAGTGACAGCAGAAAATATTAAAAATATATGATGTTCACACAAGAAAATATATTTGTGATGAGTTGGCTACTGACTCAAGTTGGGTCTTAGTGACATAGCATGGCGGTATTGCCATTAGAACGGTTATTTATGGGTAATTGTGAATAATTATTTTTGATCCCTAGCTTCTAAAAATATGGGGTTTACACAAAAAAATACTTTGAAACATATTAATTAAAATGAAATGATTTCTGAATTTGAACGGTTTTCAAAAGTACTGGGTCAAAATTCACCATCTATTTATATATTTAAATCTATAATATTCAGCTTTTAAATGCTTGTCTCCGCAAAACTCAAAATTAGTTGATGTATTGACTTAAATTTTTCTGGAAAGTGTACAATAGAATTAGGCAGTCTTTTGTTTTAGAACTAAAACCCTGACCAGTCTCCCCTGGGGATGCAATCTATTTCCTAGCAAAATTTTGCAAAAAATTGTTTTTAACAAAAGCAGTACTAATATGTTTAGTTAAAGAATTAACACCAAATGCGACATTCCTTCGTTTATTATAAGAGCTAAGGAGCTGACATTATTTTTCTATCTACCCACTTGTTTACATTTTATTCTATTGACAAAGTGCAAAAGTAGGTACCCTACAAAGTTCAATCCAATATATATATAACATACCTCCCCAACAAGAATGATTTTACAAAGAACAAAATAGTAAACTTCTAAAAAATGAACAAAATAATAATAATCAATCACTGCTAACAATTTAATAGAATACAATACAAATCAATAAGTTAATGTTTATCTTTACTCCCAGTCTGTCCATAATAAGGTGATTTAGAACGCATATTACATGTCTTGTTTTTTATTTTCCCCGCACTGTCAGAAGTAGGAGGAATCCCTAATATTTTGGCCCATTCTGTGGCATCTGGTATTGCAATGATTTCTTCTGTTTCCTGACTACTTCCCTCTCTTCCCTCATTCATGTCAGGGGCTCTCTCTTTCCTCATTTCTTCCTCTGTCTGCGTTGTTGCAGATGCTTTTTTAATTAGTTGATCAATATGCCGATTAATGATCACACCCTCGCTGGTTTCAATTTTATAACTTGAAGGTCCAATTTTTTCTTTTATCACACCAGGTAACCATCTCTGCCCAGTATTACTATAATTTCTATACATTATTTCTTGGTTCACATTGGTCTGTCGCGTTTTATTTCGATTATTGTTGCTGATCTGTTCTTCAGTTTTTTTATTTTGCAGATTGTCCGGATGTAAATTATCCAATAATGTGCGTAGCCGTCTCTTCATTAGTAACTCTGCAGGACTCTTGTTAGTTGCTGCGCATGGTGTGCTCCTAAGAGCCAGCAACAAATTAGGAATTCTAACCTCCCAAGCTAACATTTCCATTTTCTTCAGCTTGTCCTTGATTGTCTGGACCATACGTTCAGCTAACCCGTTAGTAGCTGGATGGTACGGCGCTGTAGTCACATGCCGAATATTATTAGCTTTTAAGAATTTCTGCATCTCATTTGATACAAATGATGAGCCATTATCTGTTACCAAAATCTCACACAAACCATGGGTAGCAAAAACTGATCTCAACAGTCTAATCACTGTAGAGGATGTCGTGTTGTTGACCATAAAAAGTTCAGGCCATCTAGAATATGCGTCCACCATAATCAAGAAATATTTATTGTGAAATGGTCCTGCAAAATCAACATGCACCCTTGACCATGGTCTGGTGGGAGTAATCCACTCGTGACTTGTTCTTGGGGGCATGTGGCGGTTTTCTAAACATTTTGTACAACTGCCTATCAAAATCTCAATATCATCATTGAGCCCTGGCCACCAAACGTAGCTTCGAGCTACCGCTTTCGTTTGGACTATTCCTGTATGTGCTTTGTGTAAAACTTCTAATACACTTTGCCGCAGTGATTTTGGCACAACTACGCGACAACCGAGTAGTATACAGTCGTCTTGAAGTGACAGATCTGCCCTGTGTAACCAAAACGGACGTAGATCCCCATCATTTATTTTTGCCGGCCACCCCCTTTGAATATAGTATACAACTTGAGACAAAGTTTTGTCTTGTTTTGTTGCTAACGCTATTTGTTCGGCATCATAGGGAAAGTCTTCGGGTGTTTCAGCCATTAACAGAACGTCACTTAACTGTTGCTCAGGCTGTTCTGGAACCGGCTGTGGCCATCTACTCAGGCTATCCGCACAACCAATTTGTGGTCCCGGTTTGTAAGCAATTTCATAGTCATGTGAAGTTAATGCGATAGCAATCCTGGTCAATCTAGGTGAGAGCATGTTCGGCATTGGTTTTTTGGGATCAAAAATACCGAGCAGGGGTTTATGATCCGTGATTATACGAAAACGCCTCGCCATAAGGTAATTATGAAATTTTGTTACTCCGAACAAGATCGATGCTGCCTCTTTATCAAGTTGAGAGTAGCGTCTTTCATGAGTGTGCAGCGTTCTAGATGCCATTGCTATTGGATGCTCCTGGCCATCTTCCATCTCATGAGACAAAACAGCTCCGACCCCGTACTCTGAACTGTCACACGTGAGTATCAAGGGTTTGTTGACGTCGTAATGTACCAAGGTCACATCAAATGTAAGTAAGCGTTTTGCTGTTTCAAATGCATTTTGTTCTAGTTGTGTCCATTTCCAAGTCTGTTTTATGTCTAATAACCGATGTAACGGCTCCAAAATAGTTGCTTTATGTGGTACAAATCGCTCGTAGAAGTTATATAGGCCAAGAAAAGCCTGTAATTCTTTTTTGTTTTTAGGCGCAGGAGTTTTAACTATCGATTCTACTTTACTTGGTGCCGGATGTATGCCTTCAGAATCGATAACAAATCCAAGAAACTCTACCCTTTCTTTGGCGAAATTGCATTTATTTTTGTTTAATCGAAGACCAGCCTTTTCTATTCGACCAAGCACCACGTCCAGCCTCTCTTGCATTTCTAGCATTGTACGGCCACAAATAATAATATCGTCAATCAGTACTGCAACTCCTGGAATACCTGCCAGTAACGAGGTCATCAGCCGCTGGAATATTCCAGGGCATGCTTTTACGCCAAATGCAAGTCTGTGCACGGTGTACAAACCTTTACAAGTATTCAAGGTGAGCAGCTTTGAAGTATTGTCATCCACAACAACTTGTGTATATGCCCTATCTAAATCTAGAGTTGTAAAAAATTTTCCACCAGCCACAGTCGCAAAAACTTCATTCGCCGTTGGCATCGGGTATGTATCCGATTCAGTCGCCTCATTTACTGTACTGCGGTAGTCTCCGCACAGTCTAATTTCACCAGATTTTTTCACAATTGGGACGACCGGTGTAGCCCATTCTGAAAATGCTACCGGGCGCAATACTCCCTCCCTCTGTAACCTATCTATCTCCTTCTCTACTCGTTCTCTAAGAGCATATGGAACAGGACGAGCTTTCAAAAATCTTGGATTTGCCCCTGGTTTAATGTGAATAGCTACTGGATTACCATTGTAAGTACCAAGACCATCCTTGAACACATCTCTGTGATTAGATATCACTTTCTCCATTTGCACAAGATCATTGTTAGCAATCAAATTAATATTCATAGATAAGTTAAGAGGTCCGAACCAATCGCGGCCCAGCAGGTTTGGTCCATTGCCTTTAGCTACTATAACATTCAGATCTTGAAGGACATCCTTATAACGAACTGGTAACGAAGCCTGTCCAAGTAGCTTCACTGGAGATTCGTTCCACGTACGCAGGGATAGCTGAACTTGTTGCAGCGCGTCGCGAGGCAGTTGTCTGCGAAGCGCCTCCCACGTGCGCTCGTTAACAAGGGAAAAGCTGGCCCCTGTGTCGACTTGCATACGAACGAGCATGTCTGCCATGTAAACATCTACCTCGTACGGTGGAACACGCGTCGTACTCTGTATGCTATAAATGCCGTTTAAAATGTCTTCATCTTCTGTCTGTGTAAAGTTTATATCTTTCTTATTAGCCTTCTTCTTTTTTATACAAATTTTTTCAATGTGGCCCCGCTTTCTACAAAATCTGCACACTGCGTTAATAAAACGACACTCTCCTGGATGGCGGCTTCCACACCGGTAGCACACCCGTGCAGAAAACGTCGGTTGCACTGCGTTGACGTCCATCGGTTCCACACCACCGAAAACGGGTGTCGCGGCGGGTGTCGCCGCGGTCGTCGCTAGCTCATTGGCGGAGACGCCGCTGGTGCTCGCGCCGCTCGTATTGTTGGTGTCGTGGATCATACGAACGTCGCGCACCGCACTTTCAGAAGCCAACATAGCATGTACCACGTCTTGATACTGTAAATCGTCTCGTTTCAAAAGTTCGTATTGTAATCTACTGTCACTCATCCCACACACGAGTTTGTCGCGTAACATTCTCTCTAATTCGGTAAAATTACACTTTGAACTGAGTTTTCTCACATCAGCTATGAAGTCCGAAGCCGACTCATTACGTTTTTGATCACGTTTGTAAAACTTAAATGACATTGATATTTCATTCGGTTTAGGGCTGTAATGTTTGCCTAAAATCGTTTCTATCTCCGTAAAAGTCACTTCAGTCGCTTTTCTCGGTGTAATTAACGCCAGTAAAGTATCATACACACGCGAACCACACACTGTGAAAAAATTTGCGCGTTTTACATTGTCCACGATGACGCCATTCGCCTCGAAACAAAACTTGAGTCGATCTATGTAACTGTCCCAATTAGCCGAGTCCGGATTGTATTCTTCAAATCGTATCGCTTTTTTTTCCATTTTGCATTATTTTAACACAATCGTCGCCACTAATATGTTTAGTTAAAGAATTAACACCAAATGCGACATTCCTTCGTTTATTATAAGAGCTAAGGAGCTGACATTATTTTTCTATCTACCCACTTGTTTACATTTTATTCTATTGACAAAGTGCAAAAGTAGGTACCCTACAAAGTTCAATCCAATATATATATAACAAGTACCTTATTTTTATATTCATTAATCTCAACCCATTACGAGCCTACTACTGGGTAAAAGTCTCCCATAGTATAGAATAAGAAGGATTTAGTTTAGGCTATACTCCACCACTGGCCATGTGCAGGTTGGAAGATTTAACACTTTTTTAACCGACTTCCAAAAAGGAGGAGGTTCTCAATTCGGCCGGTATCTTTTTTTTTTTTCTATGTATGTCCACCGATTTCTCCGGGATTACTGGACCGTTTGGCGTGATTTTTTTTTTAATTGACAGAGGATGTTTGCGAAATGGTCCCATAAAAATTTTAACCTTCAACTCCTCAAGCCTGATGCTGCAGGCTAAAACTATGGCGATTTAGGAAATTTCGATTACGAATTGATATTGTAGGTAACAAGTATGGACTACATCATGGAGCTCCAGGTCCTACCTCCTCAATCATAGGATACTACACTTAAAAGCTTAAAATAAAAATTCTTTTCAAAAAACCGACTTCTAACGCCACTACAAAGTATTAAAATAATTTTAGTTTGTCCACGTTTGTTGAAGTCGGGCGGGCCTAAAATACAAACTATGAAACCGACTCGCGATGCTCGCTCGACTTCTACAAACGAGTCTATCATATTCTGTAGCGTCGCGCATCAGTTTCATAGTTTGTATATAGGCCCGCCCGACTTCAACAAACGTGGACAAACTAAAATTATTTTAATACTTTGTAGTGGCGTTAGAAGTTGGTTTTTTGAAAAGAATTTTTATCTTTTAAGAACATTATGGAGAACTCTCAGGAATGCAGGATTCCTTAAGATGTTTTTATTCACCATTAAAGCAAGTGATATTTAATGGTATTTAAGAATAATTAATAAATTACTTTTGTCAACATCATCAATATCAATAGCTAAGCTATACTCATAGGGAAAAAAATGCTGCTGCACCTGCTGATATCCACAATGAATACTCAACGTGACACTTACCTCCAGCAGCCAAAATACGTGCGCGCGCCTTCTCAGTCACATGTAATGCAGCTACTGTGAGCTTGGGAACCTTGTATAACCTCACGTCGTTGGTGACAGTGCCCACAACTACGGCGATCAGACCTTCACGGGTGGGCTTGCTCATGTGGCGCGACAACCGGGACAGTGAGAGAGGCGCCCGGTTGATACGGCTCATGAATAACCGTCTGAGGATAATTTGATTGAACTTGGCATCTGTGCGTCTTGCCAAGTATCTGTACAACTGTCAACAAAGATATCGGTTACGACTATGAATACCGCCATCAAAACATAATACAGAGCTTGTACGTTGCAGAACAAACAAATTATAATTGTTATTACACGTACTTTTACGAGCAATCTCAAGTATACATCCTTAGATTTGACTTCGGTACGCCGAACTTTCCTATCGTGTTTATGGTTGATGTCGACACCCTGAAATAAATAATGCAACACATTTTAACAGCACTGGTCAAACTTAAAACCACTTTTAATTTTCACAACACGTTCATTTCACTTAGATTTTTCTTGATTCATTTTATTTTTCTACCGTGCAAAACTCACCATATTGACAATCGGAAGAAAAAGACAAAAAAGGACTATAGACAAAAAGAAACAATTTTTGACAGTTATTAGAGTACAGATTACAGATGTTTGTGCTACAGATTCACCAACTTAAGGTGGATTATACGGGTGTGCCCGCGAAATTCTAATTTAATTTAGTTTTTCGCAATTTGTAAACTAATACGACCACAATAAGACAAAGTAGGCTTATATAGCAATCTAATTGCGACGATGGCAGTATCATCTTCACAGGTTTACGTAAAAATCTTTACTTGAAAGTGTCCAGTTTAAGAAAATATTCCGAGTATCGAGTTTGACGTGAGTTACTCACAAATTAGTGAGATCAGTGATGACTATTCGACAAAGACAATAGATAAATTACTCCATAGACCATTGATTAGTATAGACGATAAGATTTTATGCTTCTGCCTGCTCCACCTGCGTTAGTGTTAATGTCTGTGCCCATATGCGCGATAATTAAGGCGTTAAAAAGTAACGCATTAAACAGTTGGTTACATTGATGTAGAACGCAGCTAAAGCATTATGTATCGCGTTAACTGCAGCTGCCAACAGATTTAAGCCATAGAAATTTTGGGCGATTTTCTTTATATTTATTCAAACGGATGCGGTTCTTTTTTCTTTTTAACTTCATCTGACACAATGACACTTGAAATAATAGACTGTATTATTCGCCGCCAGGCATCACTTACCGCTGACCGATTTTTGTGGGATGGTAGTTTTAACTATTCAACCTCTAATATAATAAGTCTATGGATGGTAGCCGTGGAACCCACAGACACAGTTCCATTCAAAATTCAAAATTATTTATTTCACGTAGGCCAACCTGTGGCTCTTATGACACGTCATGACTCTACCACCGGTTCGGAAAGTGGATTCTGCTGAGAAGAGTTGGCAAGAAACTCAGCAGTTGCTCTTATCAAAATAATCATTTTACAATATATTATTATGTAGCTATTACATTGTAATAAGTTTTTTATACTATCTTGTGGGCAGCCGGATACCAAAACGATTTAAGCCATGCAACTTGGTAGAATAGAATAGAATATAATATTTTCACAATGACGGGAAGTTCCAAAAAAGCGTACTACAATAGGGTATTTGACTATATTAAAAATATCGTTTCATTTGGTGTCATCCTAAAAGATTATTATCTAAAAACATTATTCCATACGACAAAACTAAAAAATAAAGCTTTATTTAATTAGAAAACATTAAATAAAATTGCTATAATTCCGGCCATGGTCACGTGATCGAAAACGTTCCGTGATCTCGAATGACGTCACAGTCCACACCACTTATGGGCTGTGGAATTGTGATTGTTTGAAATGTGAACTGTGACGTCATGAGAGCAAATGGAACGTTTCCGCAGCAATTTTTTTTTTTTGAATTTATTTCTCGATTTTTATGAAAAATACTGAAATTTATACCAAAATATACGTTTTGTTAGCTTCAGCATAGCATTATTAACAATTTAAGATGATTTTCTAAAAGTAGTCAAATACCCTATTGAAGTATACAAATAGTACTCTGTGAAAAATTCAATTCATGTAAGGGCGCAGGTGGAGCAGGAGTATTTTAATGACTCGTTTAGACAATTAGATCTTATGATGCTCCTGCTCCACCTGCGCAATAACGCGTCAATTAACGCGATAATTAAAGCAGATGTGACCAACATTTAACGCGTTAAAATGTGCTGTGGCTTTATTAATGACAGACATTAGTCTAAGATAGCTCGGGAGGCGAGACACATCAAATAGTTTTAGCGCGTTAATTAGCGCGATAAGCCTCGTTGGCTACATTTGCGCTGTCTCATTCTGTCGACGCATGTATTATTATAAGTGAAGACATCTACAGGGCTTTTGGCGGGAAACTTCAAAACAATGGAATGGTTAAAATATTATGAAAAAGCACTCGAGTTTTTAGAACTATTTCAAATGGAACCATGTCTGTAGGATCCACGGCTACCATCCCACAAAAATTGGTCAGCGGTGAGTGATCCCTGACGGCGAATAATACAGTCTATAATTTCGAGTGTCATTAGATGCTGAAGGAAAAAAGAACCGCATCCGTTTGAATATTACCGCATCCATTTCAATGAATATAAAAAAATCACCCAAAAATTTCCTTTTAATTTTTGGTTTTATATATTTTATCCAATTAGCAACATACATATAATAATTAATGGCACTCAAATAATAAACCAGAGCAACTGCTTCCATCTCCATTTTGATTGCAGTAAACCAGTGCTGCCAACAACAAGCTAGCCCTCCACCAGATTCATTATCATTATATTTCAACACTAAATGGTAGTTAGAAACCACCAGTTTTATTGGTTGGCAACACTGCAGTAAACGTGATAGTGCATTCGCTGCGTTCTACATTAATGTAGCCAGTGACAAGACTGTTTAATGCGTTACTTTTTAACGCCTTAATTATCGCGCATATAGGCACAGACATTAACATTAAGACTAACACAGGTGGAGCAGGAATCAGGATCATAACAATAACATGAAACTTACCTTAGACATAAAAGAAAGAGAGAAACTTTACTTCTTAAACATCAATGATCTTATAAAATAGTGTTTCAAAGGAATAGAATACCACAAGAACCAACATTAGGTATTTTATAATGAGAAAACTATTTTCTCAATAACTAAGTAGATTCTAATAAGTAGTAGAAAAAATAACATATTGATTCACCATAATTAAAAAAAAAATAAGACGCAATATTCAGAAAAATGTCCTACTAAAACTATATATAATATTTTTTAACATTTCAAAACAACTTTCAGAAACTGGAAATGATGGACAGCAGAAAAAGAGGGTAAATTGTATTTTTGGAGATTCTATCATAATCCAGCCAAGATTGATGAAAATACTGAGTTGGACGTGAGTTACTCACAAATTAGTCGATATTTTGATTAATTTCTTAAACTGGACACTTTCAAGTAAATTTTTTTATATAAACCTGTGAAGATGATACTGCCATTGTCGTAATTAGAATGCCATAAGCCTACTTTGTCGTATTAGTTTACAAATTGCGAAAAACCAAATTAAATTTGAATTTCGCGGGCAGACCCTTGTCTTCAACCTTACGGGCCTCGCCGCGAGAGCACAGATTATAATATAATAAACTAGTAGGGCGCGTGGGTGCGCGGCCCGCAAGCGGACCGCGGTTTTTCTACTCGTCTAGTAGACTTTCAGCTCCTGATCATTTTCTATCACAAAACCACTCTTCCATCTTTTATACTCTCCGAGATAGACACCGTTGAAGTTTGTATGGCCGCCATCTTGAATCCGCCATTTTGGATTTTTTTCAGCTCACTGCCAATTGGATGAGATTTCGAGTGACTTTTGTTCGAGCACCCCCACCTATCTACATTACCATGGCCGTGCTCCTCACCCACCTTCCAAACCCTCGATCATCATATGTCATCATTTGTCATAATGAAAATTCTTCAATAAAAAAAAATCTTGAAAAGGAATTGTATCAAAGTCGTGCATGATTCCCGGCTTCTAGTCTCTTCAATATTCGCCATATATTTTTGTATGAAGAAAAAAAAATTCCGCCATCTTGAATTTTTTTTCTGTTCGTCAAGTAGACCTTAGGGTTTTGATCAGCTTTTGCCAGGAAACCACTCTTCTATCTTTTATACTCTCCGAGATAGACACCGACGAAATTTGTATGGCCGCCATCTTTTTTCCGCCATTTTGAATTTTTTTTCAGCTCACTGCGAATTGGATGAGGTTTCGAGTGACATTTGTTCGAGCACCCCCCACCTATCTTCGATACCCTGGCCGTGCTCTTCACCCGTCTCCGAAATCCTCAATCATCAGCTCTCTCCATAATTTTCCTCCGAATGAATTTTTGTCTTCTGTACGAAACAATCAGTGAAAAAAAATTTTTCATACAAAATTTTACAGGAGAGGTGATCAATCAGTCAGTGAATCAGTGAATCAGCACGAGCAGCTATATATATATTAATAGTACTACGGCGAGAGTGTGGTGTACTAACCCCAGGGCCCTGATTCTGTAACTCAGTTGCTATCAAAAAATGTTAGCCACTGACATATATTTTTTATCCATTGAAGGTTTGCTACGAAAATGATACTTTTATTTTCATAGCAAACCTTCAATGGATAAAAAATATATGTCAGTGGCTATCATTTTTTGATAGCAACTAACTTTGAGCAACTAAGTTACAGAATCAGGGCCCAGCTGCCCCAGCGAAGTATCAACCTCAATCCGCGAGACGCGATGTCCGATGAAGACTCGTTAAAGACATAAAGCATGTCCCAGTTCAGTATGAAGGGTGGTTTTTGAAGTGAAACTTCTTTAGGCGCATGAGGGTAAAATTTTTACAAATGTAACGTCACGCAAGTATGCAACGGAAGTGTCGAAAGAAGTTTCACTTCTGACATGTGTACTTTGAACGCACGCACTTTTGAAGTGAAACTTCTTTAGGCGCATGAGGGTAAAATTTTTACAAATGTAACGCAATTTTTCAAAAATTTTCACGCAAGTATGCAACGGAAGTGTCGAAAAAGAAGTTTCACTTCTGACATGTGTACTTTGTACGCACGCACTTTTGAAGTGAAACTTCTTTAGGCGCATGAGGGTAAAATTTTTACAAATGTAACGCAATTTTTCAAAAATTTTCACGCAAGTATGCAACGGAAGTGTCGAAAAAGAAGTTTCACTTCTGACATGTGTACTTTGTACGCACGCACTTTTTTGAAGTGTAACTTCTTTAGGCGCATGAGGGTAAAATTTTTACAAATGTAACGTCACGCAAGTATGCAACGGAAGTGTCGAAAGAAGTTTCACTTCTGACATGTGTACTTTGAACGCACGCACTTTTGAAGTGAAACTTCTTTAGGCGCATGAGGGTAAAATTTTTACAAATGTAACGCAATTTTTCAAAAATTTTCACGCAAGTATGCAACGGAAGTGTCGAAAAAGAAGTTTCACTTCTGACATGTGTACTTTGTACGCACGCACTTTTGAAGTGAAACTTCTTTAGGCGCATGAGGGTAAAATTTTTACAAATGTAACGCAATTTTTTAAAATTTTCACGCAAGTATGCAACGGAAGTGTCGAAAAAGAAGTTTCACTTCTGACATGTGTACTTTGTACGCACGCACTTTTTTGAAGTGAAACTTCTTTAGGCGCATGAGGGTAAAATTTTTACAAATGTAACGTCACGCAAGTATGCAACGGCAGCCCGACCACGTAACTATTGTCTCACATCTCACATCCAAAAATATCCTTAAGGATCGTTATCGTTACAGTTCTTATAACCGGTACCGCGTAAGCTTTTTCAGGAGTGTAGCAATAGGTCGCAATCAGGTGACTATCACGTGACTATCGATACTATAGTGGTGGGTCATACGTATAATCCGACTAATTTGAACATCTATGATAATCTACCAATCTATACGGCTATAGCAGTCTTCCTTATTTGACTGCGTTATACCAATTGAAATAATTAATAATTGCCATAGCTAATAATAAATTGCTCTTGAGTTAAATATTTAATATCTGCAAATAATATACGCAATATTTATTTAAGTAGGGTGGTACTTCTTACACACAAACACCTATAAAACTTATTCCCGCATCACAGACAGAATTTACCCAGGCGCAAATTATTATTGAATAATTGACCGAGATTTGCACTTGTCCGTCCGTCCGTCCGTCCGTCCGTCCGTCCGTCCGTCCGTCCGTCTGTCAGAGCCTTATAACTTTTGAATTACTGAACGTAATTACTTCAAATTTAGATATAATATGTAAACCGCTGGCCTCCAGCCCAAAAATGGCTTAAAAAGTTATAAAAATCTTTATTTCAGGGGGGCTCTCATAGAAGCGAATGCGAAGAAATTTTTTTTTATTTGCGATTCATAGGTTTTCTGTGTATCATTTTAAAGACAATTTGGAACAGAGTACAACCGTATTTTTTTTTTATTTTTTTCCTAAAATTGACGAAATGGGGGGCTTCCAAAGTGGCGATTTAATACGCTCGCTTGAAGACGCTCTCTGGGAAAATTTTCTATATATTTTCAAGTTGTACTTATTTTCTTACTTCACTTGTATCCTGTACTTGAACAACAAATACTAAAATTATATGAATATTATAAAGAAACGAGATTATTTAATTTTTAATGAGTATCAGTAAATTTCACATAGCTTCACAATAATGCTAATAGATGGCGCAGTCATTAACTATTCCATTGAACTAGGAGTTACGACTACGATTTATCCCAAAAACATTTTTGCGTCGACCATTATTATTTAGGTACATAATATAATAACATATTCAATTAAAATTATTCTTTAGTTAAATATCATTTTGTATATTTTCTATTCGCGTCGATAGATGACGATTTGTACAGATGCCCCTAACCCGTTTTCACTCGTTAGTACCTACATAATAATTGAATGTTTTTACTGACGTTCCCCAACCTTTACGGGCTACCTATGATAAGTTATGTGATGATTACTGTCAACTTCTTTATCACGATCCTGTACGGGACACCTAAAAGGACATTGGGACGGATGTTAGGACTTAGGATTGTGTTTTGGAGCTACCTACGTAAAGAGACTCCTACATAGGGGATGATTTAGGTATGTTTGGTGAAAACGGGCATAATAATAATAATGTCAGTTTTGGTCGTCATGTATCGATTGAATGAATAATCATGGGATACCGTTACCGCGAGGTCTCAGTTCGGTGCGAACCACTAGTACTTATGTGCCATAAGTCGTACGTAATACAAGATTTAAGTACATACCCTATGCGGCTAGTTCATGGAACTAGGAATTACGACTACGTTAATTAATCCAACAATGATAACAACTGCGAGTTTGATGCCACCCAAACACCAAACTATTTTTATGATTTCAGATTTTTAAACTTTATACTTCGTATCAAACTTTCAGACGGCAAACCAGAGATTACTCTTTACTTAGACGTAGTCGTATTTCCTAGTTCCATGCTCTTTAAACTAACCGTAAACATACGAAAGTGTCAAAAAGTAACCTTTAAATCTAGAAATTATTCTTCAATGATTTTAACATTAAACATACTTCTTAAAATACTACTAATTGCTTTGCTAATTTGACAAATTATTTAATAAAGTGTTTTAAAACACTTTAACAGAAAATATGAGTAGTAAAACGATTAATGGACACCTTATGTCACCGATAAGAACACCTCAAGGCTTGTATCAATGAAAGCCTAGTTTGACGTAACTTTTGTCGTAGTCCATAACGACATGTTACTTCAAAAGTCTTACGTGGAACCAATTTTCAGCAATGTTCATACAAAAATTGTATCGATAGTGTACTGCATCAATGTCAAAACATTTGTTTGTCCTCAACGATTCTTTAAGGAATTTATCAATGATACGTGGAGCCAAAACCATGTTTTGACATTGTTGCTGTCCTTTAATGATTGATATATTTCTTAGCCGGTCGCCCTGTGAAGTGTCGAAAGAAGTTTCACTTCTGACATGTGTACTTTGCACGCACGCACTTTTTTTTTTATTCCGAGTGTCCATGAAATTAAACCAAACTGCCATCACGTAAAAGAGAAAAATAAATAAAATTAAACGCCATAAAAATAATAATTTTAGAATCCTCGGTTTTTTTTAATTAATTTTGAAAAATATCGTTTGTAAAAAATATTTTTTGATGGATGGCAATACAATACTTTTTATAATCTATTGATTCAAATCTGGCACCTGTTTCTGTCACCTAAATGTCATTTTGAACCATGGCACTAGGAAATAGGTAATCTTGTCTTTTTTGGCTTTACCATGGAACTAGGAATTACGACTACGGGCTTTACTATCTAAAATAATCGACATTCAATAATAAACGAAAATTGTCAAATGAAATTCCTGCAATTTCTGACAATCACCTGACATTGACAACTTACATAGACAAATGATATTTTCAAGTTTTTTTAAACCGGTGTGTAATCACAAGCAAAGGTCGTTAAATGAGTCAAACATGGAACTAGGAATATGGAGTCAAAACAAAAAATATTTTTCTTATTTTCGGAGGCTTTAAAAAATCTGTAAATTATTTGGATAGAAGCGTTTTTGGATCTCTATCCAACTACATTAAAATCATCCTAGTTCATTAAATTCAAATTTAAAAAACCAATTTTGGACAACACCAAAGATTGTATTGTTTTTTTTATTGTATGTTACTTTTGTATCAAGATTAAAGTTTTTTTTAATACCTACATATTATTGTTTGATTTTAGGGTTCCGTACTCCGTATTAAACACGGAACCCAGAAAGGATCACTTCGTTGTCGGTCTGTCTGCCCGTCTGTCCGCCCGTCAAGACCCTTTTTCTCAGTGACGAGTGGAGGTATCAATTTGAAATTAATAACAAATACTCAGATCTGCAATCTTTTGGAGCAGTTAAAAACTCAAACTGAGATGCTGTTAATCGTATAATTTGTTGTTAACTATCCCAGAGTTTTCGATTCCGTATGACGGGAATTTTAGTGCTACCGGCTTCCGAACCCATAATCTCTGTTGCTCTGCTGAGATAAGGTTGAGATTGACCGACGTGGCGGGAGTCCTGAAGCCGGAGTCAGTTGTGAGAACATTACTATTATTATTATTATAATTTATTAAAAAATCTTATATTATATTGATTGTTTGTTTGTACTGGCATAATACAAAAAAATCAGAGTATACAATTTCAAAAAATAGAACAAACGAACATATCATCACAAAATGTCAAATGCTGTCATCGCGACAGAATAACAAGTTTCGACCGCCGTTTTTTCGAAAGGGATGGAATTTAATACGAAACATCGAAAATTAACAAAAAGCAAAAATTCCGTTCGTACTCCTTTAACTAGTAAGCCCCGCCCAACGAAAAAAAGAATAGTTACTCGCAAAAGAAAATGTGTGTGCCTCCCTGAAAATTATTCGGTTGTAGAATTTCCAGCAATATGGAATGAACTAAGACAGAATGGACAGCTTTGTGATGGGACAATCCTATGTAAGGATAACATTTCTATAGAAATACATCGGGCTATACTTTCAGCGGTCAGTCCATATTTTAAAGCTATATTTGTAAATTCCTTAAAAAGGGGGGAGCCTGAAGAACGAGAAATAGTCGTCGATGTTCCATCTTATTATATGAGTTTGATACTTGACTACGCCTATTCAGGAACATGCAAGGTGACTGCCGATAATGTTGAATATTTGCTCCCATATGCTGACCAGTTCGATGTAGTTGGAGTCATTCAACTATGCTGCCAATTCCTTTTACAAGAATTGCGTCCACATAACTGTCTTGGAATATTTAAATTTGCTAGATGCTACTTTTGTAGTGAATTAGAGAAAAAAGGCAAACTGTATATAAGACAAAACTTTGCCAGGATATTAAAAGAATGCAGCGAATTTAAATCTCTATCTTACGAAGAGTTAGAGGATGTATTGAGAGATGACGAATTAAACGTTAAAAATGAAGAAATAGTATTCCAAGCAGTAAAGACGTGGGTAGAGCATGATTTGGAAAACAGAAGAAAATATATTCCGTCTCTTTTATCCTGTGTGCGATACGGCCACATAAGCTACAAATATTTTAAGACCAAAATTTTACAATGGCAACCTGTGATCGACGATGCGGTAAATTTAGATTATAGTCCAATAGGGTATTTGACTACTTTTAGAAAATCATATTAAATTGTTAATAATGCTATGCTGAAGCTAACAAAACATATATTTCGGCATAATTTTCAGTATTTTTCATAAAAATCGAGAAATAAATTCAAAAAAATAAATTGCCGCGGAAACGCTCCATTTGTTTACATGACGTCACAGTTCACACACAGTTCAATGAAAATTCCAAAGCCCAAAGGTGGCGTGGCGTGAACTGTGACGTCATTCGAGATTCAAGAACGTTTTCGATCTCGAGCCAGAATTATAGCAATTTTAATTAATGTTTTCTAATTAAATAAAGCTTTATTTTTTAGTTTTGTCTCATCGAATAATGTTTTTAGAAAATAATCTTTTAGGATGACACCAGATGAAACGATAGTTTTAATATAGTCAAATACCCTATTCAAACTTTATGACTTCTCGGACTTCGTGCGTTTGGATGCGTAGAATTTATTATTCGGTACCAGCGGTATACGGGGAGGCGGCGAACCTGCGCGAACCTACACTCGCGGCTAACATCCCTGTGGACATAAAGTTTGAATCGAACTGTAACTTCTTTTAGTTTTCATATTATTATAATATTATGTGATGTTAGTTTAATTTACACTAATTTTATTATAGAAATGTCAAGAAGCATTATATCCAGCAGTAGTTTTTCTAACGGTATTGGACTCTAGACCAGAAACAGAAGCAGATCTTAACGATCCTTTAGCAAGACCCCGAATACCATACGAAATACTTTTCGCAGTAGGAGGTTGGAGTGCTGGGAGTCCAACAAGTTTCGTTGAAACATATGATACGCGGTAAGTTAAAATTAGTTATAGTTCTTACTTAGTTCACAATTTATATCACGTTTGACGCCTGGCAGATGTGAAACATCGAATTATTTTGTACAGGTAATAACGAGCTTAGTACACACATAAGTGCACACTCTAAATTATAATTTGCTTTCTTTGCAAGAGTGCTCACTTTCACTTTCTAAACTATCACTACCAGACATATTTTATTGTTAAAATTATTTCTTCTAAGTAAGACACAGGTTACGTGTACCGTAGTAAACAACACTGTTTCGTACTACATACATACATACTACGCCAACAGTCGGTCTGACCCGCCGCTGATGTTTCACATCAAGACTACGGAAAATTGGTCTAACATCCGTCATATTGATTTTTAGGTCATCCGGATCATCATAACGAATCTATTGACACCTCATTCATCAAAATCGATTAAACATATTATACCTATACGTAGTATACATACATTTAGATACTTACATCGACTGCTAAAATAAAATTACTCTTCCTTTTGGCTTTGCCGTTATAATATACGGATCTGCCCGCGAAATTCAAATTTAATTTGGTTTTTCGCAATTTATAAACTTTACTAATACGACAAAGTAGGCTTATGGAATTCTAATTGCGCCAATGACAGTATCATCTTCACAGGTTTATATAAAAATCTTTACATGAAAGTGTCCAGTTTAAGAAATTAGTCGAAATATCGGCTAATTTGTGAGTAACTCACGTCCAACTCGATGTTCTGACTAATTTCTTTAGTCGCTAGACGCTTCGCCCGCGCGTTCGCACCGCGCGAATATTCGATATGGCGAATGTCCCGTGGCCGGCCTGTTATGTCGAGATCAGTAAAAATAATCACAATAACGTTTTTTTAAATTAAACTGAGAAATATTATGTTAAAATTTTAGTGCCGACCGCTGGTTTCTATCTATTCACATGGATCTATCACCTCGCGCTTACCATGGCCTGTGTACGCTGAACAATCTGATCTACATGATTGGCGGCTTCGACGGAAGCGATCACTTCAATACAGTGCGATGTTACGATCCGGTCGCTAACACTTGGCTTGAAAGAGCTTGCATGTATCAAGCGAGGTGCTATGTCAGTGTGGTTGTTCACGGTAAGTGTCATTAACTCATCTCATTAGTCATTACTTAGTTGTTGAAAAAAAAACATTTCAAGAGGTATTCGTACTTTTGTGTCAAAGAGGTAGATAGATCAGAATTTGTCTTAGTAATTTATGAGTTACGATGTCACCTAATAATTTATCAAACTTTTGGTAGGTACCGACTACTAGTTTTATATTTATTATTCGACTTTATTTTTCCTTACGACCATCAAAACGCATCTAAATATTGATTAATCAAGGAAGATAGTATTGAAACTCCTACACCTAGACCCGAACGTCCTACGTTTGGCGTAAGTAATTGTTTCTTTTTTTGAGTTTTTTGGTATTGATCAAATAAAACTGGTTTTCCCATTAATGCAGATGGTCTCATCTACGCGCTGGGCGGGTACAACGGTCGCACGCGCATGTCTTCCGTAGAGCGGTACTATCCCGATAAGAACCAGTGGGAGATGACAACTCCCATGAACAAACAGCGGTCTGACGCCAGCGCGGCTTCGCTTGGTGGAAAGGCTAGTTATTATATTATTATCAAGAAAAAAGTTTTATCACTGTAAACTGAAACCAACTTCGGAAAATTGGATCATCATTCATCATCATTATTAATTTTGATCGTTTAAAATGTATTATACTACGCTATGTCACCCGGACTATATGAACGAACTGGGTATAGTCTACCAATTGTCTAAAAGTGATTCCATTGATCGTATTCGTATTCGTCATGTAAGTGTAAGCATCGAAAAGCTGAATTGATGCGTACACGACTCTATGAAAAATGACAGTTTTGTATGTTGGCTTTCTAACATCTTAGTCTGCATCGTCACTTAGTACTTACCATCAGGTGAAAACGCAGTCTATAGAATAAAAAAAAGCTTCTATCTTTTGTACCTACGACTATCGCAACGCTTTATATTTTGATATAATATTGTTGTTTTCATATTTGTTGCTTGACAGAGACTTAATTAAGGTGAAATACACGGGTCTGCCCGCGAAATTCAAATTTAATTTGGTTTTTCGCAATTTGTAAACTAATTAGTTTACAAATACTACAAAGTAGGCTAATGGCCTTCTAATTGCGACGATGGCAGTATACCTATCATCTTCACAGGTTTATAACAAAATCTTTACTTGAAAGTGTCCAGTTTAAAAAATTAGTCAGAATATCGACTATACTAGCGGCACGCTATGATGGCCGGTTTGACGTTTGTCCGCTCATGAAGTTCCGTATTAATTGATAACGACTTTGAAGGAAATAATTGTATTACTTTTTTAAGGGGTGAATGTACTTGTGAATATGAACAATTTTCACTATGTGGACAAACCTCTGAAATCGCAAAAAAATATCAGCTGTTTCATACAAAAGGTAAAATTTTTATTTTTATATGATATATACCACAACTCGGCATTTGGTTTTCTAAATTGAAAATTTTTAAAAATGGAATCTAATACGATCGTCACATAGGATCGCTGGCTAGCACAACTACTACCTCCGGCAAACTCGCGTCAATGCTCAATGCAAAACAAAGCAGTTTCGAATTGACGTTGCTTCGAAAAGTATAAACTGTCAGTGCAATGCGATTGTGATATAGTTTTGACCTGGCTTTGGATTTCAAATATTGATACTGCATTACTGTTGACCCTTGCTCGTTAATTTGGACTCTGTTCAAGCCCTTTGTTGTGGATTTCGTCGATATGACCGAACGTACGCAGAGAACTGTTCTAAATAGTCAGACACGTGAGTTCGTAATACGCCTTCGTAACTATTTCGATCGTGAAGCTCAAAATGGAGGGCCAATTTTACCTATAACGTCAGTGGTTGAACGCGTAGCTGATGCGCTTAATATTGGACAACGAACTGTTAGACGGATAACTAAAAAAAAATATGGCGAGACTGGCACAGAAGAAAATAAACTTCACACACCAAAAAAGAGAAAACGAGCAAAACCAGTCGTAGGCATCGATAGCTTTGATGCCGATGCTATCCGAAGACATGTTTACGACTACTATTTACAGAAGGAGTATCCAACAAGAAAAAAGTTGGTGCATTCACTGAAGGAAGCTGGATTATTCTTCGGTGGGGAAAGTTCTTTAACGAAGATTTTGAAGACCATTGGATTTCGATACAAAAAATGTAACAAACGCAAAATATTGATGGAAAGATTTGATATAGCGATGGCAAGGTATACTTTTTTACGGCAAGTGAAAGAAATCAAAAATTGGCAAAATGTTGTGTTCTTGGATGAAACATGGCTTAATGCTAACCATACTGTAGGCCGTTCTTGGAACGATGACACAGCAGCATCTACTTCCAAAGTTCCTGTAGGAAAAGGATCGCGACTTATAATTTGTCACGCCGGAACCATCAACGGGTTTGTCGAAGGTTCTCTCATGGCTTTTGCGTCAAAAACCACTGGAGACTATCATGAAGACATGAATGGAGAAAAGTTTACTGAATGGTTTACCTCAATGTTGTGTAGCCTCCCTGAACCATCTATTATAATTATGGACAACGCCCCATACCACTCGATGCAAATTGACAAGCCACCTGCCCAATCCCAAAAGAAAGCTGATATCGTCGCATGGCTTCGTAAAAATGGCGTAGATGCAAACATGAATATGTTAAAAGCTGAATTAGTACGTCTTTTAAAAGAAAACAAACCAACCAAGATCCGATACGTCATTGACGAAATAGCATTAGAACATGGGCACAGAGTTATACGGTTACCGCCTTACCATTGTGAGTATAATGCGATTGAGTTGGTGTGGGCTCAAATTAAGGGATATGCTGCAAGACACAATACAGAACCCCCATTTACCACAAAAAAAATGCTAAAATTATTAGAAGAAGCTTGTGAACATGTGACTAAAGGAGACTGGGAAAAGGTTGTGAATAGAACTGTTAAATTAATAAGGGAAGATTATGAAAGAGATGTGAAAATAGATAATATTATAGAAAACGAACATATAATTATTAATGTAGGTGATGATAGCAGTGACGACAGTGAAAATAGTAGTATGGACGAATCTGATTAATTATGGCCTTTTGTGGCACCTTTTTTGGTATCTTTTGTATTCATATGTTTCTTGTGTGCATATAAAGTATGTATATTCATTTTCATTCAAATATTCAGTTCGTTCAAATAAATTAAATAAACATATACATTTTTGTTTTATTAAACCTATTTAATCAGGTACAAAAACAAAACTTAATTGTTTTTTGTTCGAGAATAAATTGACATTCCACATCACTATTGTAATGTGTCAAACCGGCCATCATAGCGTGCCGCTAGTGTACCTAATTTGTGAGTGCCTCACGTCGAACTCGATATTCTGACTAATTTCTTAAACTGGACACTTTCAAGTAAAAATTTTTATATTTAAACCTGTAAAGATGATTGGCGCAATTAGAATGTCATAAGCCTTCTTTGTCGTATTAGTTTACAAATTGGGAAAAACCAAATTAAATTTGAATTTCGCGGGCAGACCCGTTTAGTGCACCTCAATCATTAACAGTTTATCACAGATATACATAGTCGGCGGTTTCAACGGGCAAGAGGTGCTGAGTTCAGCGGAAGTTTTCGACTCTGACACGAAGCAGTGGAGTTTCATCCGGTCAATGATCAGTCCTCGCTCCGGAGTCAGCCTCATCGCGTATCGGGACTGTCTGTACGCGCTCGGAGGTTTCAACGGATACAGCCGGCTTAATACTGGTTAGGCTGAATCCACATCTGTGCGCATCAATTCGCATTCTGTCCATACAAAACTGTCATTTTTCATAGAGTCGTGTACGCATCGAAAAGCCACGACTCTATGAAAAATGGCAGTTTGGTATGGACAGAATGCGAATTGATGCGCACAGATGTGGTTCCAGCGTTAATATACATTATTATGTAACAAAAAGCTGTCGTTCCTTGTAGGTATACATGTACGTATATACATTTGTGTTGTCTGTAAATCTAGATCCAGATAATGCACAGGCTCAACACGCACTTCAATTACACACGACCACTCTCGCCTATAGCTCTCGTGTACCTGTCGTGCTGCGTTCGAGACTGGCTTGAATGTTTATGTGAATGTTATGTGTAGGTATACTGGTATATTATGTATAAAGAGATATATTAGTAAATACTATAAACCATAATCATATAATGATGCATATTACTACGTAGGTATCCACAAACACTACATCCCTTCCTTATTAAGATTTTTTGTTTTTCTTTTTTCTTTACCTAGCAATTCCATTCACTTTCTAATTCTTTCAAATGTATCATGTTTCTCCTGAAACTTTGTCCGTTTCGCTATTGCTTACTATGCCGTGTCCGTGACCCATTCCTCTATTATGATCTTTTCATTTGCTATCACCACACCCTTTCCTTTTATCATTTATTATGTAAATTAATTTTCTTAGTTATAGATTTGTATTTATACTTAAATTATTTATACTTCGGGTGACCTATTATTTAATACGCAACATTTCCTTAAAATCTTTCCCCTCAATGTGGCTGGAAAATTTTATTAAAAAAAAAAAACAAGTAAAGTTCAATTTGCAATAATTATGCATTGTGGAGTCAACATCTCCTGATGATGTCGTAACTGTTTCAATATTTTGTGTGGTGCTGTGTGCTGGTGTCTTGTATTGTTCCTGCGTTTCTTCTATAGAATAGAATAGAATATAAATAAACTTTTTTACAAGTGCTTTTGAATCGTCGATGAGTCTACCACTGGTTCGGAATGACCTTCCTGCCGAGGAGAACCAGCAAGAAACTCAGCGGTTGCTCTTTTTGAAAACAAGTTTACAGCGTACTATGTATGCAGTGTTTCCACAATGAGGGGAAGTTCCAAAAATGCATACTACCGACTTACAATTCAATACAGGTTAAGATGGGCAGACCGAAAGTATAGCCCCATTACCGCCGGTGGAACCCGTTCACGAGCATGACGCATGACCCAACCGTTGCTTCGCTCAACCAAAGGGGGAACGTAACTACCCGCATCACACGACACCACCACAGAAATGTTTAAAGAGAGCATGACATACTTAGGCCGACTTGCACCAAACTGCTTAGTTATGTTTAGTTAAATTTTGTAATGCTGTCACTTTTTGACAATACTATTTCAGAGTTGACATGAGAAGGACAGGTATAGAAACTAAACATGATGAGGCGCGCTTGCAGAAACGTCTTAACCCGGAGTTAGCAGCTAAATCTGGGTTAAAAGGACAGATTTGACAGATTGCGTATACAGCTTCTGTCAAAATTACAAATTTATTCCTGGGTTAACTAACTCGGCGTCTTTGCAAGCGGGCCTTAAGCAGTTATTGGTGCAAGTCGGCCTTAGGCTACCTATGTTAAGGCATCGAATTGAATACTAATATTCAAAATACTCATTTGAAGACATGACATGACAATACATCGAGAAATGACGGTGTACAGCACGAACGACGCGTTTTGCCCTACAGATTTTTTCTGGTTCGGCGGTTAATAAATAGTAATTTATAGAGAGAGTAACGTTTTGCGCTTCAAGAAACTGAACGCGCGTCCACGCGCTTATTCCAGCGTGTTTGCTCGAACCGTTGCGTGGTGGTTCGGAGTTCAAACGAACTCGGCTCGCTCTTACGACCTTAGAAGCACGTCAACGCGAGCCGTCGCGCGCGCGATATGGCCACATATGGCCAAGGTATGAGGGCGAGAGATGCGAAAACGTCGCCTAACGCTTGTGTTGTGGTAAAGGGCGAGCGTATACGAGCGTATACGCACTACCAAAAACGAGCTTATACGCGCCGAAACAAAGCTAATCTGTAACCGCCCTAAGGCAAAATAGATTTATAAGTACCTACATATGATGTGATGGTGGATCTATTGTGGATCTATTTTTACAAGGGGAACGATTCTGCCCACACCGCGGCGGCGAGTGGCAGGAAGTGACGGAAATGTTCAGTGCGAGGAGCAATTTCGCTACGGTACTACTGGACGACATGATCTTCGTTATCGGAGGGTTTAATGGTTAGATAATACTTTCCATTGTATCTATAGTTTTACCTACTCTATGGTTACTAAATACTTCGATAGTAATTTACTTTGCATCTGAGATATTTAGTGTACAGACCGTTCACTATAACTTGTCCCTTGCCGTCATGTTGGCACCATTGCTTCACACAATGAAAACAACAACCGCGCCGCGGCTTGAGATAAGCAATAGTGCCAACATGACGGCAAAGGACAAGTTATAGTGAACGGTCTGTACTTGTGTGTGCACTCTCGAATCCCTCACTCTCATAATCCAATGCAATAGAGAATCAACGTGTGACGTGACAGTCCAAGCGATCTCGCTCGACCGATTTCGATAAAATTTTAATCGGACCACCTGGGAAGTATTAATGCCCTTTGAAAGAAAAAACAGAATTTTCCAAATCGGTTCAAGCGTCTTCGAGTAATCGATGAACATACAATAAAAAAAGACTCCTACGAATTGAGAACCTCCTCCTTTTTTGAAGTCTGCTAATAAAGAATGATTCACAATTGTTACAGGCTCAACAACCATTCCACATGTGGAATGCTACGATGGAGACACCTCCGAGTGGTACGACGCAGCCCCCATGAACCTGACGCGCTCAGCGCTGAGCGCGTGTGTGCTCACCGGCCTCCCGAACGCCAGATCGTTCTCATATCTGGCCAAAGCCGTGCCAGCCGCCGGTGCAGACCAGGCGCACCACTCCTGACATTCAACACAATTCAATTCCAAATTTTCGTACTCACATAGGATTTATCAAAAAACATCATAGTTTCTAAAGTCGTTGTCATTTTAAGAAGTCAAGTCAAGTTTATTTCATACTAAGTTTTGCCTGTGATTTCGTCGTGGAGTTAGGTTTTTTAAAATCCCGCGGGAAGCCTATCGTAAGTCCAATTCATCAATGGAACATTTCAAAATTTGGACATTTTTATGGACATTTGGATTTTACAAGCAAAATCAAAATTTCTCTACCGGATTATGTTGTTTCCTGTCGATTAGAATTGTACCGCTTGTTTCGGAAAGATCACTATTAGATTTCTTACCATTTTGGATACTTTAACTCAAATCACCTGATTTTGGAAATATTCCACTATGTTTTTCCGGAATAAAAAGTAGCCTATGTAAATAACCCTCCATACCTATATAAAACCAATACTTATACCTAAGAGTACCAACCCATGCAAAATTTCACGTCGGTCCGTAGCTTCGTATAGCTTTATTGCTGCGTGATTGAAGGTCAAAACCAAACACATTTTCGCATTTATAATTATTTTAACAAGGGTCATCATAGTTTTATTAGAACAATATTCACGTAAAAAGTACAGTTTTCGTCAAACCGTATTGTAAATACCTAATAATTAAATCTACTTACGAGATAATTTTTCCGTTGCGAGAAAACTAATAGGGTAACCTACGCCTACGTAAATGAATAACCATTCGTCTATTGTAAATAGTTTATTTTTAAATCCTCTTTTTGTATTTCAATCATTATTTTATCTATTCAAAATATTTTGATTGAATATTTGTATTTATTTATGTAATTATCGAAATCAAAACCAAAGAAAATAATATAATTTCGTTTCATTTTAGAAACGATTTTATAAAACGAGATTTTTAAATTACCAAGTTTTTTACTTTAAAATATTGTTTGTGATAAATTTTATTTTGGTAAGTTAGTTATATCGTGTATAGTTCGCATCCGTTGAAATCAGAGGATGCGTTTTGGATATATAATTATGTATAACAATTTTATGCAGCGATGAAAACGAACAATCGTTGTAATGTTAATAACTGTGATATTTTCACTAGTCATTGAAGAAAATTCAAAAAAATGTAAAATAGTTTTATTTTTACCCAGTAAAAATTTATTGTAACATACGGAAATATTGAGAAATTTACTAATAAATTACCTAAACTACAGGAGTGGCTCGTTTTATTTCACGGATATCGTTCACGACGGGCGTCGCAATTCAAAGCGCATGGGTCACAAACGCATTCATACCATAAAACATATGAGTTACGTACTACGGGAACTATTTATAGCGGTGTACAAAGTGTCCTATGAACCGTCCACATGAGACTGAATCGACGTAGGCCAGCGAGAGTGGCGTGCAATCGTGCGTATATTTACTACAGAAGGGGAGTTCGGGGAGAAACTGGGAGTACGCCCCCCTACCTCCCCTTTCAACCCGAGTTTCGTCGCGATCGAAGCGCGCCCACATTCAGCGTAGTGGTTGCCGCATTCGGGCGCAGTCTTCTCAAAATAGAAAAATACCGTAATGGAGTTAAAAGGAAAGGTTGCGTTAATCACGGGAGCAGCGGCCGGCATCGGGCTGGCGTACAGCGAGGAATTACTGAAGCAAGGAGCGAAGGTGAGTCGTACCACGTAAGCGGAGGATACTCATGTTCCATTACTAATCTTAAGTTCAAGGTAAAAGGTTAAAGAGGGTTGGAAAGTAGCCAAAAGGAGTGTCTCTCATTCGTAAATAAATAAAATATACCTACGCAAAGTGTGGTCGAAAGGTGTCGGAAAAGATGTCAAGGGTTACCTCTTGCGGCAGCTATTATTTGTATTGATTTTTGCGCCGCCTCGGTCGTTGATTCTTTTCATTTTGTTTTTTTTATGTTTACCTATTTTTATGAAGTGTTTTAATTAATAGCTCCATGAATAGCTCTTGTACTGCGCTCTGGGCGTCAGTCCGCACCATTAACTAGATTCTTGCAAGCCTTCGACAATCTTTCTCGTCCACGTTGCAAGCAATGAAAAGACGTTTTAAAAAACTTTTTCTGCCTATTCAAAAACGTTATATTTTTGAGAATCCTTTTTGAGAAATCAACTTTAAAGAAGTCATTAATTTGTAGCCATGTAAATAAAATGATATGAGCTATTGGGCTCATTAGAATGGTCTAAATGAGTAGACGTTAGATAAATGAGATCGAGTTCAAGGAGGAGGATCAGAAAGAATGGAGCAGAAAACTAGGTAACAGGATGTCGGGTATCCTATCTAGTCTAGATTCAAATATTGTTTCAATTATACACGTCTTGTTTTATTGAGGTATCTCGTACATATCTTTCATTGCTGATGTAATGTTTGTCGTTCATCATCGAATGTCTCACTAAAATATTACGCATTTAATCGTTCATTACCTTATCCGTTTCCTATGTCATTATCAATCGAGTGAAATCATTTCGGCTCTGAAATTGCCAAGGATTCATATAATATTATATTATACATCGACAGTGTCTATTCTATACTATAGTGAATATTAGAAATGCGACAGTGTGTTTCTTTGTTGATTTGTCCTTCAATCACGCCGCAATAGAACTACTGACTGACTTGATTTTTGCCATAGTTGAGGATCTGAAGAATGACAATAGTCATAATCACAAGGTTCCCGCGGGTTTTTAACCGACTTCTAAAAAGGAGGAGTTATCAATTCGTCGGAATCTTTTTAAAGCTATTGCAAAGCTTTTATCGCGGGCTTTGAACTAAGACTAACAGTTTGTGCGCGGTGACCGAATCAAGAAATTCCGTAACGAAAAAAAACCTAACACAGTCGTTCAGTAAGCGTTCATCATTTTAGAGGTTCTCAAGTAGCTCTATTTGGCGCAGTGGTGTGGTGTATGGTATTATGTACTTTGAGTATTAAATTGTGTATGATATCGCAGGTTCGAATCTCACTCGCGAAGTAGTGACAGTTCCCTTTTCTTGTTTGTTTTTAATTTTTTTTGCATAATTTTTATTATGCAAAAAGAAATATTGCATTAATATTATAATTGCATAAGTTGATAAAAAATGTTATGCAATAGCTTAACCGCGGCAGTCCCCGAGTGCCACTTAATTTTATTTATCTACTCCAGCATCGAAAAGTTCCAATTTCGAATTTGACAGCTGAATCGAAATGAACCCTCTTTCGGTTTTGCTTCTCATTTCGATGCAGCTCGTTGTATGGGAGCTGAATCGAAATGGTTATCTTCTTAAAATAGGATACATACAGCTAAGGCTCTGAGTTCTCGCACTTTTGTACCGTCGTGTTCATACGACAGAGGCGCCACATGCGACTGGGGGCGGCTTACGGAGTTACTTTTTGTTACTTTATTGAGCCTACGGCGTATTTTGTTAATGATTTTATTTTCCTTGTCGTAGATAAAATCTTGTATGCAACTGAACGTAATTAGTCATTTTAATTCTCCTATCCTATTTTGATACTCGGCAAGCCTCGATCAAAAAACAGCACTCGAATTAAAATGACCCTCATTACGATGCAGTTGCATAAATAGCTATATTCATGTATGTCAACCGATTACTCGAAGACGCCTGAACTGATTTGGAAAATTTCTTTTTTTGTTTGACAGGGTATACACCCCAGGTGGCAGGTGGCCGTGGTCCCACATTTTTATCGAAATCGGTCGAGCGGTTTTTAAAATATCAACAATAAATTATATACTTTGTATAGTGGCACGGAAGTTTGAAGTCGGTTTTTAAAAAGATTTTTTTATATTAAATCATAAATAACCCAACTCCACGCGGTCGCAGTTGCGGGAAAAAGTTAATAGTACAATGTACTTAGGTAGGTATATAATATCATCATGAATATTATGTAGGTATACATACTACGTATAGGCATCTACTCTGGTACCTAAAATGTATGGCAGGATACCTACAGGCTCTACAGTACCTACCGCAATACACACATGAATTTCGGAATTTCCTGGCCAATCTAGTATTGAACCACTAGAGTGCTTTTAAATTGAACTGCACGTTTGTATGCGTACTCAGTACTTTCCTCAGTCCTCTCTGTACTCAAAGAGTACGTAAATAACCGACAATTGCTTTGCTTTACGCTTTACCTCCTTTGCTATGTCACTCTCCGTAGGGCTAACAATATGAGCGTCACGAGAAAATTTTGTCTACCCGTTTTCTCGTGATATCCGTTAGAGATTTACGAGTAAACTTCTCGAGGTGCGCATTTAAACCCTACAGGTCTTCAACTATTATATACCCATGCAAAAATCACGTATATCCGTAGCTCTGTTGCAGAATTGAAAAGTTTACCTCATACACAATTATTGTTTCTTTACTATCAACACCCAGTCTTTTTAGAGTCTACCTACTGGTGGGAGGTTATGGCCGTGTCTAGTTACCTCCCTACCGTCGTCGAAGACGTGGCGTCAAGCAATTTAGCGTTTCGACACAATGACGTAGAAACCGATCAGAAGTATTAATTAAAACTACCTTAAACTCCGCTACCCTCTATGATCGTCACTTATCATTTAAGTGAAGGTAGTCTTATGGCTGTCTTGTCTTGAATAAATGAAAGAGTCGTCTTATTTGTTAATCGCAGGTCGTTTCAGCTTGATCAAAAGACTAATCAACAGCATAATTTACAGTAGGTACCTAGAGTTAACGATTTATAAAATTATAACCCGATCATTCAAAAGCCAAATGTGAAAATTGAGTCATATTTTATATTTCTGTTGTTTTGTCACACTTGTCACACACAGACAGACAGACAGACAGAAAGCCGTGTGCTTGGGTTACATAATAATAAGTTAATGTTCGAAATTACAGACAGACTAGTATAGTTAAAGATAATATTGTACCTACTCTGTGGTATCTAAGGTAAGTATACAGTCTTCCTTTTCGTTCCGTCGATGATAAAATTATTACGTGAAGGAAAAAATATATAAAATAAAAACTAGGTGAAAGGAAACTCCAACGAGAAGGTAAAATTTATGTTTCAGGTATCGTTATGCGATATTGATTCTGAAATTGGAGAGCAGGTTGCCGACGAACTCGGCGTGAAGTATGGCCGGAAAAATGTTCTGTTTTGCCAGTGTGACGTCACAGACTACCCGCAATATGAAGGTCCGTGAATGGTTAAACTGAAAATTTACAATAATATAATACAAAAATATATAATAGTACCTAGTAAGCATATTAGACGAGCTAGAAAATGTCGAAATTATTTGGTACTATCCCTATGAAAGTAAGCAGTGGTAGCCTAGTGGTTAGGACTGTGGTCTCCTATTCGGGGGGTCGCAGGTTCGATCCCGGGTGCGCACTACTCACTTCTGACTTTTCGGAGTCATGTGCGTTTAAGCAATTAAATATCACTTGCTTCATCGGTGAAGGAAAACATCGTGAGGAAACCTGCACATCAGAGAGTAATTGTCTATAATGTTCTCAAAGGTGTGTGAAGTCCGCCATTTCGCATTGGGTCAGCCTTCTCTGAGAAGAGACTTGCGCTCGTAGTGAGCCGTTGATGGATTGCTATTTCAAATAATGATGATGATGATGATCTCTATGAAAATTATCATTTTCAGAGGCCTTCGAAATGACAATAAAGGTGTTCAACCGGCTCGACATTGTTATAAACAACGCTGGAGTTATGAACGATAGATTTTGGGAACTAGAAGTTGATGTTAATTTGGTAAGCAAGTGATGACATTTTTTACATAGTTCCTGTAGTTCTCTGTGCCATATAGGTACCATCTAGTCTTTGCATCTCAAGCCAGACACCTATTACAGTTTTTCCGTAAGATCAAGTTTGAGAACCGATATTTCCTTAATATTTGACTGTCTGGAAGGTACCTGGTATTTCAAATTCAATGTAAAATGACGCTTAAAGATTTAATGAGCTGATAAGTTTAGATAATATACCTTCTTAACTAAGATGCGCTATACCTAGTTATTATTGAAACAGTATCTATTCCTTTAAACTGGCAAAGAGACTGAATGCAAATCGATAATAATTGGAAAATGTTCTCAAAGGTGAGTGAAGTCCGACAATCCGCACTTGGCCAGCGTGGTGAACCATGGCCTGAACTCTTCTCATTCAGAATTTCAGAGGGAAGAGTAGTAGACGATGATGTTCATTTTTCAGAATGGAGTCATCCGCGGCACGCTGCTGGCCTACCGGTTCATGGGCAAAGACCGCGGCGGGCAGGGCGGCACGATCGTCAACACGGCGTCCACTGCCTTCGCCAGGCCGCAGGTGTCAACGCCAATCTACACTGCCACTAATTACGCTGTTGTTGGACTTACAAGGTCATATGGGGTAAGGAGGTATATTTACAGTCCTAACGTTTTTGCTATCAATTTAAAACTTAGCGTTTGACTTGAACAGCATTTAATTCGGTTCAGTGCGCCACGTTATGAACAGGTACCTAAAAGTAGGTACTCAACTGAGAATGGATTGTAATAGCCAATAGGTATTCGTCGTCGTGGGAATCGATAGCCACTTCCACTGATGGCTCTCTGTCTCTTGTAGGCCTCTGGCCTACCTACTTAGTCTTGCGCCCTTGAATCCAGCGACTCACTACAATTTTTCTGGTATCGTCGATACACCTTGGAGAGGGAGTTATATGGTGTGTTTTTAACCGACTTCAAAAAGGAGGTTCTCAATTCGTCAGAATCTTTTTTTATGTAGATATGTTCACCGAAGACACTCGAAGACGCCTGAACCGATTTGGAAGTCTTTTTTTGTTTCAAAGGTGGTCCCATTGAAATTTTATTGAAATCGGTCGAGCGGTTTTTAAAATATCAACAATAAATTATATACTTTGTCCTGGCGCAGGCGTATGAAGTCGGTTTTTTAAAAATTATTTTTTATTTTAAACTATAGGCATTAAAACTTCGTGAGGTAACGTGACAGGGGAGTTTTCCATAGACAATCTTCTTAAAGGTGTGTGAAGTCTGCCTATCCATTAGTGTTGCCCAAAATTGGTCTTGCGAGACTCTTGCGGTCTCGCACTTGGTATCAATATCGATATAGATACCTATATGTCGATTATAATGGTACATTGTACTTATATCCACGCAAGAGACCTTTGTCCAGCCATGGACGTCTATCGATTGGTTGAAATTCAGCTCTAATTCAATGCTGTTATGGTTTACTTTACTTAGCTAAATGCTATCTTCTTCTTTATCAACTGATAGACGTCCATGGCTGGACAAAAGTCTCTTGCATGGATATAAGTACAATGTACCATTATAATCGACATATATAGGTAACTATATCGATATTGATACCAAGTGCGAGACCGCAAGAGTCTCGCAAGACCAATTTTGGGCAACACTACTATCCATACTTGGCCAGCGTAGCGGAACATGGCCCTAGCCTTCCTCATACGAGAGGAGACCTGCCTCAGTAGTGAGCCATTCCCCAGGTATAGCTTTGTGCCCCTCAACTACTTAGGTACATTTTTGACGTGTTAACGTCTTACAAATCGATGAACACCGGCTGCACGCACGAAAGAGTGTCACGTTCCGCCTGAGCCTGAGCGTGAAACGAGAGCGCGGCGGAGAACAAGCGATAGAGAGGCACGATCGTCCCATGAGTTGGCTTATGACAAGAGAGCGCCCGCCGCCACCCGCCAGTCATCGCGTGCGCGCTGTGGTTAGCGGATGTGTCGCGAGCTTGTTTTAGCAGCACGCTGTTCATCTTTATGACGTTATCACGTAAAACTATCGTCCGTAAACCGACTTTACAGACAACCAATTATTTTTCATTCAGGACCAATACCATGTAAACCTCACCGGTGTCAGGAGCGTAGCGCTCTGCCCGGGCCTCACGGACACCGGCCTCGTGAAGGAGATCCGCAAACAGCTCATGTCCTCCGACTACGAAGCTGCCTGGCAGCGTGATAACGCCAACTGCAAAGCGCAGAGGTGAGCTCCTTCGCCTTCAGACTGCGTATAAGTCATAAACTTGTACGTCCGTATTGTTGGCCTTTTCCAGAACAGACTTTGTATTCGTCCGCGTGGATTTAGTTTTTAAAACCCCTCTGGAACTCTATGATTTTCCAGGATAAAAAGTTTGTATTATTATCCTACTAGCTGATGCCCGTGACTTCGTCCGCGTGGATATATAGTTTGTAAAATCCCTCGGGAACTCTTTGATTTTCCGGGATAAAAAGTAGCCTATGTTACTCTCCGGGTCTTCAACTATGCCCATGCAAAAAAACACGTCGATCTGTAGCCCTGTTGCGGCGTGATTGAAGGACAAACCAACACACTTTCGCATTTTAGTAAGGATTAGTATGATGCTATTAATACTATTGTATTATTTAAGTATATCTTAAGTAATAGATAGAAAATCTATACCTACCTACCCAATTGTCCTTGTGAAATACCTACCTAAATACTTACCTATAAAATATTTGATCTTGGAGATGGGTTTATCTGTATGGCCAACCAATTACCTACAGAGTTAGAACTTTGCGCATATTTACAAGCGCACTAGAGGAGCCACTACGCGGTTCCATGTAATCCAAGCGATTCGTGGCTTTTTCAGAGCATTGAAAAAGATTGGCGAGTATGTGTTTCGAACTTTAATTATGTCCGGTAAAATTCCATCATCATAATTTATGTTTTAAAACTTGTTTCTTATGTTTGTTATATTCTTTACATTTTTTATGCCGTCCCAAATCTAAGTCTGAATGACTTTCCAGTAAGCGATTGCTTTACTAAAAACTGTTTGATTGATTCTTACTTGAACCTTTCGTAATAACTCCGCCATAGATTCAAATGTTGTTTGCAACTTGCAGCGCCGAACACGTGGCCAGGACTCTGATCGACGTGCTGCTGAAGGCTCAGAGCGGCTCAGTCTGGGTCGTGGAGAACGGACAACCGCCGAGGGAGTGGCGCGGTTAAGCCGCTACTTTAGTTCAGATTAGATCGGAAATATGCTACGACCTATTGTTCCTTAGCTCACCTACGCCCGATTCCCATCTTTATTAATTTTATCGGTTATAATCTGTCGAAAAGTTACCTACTCACGAAAAATGGTTTGAATTTTTGACCATTGACCGTATATCTATCGATTTTATCATGGACATTGAATTGAGATATATAGGTACGTTAAAAGCTAAACTTTTTGCAAAAACGCGCAAGCGACATGCTTATCAGTGCACGTACGATGTACCTAAACAATTACCGTCAACTAAAGTATGGAACTTCCAGAACAAGAACTCAACTTTAAAAAGTGGCGTCTAGCAAAGCGAGTCTTATTGAATTGCTTACCATTGTATGTGAGCTAAAAAAAATATAGACGCCATCCCGTTCGATGCTATGCAAAGTATGATAAGTCCAGACTCCAGGTTGACCGTACAGACTACCTTTTTCTAGAATGTTAGGTACCTACTGCGATTTAAGAAGACCGAACACGCATGGAGCAGGTTATCGAGATGAAAGATTTTCATTTGAATTAGATCACTATTACAAACGAAAACTTTTGTGACAGTTTTAAAATATCGACGATCATGCCAAAGTTCAATAGGCATAAAAAATATGTTAGAAATCATTATACTTAGATCTCATCATGTGCATTCTGAATTAGGTAATTGCTATTTTTTATAAAAAAAAATCTACTGTTATGTGTTTTATGATCTTCTCACTTGGGAGGGTAGATTTTTTCTGGTTTGGAGGGTAGGACGGTTTTCGGTTGGAATTATTTTTATCTTATTTGAACGTATTGGGTAAGATTCATTCTTATACTTCTTCTTTATTAACTGGACAAAGGCCTCTTGCATGGACTTCCACAGCCCTCGGTCTTGCGCCGCCTAAATCCACGCGACAACTCCCTGCGACACGTTTGATGTCGTCGGTCCACCTAGTGAGGGGTCTGCCAACACTGCGCTTCCCGGTGCGGGGTCGCCACTCCAGCACCTTATTCTTATACATTGTTAGTTAAATCTGTAATTTGTTATTTTTTAGCTTTCATGGTGTGCACCCGCTGCACAAAAGAATCAGAGTCTAATACGTAAAATTGTCTTCAATTATCATGTAAAAAGAACTGTTATAACCAAATGACGTTAGGTTAATTTTACCATAGCAGCTGTGGGCTTACGAGCTACAAGTTGCTACCGGCAGAGGCAACTGCAGCCCGACCGACATGCCCATAAGTAAAATGCTCCTTTATAGCAAAGTACATCACGGCTCAAAAATATGTTAAGTACCTACTTAATGCTTAAATTAAACTTAATGTTTAGATAATTATTCTTATTTAAGGCAGAGGCATAAATTGATTTTTGTCAGACTTCGTAAGAATTTATCCACTTTGCACAATATACATAAATATAATCGAACATTATGGGTGGCAAAACTCAAATGAGGTATAAGTCCACTCAGCCCTTTTATCGTTAGATCATGCTCTGACTTGAGATAGAGTTCAGATTGTTAAGAAGACACAAATACTTAGGTTTTTTTTTATTTGTATGTTTTTCTATTAATCCTCCGACATGGTTATCGGAGACTTTTTATAGCTTAACACGGCCTTTTAGTTTTTTTTTATAGCCTTGCTCATTTTAGTTTGTCATGAAACAGGTTCTTTTTTTTTTTAACTGTGGTCATGATTACTTTGCCTTATCTTATGATTTGTCAACTTATGTTTTTATGCAAATACTTAGGTTACAGGTATATCCTGATAAATCTGTTCTCGTTTTAACTGTCTTTCAATAGAGTAGAGTAAGTGTGTGATCTATAGATATAGCCTTATTATTTGGTTCTTGCAGGTAATAACTTATACGCTGCTTACAAAGTTACCCACATTTTTTTTCATACATTACAACTTGTGTGTGTATAACCAGTATGTTTAATAATTATTATTAGTAAGGACTCCCAATAACATTTGCGGGGCTATTCTCTATTGACATTTCCAGTGGCCAGTTGAAAACAATGGAAAGTTGCCGACTAAGAACTGTCAAACCCGTATTTTTTCATACAAAATGCGGGTTTCAGAGTTGTAGTTAGCAACTGAATGATAGCTACTGAGATACAGAATAAACCCCTTGATATCTTTAAATAATTTAATGTAAGATGTTGAAGGAAGATGTGGTTGTGTAAATATTTTCTTCTCGTAGCAATAGTACTATAAGAGCGGTATTTTATATTTTTTAACATGTTTTATAAAGTGTAATATAACTTAGGATCGTAAGGTCGTATATTGCTGACGCCGATTTTACAGGATTAGATCTAGACGACAGACTTTTTGTACAATCTAGTCCACCGCACACTTCTGCGTGACCTAGTATGCAGTAGGGTTTAATACGAGACAACTCAAAATTTTGATTTTGGACTATTAAAACAATTATAGCGCCAAAATAAAGTACCTTAGAGGGCCATGCTTTAAAGCTCAAGTTTATCGATGCAGCTTCAGCTATTACAAGGGTCCTCTATGCTGAGATATGCTAAAATAATAAGAATGTACCTAATTCTATATGGCTAACTTGTAGTAAGGGAATATTGTATTATAATATTATTGACTGCCTAAAAAGTGCGCCACAGATTGTCTGTCGTTTATGCAGGAACTTAGGAGCAAAGGCTAAATAAAGATAGGGCAATTATATATAATCAAGTCTTTAAGCCCACTTAGCGCCGCCTAGGGCTTATTTGTATTGAAATATAAATAGCTGATTAAGGTCTATACACATTGGGCGGATTAAGTGTTTAAGAGCCAAAAAAAATCGGCCGTAAGGTTTCATCTCATTCAGGGATTTGCGATGATCTACATAATATGGGGTTGATTGTAACCCACTATCGTTCGTTTTCTATATCCAAAATATCTATCTGTCGATAGGTTACTTAGCAACGTTTTTATTCGAAAAAATTATATTTTTGGCGTTAAAACGTTGGTATGGAATAAATCTATAGATAAGTGATGTTTTATTGAATATAGTAATATTTTATAGCTCTGAGGTTACATGAAATCTTAACCCATAATCGCCGATTAGTATGTGTAATTGAAGTTTTGTAATAGGAATAAGTAATATACATAAATTAAATAGTTTGTGCTTTTATATGTTACGAATGTCAGACATTATGTATGAATTTGTTGGTTGGCTTTAGGCTGTTTGGTATTAAGTGTTTAATGGTTTATGAAGAGTCATATAAGTTATACTAGCGGCACGCTATGATGGCCGGTTTGACGTTTGTCCGCTCATGAAGTTCCGTTAATTGATAACGACTTTGAAGGAAATAATTGTATTACGTTATTGACGATAGTGATGTGCAGAGATTCATAAATTTTATCGAATGTAGTTTTAGGTTTAGGACTCAAAATTTATTAATTTATAAATTTTAAACCGGCCATCATAGCGTGCCGCTAGTATAGTCTCTATAGATTTTAAAATGTATAAAAATTTTCATAGCACTTCATACACTTTTTATACCTTCTATACCTATCAAAAACTACTATAGTTTTAGAATTATAAATTTTTATATATTTAAATTTTCTAAGAGCTACGAAATTCTAAGGACATGGCGACTATATTGATAAAGTTTAAAATGACATAATTATGCTTCAAATCTCAATTAATTTGTATTTGGACGAGTCCAATTTCTAATAATCCAAAAATAATTAATAAATACTTTGTAATGTAAAAAAGTCAAACACAGACAGATTTTACTGTAAGGCACCTTGCACACTACGCATGATTTGAAGGCAGCCTTTTCTTCTCAGTTCAAAGATTCATTCAATCGAATTAACACTATTGTATCTTGACCTTATAATCTTACTAATAAAAAAATTATACACTGCTTATACTAATTACATGTCATTTAACATTTAATTAGTTTAAAGTACCCATGCTGATTATGACTTAATATTAATATACCCCTTTCCTCTCTCCAACTAAGCCTTTAGGCTTGTGAAGACACAGAGCTAAGCTAACTTAGTTCTCGATGTGGCTTGCGCCTTAAAGCAGTGTAAATCTTTTATTTACAGACTGCTAGAGTTAAATATTTTCCAAGTCATGATGTTGAAGTAAACGATGATGTTTAATTATTATGATTATTAAAAACCATTGCTTTGTATCAGTGGAGAAATTTTGTATGTTTTATAAACATTTTTGTACCTATATGTATATCCTATCTCGCTAAGTACGTTTTGTACAGTTGCTTTAAGCCTTTTAATTTGCAATAAAAACTTTGAAGAAAAATAAGGTGATGTTTCAATAAAATAGACGTCTGAAGATTTGTAGTAAACGTATATTTTAGATTTAATAAAATTGCCAGGTACTGTTTTTTTGAGTTCACAGATTTTACAAATATATCGTATTTGTCAAATTTACTTGAAATACACACATTATTTTTAAACGGTACGGGTTTAGTCGATCGCATCTAACGAAAATGTACATTATAATAATGTAATGTCAAACACAGCTTGATATGAGAAATCAAAGTCGTGTTTTTAACAAATACACCAAAATTTGTGTGATCTAGCATCCACATCGCTGCAGCTCAATGTGGGCGGGTAATCGCGCAACGCAATAGGGACGATTCACGTTAGACCGCGTCGTATTCCGAAGCCATTCCTCGTTCGCACAAAGTCACGCGCTCAAGCCACGGATTGGATAGATTCCAATCGTTGCTTTCTTTATCACCATTGAAAATCAAGGCATCAATAGATCCCGCTTGCAGAAACGCAGTTATCCTTTTATCCCAGTTAGCTGCTCCTTTGACAGATTTCGTATAAAGCTTCTGTCAAAACTACAAATTTAATCCTGGGTTAAACCTAACCCAGCGTCTCTACAAGTGGGCCTAAGAAAGTCAAAATGGTAACAGATTTGGCTTGGTACTAAAGTTGTTATGGTCTGAGAGCCGGTAACATTGAAAGTCCCATCATAGCAGATTCGAAAATGTTGTATTCCAATTGATACATTATACATTTGTAGCTCGGTATGCGTTTATTTGAAAAGCAAACAATGTTACATTTTTTTTTTCAAAAATAAAAAAATGTAGAATTTATAGTAATTTATGATGGAAACATTTTTACTCTTTCAGGAAAAAAATTACGCAAACCACTTTTTTTTGGCCGGAAAGGTCTAGCATACCTAGACCTACAATACTGGTATGCGAGAATCCGCATGAGGGGACTTTCAAAGTTACCGGCTCCAGACCATTGTGAAGCCATGTTTACAATGTAGTTACGTTTTTGACGTGATAATGTCTTATAAATCGGCGAACACCGGCTGCACGCACGAAAAAGTCACGTCACGATCCGCCTGAGCCTGAGCGTGCAAGCGAGAGCGCGGAACAAGCGATAAAGGCACGATCGGAGCGTTGGCTTGTGACTAGAGAGCTTCCGCCGCCGCCCGCCAGTCATCGCGTGTTTGTTGTTTCTTTATGACGTTATCACATAAAACTATTGTCCGTAAACCGACTTTACAGGTAACCAAAATTTTTGGAGTTTACTCCTTAAGAATCGATTTTAGGCGCCCAGTATGAGAAAAATCCGAGCAGTAAAATCAATTTATCAATGACCTCGTTACGTTTTTCTGTCACGTTTTTCACAACGATGCAAATTTCTACCCTAACGTTGAGTAAATAAGGTTGGTTTTCGTGCGAAAGTCGGTCGGGGCGCGCTCGGACCCGAGTCGCGCGTAAACTCCAGTCGTGCGTCGGAGGCCGGAGCTGACACACACTTTTTTTAATGTTAAAGTCTTGGCGCGCCTTATGACGCTCTCTTATGGCGTCGTCACCTCTTTAACGCCACCCTTTTCTCCATTGTGTGCGTGTTGGTTTGTTTAACATTTACCGGGTGTCCGATGACGGCCACTCTTTTTTTGTAAAGTGGTCATCGTATATTAAGGTTTGAAACAAGGTATAGTAGGTAAAGTAACATGTGTAACAAACGGGACTCCGATACGACTCCTGTCTAGGACGGTTCGATGCGACTTGATATAAAATATCTCTGACGAGGCTTTTGACATGAGATGACACGGTCTTACATGAATCATCCCTTAACAGTAACCCTGGCTGGGATCTTAAGTAATTTCTTATTTTATTAATTATAATCTATCTTATTACATTTTCCAATTACATAATACACTTTTAGTGGACTTTGGATTTGATAGGCGATTGTAATCGCGACTGGGTTGCGCAACTACCACCCCCCGGCCGAAAACCTCATAGCAGCCACAACCCTATACAATATTAACAAATGTTCACACTACATACTGAGACACTCCCTATTCCCTCCCAGCAGTCCTACTATCACATATTTTCATTTCTACAACTAACAATAAAAAACGACAGTCAGAAAAATCACAATAAGTCATACACTGTTTAAGTATTTGATTTAGAGCTTAGGCATTGAGCAGTTGCAGTACAATCGGGGCGCAAGTAAACTACAGACTAAATAGTTGCACGATAGTTGGTTGCGATTAATTCAAAAAAGACAGGCCCTCAAGCACAGCCGCTTACAAACTGAAATCGGTCAGAAAAATTCGGACAAATGCCTGAAGCCTTGTTTTCTCATTCATTTTGTATTAGACCCCACTTAGAATTTTGCCCTATTCTACGTCCCTTTCGGATGTTCGCATGATACATGAAAAAATACTTCGTGACAGACAATTTCCTTATATTATGCGGCAGAGTCAAAGTGGGCTATTGCTCGAGTAAACTTGTTGCTTTACGCACTGCGCTAATACTTACCTTTTAACCGACCGACAAAATAAGTGGCAAAAAGTCTGTAGACTGCATGAGCCCTTATATTCTATGTGGTATCCATTAACAAATCAACTTGCTCAATAGTATCCCTATAAGCACATTATTCACTAAAATCTAGTAGGACTGCTATTACACCATCCACTGTGTCATTGCTGCTGCTGCAACAGACAAAATAATCGGCAACAAATCGGTAAACAGAATTAACTTATCTTACAAAGAATATCGTCCCGCAAAAGGCAGATAAGGCAGATCAACTATGAAGAATAATAATTCGATTTTACGATGTGACATAAGGCCAATCGATCATGATCAAATCGGCAGTACAATTAGCCTATTATCATCACTGATTTATATATCAGCGTCTGAATTAGAGCGATGACACATTGGAAAAAACAAAAGTAAAACATGTATTTTGTAAACCCAACTTGGTTGATTTTTTTCTCGATAGGCACAAATACTCGTAATTTATGAGAGGCAGCTAGGTTAAATATAAGATCTGTATGGATGCAATGAAACATTATTCTTCTCAAATAAATAGTATTTTATGTAATTATACAATTGCAGGGCTCTATAATCTATATTGTTTTTTTAAAAGGCAACAATTATATGATAAACTTTCGACAACCTTTATCACAGAATTTAGCCAACAATCGATCTAATTTAATAATGTCGTCCAAATATCTTCATATTTCTAAACAAATGTTGATAACTTGAAACAAGGTTTAAATTAACTACGACACTCTAATGTCATCGAGTGTATGCATCTAACTTTGCTAACAAAACCAAGTGCGTTTGACACAATCAAATAAAATTACTGCCACACTCAGTCATTCATTAAATTAAGATTAATTAATCATTGACTTGTGATTAACTGCCGCTTTCAGCCGCATGTATTAAATTATATTATTTAATGATTTATTAATTAATTATCATTAAATCTATTACTGAATTGTCATTAATGTACAAACGAAGCGTTAACTTCTGAGAATCAAACTTTTTAAAATCCAAGATTAAGTCGTTAAGTAACGATTAGCGATTCTGAGTGCGGCAGTAAGTCTTTGAAAATGCACAGTTATAAGAATACGTTACTTTTTGTTATAGAGAAATCTGAAAATAGCTTATTCAGAATCAGTCACCTAGTTTGGCAATCATTCTTATTTGATTACTTTTTTTTTTTTCAATAAAATATGTATTATAGCGAATATCTTCATATTGTAACACTACTTGTCTAATAATTATGCGGCCAGCGCGGTGTACATTATATTATTACTATTATACGCAAGCGAGCGCGCACGTTGCCGAGTATAATTGCGCAGAAAACGACAAAAATAAAACTTAAAACTCTGCCAGTTGCTTTTTTAAATATACACATTGTTTAAATACTTTTCCATTAACAAAAAAATAACGTATTCTCCAAGCACTAACTAAAGATATTTTCAAAGCAATGCAGTATCATCAAGCATTGTCAGAACATACATTATCAAACATTGTGCTAGGCAAGCTAAAAATAGGAATACGGGTTACCACAAAAAGACCACTTTAATAAGTTAAAATAACCAAATTTATTTCTTTGCAAGTCATTTGCAAGTTATTTCTTTGCAATCTTTATTTTATTGCAAGTCTTTACTTTGTGTGATAAAGATTTCAATCATTCAATATTAATTGTTTATATTTCTATTTCCACTTTATTGCATAACATAGTACATTGTTATGCAGAAAGGAATAATCATGGTTTAAAAACAATGAAATACAAGCTTTGTTGCTTTGCGTTTAGGTTTGAAATACAACACCAATACCTCGCGTATAATAGCGGAAACTATAGTTCTTGCAATTCACGAGCGCTCGTGACCTTTACTTATGGTTACGTCGAGTACTTGCAAATTGCGCATGTGTGCGTGCCTACCGGAATCAAGGTGGGAGTAGTCAGGCGCGAGCAAGCTCTCGCTCACACTTATAAGTACGTTCTCCAAGTTTTATAAACAACCAATTGCATGTCTATAAGGAATAAACCGAGTTTTGCATCAAAAAATATATACAGATACGACTTGAACACAACCATGAGCCACGCGCACTCGTGAATTGCAAGAACTATACCGTGGTGTGTATGGAATAATGATGGTGGATGAATTATTTTTGGACTACCAACAAAAATTACATAAAGGTACATGCACCAAACTATAATGCTTAGTGCTGATTTCACCAACGTCGAGTGACGTTTATCCAAAGGATAAATTGGGCATTTCGACAGTTATTGTATTGAAAACTGTTTCAAAATATAAAATTTACGCTCGGATAAGACTTATTTTAGGTTGGTGAAATTGGCCCTTAGAAGCGCAATACTGGACACGGTCATTGTTAGTAACCGCCGAGTTTCTTGCTGGTTCTTCTCGGCAGGAACGGCATTCCGAACCAGTGGTAAGACTCATCGACGATTCAAAAGCACTTCTAAAAAAGTTTATTTGAATAAAAAACATTTCTATTCTACTCTATTCTAAGATATTTAAAGGCATCAGTTCGACGAGATCACGGAAAATTATTAAAAAATAACATACTGTGCTGTGAAATGGTATCATAATTCAACACAATAACCATCAAGAACGTGATTATCAGTACCAGTACCAGAGAATAATTACATGGCACTCACACATTCATTGATTGTATTAGCTTACATTGTTAAAAACTTCTGTTCTAAGTATTATAGTTCGATGGGTACATGTTTATGTTACGTTTAACTTACAATAGTGGTACTGCGTGTTTCAACTATTATTATATTAGATCTATTGCAACAAAGTAAGGGTCGACTTATGCATGATATCATAGAGAGGTTGTGATGAGCCCAACTACTGTACAATAAACATCTTCTGGACGAAGAAAACACACATAGCTGTTTCTGCGGGGAATTTCCATCTAACACCTTCCATTTATAGGATACAAACACTAACACACCAAAGCAATGTCCATCACAGAGTTCCTTTCCTAGTTAATTCTTCCCACGTTACACAGATTCAAACAAGTAATAATTAAAAACATTTTTTTTTATCACCAGCATACACTTTTCCGTTACTTATCCATTTGTGATTAGTCTTTGCGATAATAAATAAACAGTAACTCTTCTTGTCACTTATCTCCTACTTTGCTGAAAAGAAAACAAAATATATGTTAATGATGGTGTGATTAATTCAACAAAATCTTACAAACACAGGACCATTTTAATGAAAAAATCAACTGTGGAAAGGTTAAACTAGCGGCACGCTATGATGGCCGGTTTGACACATTACAATAGTGATGTGGAATGTCAATTTATTCTCGAACAAAAAACAATTAAGTTTTGTTTTTGTACCTGATTAAATAGGTTTAATAAAACAAAAATGTATATGTTTATTTAATTTATTTGAACGAACTGAATATTTGAATGAAAATGAATATACATACTTTATATGCACACAAGAAACATATGAATACAAAAGATACCAAAAAAGGTGCCACAAAAGGCCATAATTAATCAGATTCGTCCATACTACTATTTTCACTGTCGTCACTGCTATCATCACCTACATTAATAATTATATGTTCGTTTTCTATAATATTATCTATTTTCACATCTCTTTCATAATCTTCCCTTATTAATTTAACAGTTCTATTCACAACCTTTTCCCAGTCTCCTTTAGTCACATGTTCACAAGCTTCTTCTAATAATTTTAGCATTTTTTTTGTGGTAAATGGGGGTTCTGTATTGTGTCTTGCAGCATATCCCTTAATTTGAGCCCACACCAACTCAATCGCATTATACTCACAATGGTAAGGCGGTAACCGTATAACTCTGTGCCCATGTTCTAATGCTATTTCGTCAATGACGTATCGGATCTTGGTTGGTTTGTTTTCTTTTAAAAGACGTACTAATTCCGCTTTTAACATATTCATGTTTGCATCTACGCCATTTTTACGAAGCCATGCGACGATATCAGCTTTCTTTTGGGATTGGGCAGGTGGCTTGTCAATTTGCATCGAGTGGTATGGGGCGTTGTCCATAATTATAATAGATGGTTCAGGGAGGCTACACAACATTGAGGTAAACCATTCAGTAAACTTTTCTCCATTCATGTCTTCATGATAGTCTCCAGTGGTTTTTGACGCAAAAGCCATGAGAGAACCTTCGACAAACCCGTTGATGGTTCCGGCGTGACAAATTATAAGTCGCGATCCTTTTCCTACAGGAACTTTGGAAGTAGATGCTGCTGTGTCATCGTTCCAAGAACGGCCTACAGTATGGTTAGCATTAAGCCATGTTTCATCCAAGAACACAACATTTTGCCAATTTTTGATTTCTTTCACTTGCCGTAAAAAAGTATACCTTGCCATCGCTATATCAAATCTTTCCATCAATATTTTGCGTTTGTTACATTTTTTGTATCGAAATCCAATGGTCTTCAAAATCTTCGTTAAAGAACTTTCCCCACCGAAGAATAATCCAGCTTCCTTCATTGAATGCACCAACTTTTTTCTTGTTGGATACTCCTTCTGTAAATAGTAGCCGTAAACATGTCTTCGGATAGCATCGGCATCAAAGCTATCGATGCCTACGACTGGTTTTGCTCGTTTTCTCTTTTTTGGTGTGTGAAGTTTATTTTCTTCTGTGCCAGTCTCGCCATATTTTTTTTTTAGTTATCCGTCTAACAGTTCGTTGTCCAATATTAAGCGCATCAGCTACGCGTTCAACCACTGACGTTATAGGTAAAATTGGCCCTCCATTTTGAGCTTCACGATCGAAATAGTTACGAAGGCGTATTACGAACTCACGTGTCTGACTATTTAGAACAGTTCTCTGCGTACGTTCGGTCATATCGACGAAATCCACAACAAAGGGCTTGAACAGAGTCCAAATTAACGAGCAAGGGTCAACAGTAATGCAGTATCAATATTTGAAATCCAAAGCCAGGTCAAAACTATATCACAATCGCATTGCACTGACAGTTTATACTTTTCGAAGCAACGTCAATTCGAAACTGCTTTGTTTTGCATTGAGCATTGACGCGAGTTTGCCGGAGGTAGTAGTTGTGCTAGCCAGCGATCCTATGTGACGATCGTATTAGATTCCATTTTTAAAAATTTTCAATTTAGAAAACCAAATGCCGAGTTGTGGTATATATCATATAAAAATAAAAATTTTACCTTTTGTATGAAACAGCTGATATTTTTTTGCGATTTCAGAGGTTTGTCCACATAGTGAAAATTGTTCATATTCACAAGTACATTCACCCCTTAAATGGTGCAAACTGTTTTTCTACACTTGTATACATTTTAGAAATCAATTTAATAAATAAATTTTGAGTCCTAAACCTAAAACTACATTCGATAAAATTTATGAATCTCTGCACATCACTATCGTCAATAAAGTAATACAATTATTTCCTTCAAAGTCGTTATCAATTAATACGGAACTTCATGAGCGGACAAACGTCAAACCGGCCATCATAGCGTGCCGCTAGTTTAGTGGACATTTGATCCAGATAGATATGGCACAACCCTAATGTGTCAGTCAGGGTATTTGACTGATATTTGTTTATTTATTTAAAATAACGTTTTTCAATATTATAACAATGCAATTTTTCTTTTTAAAATATTTAACTATTCTCGGAAATATAGAACTTTAAAGTTTCCTGTTAGACAGAGAGAGCGCTACTGAAGTGTGATGTCACAAGTCAGCAGCTGGCCAGCTCCATACACGATCCATAGAAAATTTCGTTTTAGTTCGTTCGATTAGTATTTAAGATGTATCTTTTAGATTTAAGATGAGTAATAAATGGTACTCGACTAAGGACGGTTGTTTCTAATAACATCCCAACTTCCCCTCATGGCGACCCTGGATACAGTCACAGTAAAACAGCTTTTAACTTATTTGTTCTTTGACAAATTTACTATCGGTTTTTATAATTAATGTTATTCTTACATGTTACATTTTTCAATCTATATATATAAAAGAAAGTGGTGTTAGTTACACTATTTATAACTCAAGAACGGATGAACCGATTTGGCTGAAAATTGGTGGAGAGGTAGCTTAGAACCAGGAGACGGACATAGGATACTTTTTATCCCGTTCGACCGCGTTTCACTATAAAACGTGGTATAACAAAAACGCATCTGACATGGAATAACAAAACGAAAATGACAGTGGAATAACAAAACGTAAATGACAGCTAAACGTAATTTTGTCTTTGGTTAAGTATGGTAAAAAATTTGACTTATAAAAAGTGTTATAATAAGGCATTACTGATATTATAAATGCTGTAACGTTGTACTTCAAATAGACCAGAGGTTCCCAAACTTTTTTTGCTCATAGACCCCTTTCAAAAGTTTGCTGGTTCCGGTGGACCCCCTGCAGCTAAATTTCTATCATATTTCCAGTCGACAAAAAATGTGAAGATAAATTATGAAAATTGGCGTTGCGAGTGAGTTCCAACCACGAAAACAACATTCTTTGAAAAAAAAAGAGAATTGATTGGTAAATTAATTAATTGATTGTGCTGTGAGTGGATGTCAAAAGTAAAGTTGACCATTCAAAAAGAAGTGATTCCATCTCAAGCTTACATTTTTGACATCTACTCACAGCACAAAAACCAATCAATTCTCACTTATTTTATTTAGAAAACTCGGAGTGGTAAAAATAAAAAAATAGTATATTTTCTTGTGTTGTATTTATTCAAATACTATGTAAGTAACTATTAATTATTATTATTGTTATCATATTTTACAATATTATATTAAGTAAGTATAGTAAATCAAAATATAATTGTACCTGCAATCAAAATTAAACATTAATAACGTACACGTAACACCTGAGAGTTCTCCATAATGTTCTCGAAGGTGTGTGAAGTCCACCAATTCGCATTGGGCCAGCATGGTGGACTATGGCCTGTAACCCTTCTCTTAGAGGAGACCTCGCTGGGTTGATAATAAAGATGACTTATATTAGTGAAACACCACACAGTCGGGAAATAAACAATTACTAATAAATTAGGGACAAAAAGTTCTACCTTTCTCGGATTTCTGTTCTAAATAAATAAATAAGTAATAAATAAAATAAAAGTATGTATAGCAAAAGGCAGCCTACTTACTTTTTCCGTCGCTGGCAATCACTAAGATCGATTCACTTTAGGTACTTTTCTCTCCGAAATTCCGGGAACAAATGAGTAACGTTTATTCTTGGCATTCGTATTTATATTGGTGAAGAATCAAACAAGTTCATGCAAGATTGCAAGCACACACACCACCCACAAGTCGTATTTGGTCCCTTTGCACGTCTGAACAAGCGTTGCAGACGGCGCGTCGGCGGCGGCTTCACTATCGACCCCCGCTTACGAATTGTGAACCCCCATTTTTCTGTCACGCCAACGTAGACCCCCGTCGAGTCTCCCGTGGACCCCTGGGGGTCCACCTGGACCACTTTGGGAATTACTGAAATAGACTATTATTATAATTAAAACTAACTATGTAATATTGAAATAAAAAATTAAACTGTTTACTATTAACTATTATTAACCTAGAAATATATTTTATCTACTCCAGCATCGAAAAGTTCCAATTTCGAGTTTGACAGCTGAATCGAAATGAACCCTCTTTCGGTTTTGCTTCTCATTTCGATGCAGCTCGTTGTATGGGAGCTGAATCGAAATGGTTATCTTCTTAAAATAGGATACCTAAAGCTAAGGCTCTGAGTTCTGGCACTTTTGTACCGTTCATATGACAGAGGCGCCACAGGCGGCTGGTGGCGGCTTACGGAGTTACTTTTTGTTGACAGAGGCGCCACAGGCGGCTGGTGGCGGCTTACGGAGTTACTTTTTGTTAATTTATTGAGCCTACGGCGTATTTTGTTAATGATTTTACTTCCTTGTCGTAGATAAAATCTTGTATGCAACTGAACGTAATTAGTCATTTTAATTCTCGTCCTATCCTATTTTGATACTCGGCAAGCCTCGTATCAAAAAACAGCACTCGAATTAAAATGACTCTCATTACGATGCAGTTGCATAAATAGCTATAATTCGTTAAAGAATATATTTATTACTACGGAACCACGCAAGTTCCTCGCGGCCAGGCGACTTCGTGGACCATTGCGGTTTCCGTACAGGCGTCCGCGCGGAACCCTAGCGAGGGAACCGGTTTTGCCGACCGGCAGTGGTGGATCGGAGCTCGGGCAGCCTCGGCGGCCGCTGCTCGAACATTGACGGATTTACTCTTGGCGAAGTTAGCGTCGCTGTGCTCATTTTACAATTGTGCTGGAACTTTCCACGATATACCACTAAAGTTTCGCCGGCTAAAACCCGCTGGGGTGAGTTGCCATATATTTAACTACTTCTAACTGCTAATGTAAGCTGTTCTGTGCTGCTGTAGTGCTTGTTCACGGTCGCTGGGCTTGGGCAAGCGCTGCGGCGGACTGTGGCTTAACCACGTCCCTCATGCCTGCCGTTCTGGGGTTCCAGGTTTTCCCTACCGGATTCTTTTCTCTTCCGGATTTTATCTTCCGGCTTACTTCGGAGGAAGATTTGTTTTACCGCGGCGGAATACATCTCGTGGCCGCTACCGCCACGAACCGCCGTGCCGCGCTGTGCTGGAGCGAGGCGCCTGGACCCGAGGCTGACTCCAGAGGACCTCGGAGGCGCAATAAACGCTTGTTCAGGCCAGTGCAACCTACCTTACTAGTACCTTCTATACAGTGTTGGATCGGTGGATAGAAATAAATAAACGGCAAGAACCCCGACCGTCCTTTGATTTCTCTCTCTCTCTGCTGACGGCTAACAACCCTAACCGTCACAATGCGAAAGTGTGTTTGTTTGTTGGTTTGTCCTTCAATCACTTCGCAACAGAACAGCGGATTGATGCGATTTTTTGCATGGGTATAGTAATGGATATATAATTGTGGTTCCTCAGACCGGGAGAGCTACTTTTTATCTCGGATAATGAAAGTTCCCGCGGGATTTTTAAAAACTAAATCCATGCGGACGAAGTCGCGGGCATCAGCTAGTTTAAAATAAAATTTAATGAATATCAAAATTTTTGACAACACTCAAATTAATGTTCTCGAAGGTGTGTGAAGTCTGCCAATTTGCATTGGGCCAGTGCCTAAGACGCTTCATGAGGGTGAGATCTATAGATGGCAATCTCACTCAGCTCAGACTCAAGACTGAGTTAAAACGAAACAGATTTATGTCAGGATATGAAATGGTGAAAAATTTGTGGTTTTAAAGCCATCGCGAGTTGAATCGCCTTAAGCATTACTATCGAGTCCACTTGTTTTTTTGAACTAGGTATTTTTTTGAATTTGAAAAAAAAGTTCGAAATAAACTGGAAACTGTAGTAGCGGTTTGTTTACTACGCGGCGCCGCACGCAGAACTGCCGCTTTTAAAACTCATCGAAATTTTTCTATCTAATGTAACTACAGCAGCTGTTAGCCGTACGAAGGTGAACGACCTGTCGCGACTCGCGCGCCGCTCGCTTCAAGCGTCACGTGACCCGCCTGCGCAGACAGCGGCAAAGCGGCACTGCTCCTAACAAGTGTTCGCGTAGTTTTCAAAATATTAATTTCTCGATTTTTTATTTTTTATTTTAATACAAGGGTCAGTATAGTCGAAATGGATTATACTGTTAATTTCGAATCACTTTCCTGTGACCTTCAAACCACTAAATTTTCACTATGTATTTGTGTCTCATTTTAACTCTACCTTGAGTCTTGAGCAGTGCCAGAATACGATCTGTAGATCTCAGCCTGAGAGGAGACTTGCGTTCATTAGTGAGCCGTTGATGGGATGTCAACGATGATGATGATGGCTCACCTGCGGCTGTGGCGGGCTGCGGCTGCGGCTGCGGCGCGGCTGCGTTGTTGTTGTTGCGGCGCATGTTGTTGTTGTTGGGGCCGCCGCGTCCACGCCCGCCGCGCATCGGCCGCCAGCTGGGGAAGTAGGACATACTGCCTTCTGAGTTATGGCTACTGTTCGCGCACACAAGCGTTTATCTACTAGTGTCCTTACTAATCGTTATCTAAATATATAAAAGGACAAGGTAGGTGACTGACTGACTGATATATTAACGCACAGCTCAAACTACTTGACGGATCGGGCTGAAATTTGGCACACAGATATCTATTATAACATAGGTATCCGCTAAGAAAGGGTTTCTGAAAATTCAACCCCTAAAGGGGTAAAACAATAGTAATCAAACAAGAATAAATAACTAATTAAAACTTATCAATTACTTTTAAAACGTAACATTAACAAGTTTGAAAAAAAAAATTGGTTGTCTGTAAAGTCGGTTTACGAACGATAGTTTTACGTGATAACGTCATAAAGAAACATTGATGAAGCATGCTGCTTGAACTAGCTCGCGACACATTCGCTAACCACAGCGCGCACGCAATGACTGGCGGGCGCACTAAGCCAACGCTTGGGGCGATCGAGCCTCTATATCGCTTGTTCCGCGCTCTCGCTTGTACGCGCAAGCTCAGGTGGAACGTGACACTTTTTCGTGCGTGCAGCCGAAGTTCATCGAATTCGAAACACGGTAGTGACAATGGCGAGCGGTACGTTGTTATAAGGTTGTTATCTGTACTACGCGGGTCCGACTTGGCGGTGCGGGGAAGCACGACGGTAGGTAGCGGCCAACTTGAAGCGAACGGGTCGTAATGTACGTGTAAAGGTGAATGGACTCACGGGTGGTGCGGCATCATGTGCGGGTTGTGGTGCGCGGGCGGGTGGCGCCACGTGGCGCGCGGACGCCACGCGCCGCGCCGAGCCGACGCCACGCCGAACGTCTCCGAGTTGAGCTTGCGCTCCGTCCGCCAGTCAGTTCGCTGACTGCGGCCCTTTGACCTGAACACGATAATGTACAATATTATTTAATATTCAACGTTTATATTTGCTTAGGAAATGTTGACTAAGAGTGGTTTCATACTAGCGTATTTTCGCTTAATAAGCTCGTATAGTTCACCTTAATAAGAGATGAATAGTGATAATTATTAGAGAAATAATGTTATCAATTAGGACAATTTAATCTGCTCATAGAATTATACTGGGAGCCGGTAACATTGAGGGCCATTTTCACCACCTTCTGATAAGTGTCGGATAGCTTATTCGCATATTTTGTCTTTGTCACTTGACATAAAGAAAGAAAGTGACAAAATTTACGGTTAGGCTATCGGACACTTATCAGAAGGTGGTAATACAGGCGGTTAAAGTCCCCTCATTCAAAAATTTTGTATTAAAATTGATAGTTAAACATTACACGTATAAAATAAGCATGGTATGCGTTAATTTGAAAAGCAGTAACAATGTTGATGCGCAGAATTCATTATTCGGCAAAAATCTTATATCAGCGAAATAAAAAAAGGTTTGGTAGATAAAGCAAACTTTTTCTACCAAACCTTTATTTATTTTGCTGAAATAAGATATTTTTTTCGAAATAGTAGAATAGGTCGCGGCACGAAAGTCTAGCGCTGAACAAAATAGCTGCGCATGGGGTACTGTCGCGCAACCAATGACGACGGCCGGAATGCGACTGGAGAGCCAATCAGCGCCATGATACCTTCGACTTCTGCGCAATAACGGTCACCACTAGACTTTCGTGCCGCTACCTATACCTGCAAACATCATCCAACAGTTTTTCAAAATCAGTCATCATGCCTTTCGCACGTAAGAACTTCAGGAAAGTGGGTGGAATAGTCCACATTCCCACTTTAAGGTGGAAGACACGGTTCTGCCCGCGAAATTAAAATTTTATTTGGTTTTTCGCAATTTGTAAACTAATACGACAAAGTAGGCTTATGGCATTCTAATTGCGACAATGGCAGTATCATCTTCACAGGTTTATTTATAAATCTTTACTTGAAAGTGTTCTTTCAACTTCTTACACACTTTCAAGTAAAGATTTTTATATAAACCTGTGAAAATGATAATTCCACTGGCGCAATTAGAAGGCCATAAGCCTACTTTGTCGTATTAGTTTACAAATTGCGAAAAATTAAATTTGAATTTCGCGGGCAGACCCTTTTCTTCCACGTTAAATACAATACAAATGCAATTATAAGTAACTTGTCTTTCCAAAAGCTAAATGTAGTGGCTCTCACCTCTCCACAGCCTCGCAAGAGATGTTGTCAAAGAAGCTCTTCTTCTTGTCATATCCCATGAAGCCGTCGTCCTCCAGTTCCGCTTCGCCTGCACCCGTCTCGTTGCCAGAATCATCTTTCTTGTCCACTTCACCCTGGAAGTTTTCATTTGTTGAAGCCTTTTGCCCAACAAAATCAAGTATCAGTATGTGTTTAGTGGTAATTTTCAGAGTAATAAATAGATATATTAATAACCATCAAGCAAGTTATTGGTGAATATGTATAGAAAATTAAAGTGTTTTCAAAATCTTTAGAACAGATGAACTAGCTTTGAAAGTACTGCTGCAGATAGAATATTATCCAAGATGTGATCTATTGGAAATGAAATATTCAGATTTCCTGCATAGCTCTCAGGTAGATCAGGTGAGATCGCCAGTCAAGGACTAGCTTGTCATCAAATATAAAAAAAAAACATCTATCACACTATCATCACAATTCACATCTCATCAGATTAATATTATAAAGGCGAAAGTGTGGATGTGTGTGTATAATATTTGTTACTCTTTCACGCAAAAACACTGGATGGATTTAGCTGAAATTCGGAATGAAGATAGCTCATACGCTGGACTAACACATAGGCTATAGGCTGGCTATAGGTGCATTATAAGGGATAATATAAACATGTGTGAAACCTATCACCCTGACGTGCGTGTTAGTGGCCTAGAGTCGAACAGCTACCCCTAGTTTAACATAGTAGAGGCGCAGACGCGGCGGCACTGACGCTCCGTCACTATCGCGGGCAACTGACGCTACATGACTTCAGTACATGTTTTCAACTTAGCCACTCTAATCTTGTCAAAATTTCGCACAGAGATAGTTATTTTTGCATGCTTCAAACAAACATAGGATACTTTATATCCTGAGAAATCAAACTCCCACACGTTTAAAAAAATCCTAAATCCACAGATAAAGTGGGAGTCAATGAGAATGGTGTGCGTTGGCGACATTTAACATCAGTTTGTTTTTTTTATTTGATGACAAGCTAGTCCTTGACTGCGATCTCTCCTAAGTGAAAATGCAGTCGAAGATGGTAGCGGGCTAACTCGGAAGGGGTATGACAGTGAACATTCAACCCATACCCCTAATTGGTTTCTACACGCCATCGTGCCGGAACGCTAAATCGCTTGGTGGCACGTCTTTGACGGCAGGGTGGTAACGAGCCACGGCCAAAGCCTCCCACCAGACCAGACCAGACAATTCAGAAATTATAAATTCCCAAATTGACCCTGCCGGGAATCGAACCAGAGACCTCCCAGTTATAAGACAACAGCGCTCACCACTGAGCCAGGGCGGTCGTCAAAGTGGTTAAAAGTAAAATGGCGTTGAATACCTCAGTTTTAGCGACTTCGCCGTCAGATATCTTGGCCTTGGCAAGTTGACTGCGGAGCTCCTCAAACTCCGTGTTGGCCTGCTCGAAGTCGTAGTCGTTGTCGAACTTCAGAGTGTTCTTGTTGCGGGGGATATAGCCGCGCCCGCGGCCGCGCGACCGGCCCCTCCAGCCTCCGCGGTTGTAGTTTTGCACTGTATAGAAAAAGACAGTTTTTGAGATGCCAACGGAAACCTATTACTAAGCCTCTATAGAATACACATGTACACATGTATTCTATAGTACGTAATAGCACACACACACTTCACTTGCGTACTACTCTGTCCGTGGCTTACACACGACTGAGTCCCCCACCTAGTGGTGCCCGTATTTGTGCGCCTCTATGTTTTGCTTCTGCCCACTATTTGCTGTATGAGCAATGCAGACATTATGATGTCTACCGCCTATATACTACAGCCTCCACTATCCATCAGTCTGTCTGACAGCAGCCTGTATCTCATGAACCAATAATCTTAAGGTGGGTCTACGCTGGACGGGCCGAGCACAAATTCGTGTAGTGTGGACCGACTTACGAACCTCGAACGAGCGCACTTCAAGCATTGCGGGTTGTTACGTTCCCTCAAATATGTTTGAGCGAAGCAATGGCTGGGTCATGCGTCATGCTCGTGAACGGGTGCCACCAGCGGCAATGGGGCTACTTTCTGTCTGCCCGTCTTAACATGTGTTGAATTATAATTAGAAATAATTACGTATGCTTTTGTGGAACTTCCCCTCATTGTGGAAACTCTGCATACATAGAATAATATATATTAAGTATATTGTAATAAGTATTTTGAAAAGAGCAACTGCCGAGTTTCTTGCTGGTTCTTCTCGGCAGGAACGGCATTCTGAACCAGTGGTAGACTCATTGACGATGCAAAAGTACTTGTAAAAGTTTATTTGAATAAAAAACATTTCTATTCTATTCTATTCTATTCTATTCTATTCATCAGTCTGTCTCACAGCAGGCTGTATCTCATGAACCAATAATCTTAATTCTATTCTATTCTATTCTATTCATCAGTCTGTCTCACAGCAGGCTGTATCTCATGAACCAATAATCTTAAGGTGGGTCTACGCTAGACGAGCCGAGCACAAATTCGTGTAGTGTGGACCGACTTACGAACCTCGAACGAGCGCACTTCAAGCGTTTGGCTGGTGCTCAACTGCGCTCCGCCCGATGTCGGTTTTTCGACGAACACAAAGGGATTTGGGTGCGGAAAACTACGTTCCAGCGCAGTGCTAGTTGCAGGCCCGTTGTAGGTCCAGACTTGACGCCGTGAACGACGACACCCAGAACGCCTCGGCTCGTATAGTGTAGACGCACTTTTATAAAAGCGGGTGTTTGTTTGTTGATTTGTCCTTCAATCACGCTGCAACAAAGCTACGAATCGACGTGATTTTGTGCATGGACATAGTTGAGGATCTGATGGATCTTTTATCCCAGAAAATCAGTTCCCGCGGGATTTTGAAAACTAAATCCACGCGAAGTCGCGGGCATCAGCTAGTACTAGATACTTGAAATTTACACATAGTGTCATTGCCTACTGTCGCTATAACAAATAATAAAAAAATAGTTAAAAATTAAAGAGGTCTCCACACAATAAACTTTTGTTTTTGCTTGATCTTAATATTAGCTGGTGTTAAGTCTTGTACAATGGTACCCTTCGGTTCTTTTGTTCTTATTATAAACACCTTTAGCTGAAGTCTTTCCTGATAGTGATGATTCAGATTTCAGTTTTACAGCCAAAACTTTTAATTTTTCTTCCATGTTTGACATTAGCAATAGGAACGATTTACTTTATCTAAGCCAAATCTCACTCGTCCAAAGATGCTAATTAAAAATATGCAATATGCTAAAAAATGGGTACTTGATAAATATAATGTCCTCCCGACCGTATCCGATCACGGCGGCCAACCTGCTCAGAGATTAGCCATCTGCGCGGGAGATATTATAGTGCACAAGTGTGTGCGCAGACACAGGCGCACTCTCTATTCCCTCACTCTCATAGTCCGATGGGACGGAAAATCCGACACGACCGGAGAGAGATCAGGCGCAGGACCGACGGCTTTACGTGCTCTCCGAGGCACGGGGGTGACTCACCGCCAACTTTCCTAACTCCGGGCTAGTAATGAGAATTTCTTGATAGAAAAACCCAATACCTTTTTTTTTTTTTTTGGCCCGACCCGGGAATCGAACCCGGGACCTCGTCATCTGTAGTCGAACGTGCTCACCACTAGACCAACGAGGCAGTACAAAGTTGATAAATATAATTAAGGTAGCATGCAGACAGTCTTATACAACAGCTGAAGCAATCTCTTCAAAGCATCTCTTGCTAAGGGAGGAAAACTAGATTTGCTAATTACAACTCACTTTCTACACGCTCACCGGGCTGGTGATTATGATGCGGGTGCTGATTCTGGTGAGGATGCTGATTCTGGTGAGGGTTCTGATTCTGGTGAGAATGCTGATTCTGATTCTGGTGAGGGTGCTGGTTCTGGTGGGGGTGCTGGTTCTGGTGAGGGTGTTGATTCTGGTTAGGGTGCTGGTTCTGGTTCTGGTTAGGTTGGGCCGGCATGGAGCCGCTGGTCGCGCGTTGGCGGTTGCGGGACGTTGGCCTCGCGCGGGACTGTGTCCCGGGCGCCTTGTTTCCGCTGCCGGTGCTCGTGCGACGACTGTCCCGTTGGCCGGAACCGCTTGCTCCAGATCCAGCCTGTTTATGGGAATTTAGTTTTATTAACGAGTCTAAGAGCCAGTATTTATAACCTGTCTCATTTTGAACATAGATTGAAGGTAGATTTAATCTAGTATAATTCTATGGGATATCTATTATTTTTAACTGCAGAGTTTCTTGCTGGTTCTTCTCGGCAGGAACGGCATTTCGAACCAGTGGTAGACTCATTGATGATTCAAAAGTACTTGTAAAAGTTTATTTGAATAAAAAACATTTCTATTCTATTTTATTCTATTCTATTTTATATTTATATACCTATAATTCATATATTATATTTAGATTATAGATAGATCCCATAGAATAGTACATATGAGTTTTATGGGAATGCAGAAAATTTAAAAAGAATAATTTATACATTACTGTTTACCAAACTGATAGTTTCACTCCTACCACCTAAACTATGATGGAATGTGTGTAATAAATGAAGCTTGTTGCCTTCTTGTCAGTCGTGACAGAAAATTCTTACTTTTTTGCTTAGCATCCATCTGAAAAACTGTCTGAAAAGGAACTTTGTTTCACAAATAAAGTAAATAAACATTACCTGAGTGCCTTGGTCAGCGGTAGGGCTCTTCCTGTGGCCCACAGCGGCCGGAGTACCAGAACGAGATGCGCTTTGCTGAGAGCCACCTCCAATCAAGTCCAGCATTGAACCTATAGAAATAAATCAATTTAATGCAAGTCTCTTTCTATACTTAGCTGATGACCATATGAAACTTAAAAGCCCCTTTTCATCCCTTTAGGGGTTGAAATTAAAATAACCTTTATTAACTTCATCTCTGCTGTACTAACTTAGTTATATTTCTGTATGAGTTTAACCTCAGTATGAGCAAAACAAACAAACTATTATAACTTTATAAGAGTTGAATCTAACAGGATTTGTGCATCCTAGTATAAAAGTAGTATATTTGAATTATTATGTGCTGAGAGTGGTAATGAGAGCCCATGATTAATCAATAACAAGTATCAAGTTTTAGATTATGTTGCTATTAATAAAAGGACAACATGACCTAGCATTCAAAAGTGCAAGCTTACATTAACACTGAAACAGGAGACTGTACTGATTTTAATTATAGTGTATTATACGAGTACGTACCACGATAATTGTTTTATAATGTACTGATTTTGCTCTATTAATTTTATCAAAATTAAAAAGTTTGCTGCAACACTTACTATCTCAAAAAATCACAAAGATGGCTAAAGGTTTCTAAATTTTCAAAATCTTAGTTTTGGATTTTATAGTAGTTTTATAGACTTTTATGAACTTGCTGCAGCAAGTGAGCTAAATTACTGGGATTTTGAAAAATTATCAGGATATCCAAAAATGGTAAAATCATTACTTAGTTTAAAATTACTCTAAAATCAGATAATAATAATTATCAATCTATCTATATAATATCATATCAATCAATTATAAACAGCCACAGTATAAAGAAACCCTGCACTAAGAATACTGAAACCGATTTTATATATAATTTGATTTTTTGTCAAGGCAAGATTTCACAAAATTACCCTATGTATGAAATTTAGGTTATTTGACTACAAAGCTATGTGAATGTAGTAATTACACAAATATAACGGAAATATATGATCTAAATTCAGTGAGATAATAGAATGAAAGGATTAAAGGCATAAACTTTTTTGAATTTGTTTTTTTTATTAATCAAGAATATTTTTTGAATGAAACTTTTTTAAATACTATAAAAAATTAAGATTATTAAAATAATACTGATGCTCCAATGTACAGCACGGTGCACAAGCGATAGACCAAGTCATCTTTATAGTTAATAGCTATACAGTTTGCGATTTTATAAAAATTGTTAGTTATATTTTTAATACTGTTAGTTTATAATAAACAATTATTTTTATAAGTATAGATTATTATCCATATAATTAAACTTTATTACTTTTAGGCAAAATTAAATAGTTACTTATTCTTTTTAGTACTTATACTTAGTTTTTTAATCCAGTAAAAGTGAGTCGACAGACCGACATACACTATAAATTAGATTCAAAAGATGATTATATAGAATATTTTTTTCATAAAGATTTATTATTGATAAATGTGATATGGAAATACATGAGATAAAAACAAGTAAAATATTATATAAAAGGTATATAAACATCATAAATATAATGAATGATAATAATATAATGCATGAAATTATATGTAACAGAAAATATTAAATAATTACATTACCCAAAGCAATGTAGTATGAATACAATCATGTGCAAAATAGGAAAAAAATCGCAAGCGTGGCATGAGCAAAAGCCATACTTATATGTTCAAACAACAACCTTGGTCTTTCACTTGGTTGGTGTGGTGCACCACTCCAGATCCAATTGGTGCTGCCACAGGTTGGGGCTGTGGTGCCAGGTCCACTGATGTTTGTGGGGATAACTCACTCGACTTGCTGAGTTGAGGGTGCACACTTCCGGGAAAGCCAGCCATCGGATGATATTGGGGATATTGAGTTTGTCCCACCACTGGATGGTTGAATTGCCCCGCATACTGCCCTTGTCCCCCACTGCTAAGTGATGCAGGGACTGACACCTGGACGATTGCCGGGTCATTTGGTAAGGACACATTCTTGAGAATTTGAATATCCTTGATGTCAGCCCCACGGAATAAGATGTAATCATACACTTGGCTCTGGGGTGCCACCGGGTACTGAGTCTCGCGATCCTCAGTGCCAAATGACCGCACTGTAAACAGAATTTATATAATTATGTACTAGCTAACTAACTAGACAAACAAATTATGATCAGAAATAAAAGTATAACCTTAGACTAATAACGCATAGACCTAGATAGTTCCATACAAGGAGACCAGCTTAACATGTTACCATAAAACAAACTCTGTGTGCTAAGAAGCGTCGTTTATTTACGCTCGCCGACACATACACTAGTGTGCGTGCCATTAGGCCAAAGTTGCTTTTAAAGGCAGCCACGAAAGGGTTTATATTCGCTCGCCGACATGTGTATGCCGACAGGCATAAGGAGCCTTTAAAGGCCTCCATGAAAGGGTTACACTCCGCGCGCGGCGAGTATAACTATAATATTATGTCCTCTGCACTCAATTATGGCCACAGTGGCCAAAGTTAATTGAGACTTTACTCCTCTCTCCTCATACAATAACTAGGGACTAGGGTGTTCAAATAAAAGGGATCCTCAACCAAACTGATAAAATCTGCAAAATTTAAAGCCAATATATATTTATATGCATTTTCATGCCACATATGCAAAAAAGGGAAAGCTATGTGTAGGATTTAGTATCAAAATGTGCAATGTAATCTATACAATATTAAAATTGAACTTCAATTATCATATTTCAGAAAATAATGTGGGGTATGTCAGACAAGTTTTGTTGCATAAGCAAGATTTAAAAATGTGGCCCTGTGGAATGTAGGTTCGAAATAAGTTGGGCACTCTCCCAATTTTTCTGTGTGACCTGTAGTAAAATTTCCTTTAACAAAAACATGATCCTTCAAGTCAAATTTATGGTAACTAGAATCATAAATATAAACAACTTGAAGTCAAAGAAATTTGATTATGACTTATGCATGATATAGGGAATTATTGAATACATTTTGACCATTTAGATCAGGGTGTGAATATGTTTTGAAATGGATATTTAACAAATCATCAGCTAATGTGTCAGACCTCATAACTCTGATTTTTTTTAATTGAATTTTTGATACCATATTAAGGGCTGAGCACACAAGCTGCATATGCATGGATTGCATTGTGTTCGTAGCACGTATGCGTAAGAGTGAGTGTGGATGTATGCGTAACCCAGTGTCAGGGGTCACACGCAACACTATGCACGTGCCTATGTATACAAGCTGCATACAGAGCTAGTGTGCTCAGCCTCTTATAGATAACTTATGAATCCATCTAATAGCAAAACTTGATTTTTGCTCCTTCCATTACAAAAGCCATCTTGGTTTAAAACGCTAAATAGAAAACCATGTAACTTAGGTACAGTGGCGTAACTACAGGGTGGTATTTAGGCAAAAAAGGCCCCAGGGAGAAGGGGCCCGCGGCCGGAGAGGACAGTGAGCACACTGTTAAATAAAAGATAAACGTTGGTTGAGCTTTTTTTATATAGTTGAGAGGGCCCTCATCAGATTCATTTTTGCCATGGGCCTCGAAAGGTCTAGTTAAGCCACTGCTTAGGTAGGCCAATTTGTTGAAGGTCGACTATGTATCTCCCAGCACTCAGTATTTACTGCACAGTGAAAGATATGACATAGTGAGTGTCAATGAAGGGCCATTTCTTGGAATTTTATTTGTGTAAAGTATAAAGTACATTTTAAGAATACTAGTATCTGAGAGAAGAATTGCGCCCAGTAGTGAGACATCAATGGGTCGCTTGTGATGATGATGGTTGAGTAATACATAGTAAAATATGTTTTTGTATGTCCATGCTGTCTCCAGGATGGATGTCTATCTCTGTGCAAATTTTATGAAAAATGGTTCAGTGGTTGTGCTGTGAAAGTGTAACAGATGAACACACTTTCACTTTCATAATATAAAGTATGTGTGATATCGTTAATTTTCGTTATTACCAAGTTATTTTAAATAGACTGTTTATTAGTGGCTGTAAAAGAAACAATAAAACTAACAAAGATTAAACCAAAGTTACAAAGTATGTGGGTACTCATAACTCTAGTCTATGTCATAATAAAAAATGAATATTGAGCATAAAATTTGACGCCTCCGACTGCGACCCCGATGTTTACAAGTACAAATTGGTAGCAACGTCATCAATATGAAACCGCGGTCACAAAGGTCGCAACTTATTACAATTATGAGGGTAGTAGTAAGAGTATAAAGTAATTATAGTATACTTTTAAAGAAATTATCCGTTTAGCATTACTGAGAGAACTCAACATGAAATAAGCTACTTCAAGCCTTGAAATAAAACTACCTGGATATAGCAAGAATCAAATTATCCAGAAATTTTCTTGCACCTTCGCGTGAAATAAATAAGTCTTATTTCAATTATAGAGTAAAGGGACAATGTGAAAAGGTAAATTCAACATTGGAAAACACCCCAATAGGATAACAGCATCCATTTGTCAACTTACCGCTAGCCAAAGCGATGGTACATTCCTGAGGATCGACGGTGAAGAGTCGGCCTTCGTAACGGATGTCAGCTTTCGATATTAAGCTTATCTTGGAGCCCAATTCAGGCATACCAGAACCCATAATGTCACTTTGTAAATTAACTGCCGATGACGAAGATTTTTAACGATATTTTCGCCCGGAAAACCAACAGCCACCAAATAAAAATGACTGAAACTGGATTGAAGTTGGCAACAAGCGGAGCGTTTACAAACAGCTGAGAATATAGATTAAAAAACCGGTAACCGGTATATGGCTATAAAAAAAAACCGATTTTAAATTTTTATGTTGGCAGCACGTTTAAAGTTTTTAGAGCTAGAAAAAGAATCCTCGGGGTGCGAAGAATTAATATTTGCAAAAATAAATATTTTGTTGAATGCGAGTGCTGGGCCTGAGGCCATAGTCTATCCATAAAAATGATAACAGACGTTTCCATCCATAGATTGTTAATAACAGTTAGTAACAATTTTTTTCTTTCATTTAACAATACTAACATACCTAATATAGTATTGTTAGTTTAGAAATGCAAATTATTTTACTCGCCCAATATCTACCTCTACACAGTGGCTGTAGTCGGGCAGGGCAGCAATTATCTTTAGGATGGTCGCTGATACGTAAGCGCTGCAAGAAAAACGCCATGCGCCACAAATAAACAAAGTTACTACGCGTTGGTTTCAAGTTGAGCCTTGCACCATAGAGCAATGTAATCGGCGTAGTCGTAATTCCTAGTTCCATGCCGACAGTACGGACACAGTATAGGATATGCAGTAGTTTGACACCTTTGATCTAGTGGTACTACGCGTTACAAATTTCCCCTAGCTCTCTCGAGCTTTCCCGCACCGCACCTCAAGTCAGACCCACTTAGTAAACCGCTCGCGAAGCACCGATTATTAAAAATAAAGGGGAATGCCAACTTTTGGGCCCTCCGCGGACAGCACGATAGAATTTCTCCAAATTACAGAACCATTTTAAAATAAATAAATATGAATTATCATAATATTATGAAGCCCACCACTATTATCAGTAATTTTCATAAATTAAAAGTATTTATAAAGACTCGAGTAAGCTGAATCTATGGTCTGTGATCCAAGTTGTAGCCATTTTCTTTAAAATGTTGCCAGCATCAACCATGATACTAATCGATACTGTCGATTTTTTCGATTATTATCAGATTTGTGTAGCGTTTAATGGGTGTGTGTATATTTATATTTGAAAAGTATACTATATTGTATAAAACCCTTTAGTTCATTTCTTGAAGTGTATGCATAATTCTTATCACTACATATTATAAAACAAAGTCCCCCGCCGCGTCTGTCTGTCTGTTCGCGATAAACTCAAAAAGCACCGAACGGATTTTCATGTGGTTTTTATCAATAGATAGGGTGATTCATGAGGAAGGTTTTAGTGTATCAAGGTTTTGTGTAAATTAGTTGAAATATGACGATAATTGTTGACAATGTCGGAAAAATTCAAGCCGCGTGCGAGCTTTCATCGAAAACGCTGCCTAATCTCTTTTAGATTTATCAAAACAATTATTTATGGTGGTGGTATGGTGGGGATAAGTCTTTACAGAAAAGTCCGCGATGGCATATATCTATCTTTTAAGGATAGCTTACTATACCCATTTTAAGTTTAAAAAAAATGGTCACATACCATGCGGTTATTGGAAATCTATTCAGACGGAACAGTATTAATCCTTATTAACTTAAATACGTTAGTTACCATAAGCATTTCATGCACATTATGATCATACATTAAACCATACAATTTAAATGAATATCTTAGGAGCTATCGCAAAATAAAAACGTACGCGCGCAAAAATAAATACGAGGATCAACCCAATGGCAATGACGGGACTCGCTCATAAGATGCGACCAGTGACCACCCCAGCGCCGCGTTGACATTGCTACATTATAAGCCGAGCAATACTTCTTTTATAAGCCTACATACTGTTCAATATGCTGTTCAATATAACTTAGGGAACATTTCAAGGAGATTGCAAAGTATAGGCGTAATATGCTCTACTATCCGTGTGAAGCTGGGGCGGGTCACTAGTTATGTATAATGTGTCCAGTGAGGCCAGGTTACGTCATCAAGATTGGAGACATAAAACATCAAAATATGATATGAATAGGCGATACACAGCAGGATTACGTCTTAACAATACCGACGGGCTCTCATATGTTTAAGTGACTGCAGTACCGATTGTGTTCGAGTATTATTCAAGAATCGATTATAAATATTTTCACTCACGAGTGAAATGGTAAATGGCAACATTCATTTTTTGACATCAGATGACATTTCCTTTCACTCATGTTTTTGAGGATAGTGTCTCTGGCTGATACATGGAACTAGGAATGGTCTGATATGTCTATTGTCTGTTATCTTGCGAAATGCGTATTTGTTGTTTTAATCGTAGGTTTTATTGTTTTAAAGTAATAAACAGTGATATTTTGAAACAGGAACAAGTCAGGGATAGTGTAAAAATACAGACAATTAAGCTCTCTGTCAAAAACATAACCCCAAAATGGTTACAAAAATACGCTATATTTCTCATATTATTAGTCTGGCGGCCACCTGAACCAGATGTTATTATTAAAGATACACTAAAAAGTCTAAATAAATAATGCATTAATAAATCTTTGCATGTCCGCGATGGGCCCAAAGTTGTATGGACAGTGGGCATTCCCCTTTCAAATTTAAATTCAAATTATTTATTTGCACAGATTGAGTAGTACAATGGTGTTACATTATAATAAAAGTCCTTACAATCTGCCGGATAGGCATGCAAAAATAATATTTAATAATAATTCTTATTCTAAGTTTACGTATTAAAAGTTCAATTTTTTAAATTGAACTTTGGATACTAGGAGTTTTGGTAGGCTTGGTTAAAAAAAAACTAAGAATGTTGTAGGTATATCGTAAATCATTAGAATAATAAACACATTTTATATATATTTTATTATTTATACCAATTCGAATTCAATATTCATAGTTAAGACAGGTCAGCTAGTACTTAATAAATAAAACAATAGATAAACTATTATACTGCATCTTCTTATACTGTGTCTTTACTGTGGGTCTGACTTGAGGTGCGGTGCGGGGAAGCGCGAGGGGTGAAGATTTTTTTACTCTATGGTGCAGGGCTCAACTTGAAACGAGCGCGTTATACTTTGTGACGCTCCTTTTTTACGCATTAGTGCAAAAAGTCGTTTATTGTGTGTGCATCTGCAAACTTTAATTTAGAGATGCTCTCTAAACTTACGGTAGTAAATCTTAATATATATTGTCACGTTGTTTGTTCCCGATGGACTCTTAAACTACTGAACCGATTTTTATCAAACTTCGTAACTATCTGTAATTTGGTCCAACTTAAAAGATAGGATAGTTTTTTTGGATTGGGATTGTTTATTTGTTTTATTTATATAGATAAGTTGGCGGTACGAAGTTTGCCGATTCAGATAGTTAATTATAAGTCTTAGATCTCTTATTAATTGTGGCATAGAGCATAATAAGTGACAGTCTTGCATAAAACTCAAAGATACGGATAGCATATATTATCTGTGGATACTCTATGCTTACACTCTGTGCTTTATGCCATCCGTTGACGCGTGGTTGATTTGACGTTGACGCTTGACTTATGACTTCGACGGTTGAGTTTTTGATTTTGTAAATCAAAACAATAGCAATTTCATCCAATTTTTGATAAATACGTTGGATCGAGTAATAATTAACTTGATTCCGAGTAATATAATTTATTTGTGCAATGATGGTGGAAAATTCCATAACATCAACACCGTATAGTTTGCCCAGGTTAAGTATTGGCGGGAACAGTACCAGAAGACGAAGTCTCATACCGCAAAGTCGAGTGGCTACTATTAGAGTTGAGGTACACCTAATTAATTTATACACCTCATTAATTTATTCACTATTTTGTTTAGAATAGAATAGAAATGTTTTTTATTCAAATAAACTTTTTTACAAGTGCTTTTGAATCGTCGCTGAGTCTACCACTGGTTTGGAATGCCGTTCCTGCCGAGAAGAACCAGCAAGAAACTCGGCAATTGCTCTTTTCAAAACAAGTTTACAATTTATTAGATATTATGCAGTGTTTCCACAATGAGGGGAAGTTCCACAAAATTCCACAAATATAACAGTGGATGGTGAAATCATTTTCCCATCGGATGAGCTAGGTATGAATAAGAATATAGAATCAGGGATATAGGTTCATGAATATGTAATAGAAAATCACCTGCGTAGTTGGTCTCTGTTGAGGTTGGCCATTATGGCCTAAACATCGGTCATGTTTACTTAACACATTTATTTTAATGAACATAATGTGTATTTGTTTAATGTTGTCAACTTTTTCTAAGCTGGAGAGACATAAATATTTTTTTACAAATTCTTTTGTATATTTGTTGACATCATTCAAGCTATGAACAACTTGAGTTGATGTAATACGTCAAATTAAGTGATATAGTTTTATTTTTAGGAGTCAAATGATGATGAGGCAGAGCGTTCGTCACTATTGGCATCTGAGCGTGCAGTGGCGACCTCCACACCACAATCTCCGCGTAGCGTCCGGAGGGACAGCATGTCCTCTTCCCCCCAGAAGGAGCACTATCAGGGGTGTTTAAAGCTATATGCTGAAAATGTAAGTGAATAACTTTTTTGTTGTCCAAGTAAGCCCCTTTTTATGTGGTGGCCTAAATATAAACAGTAGACTCCACCTATCAAGTTGACACATCTTATCGAATCTGAAAAGTTATCTTAAGTATATAAAAGGAAATGGACTGACTGACTGATCTATCAACACATAGATCAAATCACTGGATGGATCGAGCTGAAATTTGGTATACAGGTAATTATGATGTAAGCATAGCTCCTTTTTTTTAAATAAGGCAAGATTTTTGAAAATTCAACCCCTAAGGGCTAAAAAAGGTGTTGAAAGAATCAAACTGAGCGAATCTTCCGGCTTCGCTCACATTATGTTCGATATATGCTTTGTTCATTCAATATATAGCCTCTATAATACCTACATGCTAATTTGCATTTTACTATGCAACATCATCAGCATAATATTATGCATCAGCATATGCATCACTATCATTATAATATATATAGCTCGATTACCACTGATTCACTGACTCACTCACTGATTGACAGGGTTGTTCTCCTAGAAGGAGACGGAAATCGATATAATGATGTAGGGGAGATATGTCCAGGTGGGGGATTCGAGTTGGGGAAAATTCTGACATTTCGGAAAAACAAGATGGCGGCCGACGTGAATCTTGCAACTCTTGTTTTCCGACCGATTTCTTTGAAATTTTGGACTATTGTAGATATTAGTAAACTATTAACAGAAAAAGTGAAAAAAATTAAAAAAACAAGATGGCGGCCGAGCTGTGACGTCTCAAATTTCCGACCCCTCTCCTGTAAAATTTTGTATGAAAAAAATTTTTTTCACCCATGGTGTCGTATAGAGCTCAAAGAATGTGACTCGGAGAAAGGTGGAGAGAGCTGATGAGTGAGGAGTTCGGAGACGGGCGAGGGGCACGGCCAGGGTATAGAAGATAGGTGGAGGGTGCTCGACCAAATGTCATTCGAAACCTCGAGCAGTTGCCAGTGAGTTAAAAAAAAATTCCAAAATGGCGGAAAAAAAATGGCGGCAAATTTTGTCCGTCTCTCACTCGGAGACCATAAGAGATGGAGGAGCAGTTTCTCGACAAAAGATGATCACAACCCGGAGGTCTACCTGGTGAGTAGGAAAAAAATTAAAGATGGCGGATTATTTTTTTTCCATACAAAATGTATGGGGAATATTGAAGGGACTAGAAGTTGGGAACTATGCAAGACATTGATTTTGATAGGTTCATAGGGCTTTTTTTCTTTTTCTTTTTTTTCATTTTACATTTGCTTTTTTTCTTTTTTTTCTTTTTTTTTTTTCTTTTTTTTTTTCTTTTTCTTTTGTGAATGAGGAGCACGGCCAGGTTATTGCAGATAGGTGGGGTGTGCTCGAACAAATTTTTTGGCAAAAGATGACCAGAATCCGAAGGTCTACTTGATGAGTAAAAAAATCGCGGTCCGCTTTAGCGGGCCGCGCACCCACGCGCCCTACTTGTAGCAATAACACTTCCCGCGAGCTGCTTTAGCAGCTCGCGCACCGAGCGAAATAAATAAAGCCGAACAATCGCGGTCCGCTTTAGCGGGCCGCGCACCCACGCGCCCTACTTGTAGTAATAACACTTCCCGCGAGCTGCTTTAGCAGCTCGCGCACCGAGCGAAATAAATAAAGCCGAACAATCGCGGTCCGCTTTAGCGGGCCGCGCACCCACGCGCCTTACTTTTAGTAAAACACTTCCCGCGAGCTGCTTTAGCAGCTCGCGCACCGAGCAAACGCTAGTTATTATAATATATATAGCTCGATTACCACTGACTGACTGACTCACTGATTGACATAATTGTTCTCCTAGAAAGAGACAAAAAACGATAAAATGATGTACGGGAGATATGTTCGGGTGGGGGATTCGAGTGGGGAAAAATTATGACATTTCGGAAAAACAAGATGGCGGCCGACGTGAATCTTGCAACTCTTTTGTTTTCCAACCGATTTCTTTGAAATTTTGGATTATTGTAAAAATTAGTAAACGATTAACAGAAAAAGTGAAAAAAATTAAAAAAACAAGATGGCGGCCGAGCTGTGACGTCTCAAATTTCCACCCCTCTCCTGTAAAATTTTGTATGAAAAAAATTTTTTTCACCCATGGTGTCGTATAGAGCTCAAAGAATGTGACTCGGAGAAAGGTGGCGAGAGCTGATGAGTGAGGAGTTCGGAGACGGGCGAGGGGCACGGCCAGGGTATAGTACATAGGTGGAGGGTGCTCGACCAAATGTCATTCGAAACCTCGAGCAGTTGCCAGTGAGTTGAAAAAAAATTCCAAAATGGCGGAAAAAAAATGGCGGCAAATTTTGTCCGTCTCTCTCTCGGAGACTATAAAAGATGGAGGAGCGGTTTCTCGACAAAAGATGATCACAACCCGGAGGTCTACCTGGTGAGTAGGAAAAAAATTCAAGATGGCGGATTTTTTTTTTTCCATACTAAATGTATGGGGAATTTTGAAGGGACTAGAAGTTGGGAACTATGCAAGACATTGATTTTGATAGGTTCATAGGTGTCTTAGATCTCGGAGAATTAAAAAAGAAAAATATACTGGCCGAATTGAGAACCTCCTCCTTTTTGGAAATGGGTTAAAAAAGGTGAAAGAGTGGTTTTTTTGCCAACTATCCACGCGACCAACTAGGTGGGGTGTGCTCCAACAAAAATTACTCGAAACCACATCGAATTACTTTGCAGGGAGTTGAAAAAAAAACTCCAAAATGGCGGATTCAAGATGGCGGCCATAAAAACTTTCTCTGGTGTCTATCTCGGAGAGTATAAAAGATGGAAGAGTGGTTTCTTGGCGAAAGATGATAAAGAACCGAAGGTCTACCTGATGAACAGATAAAAATTCAAGATGGCGGAATTAATTATTTTTTTGAATTTATTTTTTCCTATAAAAAATGTATGGGGAATATTGAAGGAACTAGAAATAGTATTATTATTATTATTATAATATATATAGCTCGATTACCACTGACTGACACACTCACTCACTCACTCACTCACTCATTGACAGGGTTGTTCTCCTAGAAGGAGACGGAAATCGATATAATGATGTAGGGGAGATATGTCCAGGTGGGGGATTCGAGTTGGGGAAAATTATGACATTTCGGAAAAACAAGATGGCGGCCGACGTGAATCTTGCAACTCTTTTGTTTTCCAACCGATTTCTTTGAAATTTTGGATTATTGTAGAAATTAGTAAACGATTAACAGAAAAAGTGAAAAAAATTAAAAAAACAAGATGGCGGCCGAGCTGTGACGTCTCAAATTTCAGACCCCTCTCCTGTAAAATTTTGTATGAAAAAAATTTTTTTCACCCATGGTGTCATATAGAGCTCAAAGAATGTGACTCGGAGAAAGGTGGAGAGAGCTGATGAGTGAGGAGTTCGGAGACGGGCGAGGGGCACGGCCAGGGTATAGAAGATAGGTGGAGGGTGTTCGACCAAATGTCATTCGAAACCTCGAGCAGTTGCCAGTGAGTTGAAAAAAAATTCCAAAATGGCGGAAAAAAAATGGCGGCAAATTTTGTCCATCTCTTTCTCGGAGACTATAAAAGATGGAGGAGCGGTTTCTCGACAAAAGATGATCACAACCCGGAGGTCTACCTGGTGAGTAGGAAAAAAATTCAAGATGGCGGATTTTTTTTTTTCGATACAAAATGTATGGGGAATATTGAAGGGACTAGAAGTTGGGAACTATGCAAGACATTGATTTTGATAGGTTCATAGGGCTTTTTTTCTTTTTCTTTTTTTTCATTTTACATTTGCTTCTTTTCTTTTTTTTTTTCTTTTTTTTTCTTTTTCTTTTGTGAATGAGGAGCACGGCCAGGTTATTGCAGATAGGTGGGGTGTGCTCGAACAAATTTTTTGGCAAAAGATGACCAGAATCCGAAGGTCTACTTGATGAGTAAAAAAATCGCGGTCCGCTTTAGCGGGCCGCGCACCCACGCGCCCTACTTGTAGTAATAACACTTCCCGCGAGCTGCTTTAGCAGCTCGCGCACCGAGCGAAATAAATAAAGCCGAACAATCGCGGTCCGCTTTAGCGGGCCGCGCACCCACGTGCCCTACTTGTAGTAATAACACTTCCCGCGAGCTGCTTTAGCAGCTCGCGCACCGAGCGAAATAAATAAAGCCGAACAATCGCGGTCCGCTTTAGCGGGCCGCGCACCCACGCGCCTTACTTTTAGTAAAACACTTCCCGCGAGCTGCTTTAGCAGCTCGCGCACCGAGCGAAATACTAGTTATAATATATATAGCTCGATTACCACTGACTCACTCACTGATTGACATAATTGTTCTCCTAGAAAGAGACAGAAAACGATACAATGATGTAGGGGAGATATGTCCGGGTGGGGGATTCGAGTAGGGAAAAATTATGACATTTCGGAAAAACAAGATGGCGGCCGACGTGATTCTTGCAACTCTTTTGATTTCCAACCGATTTCTTTGAAATTTTGGATTATTGTAGAAATTAGTAAACGATTAACAGAAAAAGTGAAAAAAATTAAAAAAACAAGATGGCGGCCGAGCTGTGACGTCTCAAATTTCCACCCCTCTCCTGTAAAATTTTGTATGAAAAAATTTTTTTTCACCCATGGTGTCGTATAGAGCTCAAAGAATGTGACTCGGAGAAAGGTGGCGAGAGCTGATGAGTGAGGAGTTCGGAGACGGGCGAGGGGCACGGCCAGGGTATAGTACATAGGTGGAGGGTGCTCGACCAAATGTCATTCGAAACCTCGAGCAGTTGCCAGTGAGTTGAAAAAAAATTCCAAAATGGCGGAAAAAAAATGGCGGCAAATTTTGTCCGTCTCTCTCTCGGAGACTATAAAAGATGGAGGAGCGGTTTCTCGACAAAAGATGATCACAACCCGGAGGTCTACCTGGTGAGTAGGAAAAAAATTCAAGATGGCGGATTTTTTTTTTTCCATACTAAATGTATGGGGAATTTTGAAGGGACTAGAAGTTGGGAACTATGCAAGACATTGATTTTGATAGGTTCATAGGTGTCTTAGATCTCGGAGAATTAAAAAAGAAAAATATACTGGCCGAATTGAGAACCTCCTCCTTTTTGGAAATGGGTTAAAAAAGGTGAAAGAGTGGTTTTTTTGCCAACTATCCACGCGACCAACTAGGTGGGGTGTGCTCCAACAAAAATTACTCGAAACCACATCGAATTACTTTGCAGGGAGTTGAAAAAAAAACTCCAAAATGGCGGATTCAAGATGGCGGCCATAAAAACTTTCTCTGGTGTCTATCTCGGAGAGTATAAAAGATGGAAGAGTGGTTTCTTGGCGAAAGATGATAAAGAACCGAAGGTCTACCTGATGAACAGATAAAAATTCAAGATGGCGGAATTAATTATTTTTTTGAATTTATTTTTTCCTATAAAAAATGTATGGGGAATATTGAAGGAACTAGAAATAGTATTATTATTATTATTATAATATATATAGCTCGATTACCACTGACTGACACACTCACTCACTCACTCACTCACTCATTGACAGGGTTGTTCTCCTAGAAGGAGACGGAAATCGATATAATGATGTAGGGGAGATATGTCCAGGTGGGGGATTCGAGTTGGGGAAAATTATGACATTTCGGAAAAACAAGATGGCGGCCGACGTGAATCTTGCAACTCTTTTGTTTTCCAACCGATTTCTTTGAAATTTTGGATTATTGTAGAAATTAGTAAACGATTAACAGAAAAAGTGAAAAAAATTAAAAAAACAAGATGGCGGCCGAGCTGTGACGTCTCAAATTTCAGACCCCTCTCCTGTAAAATTTTGTATGAAAAAAATTTTTTTCACCCATGGTGTCATATAGAGCTCAAAGAATGTGACTCGGAGAAAGGTGGAGAGAGCTGATGAGTGAGGAGTTCGGAGACGGGCGAGGGGCACGGCCAGGGTATAGAAGATAGGTGGAGGGTGTTCGACCAAATGTCATTCGAAACCTCGAGCAGTTGCCAGTGAGTTGAAAAAAAATTCCAAAATGGCGGAAAAAAAATGGCGGCAAATTTTGTCCATCTCTTTCTCGGAGACTATAAAAGATGGAGGAGCGGTTTCTCGACAAAAGATGATCACAACCCGGAGGTCTACCTGGTGAGTAGGAAAAAAATTCAAGATGGCGGATTTTTTTTTTTCGATACAAAATGTATGGGGAATATTGAAGGGACTAGAAGTTGGGAACTATGCAAGACATTGATTTTGATAGGTTCATAGGGCTTTTTTTCTTTTTCTTTTTTTTCATTTTACATTTGCTTCTTTTCTTTTTTTTTTTCTTTTTTTTTCTTTTTCTTTTGTGAATGAGGAGCACGGCCAGGTTATTGCAGATAGGTGGGGTGTGCTCGAACAAATTTTTTGGCAAAAGATGACCAGAATCCGAAGGTCTACTTGATGAGTAAAAAAATCGCGGTCCGCTTTAGCGGGCCGCGCACCCACGCGCCCTACTTGTAGTAATAACACTTCCCGCGAGCTGCTTTAGCAGCTCGCGCACCGAGCGAAATAAATAAAGCCGAACAATCGCGGTCCGCTTTAGCGGGCCGCGCACCCACGTGCCCTACTTGTAGTAATAACACTTCCCGCGAGCTGCTTTAGCAGCTCGCGCACCGAGCGAAATAAATAAAGCCGAACAATCGCGGTCCGCTTTAGCGGGCCGCGCACCCACGCGCCTTACTTTTAGTAAAACACTTCCCGCGAGCTGCTTTAGCAGCTCGCGCACCGAGCGAAATACTAGTTATAATATATATAGCTCGATTACCACTGACTGATTCACTGACTGATTCACTCATTGACATAATTGTTCTCCTAGAAAGAGACAAAAAACGATATAATGATGTACGGGAGATATGTCCGGGTGGGGGATTCGAGTGGGGAAAAATTATGACATTTCGGAAAAACAAGATGGCGGCCGACGTGATTCTTGCAACTCTTTTGTTTTCCAACCGATTTCTTTGAAATTTTGGATTATTGTAGAAATTAGTAAACGATTAACAGAAAAAGTGAAAAAAATTTAAAAAGCAAGATGGCGGCCGAGCTGTGACGTCTCAAATTTCCGACCCTCTCCTGTAAAATTTTGTATGAAAAAATTTTTTTTCACCCATGGTGTGGTATAGAGCTCAAAGAATGTGACTCGGAGAAAGGTGGAGAGAGCTGATGAGTGAGGAGTTCGGAGACGGGCGAGGGGCACGGCCAGGGTATAGAAGATAGGTGGATGGTGCTCGACCAAATGTCATTCGAAACCTCGAGCAGTTGCCAGTGAGTTGAAAAAAAAATCCAAAATGGCGGAAAAAAAATGGCGGCAAATTTTGTCCGTCTCTCGCTCGGAGACTATAAGAGATGGAGGAGCGGTTTCTCGACAAAAGATGATCAAAACCCAGAGGTCTACCTGGTGAGTAGGAAAAAAATTCAAGATGGCGGATTTTTTTTTTTCCATACAAAATGTATATGGGGAATATTGAAGGGACTAGAAGTTGGGAACTATGCAAGACATTGATTTTGATAGGTTCATAGGGCTCTTTTTCTTTTTCTTTTTTTTCATTTTACATTTGTTTTTTTTGTTTTTTTTTCATTTTTTTTTCATTTTTTTTCTTTTTCTTTTGTGAATGAGGAGAACGGCCAGGTTATTGCAGATAGGTGGGGTGTGCTCGAACAAATTTTTTGGCAAAAGATGACCAGAATCCGAAGGTCTACTTGATGAGTAAAAAAATCGCGGTCCGCTTTAGCGGGCCGCGCACCCACGCGCCCTACTTGTAGTAACAACACTTCCCGCGAGCTGCTTTAGCAGCTCGCGCACCGAGCGAAATAAATACAGCCGAACAATCGCGGTCCGCTTTAGCGGGCCGCGCACCCACGCGCCCTACTTGTAGTAACAACACTTCCCGCGAGCTGCTTTAGCAGCTCGCGCACCGAGCAAACGCTAGTAATTATAATATATATAGCTCGATTACCACTGACTGATTCACTGACTGATTCACTCATTGACATAATTGTTCTCCTAGAAAGAGACAAAAAACGATATAATGATGTACGGGAGATATGTCCGGGTGGGGGATTCGAGTGGGGAAAAATTATGACATTTCGGAAAAACAAGATGGCGGCCGACGTGATTCTTGCAACTCTTTTGTTTTCCAACCGATTTCTTTGAAATTTTGGATTATTGTAGAAATTAGTAAACGATTAACAGAAAAAGTGAAAAAAATTTAAAAATCAAGATGGCGGCCGAGCTGTGACGTCTCAAATTTCCGACCCTCTCCTGTAAAATTTTGTATGAAAAAATTTTTTTTCACCCATGGTGTCGTATAGAGCTCAAAGAATGTGACTCGGAGAAAGGTGGAGAGAGCTGATGAGTGAGGAGTTCGGAGACGGGCGAGGGGCACGGCCAGGGTATAGAAGATAGGTGGAGGGTGCTCGACCAAATGTCATTCGAAACCTCGAGCAGTTGCCAGTGAGTTGAAAAAAAAATCCAAAATGGCGGAAAAAAAATGGCGGCAAATTTTGTCCGTCTCTCGCTCGGAGACTATAAGAGATGGAGGAGCGGTTTCTCGACAAAAGATGATCAAAACCCAGAGGTCTACCTGGTGAGTAGGAAAAAAATTCAAGATGGCGGATTTTTTTTTTCCATACAAAATGTATATGGGGAATATTGAAGGGACTAGAAGTTGGGAACTATGCAAGACATTGATTTTGATAGGTTCATAGGGCTCTTTTTCTTTTTCTTTTTTTTCATTTTACATTTGTTTTTTTGTTTTTTTTTTCATTTTTTTTTCTTTTTTTTTCTTTTTCTTTTGTGAATGAGGAGCACGGCCAGGTTATTGCAGATAGGTGGGGTGTGCTCGAACAAATTTTTTGGCAAAAGATGACCAGAATCCGAAGGTCTACTTGATGAGTAAAAAAATCGCGGTCCGCTTTAGCGGGCCGCGCACCCACGCGCCCTACTTGTAGTAACAACACTTCCCGCGAGCTGCTTTAGCAGCTCGCGCACCGAGCGAAATAAATACAGCCGAACAATCGCGGTCCGCTTTAGCGGGCCGCGCACCCACGCGCCCTACTTGTAGTAACAACACTTCCCGCGAGCTGCTTTAGCAGCTCGCGCACCGAGCAAACGCTAGTTATAATATATATAGCTCGATTACCACTCACTCACTGACTGACTGATTGACACGATTGTTCTCCTAGAAAGAGACGGAAAACGATACAATGATGTAGGGGAGATATGTCCGGGTGGGGGATTCGAGTGGGGAAAAATTATGACATTTCGGAAAAACAAGATGGCGGCCGACTTGAATCTTGCAACTCTTTTGTTTTCCAACCGATTTCTTTGAAATTTTGAATTATTGTAGAAATTAGTAAACGATTAACAGAAAAAGTGAAAAAAATTAAAAAAACAAGATGGCGGCCGAGCTGTGACGTCTCAAATTTCCGACCCTCTCCTGTAAAATTTTGTATGAAAAAAATTTTTTTTACCCATGGTGTCGTATAGAGCTCAAAGAATGTGAATCGGAGAAAGGTGGAGAGAGCTGATGAGTGAGGAGTTCGGAGACGGGCGAGGGGCACGGCCAGGGTATAGAAGATAGGCGGAGGGTGCTCGACCAAATGTCATTCGAAACCTCGAGCAGTTGCCAGTGAGTTGAAAAAAAATTCCAAAATGGCGGAAAAAAAATGGCGGCAAATTTTGTCCGTCTCTCTCTCGAAGACTATAAAAGATGGAGGAGCGGTTTCTCGACAAAAGATGATCACAACCCGGAGGTCTACCTGGTGAGTAGGAAAAAAATTCAAGATGGCGGATTTTTTTTTCCCCCCATACAAAATGTATGGGGAATATTGAAGGGACTAGAAGTTGGGAACTATGCAAGACATTGATTTTGATAGGTTCATAGGGCTTTTTTTCTTTTTCTTTTTTTTCATTTTACATTTGCTTTTTTTCTTTTTTTTCTTTTTTTTTCTTTTTCTTTTGTGAATGAGGAGCCCGGCAAGGTTATTGCAGATAGGTGGGGTGTGCTCGAACAAATTTTTTGCAAAAGATGACCAGAATCCGAAGGTCTACTTGATGAGTAAAAAAATCGCGGTCCGCTTTAGCGGGCCGCGCACCCACGCGCCCTACTTGTAGTAATAACACTTCCCGCGAGCTGCTTTAGCAGCTCGCGCACCGAGCGAAATAAATAAAGCCGAACAATCGCGGTCCGCTTTAGCGGGCCGCGCACCCACGCGCCCTACTTGTAGTAATAACACTTCCCGCGAGCTGCTTTAGCAGCTCGCGCACCGAGCGAAATAAATAAAGCCGAACAATCGCGGTCCGCTTTAGCGGGCCGCGCACCCACGCGCCTTACTTTTAGTAAAACACTTCCCGCGAGCTGCTCTAGCAGCTCGCGCACCGAGCAAACGCTAGTTATTATAATATATATAGCTCGATTACCACTGACTCACTCACTCACTCACTGATTGACAGGATTGTTCTCCTAGAAGGAGACGGAAATCGATATAATGATGTAGGGGAGATATGTCCGGGTGGGGGATTCGAGTGGGGGAAAATTATGACATTTCGGAAAAACAAGATGGCGGCCGACGTGATTCTTGCAACTCTTTTGTTTTCCGACCGATTTCTTTGAAATTTTGGATTATTGTAGAAATTAGTAAACGATTAACAGAAAAAGTGAAAAAAATTAAAAAAACAAGATGGCGGCCGAGCTGTGACGTCTCAAATTTCCGACCCCTCTCCTGTAAAATTTTGTATGAAAAAAATTTTTTTCACCCATGGTGTCGTATAGAGCTCAAAGAATGTGACTCGGAGAAAGGTGGAGAGAGCTGATGAGTGAGGAGTTCGGAGACGGGCGAGGGGCACGGCCAGGGTATAGTAGATAGGTGGAGGTTGCTCGACCAAATGTCATTCGAAACCTCGAGCAGTAGCCAGTGAGTTGAAAAAAAATTCCAAAATGGCGGAAAAAAAATGGCGGCAAATTTTGTCCGTCTCTCTCTCGGAGACTACAAAAGATGGAGGAGCGGTTTCTCGACAAAAGATGATCAAAACCCGGAGGTCTACCTGGTGAGTAGGAAAAAAATTCAAGATGGCGGATTTTTTTTTTTCATACTAAATGTATGGGGAATATTGAAGGGACTAGAAGTTGGGAACTATGCAAGACATTGATTTTGATAGGTTCATAGGGCTTTTTTTCTTTTTCTTTTTTTTCATTTTACATTTGCTTTTTTTCTTTTTTTTCTTTTTTTTTCTTTTTCTTTTGTGAATGAGGAGCCCGGCAAGGTTATTGCAGATAGGTGGGGTGTGCTCGAACAAATTTTTTGCAAAAGATGACCAGAATCCGAAGGTCTACTTGATGAGTAAAAAAATCGCGGTCCGCTTTAGCGGGCCGCGCACCCACGCGCCCTACTTGTAGTAATAACACTTCCCGCGAGCTGCTTTAGCAGCTCGCGCACCGAGCGAAATAAATAAAGCCGAACAATCGCGGTCCGCTTTAGCGGGCCGCGCACTCACGCGCCTTACTTTTAGTAAAACACTTCCCGCGAGCTGCTTTAGCAGCTCGCGCACCGAGCGAAATAAATAAAGCCGAACAATCGCGGTCCGCTTTAGTGGGCCGCGCACCCACGCGCCTTACTTTTAGTAATAACACTTCCCGCGAGCTGCTTTAGCAGCTCGCGCACCGAGCGAAATACTAGTTATAATATATTATACTAGTATTTCGCTCGGTGCGCGAGCTGCTAAAGCAGCTCGCGGGAAGTGTTTTACTAAAAGTAAGGCGCGTGGGTGCGCGGCCCGCTAAAGCGGACCGCGATTGTTCGGCTTTATTTATTTCGCTCGGTGCGCGAGCTGCTAAAGCAGCTCGCGGGAAGTGTTATTACTACAAGTAGGGCGCGTGGGTGCGCGGCCCGCTAAAGCGGACCGCGATTGTTCGGCTTTATTTATTTCGCTCGGTGCGCGAGCTGCTAAAGCAGCTCGCGGGAAGTGTTATTACTACAAGTAGGGCGCGTGGGTGCGCGGCCCGCTAAAGCGGACCGCGATTTTTTTACTCATCAAGTAGCCCTTCGGATTCTTGTCATCTTTTGCCAAAAAATTTGTTCGAGCACACCCTACCTATCTGCAATAACCTGGCCGTGTTCCTCATTCACAAAAGAAAAAGAAAAAAAAAAGAAAAAAAAGAAAAAAAACAAATGTAAAATGAAAAAAAAGAAAAAGAAAAAAAGCCCTATGAACCTATCAAAATCAATGTCTTGCATAGTTCCCAACTTCTAGTCCCTTCAATATTCCCCATACATTTAGTATGGGAAAAAAAAATCCGCCATCTTGAATTTTTTTCCTACTTACCAGGTAGACCTCCGGGTTTTGATCATCTTTTGTCGAGAAACCTCTCCTCCATCTTTTATAGTCTCCGAGAGAGAGACGGACAAAATTTGCCGCCATTTTTTTTCCATTTTGGAATTTTTTTTCAACTCACTGGCAACTGCTCGAGGTTTCGAATGACATTTGGTCGAGCACCCTCCACCTATCTACTATACCCTGGCCGTGCCCCTCGCCCGTCTCCGAACTCCTCACTCATCAGCTCTCTCCACCTTTCTCCGAGTCACATTCTTTGAGCTCTATACGACACCATGGGTGAAAAAAATTTTTTTCATACAAAATTTTACAGGAGAGGGGTGGAAATTTGAGACGTCACAGCTCGGCCGCCATCTTGTTTTTTTAACTTTTTTCACTTTTTCTGTTAATCGTTTACTAATTTCTACAATAATCCAAAATTTCACAGAAATCGGTTGGAAAACAAAAGAGTTGCAAGATTCACGTCGGCCGCCATCTTGTTTTTCCGAAATGTCATAATTTTTCCCCACTCGAATCCCCCACCCGGACATATCTCCCCTACATCATTGTATCGTTTTCTGTCTCTTTCTAGGAGAACAATCGTGTCAATCAGTGAGTGAGTCCGTGAGTGGTAATCGAGCTATATATATTATAACTAGTATTTCGCTCGGTGCGCGAGCTGCTAAAGCAGCTCGCGGGAAGTGTTTTACTAAAAGTAGGGCGCGTGGGTGCGCGGCCCGCTAAAGCGGACCGCGATTTATTTACTCATCAAGTAGACCTTCGGATTCTGGTCATCTTTTGCCAAAAAATTTGTTCGAGCACACCCCACCTATCTGCAATAACCTGGCCGTGCTCCTCATTCACAAAAGAAAAAGAAAAAAAAGAAAAAAAAGAAAAAAGCAAATGTAAAATGAAAAAAAAGAAAAAGATAAAAAGCCCTATGAACCTATCAAAATCAATGTCTTGCATAGTTCCCAACTTCTAGTCCCTTCAATATTCCCCATACATTTTGTATGGGGGGAAAAAAAATCCGCCATCTTGAATTTTTTTCCTACTCACCAGGTAGACCTCCGGGTTGTGATCATCTTTTGTCGAGAAACCGCTGCTCCATCTTTTATAGTCTCCGAGAGAGAGACGGACAAAATTTGCCGCCATTTTTTTTCCGCCATTTTGGAATTTTTTTTCAACGCACTGGCAACTGCTCGAGGTTTCGAATGACATTTGGTCGAGCACCCTCCACCTATCTTCTATACCCTAGCCGTGCCCCTCGCCCGTCTCCGAACTCCTCACTCATCAGCTCTCTCCGCCTTTCTCCGAGTCACATTCTTTGAGCTCTATACGTCACCATGGGTGAAAAAAAATTTTTCCATACAAAATTTTACAGGAGAGGGGTCGGAAATTTGAGACGTCACAGCTCGGCCGCCATCTTGTTTTTTTAATTTTTTTCACTTTTTCTGTTAATCGTTTACTAATTTCTACAATAATCCAAAATTTCAAAGAAATCGGTTGGAAAACAAAAGAGTTGCAAGATTCACGTCGGCCGCCATCTTGTTTTTCCGAAATGTCATAATTTTTCCCCACTCGAATCCCCCACCCGGACATATCTCCCCTACATCATTGTATCGTTTTCTGTCTCTTTCTAGGAGAACAATCGTGTCAATGAGTGAGTGAGTTAATCAGTCAGTGAGTGGTAATCGAGCTATATATATTACTAGTAGGGCGCGTGGGTCCGCGGCCCGCAAGCGGACCGCGGTTTTTCTACTCGTCTAGTAGACTTTCAGCTCCTGATCATTTTCTATCACAAAACCACTCTTCCATCTTTTATACTCTCCGAGATAGACACCGTTGAAGTTTGTATGGCCGCCATCTTGAATCCGCCATTTTGGATTTTTTTCAGCTCACTGCCAATTGGATGAGATTTCGAGTGACTTTTGTTCGAGCACCCCCTCCTATCTACATTACCATGGCCGTGCTCCTCACCCACCTTCCAAACCCTCGATCATCATATGTCATCATTTGTCATAATGAAAATTCTTCAATAAAAAAAAATCTTGAAAAGGAATTGTATCAAAGTCGTGCATGATTCCCGGCTTCTAGTCTCTTCAATATTCGCCATATATTTTTGTATGAAGAAAAAAAAAATTCCGCCATCTTGAATTTTTTTTCTGTTCGTCAAGTAGACCTTAGGGTCTTGATCAGCTTTTGCCAGGAAACCACTCTTCTATCTTTTATACTCTCCGAGATAGACACCGACGAAATTTGTATGGCCGCCATCTTTTTTCCGCCATTTTGAATTTTTTTTCAGCTCACTGCGAATTGGATGAGGTTTCGAGTGACATTTGTTCGAGCACCCCCCACCTATCTTCAATACCCTGGCCGTGCTCCTCATCCGTCTCCGAAATCCTCAATCATCAGCTCTCTCCATAATTTTCCTCCGAATGAATTTTTGTCCTCTATACGAAACCATCGGTGGAAAAAAAATTTTTCATACAAAATTTTACAGGAGAGGTGATCAATCAGTCAGTGAATCAGTGAATCAGCACGAGCAGCTATATATATATTAATAGCTCGATTACCACTCACTCACTCACTGACTGACTGATTGACACGATTGTTCTCCTAGAAAGAGACGGAAAACGATACAATGATGTAGGGGAGATATGTCCGGGTGGGGGATTCGAGTGGGGAAAAATTATGACATTTCGGAAAAACAAGATGGCGGCCGACGTGAATCTTGCAACTCTTTTGTTTTCCAACCGATTTCTTTGAAATTTTGGATTATTAAAGAAATTAGTAAACGATTAACAGAAAAAGTGAAAAAAATTAAAAAAACAAGATGGCGGCCGAGCTGTGACGTCTCAAATTTCCACCCCTCTCCTGTAAAATTTTGTATGAAAAAAATTTTTTTCACCCATGGTGTCGTATAGAGCTCAAAGAATGTGACTCGGAGAAAGGTGGAGAGAGCTGATGAGTGAGGAGTTCGGAGACGGGCGACGGGCACGGCCAGGGTATAGAAGATAGGTGGAGGATGCTCGACCAAATGTCATTCGAAACCTCGAGCAGTTGCCAGTGAGTTGAAAAAAAATCCAAAATGGCGGAAAAAAAATGGCGGCAAATTTTGTCCGTCTCTCTCTCGGAGACTATAAGAGATGGAGGAGCGGTTTCTCGACAAGAGATGATCAAAACCCGGAGGTCTACCTGGTGAGTAGGAAAAAGATTCAAGATGGCGGATTTTTTTTTCCATACAAAATGTATATGGGGAATATTGAAGGGACTAGAAGTTGGGAACTATGCAAGACATTGATTTTGATAGGTTCATAGGGCTTTTTTTCTTTTTCTTTTTTTCATTTTACATTTGGTTTTTTTCTTTTTTTTTCTTTTTCTTTTGCGAATGAGGAGCACGGCCAGGTTATTGCAGATAGGTGGGGTGTGTTCCAACAAATTTTTTGGCAAAAGATGACCAGAATCCGAAGGTCTACTTGATGAGTAAAAAAATCGCGGTCCGCTTTAGCGGGCCGCGCACCCACGCGCCCTACTTGTAGTAATAACACTTCCCGCGAGCTGCTTTAGCAGCTCGCGCACCGAGCGAAATAAATAAAGCCGAACAATCGCGGTCCGCTTTAGCGGGCCGCGCACCCACGCGCCCTACTTGTAGCAATAACACTTCCCGCGAGCTGCTTTAGCAGCTCGCGCACCGAGCGAAATAAATAAAGGCGAACAATCGCGGTCCGCTTTAGCGGGCCGCGCACCCACGCGCCCTACTTGTAGCAATAACACTTCCCGCGAGCTGCTTTAGCAGCTCGCGCACCGAGCGAAATACTAGTTATAATATATATAGCTCAATTACCACTGACTGACTGACTCACTGATTGACATAATTGTTCTCCTAGAAGGAGACGGAAATCGATATAATGATGTTCGGGAGATATGTTCGGGTGGGGGATTCGAGTGGGGAAAAATTATGACATTTCGGAAAAACAAGATGGCGGCCGACGTGAATCTTGCAACTCTTTTGTTTTCCAACCGATTTCTTTGAAATTTTGGATTATTGTAGAAATTAGTAAACGATTAACAGAAAAAGTGAAAAAAATTAAAAAAACAAGATGGCGGCCGAGCTGTGACGTCTCAAATTTCCACCCCTCTCCTGTAAAATTTTTTATGAAAAAAATTTTTTTCACCCATGGTGTCGTATAGAACTCAAAGAATGTGACTCGGAGAAAGGTGAAGAGAGCTGATGAGTGAGGAGTTCGGAGACGGGCGAGGGGCACGGCCAGGGTATAGAAGATAGGTGGAGGGTGCTCGACCAAATGTCATTCGAAACCTCGAGCAGTTGCCAGTGAGTTGAAAAAAAATTCCAAAATGGCGGAAAAAAAATGGCGGCAAATTTTGTCCGTCTCTCTCTCGGAGACTATAAAAGATGGAGGAGCGGTTTCTCGACAAAAGATGATCACAACCCGGAAGTCTACCTGGTGAGTAGGAAAAAAATTCAAGATGGCGGATTTTTTTTTCCCCCCATACAAAATGTATGGGGAATATTGAAGGGACTAGAAGTTGGGAACTATGCAAGACATTGATTTTGATAGGTTCATAGGGCTTTTTTTCTTTTTCTTTTTTTTCATTTTACATTTGCTTTTTTTCTTTTTTTTCTTTTTTTTTTCTTTTTTTTTCTTTTTCTTTTGTGAATGAGGAGCACGGCCAGGTTATTGCAGACAGGTGGGGTGTGCTCGAACAAATTTTTTGGCAAAAGATGACCAGAATCCGAAGGTCTACTTGATGAGCAAAAAAATCGCGGTCCGCTTTAGCGGGCCGCGCGCCCACGCGCCCTACTTGTAGTAATAACACTTCCCGCGAGCTGCTTTAGCAGCTCGCGCACCGAGCGAAATAAATAAAGCCGAACAATCGCGGTCCGCTTTAGCGGGCCGCGCACCCACGCGCCCTACTTGTAGTAATAACACTTCCCGCGAGCTGCTTTAGCAGCTCGCGCACCGAGCGAAATAAATAAAGCCGAACAATCGCGGTCCGCTTTAGCGGGCCGCGCACCCACGCGCCTTACTTTTAGTAAAACACTTCCCGCGAGCTGCTTTAGCAGCTCGCGCACCGAGCAAATGCTAGTTATAATATATATAGCTCGATTACCACTGACTCACTGACACACTCACTCACTCACTGATTGACAGGGTTGTTCTCCTAGAAGGAGACGGAAATCGATATAATGATGTAGGGGAGATATGTCCGGGTGGGGGATTCGAGTGGGGAAAAATTATGACATTTCAGAAAAACAAGATGGCGGCCGACGTGATTCTTGCAACTCTTTTGTTTTCCAACCGATTTCTTTGAAATTTTGGATTATTGTAGAAATTAGTAAACGATTAACAGAAAAAGTGAAAAAAATTAAAAAAACAAGATGGCGGCCGAGCTGTGACGTCTCAAATTTCCGACCCCTCTCCTGTAAAATTTTGTATGAAAAAATTTTTTTTCACCCATGGTGTCGTATAGAGCTCAAAGAATGTGACTCGGAGAAAGGTGGAGAGAGCTGATGAGTGAGGAGTTCGGAGACGGGCGAGGGGCACGGCCAGGGTATAGAAGATAGGTGGAGGGTGCTCGACCAAATGTCATTCGAAACCTCGAGCAGTTGCCAGTGAGTTGAAAAAAAATTCCAAAATGGCGGAAAAAAAATGGCGGCAAATTTTGTCCGTCTCTCTCTCGGAGACTATAAAAGATGGAGGAGCGGTTTCTCGACAAAAGATGATCAAAACCCGGAGGTCTACCTGGTGAGTAGGAAAAAAATTCAAGATGGCGGATTTTTTTTTTTCCATACTAAATGTATGGGGAATATTGAAGGGACTAGAAGTTGGGAACTATGCAAGACATTGATTTTGATAGGTTCATAGGGCTTTTTTTCTTTTTCTTTTTTTTCATTTTTTTTTCTTTTTCTTTTGTGAATGAGGAGCACGGCCAGGTTATTGCAGATAGGTGGGGTGTGCTCGAACAAATTTTTTGGCAAAAGATGACCAGAATCCGAAGGTCTACTTGATGAGTAAAAAAATCGCGGTCCGCTTTAGCGGGCCGCGCACCCACGCGCCCTACTTGTAGTAATAACACTTCCCGCGAGCTGCTTTAGCAGCTCGCGCACCGAGCGAAATAAATAAAGCCGAACAATCGCGGTCCGCTTTAGCGGGCCGCGCACCCACGCGCCTTACTTTTAGTAAAACACTTCCCGCGAGCTGCTTTAGCAGCTCGCGCACCGAGCAAACGCTAGTTATAATATATATAGCTCGATTACCACTCACTGATTCACTGATTCACTCACTGACTCATTGACATAATTGTTCTCCTAGAAAGAGACAAAAAACGATATAATGATGTACGGGAGATATGTCCGGGTGGGGGATTCGAGTGGGGAAAAATTATGACATTTCGGAAAAACAAGATGGCGGCCGACGTGATTCTTGCAACTCTTTTGTTTTCCAACCGATTTCTTTGAAATTTTCGGATTATTGTAGAAATTAGTAAACGATTAACAGAAAAAGTGAAAAAAATTTAAAAATCAAGATGGCGGCCGAGCTGTGACGTCTCAAATTTCCGACCCTCTCCTGTAAAATTTTGTATGAATAAATTTTTTTTCACCCATGGTGTCGTATAGAGCTCAAAGAATGTGACTCGGAGAAAGGTGGAGAGAGCTGATGAGTGAGGAGTTCGGAGACGGGCGAGGGGCACGGCCAGGGTATAGAAGATAGGTGGAGGGTGCTCGACCAAATGTCATTCGAAACCTCGAGCAGTTGCCAGTGAGTTGAAAAAAAATTCCAAAATGGCGGAAAAAAAATGGCGGCAAATTTTGTCCGTCTCTCTCTCGGAGACTATAAAAGATGGAGGAGCGGTTTCTCGACAAAAGTTGATCAAAACCCGGAGGTCTACCTGGTGAGTAGGAAAAAAATTCAAGATGGCGGATTTTTTTTTTTTCATACAAAATGTATATGGGGAATATTGAAGGGACTAGAAGTTGGGAACTATGCAAGACATTGATTTTGATAGGTTCATAGGGCTTTTTTTCTTTTTCTTTTTTTTCATTTTACATTTGCTTTTTTTCTTTTTTTTTTTCTTTTTTTTTCTTTTTCATTTGTGAATGAGGAGCACGGCCAGGTTATTGCAGATAGGTGGGGTGTGCTCGAACAAATTTTTTGGCAAAAGATGACCAGAATCCGAAAGTCTACTTGATGAGTAAAAAAATCGCGGTCCGCTTTAGCGGGCCGCGCACCCACGCGCCCGACTTGTAGTAATAACACTTCCCGCGAGCTGCTTTAGCAGCTCGCGCACCGAGCGAAATAAATAAAGCCGAACAATCGCGGTCCGCTTTAGCGGGCCGCGCACCCACGCGCCCTACTTGTAGTAATAACACTTCCCGCGAGCTGCTTTAGCAGCTCGCGCACCGAGCGAAATAAATAAAGCCGAACAATCGCGGTCCGCTTTAGCGGGCCGCGCACCCACGCGCCCTACTTGTAGTAATAACACTTCCCGCGAGCTGCTTTAGCAGCTCGCGCACCGAGCGAAATACTAGTTATAATATATATAGCTCGATTACCACTCACTCACTCACTGACTCATTGACATAATTGTTCTCCTAGAAAGAGACAAAAAACGATAGAATGATGTACGGGAGATATGTTCGGGTGGGGGATTCGAGTGGGGAAAAATTATGACATTTCCGAAAAACAAGATAGCGGCCAACGTGATTCTTGCAACTCTTTTGTTTTCCAACCGATTTCTTTGAAATTTTGAATTATTGTAGAAATTAGTAAACGATTAACAGAAAAAGTGAAAAAAATTAAAAAAACAAGATGGCGGCCGAGCTGTGACGTCTCAAATTTCCGACCCCTCTCCTGTAAAATTTTGTATGAAAAAAATTTTTTTCACCCATGGTGTCGTATAGAGCTCAAAGAATGTGACTCGGAGAAAGGTGGAGAGAGCTGATGAGTGAGGAGTTCGGAGACGGGCGAGGGGCACGGCCAGGGTATAGAAGATAGGTGGAGGGTGCTCGACCAAATGTCATTCGAAACCTCGAGCAGTTGCCAGTGAGTTGAAAAAAAAATCCAAAATGGCGGAAAAAAAATGGCGGCAAATTTTGTCCGTCTCTCTCTCGGAGACGATAAAAGATGGAGGAGCGGTTTCTCGACAAAAGATGATCAAAACCCGGAGGTCTACCTGGTGAGTAGGAAAAAAATTCAAGATGGCGGATTTTTTTTTCCATACAAAATGTATGGGGAATATTGAAGGGACTAGAAGTTGGGAACTATGCAAGACATTGATTTTGATAGGTTCATAGGGCTTTTTTTCTTTTTTTTTTCATTTGACATTTGCTTTTTTTCTTTTTTTTCATTTTTTTTCTTTTTTTTCTTTTTTCCTTTTTTTTATTCTTTTTCTTTTTTTTTCATTTTTCATTTTCTTTTATTCTTTCTTCTTTTTTTTCTTTTCTTTTTTTTCTCTTTTTCTTTTTTATTCTTTTTCTTTTTTTATATTTTTCATTTTCTTTTATTCTTTCTTCTTTTTCATTTTCTTTTTTTCTTTCTTCTTTTTTTCTTTTCTTTTTTCTTTTTTTTCTTTTGTGAATGAGGAGCTCGGCCAGGTTATTGCAGATAGGTGAGGTGTGCTCGAACAAATTTTTTGGCAAAAGATGACCAGAATCCGAAGGTCTACTTGATGAGTAAAAAAATCGCGGTCCGCTTTAGCGGGCCGCGCACCCACGCGCCCTACTTGTAGTAATAACACTTCCCGCGAGCTGCTTTAGCAGCTCGCGCACCGAGCGAAATAAATAAAGCCGAACAATCGCGGTCCGCTTTAGCGGGCCGCGCACCCACGCGCCCTACTTGTAGTAATAACACTTCCCGCGAGCTGCTTTAGCAGCTCGCGCACCGAGCGAAATAAATAAAGCCGAACAATCGCGGTCCGCTTTAGCGGGCCGCGCACCCACGCGCCTTACTTTTAGTAAAACACTTCCCGCGAGCTGCTTTAGCAGCTCGCGCACCGAGCAAACGCTAGTTATTATAATATATATAGCTCGATTACCACTGACTCACTCACTCACTCACTGATTGACAGGATTGTTCTCCTAGAAGGAGACGGAAATCGATATAATGATGTAGGGGAGATATGTCCGGGTGGGGGATTCGAGTGGGGGAAAATTATGACATTTCGGAAAAACAAGATGGCGGCCGACGTGATTCTTGCAACTCTTTTGTTTTCCGACCGATTTCTTTGAAATTTTGGATTATTGTAGAAATTAGTAAACGATTAACAGAAAAAGTGAAAAAAATTAAAAAAACAAGATGGCGGCCGAGCTGTGACGTCTCAAATTTCCGACCCCTCTCCTGTAAAATTTTGTATGAAAAAAATTTTTTTCACCCATGGTGTCGTATAGAGCTCAAAGAATGTGACTCGGAGAAAGGTGGAGAGAGCTGATGAGTGAGGAGTTCGGAGACGGGCGAGGGGCACGGCCAGGGTATAGTAGATAGGTGGAGGTTGCTCGACCAAATGTCATTCGAAACCTCGAGCAGTAGCCAGTGAGTTGAAAAAAAATTCCAAAATGGCGGAAAAAAAATGGCGGCAAATTTTGTCCGTCTCTCTCTCGGAGACTACAAAAGATGGAGGAGCGGTTTCTCGACAAAAGATGATCAAAACCCGGAGGTCTACCTGGTGAGTAGGAAAAAAATTCAAGATGGCGGATTTTTTTTTTTCATACTAAATGTATGGGGAATATTGAAGGGACTAGAAGTTGGGAACTATGCAAGACATTGATTTTGATAGGTTCATAGGGCTTTTTTTCTTTTTCTTTTTTTTCATTTTACATTTGCTTTTTTTCTTTTTTTTCTTTTTTTTTCTTTTTCTTTTGTGAATGAGGAGCCCGGCAAGGTTATTGCAGATAGGTGGGGTGTGCTCGAACAAATTTTTTGCAAAAGATGACCAGAATCCGAAGGTCTACTTGATGAGTAAAAAAATCGCGGTCCGCTTTAGCGGGCCGCGCACCCACGCGCCCTACTTGTAGTAATAACACTTCCCGCGAGCTGCTTTAGCAGCTCGCGCACCGAGCGAAATAAATAAAGCCGAACAATCGCGGTCCGCTTTAGCGGGCCGCGCACTCACGCGCCTTACTTTTAGTAAAACACTTCCCGCGAGCTGCTTTAGCAGCTCGCGCACCGAGCGAAATAAATAAAGCCGAACAATCGCGGTCCGCTTTAGTGGGCCGCGCACCCACGCGCCTTACTTTTAGTAATAACACTTCCCGCGAGCTGCTTTAGCAGCTCGCGCACCGAGCGAAATACTAGTTATAATATATTATATAGCTCGATTACCACTCACTCACTCACTGACTGACTGATTGACACGATTGTTCTCCTAGAAAGAGACGGAAAACGATACAATGATGTAGGGGAGATATGTCCGGGTGGGGGATTCGAGTGGGGAAAAATTATGACATTTCGGAAAAACAAGATGGCGGCCGACGTGAATCTTGCAACTCTTTTGTTTTCCAACCGATTTCTTTGAAATTTTGGATTATTAAAGAAATTAGTAAACGATTAACAGAAAAAGTGAAAAAAATTAAAAAAAACAAGATGGCGGCCGAGCTGTGACGTCTCAAATTTCCACCCCTCTCCTGTAAAATTTTGTATGAAAAAAATTTTTTTCACCCATGGTGTCGTATAGAGCTCAAAGAATGTGACTCGGAGAAAGGTGGAGAGAGCTGATGAGTGAGGAGTTCGGAGACGGGCGACGGGCACGGCCAGGGTATAGAAGATAGGTGGAGGATGCTCGACCAAATGTCATTCGAAACCTCGAGCAGTTGCCAGTGAGTTGAAAAAAAATCCAAAATGGCGGAAAAAAAATGGCGGCAAATTTTGTCCGTCTCTCTCTCGGAGACTATAAGAGATGGAGGAGCGGTTTCTCGACAAGAGATGATCAAAACCCGGAGGTCTACCTGGTGAGTAGGAAAAAGATTCAAGATGGCGGATTTTTTTTTCCATACAAAATGTATATGGGGAATATTGAAGGGACTAGAAGTTGGGAACTATGCAAGACATTGATTTTGATAGGTTCATAGGGCTTTTTTTCTTTTTCTTTTTTTCATTTTACATTTGGTTTTTTTCTTTTTTTTCTTTTTTTTTCTTTTTCTTTTGCGAATGAGGAGCACGGCCAGGTTATTGCAGATAGGTGGGGTGTGTTCCAACAAATTTTTTGGCAAAAGATGACCAGAATCCGAAGGTCTACTTGATGAGTAAAAAAATCGCGGTCCGCTTTAGCGGGCCGCGCACCCACGCGCCCTACTTGTAGTAATAACACTTCCCGCGAGCTGCTTTAGCAGCTCGCGCACCGAGCGAAATAAATAAAGCCGAACAATCGCGGTCCGCTTTAGCGGGCCGCGCACCCACGCGCCCTACTTGTAGCAATAACACTTCCCGCGAGCTGCTTTAGCAGCTCGCGCACCGAGCGAAATAAATAAAGGCGAACAATCGCGGTCCGCTTTAGCGGGCCGCGCACCCACGCGCCCTACTTGTAGCAATAACACTTCCCGCGAGCTGCTTTAGCAGCTCGCGCACCGAGCGAAATACTAGTTATAATATATATAGCTCGATTACCACTGACTCACTCACTGATTGACACGATTGTTCTCCTAGAAAGAGACAGAAAACGATACAATGATGTACGGGAGATATGTTCGGGTGGGGGATTCGAGTGGGGAAAAATTATGACATTTCGGAAAAACAAGATGGCGGCCGACGTGAATCTTGCAACTCTTTTGTTTTCCAACCGATTTCTTTGAAATTTTGGATTATTGTAGAAATTAGTAAACGATTAACAGAAAAAGTGAAAAAAATTAAAAAAACAAGATGGCGGCCGAGCTGTGACGTCTCAAATTTCCACCCCTCTCCTGTAAAATTTTTTATGAAAAAAATTTTTTTCACCCATGGTGTCGTATAGAACTCAAAGAATGTGACTCGGAGAAAGGTGAAGAGAGCTGATGAGTGAGGAGTTCGGAGACGGGCGAGGGGCACGGCCAGGGTATAGAAGATAGGTGGAGGGTGCTCGACCAAATTTCATTCGAAACCTCGAGCAGTTGCCAGTGAGTTGAAAAAAAATTCCAAAATGGCGGAAAAAAAATGGCGGCAAATTTTGTCCGTCTCTCTCTCGGAGACTATAAAAGATGGAGGAGCGGTTTCTCGACAAAAGATGATCACAACCCGGAAGTCTACCTGGTGAGTAGGAAAAAAATTCAAGATGGCGGATTTTTTTTTCCCCCCATACAAAATGTATGGGGAATATTGAAGGGACTAGAAGTTGGGAACTATGCAAGACATTGATTTTGATAGGTTCATAGGGCTTTTTTTCTTTTTCTTTTTTTTCATTTTACATTTGCTTTTTTTCTTTTTTTTCTTTTTTTTTTCTTTTTTTTTCTTTTTCTTTTGTGAATGAGGAGCACGGCCAGGTTATTGCAGACAGGTGGGGTGTGCTCGAACAAATTTTTTGGCAAAAGATCACCAGAATCCGAAGGTCTACTTGATGAGCAAAAAAATCGCGGTCCGCTTTAGCGGGCCGCGCGCCCACGCGCCCTACTTGTAGTAATAACACTTCCCGTGAGCTGCTTTAGCAGCTCGCGCACCGAGCGAAATAAATAAAGCCGAACAATCGCGGTCCGCTTTAGCGGGCCGCGCACCCACGCGCCCTACTTGTAGTAATAACACTTCCCGCGAGCTGCTTTAGCAGCTCGCGCACCGAGCGAAATAAATAAAGCCGAACAATCGCGGTCCGCTTTAGCGGGCCGCGCACCCACGCGCCTTACTTTTAGTAATAACACTTCCCGCGAGCTGCTTTAGCAGCTCGCGCACCGAGCAAACGCTAGTTTATCGACCGAGCGAAGCGAAGGTCTTTGAGTTAACTAGGGCGATTTGCACTTGTCCGTCCGTCCGTCCGTCCGTCCGTCCGTCTGTCAGAGCCTTATAACTTTTGAATTACTGAACGTAATTACTTCAAATTTAGATATAATATGTAAACCGATGGCCTCCAGCCGAAAATGGCTTAAAAAGTTATAAAAATCTTTATTTCAGGGGGGCTCTCATAGAAGCGAATGCGAAGTAAAAAAAAAAAAATCGCGTTACATAAAATTGTTACGTATCATTTTAAAGATAATTTTGAACTGAGTACAAAAATATTTTTTTTTTAATTTTTCCCTTAAAATTGACGAAATGGGGGGCTTTCAAAGTGGCGATTTTATACGCTCGCTTGAAGACGCTCTCTAGAAAAATCCGCTATGGATTTTCAAACTGATTTTATGTTTTTAGGTCACTTATATCCTGTACTTGAACAACAAATACTAAAATTATATGAATATTATAAAGAAACGAGATTATTTAATTTTTAATGGGCGTCAGTAATTCATATAGCATCAACATAGCTTCACAATAATGCTAATAGATGGCGCAGTCAGTAACTATTCCCATGGAACTACGAGTTAAATTCAATGTTTGATAAATAATTCAATGTTTTCACTAACGTTCCCTAACCTTTACGGGCTACCTATAAGTTAGGTGATTGATGTTTTCTGTCAACTTATTTATCACGATCCTGTACGGGACACCTAAAAGGATATTGGGACGGATGTTAGGACTTAGGATTGTATTTAGGAGCTACCTACGTTAAGAGACTCCTACTTAGGGGATGATTTAGGTATGTTTGGTGAAAACGGGCATAATAATAATGTCAGTTTTGGTTATCATGTATCGATTGAATGAATAATCATGGGATACCGTTACCGCGAGGTCTCAGTTCGGGGCGAACCACTAGTAATATATATAGCTCGATTACCACTCACTGACTCACTCACTGATTGACATAATTGTTCTCCTAGAAAGAGACAAAAAACGATACAATGATGTAGGTGAGATATGTCCGGGTGGGGGATTCGAGTGGGGAAAAATTATGACATTTCAGAAAAACAAGATGGCGGCCGAAGTGATTCTTGCAACTCTTTTGTTTTCCAACCGATTTCTTTGAAATTTTGGATTATTGTAGAAATTAGTAAACGATTAACAGAAAAAGTGAAAAAAATTAAAAAAACAAGATGGCGGCCGAGCTGTGACGTCTCAAATTTCCACCCCTCTCCTGTAAAATTTTGTATGAAAAAAATTTTTTTCACCCATGGTGTCGTATAGAGCTCAAAGAATGTGACTCGGAGAAAGGTGGAGAGAGCTGATGAGTGAGGAGTTCGGAGACGGGCGAGGGGCACGGCCAGGGTATAGAAGATAGGTGGAGGGTGCTCGACCAAATGTCATTCGAAACCTCGAGCAGTTGCCAGTGAGTTGAAAAAAAATTCCAAAATGGCGGAAAAAAATGGCGGCAAATTTTGTCCGTCTCTCTCTCGGAGACTATAAAAGATGGAGGAGCGGTTTCTCGACAAAAGGTGATCACAACCCGGAGGTCTACCTGGTGAGTAGGAAAAAAATTCAAGATGGCGGATTTTTTTTTTTTTACATACAAAATGTATGGGGAATATTGAAGGGACTAGAAGTTGGGAACTATGCAAGACATTGATTTTGATAGGTTCATAGGGCTTTTTTTCTTTTTCTTTTTTTTCATTTTTCATTTTTTTTTTCTTTTTTTTCTTTTTTTTTTCTTTTTCTTTTGTGAATGAGGAGCACGGCCAGGTTATTGCAGATAGGTGGGGTGTGCTCGAACAAATTTTTTGGCAAAAGATGACCAGAATCCGAAGGGCTACTTGATGAGTAAAAAAATCGCGGTCCGCTTTAGCGGGCCGCGCACCCACGCGCCCTACTTTTAGTACACTTCCCGCGAGCTACAAAAAAAGAGTACAATTCCCGCGAGCTGCTTTAGCAGCTCGCGCACAGAGCAAACGCTAGTTATTATAATATATATAGCTCGATTACCACTGACACACTCACTCACTCACTCACTCATTGACAGGGTTGTTCTCCTAGAAGGAGACGGAAATCGATATAATGATGTAGGGGAGATATGTCCAGGTGGGGGATTCGAGTTGGGGAAAATTATGACATTTCGGAAAAACAAGATGGCGGCCGACGTGAATCTTGCAACTCTTTTGTTTTCTAACCGATTTCTTTGAAATTTTGGATTATTGTAGAAATTAGTAAACGATTAACAGAAAAAGTGAAAAAAATTAAAAAAACAAGATGGCGGCCGAGCTGTGACGTCTCAAATTTCCGACCCCTCTCCTGTAAAATTTTGTATGAAAAAAATTTTTTCCACCCATGGTGTCGTATAGAGCTCAAAGAATGTGACTCGGAGAAAGGTGGCGAGAGCTGATGAGTGAGGAGTTCGGAGACGGGCGAGGGGCACGGCCAGGGTATAGTAGATAGGTGGAGGGTGCTCGACCAAATGTCATTCGAAACCTCGAGCAGTTGCCAGTGAGTTGAAAAAAAATTCCAAAATGGCGGAAAAAAATGGCGGCAAATTTTGTCCGTCTCTCTCTCGGAGACTATAAAAGATGGAGGAGCGGTTTCTCGACAAAAGATGATCAAAACCCGGAGGTCTACCTGGTGAGTAGGAAAAAAATTCAAGATGGCGGATTTTTTTTTTCCATACTAAATGTATGGGGAATATTGAAGGGACTAGAAGTTGGGAACTATGCAAGACATTGATTTTGATAGGTTCATAGGGCTTTTTTTCTTTTTCTTTTTTTTCATTTTACATTTGCTTTTTTTCTTTTTTTTCTTTTTTTTTTTCTTTTTTTTTTCTTTTTCTTTTGTGAATGAGGAGCACGGCCAGGTTATTGCAGATAGGTGGGGTGTGCTCGAACAAATTTTTTGGCAAAAGATGACCAGAATCCGAAGGTCTACTTGATGAGTAAAAAAATCGCGGTCCGCTTTAGCGGGCCGCGCACCCACGCGCCCTACTTGTAGTAATAACACTTCCCGCGAGCTGCTTTAGCAGCTCGCGCACCGAGCGAAATAAATAAAGCCGAACAATCGCGGTCCGCTTTAGCGGGCCGCGCACCCACGCGCCTTACTTTTAGTAAAACACTTCCCGCGAGCTGCTTTAGCAGCTCGCGCACCGAGCGAAATACTAGTTATAATATATATAGCTCGATTACCACTGACTGACTGATTCACTGACTGATTGACATAATTGTTCTCCTAGAAAGAGACAAAAAACGATAAAATGATGTACGGGAGATATGTTCGGGTGGAGGATTCGAGTGGGGAAAAATTATGACATTTCGGAAAAACAAGATGGCGGCCGACGTGAATCTTGCAACTCTTTTGTTTTCCAACCGATTTCTTTGAAATTTTGGATTATTGTAGAAATTAGTAAACGATTAACAGAAAAAGTGAAAAAAATTAAAAAAACAAGATGGCGGCCGAGCTGTGACGTCTCAAATTTCCGACCCCTCTCCTGTAAAATTTTGTATGAGAAAAATTTTTTTCACCCATGGTGTCGTATAGAGCTCAAAGAATGTGACTCGGAGAAAGGTGGAGAGAGCTGATGAGTGAGGAGTTCGGAGACGGGCGAGGGGCACGGCCAGGGTATACAAGATAGGTGGAGGGTGCTCGACCAAATGTCATTCGAAACCTCGAGCAGTTGCCAGTGAGTTGAAAAAAAATTCCAAAATGGCGGAAAAAAAATGGCGGCAAATTTTGTCCGTCTCTCTCTCGGAGACTATAAAAGATGGAGGAGCGGTTTCTCGACAAAAGGTGATCACAACCCGGAGGTCTACCTGGTGAGTAGGAAAAAAATTCAAGATGGCGGATTTTTTTTTTTACATACAAAATGTATGGGGAATATTGAAGGGACTAGAAGTTGGGAACTATGCAAGACATTGATTTTGATAGGTTCATAGGGCTTTTTTTCTTTTTCTTTTTTTTCATTTTTCATTTTTTTTTTTTTCTTTTTTTTCATTTTTTTTTTCTTTTTCTTTTGTGAATGAGGAGCACGGCCAGATTATTGCAGATAGGTGGGGTGTGCTCGAACAAATTTTTTGGCAAAAGATGACCAGAATCCGAAGGTCTACTTGATGAGTAAAAAAATCGCGGTCCGCTTTAGCGGGCCGCGCACCCACGCGCCCTACTTGTAGTAATAACACTTCCCGCGAGCTGCTTTAGAAGCTCGCGCACCGAGCGAAATAAATAAAGCCGAACAATCGCGGTCCGCTTTAGCGGGCCACGCACCCACGCGCCTTACTTTTAGTAAAACACTTCCCGCGAGCTGCTTTAGCAGCTCGCGCACCGAGCAAATGCTAGTAATATATATAGCTCGATTACCACTCACTCACTGATTCACTGACTCATTGACATAATTGTTCTCCTAGAAAGAGACAAAAAACGATAAAATGATGTTCGGGAGATATGTTCGGGTGGGGGATTCGAGTGGGGAAAAATTATGACATTTCGGAAAAACAAGATGGCGGCCGAAGTGATTCTTGCATCTCTTTTGTTTTCCAACCGATTTCTTTGAAATTTTGGATTATTGTAGAATTTAGTAAACGATTAACAGAAAAAGTGAAAAAAATTAAAAAAACAAGATGGCGGCCGAGCTGTGACGTCTCAAATTTCCGACCCCTCCCTGTAAAATTTTGTATGAAAAAAATTTTTTTCACCCATGGTGTCGTATAGAGCTCAAAGAATGTGACTCGGAGAAAGGTGGAGAGAGCTGATGAGTGAGGAGTTCGGAGACGGGCGAGGGGCACGGCCAGGGTATAGAAGATAGGTGGAGGGTGCTCGACCAAATGTCATTTGAAACCTCGAGCAGTTGCAAGTGAGTTGAAAAAAAATTCCAAAATGGCGGAAAAAAAATGGCGGCAAATTTTGTCCGTCTCTCTCTCGGAGACTATAATAGATGGAGGAGCGGTTTCTCGACAAAAGATGATCAAAACCCGGAGGTCTACCTGGTGAGTAGGAAAAAAATTCAAGATGGCGGATTTTTTTTTTCATACAAAATGTATGGGGAATATTGAAGGGACTAGAAGTTGGGAACTATGCAAGACATTGATTTTGATAGGTTCATAGGTGTCTTAGATCTCGGAGAATTAAAAAAGAAAAATATACTGGCCGAATTGAGAACCTCCTCCTTTTTGGAAATGGGTTAAAAAAGGTGAAATAGTGGTTTTTTTGACAACTATCTACGCGACCAACTAGGTGGGGTGTGCTCCAACAAAAATTACTTGAAACCACAACCAATTAGCAGGGAGTTGAAAAAAAAAACTCCAAAATGGCGGATTCAAGATGGCGGCCATAGAAACTTTCTCTGGTGTCTATCTCGGAGAGTATAAAAGAGGGAAGAGTAGTTTCTTGGCAACAGATGATCAAGACCCAAAGGTCTACTTGATGATCAGGAAAAAAAACAAGATGGCGGATTTTTTTTTCCATGCGAAATATATATGGCGAATATTGATTTTTCTTTTTTTTTTCTTCTTTGTTTCTTTTTTCTTTTTTCTTTTTTTTTCTCTTTTCTTTTTCTTTTGCTTTTACTTTTTTCTTTTCTTTTTCGTTTTTAGGGTTCCGTACCCAAAGGGTACCAACGGGACCCTATTACTAAGCCTAAGCTGTCCGTCCGTCCGTCCGTCCGTCCGTCTGTCAGCGGGCTGTATCTCGTAAACCGTAATAGATAGACAGATGAAATTTTCACATATTATGTATTTCTATTGCCGCTATAACAACAAATAATAAAAATTAAATTAAATTTAAAAAAAAAATTAAAATGGGTAGGTGGTTAGATGGAAATTTTTTAATTTAATTTTTTTAACGGAACCCTAAAAGAGCGAGGCCCGACTCGCACTTGGCCGATTTTTTCTTTTTCTTTTCCTTTTTTTCATTTTTCATTTTCTTTTTTTTCTTTTTTCTTTTCTTTTTTCCTTTTTTATTTTTTTTATTTTTTTTTCATTTTTCATTTTCTTTTTTTTTTTTTCTTTTTTTTTTCTTTTTTCATTTATTTGCTTTTTTTCTTTTTCTTTTTTTTCTTTTTTCTTTTTTTTTCTTTTTTCATTTATTTGCTTTTTTTCTTTTTCTTTTTTTTCTTTTTTCTTTCTTTTTTCCTTTTTTTTCATTTTTCATTTTCTTTTTTTCTTTCTTCTTTTTTTCTTTTTTTTTCTTTTTCTTTTGTGAATGAGGAGCACGGCCAGGTTATTGCGGATAGGTGGGGTGTGCTCGAACAAATTTTTTGGCAAAAGATGACCAGAATCCGAAGGTCTACTTGATGAGTAAAAAAATCGCGGTCCGCTTTAGCGGGCCGCGCACCCACGCGCCCTACTTTTAGTAATAACACTTCCCGCGAGCTGCTTTAGCAGCTCGCGCACCGAGCAAACGCTAGTTATAATATATATAGCTCGATTACCACTGACTGACACACTCACTCACTCACTCACTCACTCATTGACAGGGTTGTTCTCCTAGAAGGAGACGGAAATCGATATAATGATGTAGGGGAGATATGTCCAGGTGGGGGATTCGAGTTGGGGAAAATTATGACATTTCGGAAAAACAAGATGGCGGCCGACGTGAATCTTGCAACTCTTTTGTTTTCCAACCGATTTCTTTGAAATTTTGGATTATTGTAGAAATTAGTAAACGATTAACAGAAAAAGTGAAAAAAATTAAAAAAACAAGATGGCGGCCGAGCTGTGACGTCTCAAATTTCAGACCCCTCTCCTGTAAAATTTTGTATGAAAAAAATTTTTTTCACCCATGGTGTCGTATAGAGCTCAAAGAATGTGACTCGGAGAAAGGTGGGGAGAGCTGATGAGTGAGGAGTTCGGAGACGGGCGAGGGGCACGGCCAGGGTATAGTAGATAGGTGGAGGGTGCTCGACCAAATGTCATTCGAAATCTCGAGCAGTTGCCAGTGAGTTGGAAAAAAATTACAAAATGGCGGAAAAAAAATGGCGGCAAATTTTGTCCGTCTCTCTCTCGGAGACTATAAAAGATGGAGGAGCGGTTTCTCGACAAAAGATGATCGAAACCCGGAGGTCTACCTGGTGAGTAGGAAAAAAATTCAAGATGGCGGATTTTTTTTTCCATACTAAATGTATGGGGAATATTGAAGGGACTAGAAGTTGGGAACTATGCAAGACATTGATTTTGATAGGTTCATAGGGCTTTTTTTCTTTTTCTTTTTTTTCATTTTACATTTGTTTTTTTTTTTTCTTTTTTTTCATTTTTTTTCTTTTTTTTTCTTTTTCTTTTGTGAATGAGGAGCACGGCCAGGTTATTACAGATAGGTGGGGTGTGCTCGAACAAATTTTTTGGCAAAAGATGACCAGAATCCGAAGGGCTACTTGATGATTAAAAAAATCGCGGTCCGCTTTAGCGGGCCGCGCACCCACGCGCCCTACTTGTAGTAATAACACTTCCCGCGAGCTGCTTTAGCAGCTCGCGCACCGAGCGAAATAAATAAAGCCGAACAATCGCGGTCCGCTTTAGCGGGCCGCGCACCCACGCGCCTTACTTTTAGTAAAAAACTTCCCGCGAGCTGCTTTAGCAGCTCGCGCACCGAGCGAAATACTAGTTATAATATATATAGCTCGATTACCACTGACTGACACACTCACTCACTCACTCACTCACTCATTGACAGGGTTGTTCTCCTAGAAGGAGACGGAAATCGATATAATGATGTTCGGGAGATGTGTTTGGGGGGGGGATTCGAGTTGGGGAAAATTATGACATTTCGGAAAAACAAGATGGCGGCCGACGTGAATCTTGCAACTCTTTTGTTTTCCAACCGATTTCTTTGAAATTTTGGATTATTGTAGAAATTAGTAAACGATTAACAGAAAAAGTGAAAAAAATTAAAAAAACAAGATGGCGGCCGAGCTGTGACGTCTCAAATTTCCGACCCCTCTCCTGTAAAATTTTGTATGAAAAAAATTTTTTTCACCCATGGTGTCGTATAGAGCTCAAAGAATGTGACTCGGAGAAAGGTGGAGAGAGCTGATGAGTGAGGAGTTCGGAGACGGGCGAGGGGCACGGCCAGGGTATAGAAGATAGGTGGAGGGTGCTCGACCAAATGTCATTCGAAACCTCGAGCAGTTGCCAGTGAGTTAAAAAAAAATTCCAAAATGGCGGAAAAAAAATGGCGGCAAATTTTGTCCGTCTCTCTCTCGGAGACTATAAGAGATGGAGGAGCGGTTTCTCGACAAAAGATGATCAAAACCCGGAGGTCTACCTGGTGAGTAGGAAAAAAATTCAAGATGGCGGATTTTTTTTTCCATACTAAATGTATGGGGAATATTGAAGGGACTAGAAGTTGGGAACTATGCAAGACATTGATTTTGATAGGTTCATAGGGCTTTTTTTCTTTTTCTTTTTTTCATTTTACATTTGTTTTTTTTTCTTTTTTTTTTCATTTTTTTTTTCTTTTTTTTCTTTTTCTTTTGTGAATGAGGAGCACGGCCAGGTTATTGCAGATAGGTGGGGTGGGCTCGAACAAATTTTTTGGCAAAAGATGACCAGAATCCGAAGGTCTACTTGATGAGTAAAAAAAATCGCGGTCCGCTTTAGCGGGCCGCGCACCCACGCGCCTTACTTGTAGTAATAACCCTTCCCGCGAGCTGCTTTAGCAGCTCGCGCACCGAGCGAATTAAATAAAGCCGAACAATCGCGGTCCGCTTTAGCGGGCCGCGCACCCACGCGCCCTACTTGTAGCAATAACACTTCCCGCGAGCTGCTTTAGCAGCTCGCGCACCGAGCGAAATACATGAAGCCGAACAATCGCGGTCCGCTTTAGCGGGCCGCGCACCCACGCGCCCTACTTGTAGTAATAACACTTCCCGCGAGCTGCTTTAGCAGCTCGCGCACCGAGCGAAATAAATATAGCCGAACAATCGCGGTCCGCTTTAGCGGGCCGCGCACCCACGCGCCCTACTTGTAGTAACAACACTTCCCGCGAGCTGCTTTAGCAGCTCGCGCACCGAGCAAACGCTAGTTATAATATATATAGCTCGATTACCACTGACTCACTGACTCACTCATTGACATAATTGTTCTCCTAGATGGAGACGGAAATCGATATAATGATGTTCGGGAGATATGTTCGGGTGGGGGATTCGAGTTGGGGAAAATTATGACATTTCGGAAAAACAAGATGGCGGCCGACGTGAATCTCGCAACTCTTTTGTTTTCCAACCGATTTCTTTGAAATTTTGGATTATTGTAGAAATTAGTAAACGATTAACAGAAAAAGTGAAAAAAATTAAAAAAACAAGATGGCGGCCGAGCTGTGACGTCTCAAATTTCCACCCCTCTCCTGTAAAATTTTGTATGAAAAAAATTTTTTTCACCCATGGTGTCGTATAGAGCTCAAAGAATGTGACTCGGAGAAAGGTGGAGAGAGCTGATGAGTGAGGAGTTCGGAGACGGGCGAGGGGCACGGCCAGGTTATAGAAGATAGGTGGAGGGTGCTCGACCAAATGTCATTCGAAACCTCGAGCAGTTGCCAGTGAGTTAAAAAAAAATTCCAAAATGGCGGAAAAAAAATGGCGGCAAATTTTGTCCGTCTCTCTCTCGGAGACTATAAAAGATGGAGGAGCGGTTTCTCGACAAAAGATGATCACAACCCGGAGGTCTACCTGGTGAGTAGGAAAAAAATTCAAGATGGCGGATTTTTTTTCCCCCCATACAAAATGTATGGGGAATATTGAAGGGACTAGAAGTTGGGAACTATGCAAGACATTGATTTTGATAGGTTCATAGGGCTTTTTTTCTTTTTCTTTTTTTCATTTTACATTTGTTTTTTTCTTTTTTTTCATTTTTTTTTTCTTTTTTTTCTTTTTCTTTCGCTCGGTGCGCGAGCTGCTTCAGCAGCTCGCGCACCGAGCGAAATAAATAAAGCCGAACAATCGCGGTCCGCTTTAGCGGGCCGCGCACCCACGCGCCTTACTTTTAGTAAAACACTTCCCGCGAGCTGCTTTAGCAGCTCGCGCACCGAGCAAACGCTAGTTAATATATATAGCTGCTGGGGCTGATTGACTGATTCACTGATTCACTGACTCATTGATCACCTCTCCTGTAAAATTTTGTATGAAAAAATTTTTTTTCACTGATGGTTTCGTATAGAGAAAAAAATTCATTCGGAGGAAAAATATGGAGAGAGCTGCTGATTGAGGATTTCGGAGACGGGTGAGGAGCACGGCCAGGGTATCGAAGATAGGTGGGGGGTGCCCGAACAAATGTCACTCGAAACCTCATCCAATTTGCAGTGAGCTGAAAAAAAATTCTAAATGGCGGATTCAAGATGGCGGCCATACAAACTTCGTCGGTGTATATCTCGGAGAGTATAAAAGATGGAAGAGTGGTTTCTTGGCAAAAGATGATCAGGACCCAATGGTCTATTTGATGAATAGAAAAAAATCCAAGATGGCGGAATTTTTTTTTCTTCATACAAAATATACGGCGAATATTGAAGAGACTAGAAGCCGGGAATCATGCAAGACTTTGATACGGCTCCTTTTCAAGATTTGTTTTTCGTGAAGAATTTTCATTATGACAAATGATGACATATGATGATCGAGGGTTTGGAAGGTGGGTGAGGAGCACGGCCATGGTAATGAAGATAGGTGGGGGTGCTCGAACAAAAGTCACTCGAAACCTCACACAATTGGCAGTGAGCTGAAAAAAAATCCAAAATGGCGGATTCAAGATGGCGGCCTTACAAACTTCAACGGTGTCTATCTCGGAGAGTATAAAAGATGGAACAGTGGTTTTTTGATAGAAAATGATCAAGACCTAAAAGTCTACTTGACGAGTAGAAAAACCGCGGTCCGCTTGCGGGCCGCGCACCCACGCGCCCTACTAGTCAATCAGTGAATCAGCACGAGCAGCTATATATATACTAGTTAATATATATATAGCTGCTCGTGCTGATTCACTGATTGATTGACTGATTGACTCACTCACTGATTGATCACCTCTCCTGTAAAATTTTGTATGAAAAATTTTTTTTTCACCGATGGTTTCGTATAGAGGACAAAAATTCATTCAGAGGAAAATTATGGAGATAGCTGATGATTGAGGATTTCGGAGACGGGTGAAGAGCGCGGCCAGGGTATTGAAGATAGGTGGGGTGTGCTCGAACAAATGTCACTCGAAACCTCATCCAATTCGCAGTGAGCTGAAAATAAATTCAAAATGGCGGAAAAAAGATGGCCGCCATACAAATTTCGTCGGTGTCTATCTCGGGGAGTATAAAAGATGGAATAGTGGTTTCTTGGCAAAAGATGATCAGGACCCAAAGGTCTATTTGATGAATAGAAAAAAAATCCAAGATGGCGGAATTTTTTTTTCTTCATACAAAATATATGGCGAATATAGAAGAGACTAGAAGCCGGGAATCATGCAAGACTTTGATACGGTTCCTTTTTAAGATTTGTTTTTATTGAAGAATTTTCATTATGACAAATGATGACATATGATGATCGAGGGTTTGGAAGGTGGGTGAGGAGTACGGCCATGGTAATGAAGATAGGTGGGGGTGCTCGAACAAAAGTCACTCGAAACCTCATCCAATACGGTATTTGACTATATTAAAAATATCGTTTCATTTGGTGTCATCCTAAAAGATTATTATCTAAAAACATTATTCCATACGACAAAACTAAAAAATAAAGTTTTATTTAATTAGAAAACATTGAATAAAATTGCTATAATTCCGGCCATGGTCACGTGATCGAAGACGTTCCGTGATCTCGAATGACGTCACAGTCCACACCACCTATGGGATGTGGAATTGTCATTGTTTGAAATGTGAACTGTTACGTCATGAGAGCAAATGGAACGTTTCGGCGGCAATTTATTTTTTTGAATTTATTTCTCGATTTTTATGAAAAATACTGAAAATTATGCCGAAATATACGTTTTGTTAGCTTCAGCATAGCATTATTAACAATTTAAGATGATTTTCTAAAAGTAGTCAAATACCCCATTAGCAGTGAGCTGAAAAAAAATCCAAAATGGCGGATTCAAGATGGCGGCCATACAAACTTCAACGGTGTCTATCTCGGAGAGTATAAAAGATTGAAGAGTGGTTTTTTGATATAAAATGATCAAGATCTAAAAGTCTACTTGCCGAGTAGAAAAACCGCGGTCCGCTTGCGGGCCGCGCACCCACGCGCCCTACTAGTAATATTATAGGCTTACTAGCTTTTGAGCTAGTGATAATTTGCTAAATTGTAATTAAGTAAATTGTAATTCTTACTGTATAAAAATAAGAGTTATTTGATATAAAAGTCACTTTAAAATAACAGCAAGATCAAAAATGGTTAATAAGAAACACTTTTTTGCATACAGTGGACCCCCCGTAATCCGGCCCCTGTCTAATCTGGCATCCCCTGTAATCCGACATGGTCTATTAGTTATAAATGAATATTTTTTTTTACAATCTTCGCTAATTCATGATTGAACAAGTTACAACTTGTACGCACCAACACTATTGTGCTCGACGTGTAGGGTATTGTTTTGATTCTGATTGCTTAGTTTGAATTTGACTACAGAGTATAGCGGCACAGCCTAGCGTGTGTTGATTGTTTACTGTTTATTCATTGTGTAATTTGTCAGATTACAAGGTACTCTTTTTTAAAAAATCCAGACTATAGGGGGTCTTAGGCAGTACTCTATAATCGGACAAATTTCATAGTTCGACACTGCCCTGCAAAATGTTTGTCGGATTACCAGGGGTCCACTGTATTTAAGTAAAAGTGGTTAAAACCTTCAAACTAAGTATCAACCATTATTTTCCACTAGCTGATGTCTGGGACTTCATCCAAGTGGATTTAGTTTTAAAATCCAGCGGGAACTCTTTGATTTTCCGGGAACTATACCCATGCAAAAAATCACGTTGATCTGTAGCTCTGTTGCGGCGTAATTGAAGGAAAACCCCAACAAACAAACACACTTACGCATTTATAATATTAGTATTTCATCTTTGTTCCACTCTCAAATCCTCTGCCTTTCCTATTACAGAAAATCAACAAAGACAATGCCTGGAACCTCCAGCTCATAGACTTCATGACGTCCATGCTGCGGCGGCACGACGCGCGCATGGAGAACTTCCAGACCGCCTCCACCGTGCTCGACGCAACCGCGCGGATATACTCCTTCCGCGTTGACGCCGTGCACTACGACGTGCTGAAGATGGCCGGTGGACTGAGCAAGGCAGCACAGGTTGTAATAGAGGACTTTCATTGTGTTTATATTATAAATATCTGGGTGACTGGTTTTTTTTTTTTGGTAAATCGTGTTTTTTGGAAATTATAATAAAAAAAAAATAATAAAATTCATAGGGGAAAATATAATCGTCTGGACTCGAACTGGAGTCTTCGTGATTCGAACGGATGATGGCGAAATTTACCTTCGTATTCTAATGATATTGTAAGGGGGTTTTCACTGCCTGAAAACACGGATAAAACGACCTTTTCTAAAAATGAAACCTAGCTAGATCGATTTATCACCCCCGAAAACCCCCGCATACCAAATTTCATGAAAATCGTTGGAGCTGTTTCCGAGATTCAGATATATATATATATATATATATATATATATATATATATATATATATATATATATATAAGAATTGCTCGTTTAAAGGTATTAGATGATTACATACAAACAAGATTGGGAGCCAGCAATACTCACATTAAAAAAAACAGACAACAAACAAAACGACTTCATCTGTGTAGATTTAGGTTTTTAAAAACCCTCAGTAACCCTTTGTTTTTCTGGGATAAAAAGTCTATGACACTAAAGATCCTCAACTATACTCATGCAAAAAATCACATCTATCCACTGCTCCATTGGTATTTGATTTACTGACAAACACAGTTTATACATATTATGCATTTATAATATTAGTAAGGAAATTCCAAAAAGTAGAAACAATTTTTATTCTTGCAAACTTCTTCATAATAATCATTTTTGTCACAATGACTGCAATGCCCATAGAGCATTTATTTGGGAATTGAATTGAATAACTGCGATAACAGCTTGCACTTTGTTGCCTTGTCTGCTTTTTAGACAAAAAGAGGCAAGAAAGACGACGAGAATGTACAAGAGGATGCGGCGGCGGACGGCGCGGAAGCCGCGGCTCCGAAGAAAAAGAAGAAACGATCCAAAGGAGCAATAGCCCCCAACCCTGACGTGTTCAATGGGGATTTTGAGGCTAACGACTGTGTGGGTAAGTTTTACACACAAATGCAAATCTTTTTTATATAAGAATAGAGATCAACTATAGTAACATGGCGCGATACATAAGATAATAATAATATTTCGAAATTTCCGCAGGATAGGGAAGAAAGAGGATTTATATTTTCGCCTTAAAGTTGCATTATTTCCGTAATTATAATTTGACAGGATTTTTCTGAATTTCTTGGGATAGGATAAACGAAATTGCCACAATTTCTAATTCCACATAAGCAAAAGTTGGGAGCCAAAGCTAGTTGTACAATACTCTTCAACTAGCGACTCGCACCAGCTTTGCACTGATTGTTTGTTTCGTATTTATTGGAACGAAGTTCCTTTTCGGACGGTTTGGCGGATGGGAGCTAGACAAAAAAATTAAATAATTTTTAGTCGCGACACTTGTTGCCTTCGTTTATTATACACGTTCCATCAATGCTTTGATAGCGCAGCGGTAAAATGAAGGAGTGAAACTATCGGTTTGGGGGTCCGAATCCTGACTTCAGATCATGTCTGTTTTTTTTTTTCAATTTTTGGAACGAAGTTTTATAGAAGCGTAATTCTATAAAACTTCGTACAAAATATTTGCGGCAAAATTTTATAGAAGAGAAATTCCGTTTGCGGCAAAATTTACTAACGCCATCTATTGTGGGCAGCGGGAACTTGCTTTAATGTCTGTTTTTTACGAGATGGTTCAAACATATGGCGAAAGATGGCGTTGATTCTGAACTTCGTTCCAGCCGAGTGTTCCATCACACTCACGCATTTTTTTTCTAGACAATAATTTCAATTACATTTTTGCAGATCCATTCTTCGAAAGAGTAGCGGCTACGGCGGGTGATATCACATCTTCTAACAGAGCGTTTAACGCCTCTTTGCCTGTACACGACAAAACATTAGCACTGATTTTAAGGTAATTTTTTGTTTCTCAAAAAGATTAAATAGTGTCAGAAGGAATGCCTTTCGATATTTGGAACAGTAATAGTATCCACGCAATCTTACTAATATTATAAATGCGAAAGTGTGTTTGTTGGTTTGTCCTTCAATCATGCCGCAACAGAGCTACGGATCGACGTGATTTTTTGCATGGGTATAGTTGAGGACCTGGAGAGTGACTTAGGCTACTTTTTATCCCGGAAAATAAAAAAGTTCTCGAGGGATTTGAAAAACTTAATCCATGCGGACGAAGTCGTGGGCATCGGCTAGTTTTAAATAAATATTTTCTAAAGTATAGCATTATAAATAGAATAGAAAGTATAATCACTTATAAAAATTGTATCAAATAAAACAAAATATTCAAAAATGCAATCTGTCTTAAATGTTGCATTTGCACATTACAAAAGCGCGCACAATTGTAGCGCGCTTTCGTAATGTGCATCTAGACATCAAACATTAAGATCATAATGTTTCATTCGGATCGATGATGCCTGCGACTTTGTCCGCATGGATTAAGGTTTTTTGATTCCCGCCAGAACTCTTTAATTTTCCGGGATAAAATGTAGTCTATGTGTTAATCCAGGTTATGAGCTATCTCCATTCCAAATTTCAGCCAAATCCATCCAGTAGTTTTTTCGTGAAAGAGTGAAACAAACATACACCCACATAAACTTTCGCCTTTATAATATTAGTGTGATATTAAGGCATAATAATATTGGAAACTAATTTTAAACACACATACATGATACATAGAGTATTTTATTTATACTAAAGAGAAATATTTAATTTTTGCAGAACAGATGATCAATTCCTAGAGCCTATCAAAGAGAATATTCCAGAAGAGATATCACTAAGTGACCGCATCACCATTGCAATGAAACTGCTCCCAGCCTTTGCCAGCAGTGATCAGCTCTGTGAGCCTTTCTCAGGGTTCTCTATAAGCAACTGGGACCCTGATACGGAGGATACGTAAGTTACTTAATTCCTTCAACCTATATAAGTCTTTGGAATCTGCCTTCTGGGTACCAATTGTCTAAAAGTTATTCCATTGATCGTAATCGTATTTGATGACATTAGCGTCAAGCTAATGTCAAAATAAAGTTATTTTAACATTAGCGTCAAATAACTAATTTGACACTACACTAGCGGCACGCTATGATGGCCGGTTTGACACATTACAATAGTGATGTGGAATGTCAATTTATTCTCGAACAAAAAACAATTAAGTTTTGTTTTTGTACCTGATTAAATAGGTTTAATAAAACAAAAATGTATATGTTTATTTAATTTATTTGAACGAACTGAATATTTGAATGAAAATGAATATACATACTTTATATGCACACAAGAAACATATGAATACAAAAGATACCAAAAAAGGTGCCACAAAAGGCCATAATTAATCAGATTCGTCCATACTACTATTTTCACTGTCGTCACTGCTATCATCACCTACATTAATAATTATATGTTCGTTTTCTATAATATTATCTATTTTCACATCTCTTTCATAATCTTCCCTTATTAATTTAACAGTTCTATTCACAACCTTTTCCCAGTCTCCTTTAGTCACATGTTCACAAGCTTCTTCTAATAATTTTAGCATTTTTTTTGTGGTAAATGGGGGTTCTGTATTGTGTCTTGCAGCATATCCCTTAATTTGAGCCCACACCAACTCAATCGCATTATACTCACAATGGTAAGGCGGTAACCGTATAACTCTGTGCCCATGTTCTAATGCTATTTCGTCAATGACGTATCGGATCTTGGTTGGTTTGTTTTCTTTTAAAAGACGTACTAATTCCGCTTTTAACATATTCATGTTTGCATCTACGCCATTTTTACGAAGCCATGCGACGATATCAGCTTTCTTTTGGGATTGGGCAGGTGGCTTGTCAATTTGCATCGAGTGGTATGGGGCGTTGTCCATAATTATAAAAGATGGTTCAGGGAGGCTACACAACATTGAGGTAAACCATTCAGTAAACTTTTCTCCATTCATGTCTTCATGATAGTCTCCAGTGGTTTTTGACGCAAAAGCCATGAGAGAACCTTCGACAAACCCGTTGATGGTTCCGGCGTGACAAATTATAAGTCGCGATCCTTTTCCTACAGGAACTTTGGAAGTAGATGCTGCTGTGTCATCGTTCCAAGAACGGCCTACAGTATGGTTAGCATTAAGCCATGTTTCATCCAAGAACACAACATTTTGCCAATTTTTGATTTCTTTCACTTGCCGTAAAAAAGTATACCTTGCCATCGCTATATCAAATCTTTCCATCAATATTTTGCGTTTGTTACATTTTTTGTATCGAAATCCAATGGTCTTCAAAATCTTCGTTAAAGAACTTTCCCCACCGAAGAATAATCCAGCTTCCTTCAGTGAATGCACCAACTTTTTTCTTGTTGGATACTCCTTCTGTAAATAGTAGCCGTAAACATGTCTTCGGATAGCATCGGCATCAAAGCTATCGATGCCTACGACTGGTTTTGCTCGTTTTCTCTTTTTTGGTGTGTGAAGTTTATTTTCTTCTGTGCCAGTCTCGCCATATTTTTTTTTAGTTATCCGTCTAACAGTTCGTTGTCCAATATTAAGCGCATCAGCTACGCGTTCAACCACTGACGTTATAGGTAAAATTGGCCCTCCATTTTGAGCTTCACGATCGAAATAGTTACGAAGGCGTATTACGAACTCACGTGTCTGACTATTTAGAACAGTTCTCTGCGTACGTTCGGTCATATCGACGAAATCCACAACAAAGGGCTTGAACAGAGTCCAAATTAACGAGCAAGGGTCAACAGTAATGCAGTATCAATATTTGAAATCCAAAGCCAGGTCAAAACTATATCACAATCGCATTGCACTGACAGTTTATACTTTTCGAAGCAACGTCAATTCGAAACTGCTTTGTTTTGCATTGAGCATTGACGCGAGTTTGCCGGAGGTAGTAGTTGTGCTAGCCAGCGATCCTATGTGACGATCGTATTAGATTCCATTTTTAAAAATTTTCAATTTAGAAAACCAAATGCCGAGTTGTGGTATATATCATATAAAAATAAAAATTTTACCTTTTGTATGAAACAGCTGATATTTTTTTGCGATTTCAGAGGTTTGTCCACATAGTGAAAATTGTTCATATTCACAAGTACATTCACCCCTTAAATGGTGCAAACTGATTTTTCTACACTTGTATACATTTTAGAAATCAATTTAATAAATAAATTTTGAGTCCTAAACCTAAAACTACATTCGATAAAATTTATGAATCTCTGCACATCACTATCGTCAATAAAGTAATACAATTATTTCCTTCAAAGTCGTTATCAATTAATACGGAACTTCATGAGCGGACAAACGTCAAACCGGCCATCATAGCGTGCCGCTAGTGTAATGAATTTCTGATTCTCGCGAAGAGAGATATTGTCGATGTAGACTGATTTCTCGTTTACTCTTTTAAACTCCAAAATTCGAGAAAATGACGTCGCCACTCGTCATGTTAGAGTTCGTAGAGAAAAATAGAGAAAATAATTTTATCTCTACTGCTGACGTAACGAAACGAATCATGGTGTGCAACCATGTTAGTTTCTATAGAGATATAGAGATATTACGAGAAAAGGGGTAGACAAAATTTTCTGGCGCGTGCATGCTAGGCCTGCTGCGCTCAGTAGTGAGCCATTAATAGGTTGCTGATTATTATGTTTTTGTTTACAGCGAACGCATCACAAATTGGGTGGAAGAGAACAACAGACTGAATCTGTCGCAGCAGGCGCTCGCCTTCGACGTCAATGCCGAAGTGGAGCCCATCCCACAGGACGAGGCCCACAATGATTTATATGGTATATATATTTTTTTCATAAAGAATATTAGTCATGCTGAACTTGACTAATATTAAATTATTTAACTTTCTTTTTAACAGACTTTATAAAAGGAGGAGGTTCTCAATTTGTCAGAATCTTTTGTTTTTTATGTATTTTCACCGATTACTCGAAGACGCTAGCCCCCCGATTGTCTAAAAATAAAAACATTAAATATAAATTATAATAATGAATCAATTGACATCGTTCATAATACAAAATTTTTGGGAGTTAAATTTGACGAACATTGTGATTGGACTTACCATATTGAGGACATTGTGCTAAAATTAATAAATTCGTGTACCCTTTAAGTCGTCTTCTTCTTCTTCTTCTGTTGCGCGGCTATGCAGGTTCGATGCCCTGTAGCACGTCGACCGTCGCCGGTCTATTGTGCTCGCCACTATTTATAGCTCCCCTCCGATACTTGTTGCCGCCAGAAACAGCAGCATCTTCTTGGCTGGGATTAGTGTAGCCTCCTCAGGGTGTACGATGTGTTTCCCTAGAAGAATGCTTCGTTTATGCATTAAAGCGGGGCAGTAACAGATAATGTGCAGCGGCGTTTCCGCCGACTCCAGGCATAGCCTGCACATATCTGAGCCCTTGAGCTTGAGGTTGAACATGTGTCTGTTTAGTCCACAATGTCCCGTCAAAGCTCGCACTAGAATGCATAGGTTTTTCCTACTAAGCGCTAATGCCTCACTGGCAGCCTTCTTGTGGAAGGATCTAACTAGCGCTTTGGAATGGTTTAGTCCTGGTAAGTTACGCCAACGAATTAGCGTGTCATAGTAGCAGTATGTTAACAGGGTAAGCTGAACTAGGCTTTTAGGAATACCGCAGACAGGTTCGGGCCCTATCTGCCGCACTCCAGCACCAGTTTTTGCAAGTTTGTCAGCATTTTCATTGCCGACTATGCCTGCGTGTCCTGGAACCCAGCGAAGAACCACCCTGTTACATTCTGCTAGGGTGTTCAGGGTATCCATGCAGCTCCCAACCAACTTTGAGTTGATTACCTCAGAGGATAAGGCTAAAAGAGCTGCCTGGCTTTCCGAGTGAATATAGATGGTTTTGTTAACGTAGTTGTTTTGCAAGATGGTTTCCGCGCAAATTATTATGGCGTATACCTCTGCCTGGAAAATGGATGTATGGGTGCCCAGGTTGCGACAGAGTTTGACCCTGGGCTTCTCTCCATAGACTCCACAACCTACGTCTTGACCAGACTTGGAGCCATCGGTGTACCATTTAAGGCTCCCCGATGGCCAAGTTATTTGACTGTCGAGCCAGTCTTTTCTCTCAGGAATTTCCACAGTATAGTACCTGTGAAATTGGTATTTTGGGGTCATGTCAGACGGCATCCCCAAAACTGGAATTTGAAGCACTGAGTCAACCAGCTCCCTCATGGTTTGAGACAGCCAGTTCACCTTCTTGGCTGATTATCCTGTACATGCTCATTCTCGCCTCCCTCCTCAAATATAGGAAGAGAGGAGGAAGGTTGAGAAGAGCTTCCAGGGCAGCCCCCGGGGAGGTACTCATTGCTCCTGTGATGAGCAAGCAAGCAGTTCTTTGTAATCTGCTGAGCTTGTTCTGTGTTGTTATCTGCATCGTTTTGCCACACCAGACCACGGAGGCGTATGATATTATGGGCCTCACGATGGCTGTGTAGAGCCAAAAGGTTACCCTAGGTTTGAGTCCCCATCTAGCCCCCGCAAAACGACCACAGACGCCTAGAGCCATCTTGGCCTTTTTGATAACACCGTCTACATGCGTGTTCCAGGTCAGTTTCTGGTCCATAGTAATCCCCAGATACTTGACCTCAGCTGAAAACGGTATTTTTATGTTGTTCAACTTAGGCGGCTCGAGTTTATCGAGATTGCGCCTTCTAGTGAATGGTACTATAACTGTCTTCTCCGCGTTAACAGTTAGTTCGTTCTCTTTGCACCATTTCTCAATGGTGTTGAGTGCTCTCTGCATAAGGTACGAAAGGGTACTTGGGCAGCTCCCACGCATGGTGACTACCAGGTCGTCAGCGTATCCCTGGGTGTCAATGCAAAGCGCCGCCATCTTATACAGTAGCTGATCCACGGCGAGTCCATAATAGGGGCGATAGAACGCCACCCTGCGGACAACCTCGCGTTGTTAGCACCTCCGTCGAGATATTATTTAACTCGAGTTTGGCTATGCGGTTAGAGAGCATTGCCTCTACCCATCTGATGGTGGTCGTATCAGCCAGTTTATTGACCAGCCCGCCCACCAACGTACGGATTGGAGTATTATCAAATGCTCCCTCGATGTCAAGAAACGCTGCAAGAGCAATTTCCTTGTCGTCCAGGGCCTTTTCAACCTTGTCCACAAGGCTGAGCAGGGCGGTTTCCGTAGATCGTCCTCTGCAATAGGCATGCTGGGTGATATGAATGGGCCTCTCAATGAGAAGCGCATCTCTTATATATCTATCAAGTACCTTCTCCATAGTTTTTAATAGAAACGAGGATAGGCTTATGGGTCAGAAGGATTTCGGAAGCCCGTAGTCCTTCCTTCCCACTTTTGGGATGAATGTGACCTTAACTTTGGTCCACATTTCTGGGATATATCCCCAGGCGTAGCTCGCCCGGAAGATCTTAACCAAATGTGGGATCAGTAGCTTTTCACCTCTCTGTAAGAGGAGAGGTGTCACACGATCAATCCCACAAGTTTTGTTTACGTTAAAAGAATTGATGGCCCATCTCACCACACCAGGTTTGAACACTATGGCGCCCCTCCTCCAGTCATCCGGGTGGGGCCTGCGGGGAGTGTACGCCAGAGTGCTCTCAGCGTTCGAAGAAATCGCTCCTGGGAAGTGAGTTGCTGCAAGCAATTCTAAAGTCTCCTTTTCATTAGAAGTGAAAGAGCCGTCTGGTCGCCGTAAGAGCCCCAGTTGGCTTGGGTTGGCTTTGGCAAGCATCTTATGGAGTCTCGCACTTTGAGGCAGACTGTTTACTTCCTCGCAGAACCTCCTCCAAGATGCCCGCTTAGCTTTCCTGATCTCTTTGCTATATTATATACGTCGTCTTAGGTGTACAGTATCTCTTGAGCCAGCCCTCACAGCTTATCATGGTTATGTAATGTCTGTCATGCGTTATGGTATTGTCATTTGGGGGAACTCCATTCACTTAAACAAATTGTTTGTGACACAGAAAAAATGCCTCAGGAGCATCTTCCTAATGGATCCTACTGATTCGTGTAGGCCACTATTTAAAGCGCACAATCTTCTTACCCTGCCATGTCTCTATATTTACGAAATAGCGGTATTCGTACACAGACACATGGACTACTTTAAGATTTCTGATCTTCCAAATGTAAATAAATGTTACAGAAAAACAAGAAAAAGGAATCAATTATGTACCACAAAATATAACTTAAGACAAACATCAAAATCTCCGCATGCCATGTGCATAAAAATTTATAACAAACTTGATGCAAGCCTAAAAAATTTGCCTACAGGCCATTTTAAAAAAAATCTCTTTCGTTGGCTGTGTAACAAATCTTTTTATTCCGTACCAGAATACCTATCTTATTAACAGTGAAATTAATAAAAATTATTGACATTACTGACCTAATTGACATTTTAACTAACGTAATTGACACTTTAGATTCATTTTAATTAATTGAGCTCATCGAACTTTTCAAAATTATGATGAGTACCTAATTTAACATTTGCATGCTATTTAGCAGAATATGGAGGAAATTTTATGACATTGTTAATAACATCTAAATATATACTGTACTCATATTCAGCAAATAAAGTTTCATTTCATTTCATTTCAAGTTGCCGATCAAAATCTTATTCATTTCATGGCATTAGCATCAAAGTAAAATAAACCATAACAGCATTCAATTAGAGCTCAATTTCGTGTATGCATTCTCATAAGTTTAGGTGTGTACGATACACTCCATAACGCTCCATGTTAGAATCGGTTGTACTGAATTTGTGACTTTAAAGCATTACAGTCAAGGAATATTTTACTTTGACGCTAATGCCATGAAATGAATTAGATTTTGATCGGCAATTTTTAGACAATCGCACCTCTGAACCGATTTGGAAAATTCTTATTTTGTTTCAAAGGGTATATATATACTTCCCAGTTAGTACCTTTTAAACTTTATCGTAATCGGTCGAGCGGTTTTTAAAAATCATCAATAAATTATATGCTTTGTAGTGGCGTGGGCCTTTGAAGTCAGTTCTTGAAAAATTAATTTTTGGAACGAAGTTCCTTTTCGGACGCTTTTGCGAATGGGGGCTTAATGAAAAAAATGTGTAAGAATTTTCCGTCACGACCCTTGTTGCCTTCATTTATTATACACGTTCTATCAAAGCTTTGATGGAGCAGCGGCTAAACGAAGGAGTGAAACTATCGGTTCGGGGGTTCGAATCCTGACTTCAGGTTCTTTTCAGGTTCAGGTTATTTGTTCTTTTTTTTTTTTAATTTTTGGAGCGAAGTTTTATAGAAGAGAAATTACGAACAAAATATTTGCGGTAAAATTTACTAACGCCATCTATTGTGGGCAGCAGGAACTTGCTTTAATGTCTGTTTTTTAAGTGATGGTTCTAACATGTGGCGGGAGATGGCGTTGATTCTGCACTTCGTTCCAGCCGAGTGTTCCACGATACTCACGCATTTTTTATATTTAATTATTGTTTATTTCAGACGACGAGCCTCTCGGCGGTATCGAAAGCGAGGAAGAGGCCGACGTGGTCCTAGCGGCGAACTTGGCCCGGCTGCCGGTCGCGCAGCCGGCGCGCCTCATGGACATGCGGCCCAGCGCGCCCGGCCACTCGCGGCTGGAGTACAGCTACTGCGCCGCCATAGTGACCGCGTGGGCCGGCCCCTCGCACTGGCGGCTCAAGAACAACAGAGGTGTGTGCCCCTTGTAGCTCGCTTACCGACGAACAACTTATGTATCGTATCTTAGTGTAGTAACACGTGCGGCCCAGCGCGCCCGGCCACTCGCGGCTGGAGTACAGCTACTGCGCCGCCATAGTGACCGCGTGGGCCGGCCCCTCGCACTGGCGGCTCAAGAACAACAGAGGTGTGTGCCCCTTGTAGCTCGCTTACCGACGAACAACTTATGTATCGTATCTTAGTGTAGTAACACGTGCGGCCCAGCGCGCCCGGCCACTCGCGGCTGGAGTACAGCTACTGCGCCGCCATAGTGACCGCGTGGGCCGGCCCCTCGCACTGGCGGCTCAAGAACAACAGAGGTGTGTGCCCCTTGTAGCTCGCTTACCGACGAACAACTTATGTATCGTATCTTAGTGTAGTAACACGTGCGGCCCAGCGCGCCCGGCCACTCGCGGCTGGAGTACAGCTACTGCGCCGCCATAGTGACCGCGTGGGCCGGCCCCTCGCACTGGCGGCTCAAGAACAACAGAGGTGTGTGACCCCTTGTAGCTCGCTTACCGACGAACAACTTATGTATCGTATCTTAGTGTAGTAACACGTGCGGCCCAGCGCGCCCGGCCACTCGCGGCTGGAGTACAGCTACTGCGCCGCCATAGTGACCGCGTGGGCCGGCCCCTCGCACTGGCGGCTCAAGAACAACAGAGGTGTGTGCCCCTTGTAGCTCGCTTACCGACGAACAACTTATGTATCGTATCTTAGTGTAGTAACACGTGCGGCCCAGCGCGCCCGGCCACTCGCGGCTGGAGTACAGCTACTGCGCCGCCATAGTGACCGCGTGGGCCGGCCCCTCGCACTGGCGGCTCAAGAACAACAGAGGTGTGTGCCCCTTGTAGCTCGCTTACCGACGAACAACTTATGTATCGTATCTTAGTGTAGTAACACGTGCGGCCCAGCGCGCCCGGCCACTCGCGGCTGGAGTACAGCTACTGCGCCGCCATAGTGACCGCGTGGGCCGGCCCCTCGCACTGGCGGCTCAAGAACAACAGAGGTGTGTGACCCCTTGTAGCTCGCTTACCGACGAACAACTTATATATCGTATCTTAGTGTAGTAACACGTGCGGCCCAGCGCGCCCGGCCACTCGCGGCTGGAGTACAGCTACTGCGCCGCCATAGTGACCGCGTGGGCCGGCCCCTCGCACTGGCGGCTCAAGAACAACAGAGGTGTGTGCCCCTTGTAGCTCGCTTACCGACGAACAACTTATGTATCGTATCTTAGTGTAGTAACACGTGCGGCCCAGCGCGCCCGGCCACTCGCGGCTGGAGTACAGCTACTGCGCCGCCATAGTGACCGCGTGGGCCGGCCCCTCGCACTGGCGGCTCAAGAACAACAGAGGTGTGTGCCCCTTGTAGCTCGCTTACCGACGAACAACTGATGTATCGTATCTTAGTGTAGTAACACGTGCGGCCCAGCGCGCCCGGCCACTCGCGGCTGGAGTACAGCTACTGCGCCGCCATAGTGACCGCGTGGGCCGGCCCCTCGCACTGGCGGCTCAAGAACAACAGAGGTGTGTGACCCCTTGTAGCTCGCTTACCGACGAACAACTGATGTATCGTATCTTAGTGTAGTAACACGTGCGGCCCAGCGCGCCCGGCCACTCGCGGCTGGAGTACAGCTACTGCGCCGCCATAGTGACCGCGTGGGCCGGCCCCTCGCACTGGCGGCTCAAGAACAACAGAGGTGTGTGACCCCTTGTAGCTCGCTTACCGACGAACAACTGATGTATCGTATCTTAGTGTAGTAACACGTGCGGCCCAGCGCGCCCGGCCACTCGCGGCTGGAGTACAGCTACTGCGCCGCCATAGTGACCGCGTGGGCCGGCCCCTCGCACTGGCGGCTCAAGAACAACAGAGGTGTGTGACCCCTTGTAGCTCGCTTACCGACGAACAACTGATGTATCGTATCTTAGTGTAGTAACACGTGCGGCCCAGCGCGCCCGGCCACTCGCGGCTGGAGTACAGCTACTGCGCCGCCATAGTGACCGCGTGGGCCGGCCCCTCGCACTGGCGGCTCAAGAACAACAGAGGTGTGTGACCCCTTGTAGCTCGCTTACCGACGCGACGAACAACTGATGTATCGTATCTTAGAGTAGTAACACGTGCGGCCCAGCGCGCCCGGCCACTCGCGGCTGGAGTACAGCTACTGCGCCGCCATAGTGACCGCGTGGGCCGGCCCCTCGCACTGGCGGCTCAAGAACAACAGAGGTGTGTGACCCCTTGTAGCTCGCTTACCGACGAACAACTGATGTATCGTATCTTAGTGTAGTAACACATGCGGCCCAGCGCGCCCGGCCACTCGCGGCTGGAGTACAGCTACTGCGCCGCCATAGTGACCGCGTGGGCCGGCCCCTCGCACTGGCGGCTCAAGAACAACAGAGGTGTGTGACCCCTTGTAGCTCGCTTACCGACGAACAACTGATGTATCGTATCTTAGTGTAGTAACACGTGCGGCCCAGCGCGCCCGGCCACTCGCGGCTGGAGTACAGCTACTGCGCCGCCATAGTGACCGCGTGGGCCGGCCCCTCGCACTGGCGGCTCAAGAACAACAGAGGTGTGTGACCCCTTGTAGCTCGCTTACCGACGAACAACTGATGTATCGTATCTTAGTGTAGTAACACGTGCGGCCCAGCGCGCCCGGCCACTCGCGGCTGGAGTACAGCTACTGCGCCGCCATAGTGACCGCGTGGGCCGGCCCCTCGCACTGGCGGCTCAAGAACAACAGAGGTGTGTGACCCCTTGTAGCTCGCTTACCGACGCGACGAACAACTGATGTATCGTATCTTAGAGTAGTAACACGTGCGGCCCAGCGCGCCCGGCCACTCGCGGCTGGAGTACAGCTACTGCGCCGCCATAGTGACCGCGTGGGCCGGCCCCTCGCACTGGCGGCTCAAGAACAACAGAGGTGTGTGCCCCTTGTAGCTCGCTTACCGACGAACAACTTATGTATCGTATCTTAGTGTAGTAACACGTGCGGCCCAGCGCGCCCGGCCACTCGCGGCTGGAGTACAGCTACTGCGCCGCCATAGTGACCGCGTGGGCCGGCCCCTCGCACTGGCGGCTCAAGAACAACAGAGGTGTGTGACCCCTTGTAGCTCGCTTACCGACGAACAACTGATGTATCGTATCTTAGTGTAGTAACACGTGCGGCCCAGCGCGCCCGGCCACTCGCGGCTGGAGTACAGCTACTGCGCCGCCATAGTGACCGCGTGGGCCGGCCCCTCGCACTGGCGGCTCAAGAACAACAGAGGTGTGTGACCCCTTGTAGCTCGCTTACCGACGAACAACTGATGTATCGTATCTTAGTGTAGTAACACGTGCGGCCCAGCGCGCCCGGCCACTCGCGGCTGGAGTACAGCTACTGCGCCGCCATAGTGACCGCGTGGGCCGGCCCCTCGCACTGGCGGCTCAAGAACAACAGAGGTGTGTGCCCCTTGTAGCTCGCTTACCGACGAACAACTTATGTATCGTATCTTAGTGTAGTAACACGTGCGGCCCAGCGCGCCCGGCCACTCGCGGCTGGAGTACAGCTACTGCGCCGCCATAGTGACCGCGTGGGCCGGCCCCTCGCACTGGCGGCTCAAGAACAACAGAGGTGTGTGCCCCTTGTAGCTCGCTTACCGACGAACAACTTATGTATCGTATCTTAGTGTAGTAACACGTGCGGCCCAGCGCGCCCGGCCACTCGCGGCTGGAGTACAGCTACTGCGCCGCCATAGTGACCGCGTGGGCCGGCCCCTCGCACTGGCGGCTCAAGAACAACAGAGGTGTGTGACCCCTTGTAGCTCGCTTACCGACGAACAACTGATGTATCGTATCTTAGTGTAGTAACACGTGCGGCCCAGCGCGCCCGGCCACTCGCGGCTGGAGTACAGCTACTGCGCCGCCATAGTGACCGCGTGGGCCGGCCCCTCGCACTGGCGGCTCAAGAACAACAGAGGTGTGTGACCCCTTGTAGCTCGCTTACCGACGAACAACTGATGTATCGTATCTTAGTGTAGTAACACGTGCGGCCCAGCGCGCCCGGCCACTCGCGGCTGGAGTACAGCTACTGCGCCGCCATAGTGACCGCGTGGGCCGGCCCCTCGCACTGGCGGCTCAAGAACAACAGAGGTGTGTGACCCCTTGTAGCTCGCTTACCGACGAACAACTGATGTATCGTATCTTAGTGTAGTAACACGTGCGGCCCAGCGCGCCCGGCCACTCGCGGCTGGAGTACAGCTACTGCGCCGCCATAGTGACCGCGTGGGCCGGCCCCTCGCACTGGCGGCTCAAGAACAACAGAGGTGTGTGACCCCTTGTAGCTCGCTTACCGACGAACAACTGATGTATCGTATCTTAGTGTAGTAACACGTGCGGCCCAGCGCGCCCGGCCACTCGCGGCTGGAGTACAGCTACTGCGCCGCCATAGTGACCGCGTGGGCCGGCCCCTCGCACTGGCGGCTCAAGAACAACAGAGGTGTGTGACCCCTTGTAGCTCGCTTACCGACGCGACGAACAACTGATGTATCGTATCTTAGAGTAGTAACACGTGCGGCCCAGCGCGCCCGGCCACTCGCGGCTGGAGTACAGCTACTGCGCCGCCATAGTGACCGCGTGGGCCGGCCCCTCGCACTGGCGGCTCAAGAACAACAGAGGTGTGTGACCCCTTGTAGCTCGCTTACCGACGAACAACTGATGTGTCGTATCTTAGTGTAGTAACACATGCGGCCGGACTTTACGATTCAGAAGCAGTTTGTAAAAGTTCATTTGAAGAAAAGCCTTTATATTTCACTATACATATTATTATTTTTTAATAAAACTTACGGGTGTTAAAACAGATTTTATGAATGACTAAACTAATCCTGCCCAATCTGTGTAACCCATTGTGACTCACTGTGATTGTGAGATTATTCTACCCAATTTTTAAAGATGCAAGTTTTTCATTTCGAAGACATACCAGTACCTAGGGCTAACATCGAGAAAATTTTGTCTACTCATAATATATATATAAAAGAATACGGGTAGACAAAATATTCTCGTGGCGCCCATGTTAGCCACACTGGGGAGACATAAGGTACAGTTTCCTAATTCGTCTTCCCAGGCAAAACAATAAAAATTCAAAAAATTCAAAATTATTTATTTCACGTCTAGCTGAGGCTCTTATGACACGTCATGACTCTACCACCGGCTCGGAAAGCGGATTCTGCTGAGAAGAGCTGGCAAGAAACTCAGCAGTTGTTGCTCTTTTCAAAATAATCAGTTTACAATATTATTATGTAGCCCTTACATTGTAATACATTTTTTATACTATCTTGTGGGCAGCTGGATGCCAAGCCGATTTAACCCATGCAACTTTGTTAGAATAGAATAGAATATTTCCACAATGAGGGGAAGTTCTACAATTCTACAAAAATGCCTACTGCAATTCAATTCATGTTAACTCGCGCAGATAGAAATTAGCTCCAGTCCCGCCGGTGGAACCCGTTCACGAGCATGACGTATGATCCAGCCTTTGCTTCGCACAGTTCGCACCGTTCCTAGTTTCCTAATTCGTCTTCCCAGGCAACAATAATAAATTAAATAAAATGTTATTTACAGCTTCAAAATTGTCAGAACGCACCCAATCAACGGCGACCGGTCGCTTGGCGGTCGAAGGCAAGAAGCCGGCCAGAACGAAGAGGCAGCTGGACTTCACGGGCGCGGGGCTGGCGATCGACGCGCGCTGCACCGGTGTGCCCGACTATGAGCCCGCGCAGCCCGCCAAGATCATGATCAGCAGGAAGACGCTGGCCACGGGCCACACGTGGAACGAGGCCAACTACAGGACGCCCATAGACAAGTAATAATTTCTGCGACTTTTTTTTTATTCGATGACATGGCCTTGACTGCGATCTCACCTGATGGTAAGTGAATATGCAGTCTAAGATGGTAGCGGACTAACTGGGAAGGGGTATGGCAGTTAAAATTCAACCCATACCTCTACTCGGTTTCTACACGCCATCGTGCCGGAACTCTAAATCGCTTGGCGGCACGTCTTAGACGGTAGGGTGTTAACTAGCCACGGCCAACGAAAGTCTCTCACCAGACCAGACCAGAGACAATTCAGAAATTATAAATTCCCAAATTGACCCCGTCGGGAATCGAACCCCAGACCTCCGAGTTATAAGACCACAGCGCTCACCACTGCGCCAGGGAGGTCGTCAAAACAGACTTCAATAATTTTATATCATCATCATCATCATCATCATCATTAGCAACCCATCAACGGCTCTACTACTAAGTGCAGGTCTCTTCTCAGAGAAGGGTTATATACTCGTAGGCCATAGTCCATCACGCTGGCCCGATGCGAATTGGCGGACTTCATACACCTTGGAGAACAATATAGAGAACTCTCAGATGTGCAGGGATCCCCACGATGTTTTCCTTCACCGTTGAATAGTACCGAATAGGAGACCACAGTCCTAACTACTAGGCTATGACTGCTCTGACCAAATGACCATAGAGTTAAAAAAAATTCTTCAACAAAAACATAGATTTTTTTTTGGTGAAATTTATTAGCTATGTGAACAGTCGTTGAACAAATGTTGTTCAGTATTACGCACAGAAGTTACAGGTTGTTGGTAGATTATTATTATTATTTAAAAAAAAAAGAATAACAGCCAAGTTGAAGTTGACTAATATCCTCCTCTCCCCTCCAAATAAGCGGAAAGCTTGTGTCAGGAGTGGGTACGACAATAGTGCAACGGGTGGGATTCGAACCTGCGACCTTTCAGTTTTCAGTCCGCACCTTTAACCGTTGGGCTATTGAAGCAATTAACCATGTATATTTATTGCCCGTCAGAGGTCTCGACGAGACGCACTTCAGGAAGTTGTTCCTGCGTCGCAACGTGGTGATGAGTCGCGAGCGAGACGAGCAGCCGACCAAGAGCAACGCCGAGCCTCTCACTGTAGAAGAGAATAAGGAATACGACTACAACAACGAGAATGACGCCTCGTATTGTCCTAACCACGTATCGGTATGTATGTCAAGGGTAAAAAGGGAAGCTTTTATATAAGACAAACATTAAAATTACCCGAAGAAAAGCTTAATTAGGTAGTGTGGTAACCAGTCTCCCTTCAGAACAGACACATTCCAGATATTATATATTCCCAAATTGTCCACGCCAGGAATCGAACCCGAGACCATGGCAATGGGTGGAGCGTATGGTTCGGAAATTGGATGTTCATTGGGGGTCCCATTGTGCTTAAATGGCGACCACGCACCGGTAAGTGCAGTGTGGCAGATCCTCTCCCCTCTAGGTGGACCGACAACATTAGACAAGTCTCAGGGAGCCGCTGGATACAGGCGTCGCAAGACCGAGACATGTGGAAGACTGCATGCTATATCCAGCCGTGGAGTGTATGGGTTGATAAAGAAGTCGCCTTAAAAATTACTACTGTACGCTTAGTACAAGATTTGATAGTTAACTATAAATAGTAAACGATGACATTACCATTAAAGTAAAATAAACCATAACGGTATTGAGTTAGAGCTCAATTTCGTGTATGTATTCCTATAAATTTACGTAACGAAAACGCTCCAAACTAAAATCGTCAGTGCCGAGTGCGAGTTTTCAAACTTACGTTAACTGTGCGTAAATATGTCAATTAGTATGGACGGAAAAGGGATGGAAAAATACTCCGTCCCTTTCCCGTCCGTACAAATCGAAGTTAACGCTATCACGACCGAATAAGTAAAAATCTCCCACTTGGCACACTGTATTGAATTTGTGACTTTAAATCGATACTATGGTTCATTTTACTTTGATGCTAATGTCATAGTTTACTATTACGAACAAACGAATTAAAACTCGGACTAACCGCAGTGAAGCTCTTTTTCCATGTTTTGCGTATTTTCAGGACGCTGACGAGTGGTGTAACGAAGAAGGGATGGCGGCCGGCGAGCTGCACGACCAGGCTCGGTCTGCAGAGCTCGAGGAGATTGGCGATATGCTGGAACCCCCCACTAAGGTGCCTTTTTCAGATTCGAATTGATTTCTAACTAAATTGACAGGTCTAAATCTCACGCTATTCCTTTCATAACACTTCCTGAGGATATATATATATATATATATATATATATATATATATATATATATATATATATATATATATATATATATATATATATATATTAAATTATGCTCTATATTTTATTTATATTCTATATTTTATAAAATATAGCTTAAAATAATTATGTATAAATTTTAATTTAGTCCAAATTCAAATTTACTTTTCACATAGGCCAACCTCTGGCTCTTATGACACGTCATGATTCTACCACCGGTTCGGAATGCGGATTCATCGAAACGAAGTCATTTTATATTCCTTTATTTTACAGGTCGCAAAAATCTTTATACCTTATGCGATGCGGGCGAAAAAAGTGGACATGAAACAATTGAAACATTGCACTTGGAGAATGCTTACTGAGAAAACTGCGGAGGGGCGCAAGGAGGATGTCACACCTACCACATTCTTCTCAATCTACTCCCGCTTGCCGGAAAAGCTATCGACAAATATGAGGGAATCCCTGAGTGTGCCCTTGGCTTTATTATCTGTACTCCATCTAGCCAATGAAAAAGGTCTTATTCTAGAAAAACGGGATGACCTCAATGACATCGGTATTGTAGGTCTAATTAAAAATTAAATTTTTTATTACATAAAATTTTTGGGAACATCGTAGCGTTGACCATAGAGGCATTTGCATACGGACGCGAAACTATCATTGTTTTGCTACTGCTTGCGAAAATGCCTGGTGTGGACGGCGTAATTTATTAATTTGCGAACATTTAAATAATTTTTTTTATGCATGTAAATGTTAATTTTTACCATAATTAAACCTGTTGTTTATATATAACAATATTTTTGTTATAAGAATGCTGGACATTTTATTGTTCTTGTACATATTTGCATGTCCACTATTAGTGATTAATTTTTGAGGGCCGATTTCACCAAAGTAAAATAAGTCATAACGGAGCATAAAATTGATATTTTAGCGGATTTTCAATACGAAAACGGTCAAGATATCTTTACGTTCGGATAAGTGTTATTTTACGTTGGTGAAATTGACCCTTAATGTCATAGCAACCGAAGTTTATTCTTTCTAATATTGTACAGATATTTTAAGCCATTTATTTTTGTATTAGATATATACTATGAATTATTAAACTATAGCTTGGTGAAGAGGCAGTTTCATTAAAAAAAAATATACCGTTTCCTCTGTACAAGACCTTTATTTTTAATCAAATTTACATTATAAAAAACTGAATCTTTTTCTTATTCTCAACTACAAAACGAAGTAATACTTATCTTAAGAAATAAAACAAAAAAAGATGAGTATTTGACAAAAAAAAATGTCTGTCATTCTTACACGGGATGAGTGTGTTCAGATTACGCTATTCTAAACGATATCATAGTATATTTACGTCATAAACTAATAAATATTATTATGATGGTTCACACTTGCTAATCACAAACTTCACCATGTTATAACTCGCAAGTAAACAAAGAAGGTCCAGTTATATGCCATTTATGGCATAAAGTGCACACAATGAATTCGGTGAAGTAAAGCAAATATTAATGATGCAGGAAATCAATTGTTTGCAGAATATAGAATAACATTCTGAATATTTATAGTGTGTAGCGTACAAAATCTTGTTGTATCAACTAAAAATATCTGAGTGGTATTTTTAAGTGTAATCATAAAAGGGCTCTATTTAAAAAAAATACACTCAATAAAATTTATTTCGTTTACTAATTTTTGAGTCAATTCGTGCTGTAAGATTCCCGATTTTTGATATTTTTGTCTAGTCAGTAAAAATAATAATAGTTCGAGTCATTGTGACAAATTCTTAAGCATTCTGTTCACTTTTAAGATCACACCTTCAACTATTTCTAATACTTTTAAATCTTAACATACACACGTCTTGTAAACAAAATGTATTAATTTTAAAACTACTCGTAATAACTAATAAGAATCAACAGTAAATACAATTTATTATAACACCTGAAATCCAGCAAGATGTAACATTTTTAACAAGTTTCATATATGTTTTGTGTTCAAAGTTATAAAATAACGTAGTTTGGGACCAAAAGAGCGTAATTTTGTGTAATTTTTTCATTTCCGTTCACAGCTGTGTTTCTAGACATAAGGAAGTTAATTCAGTTGCTTTCCAGCGTTATTATTATTATTATCCAACCTATTCTCCCGCACTCCCATCGGCGCATATTTAACGTGTGAGTAAAGGTAATTTCATTTCGACTGCAACCTCAGACTTCCCTCCTCATCAACAGCGCATCCAGATCGACGGCACAAGGACGGCCTTTGAAAACAAAGGCCCGATGCTCACGCCGCTACTATCCAGCAGCCGGTCGCCACGCCACAATATGGCGTCCCCTACTTTGTATAAAATCACATTCTCTTTCTGTTCATGTGACAATATGGCCTTCTTTTTTACACGTGACAATATGGCTTGAACCAGTTTGAACTCATTTTGAATCGGCTTTTATATGAAACCGATTACAAATTGCCCTTTCGAAAATATACGACTACTGCTACTGAAAAATTGCGCTCGTCTGGCCCCAGTCGTTCCAGCAACTATACGTGTAAAAAAAATGTAACCTAACAACAAAAATAAAGTTCTTAGCTGCCGGGTCTTAGTACTCAGATTGATAAACAAAAATGCAGGTAAAAGTATGACTAAATCCTTCAGACTTACTGCATTTTTGACTGGCTACACTGGTCACATTAGCAGTTAACACTTAATACAATCTAGTCGAGAGAAGTACTTAGATTTGCAGTTATTGTTCACAGCAGCAAAGCTTGTTTCTATATTATAGTTTTTAATGATTTATCTTGATTTTTGTGTGAGTAATTTAAATTTTAAAAGACTCACGAAAATGAAGCATAGTTAAGAAATCATCTAACCCAGAGAAGGATTCAACTTATTCTTTCTCTGAGGTAGATGTTTTATTTTCCTCAAGAGGTGTTACCGATTCTGTTGCGGGGGTCTCTTTTTCTGTCACCAATATTTTCTTCTCATTGAGAGTTTTTACTGTTTCTTCTGATGTAACATCGCCTGTTGAGACATCTCTTTCATCAAATGATTTTTCTATCACTGTATTTGTACTACCAATACTTTCGTTTAAATCCTGCAACGATGAATCCAAATCATCTGCATCTCCTATATCATTTTCTGCATCATAAAAGTCAGCATTTTCTTCAACTAATGCCTGTTTTTGGGCAAGTTGATCTTTTTGTTCAACTATATTTTCTACAAGATTGTTTATCTCGTCGGTTAACAATTTCTTTATTTGTTCTTTCTCGTCAACTATGCTTTCAGTCACAGCTTCCTTCTGTTCGAGTTCGCTTTCCGTAAGTTGTTCTATCTGTTGAGTTATAACTTCCTTCACTTGTTCTTTTTCTGCATTTTCTTCAACAAGTTGCTGTGTTTGGGCAAGTCGTTCTTTTTCTTCAGCTATATTTCCCACAATATTGTTTATTTCTTCTGTTAAGAATTCCTTTAATTTTTCTTTCTGTTCAACTACACGTGTTTCTTTCTGTTCAACTACACTTTCCTTCCCAGTTTCTTTCTGTTCAACTACGCTTTCGTTCTCAGTTTCTTTCTGTTCAACTATGCTTTCCTTCCCAGTTTCTTTCTGTTCAACTACGCTATCCTTCTCAGTCTCTGTCTGTTCAACTACGCTTTCCTTCTCAGTTTCTTTCTGTTCAACTACGCTTTCGTTCTCAGTTTCTTTCTGTTCAACTACGCTTTCCTTCCCAGTTTCTTTCTGTTCAACTACGCTATCCTTCTCAGTATCTGTCTGTTCAACTACACTTTCCTTCTCAGTTTCTTTCTGTTCAACTACACTTTCCTTCCCAGTTTCTTTCTGTTCAACTACACTTTCCTTCCCAGTTTCTTTCTGTTCAACTACGCTTTCGTTCTCAGTTTCTTTCTGTTCAACTATGCTTTCCTTCCCAGTTTCTTTCTGTTCAACTACGCTATCCTTCTCAGTCTCTGTCTGTTCAACTACGCTTTCCTTCTCAGTTTCTTTCTGTTCAACTACGCTTTCGTTCTCAGTTTCTTTCTGTTCAACTACGCTTTCCTTCCCAGTTTCTTTCTGTTCAACTACGCTATCCTTCTCAGTCTCTGTCTGTTCAACTACACTTTCCTTCTCAGTTTCTTTCTGTTCAACTACACTTTCCTTCCCAGTTTCTTTCTGTTCAACTACGCTTTCCTTCTCAGTTTCTTTCTCTTCCACTACGCTTTCCTTCTCAGTTTCTTTCTGTTCAAATATGCTTTCCTTCTCAGTTTCTTTCTGTTCAACTATGCTTTCCTTCTCAGTTTCGTTCTGTTCAACTACGCTATCAATAAGTTGATCTATCTGTTGAGTTATGGTTTCCTTTACTTGTTCTTTATCTTCAACTATACTGGCATTTATCTCTTTCTTATCAACTACACTTTCGTCAACTTTGTTTTCATGTTCAACGTTACTATCAATTTCTGTATTAGGTACGGGTGAATCAGACTTTAATATGCTACTTATATCCGTACCATTTAGTAATAATCTAACTAGTGAAGGCTCCTTTACGCTATCTAAAAATTCGATTTGGAATGTAACAAGTTCCGCTTCTAAATCTTCCAGTTTGGATTTTGCAGACTCATTCGCGTCACCTGCGAAACCTGCCAGACGACAACATTTGGCCAGGGGCTCGATCCCCGCTAAATCGTCGGGCAATTGTCTAAAGTCTTCGCATTTAGCTTTATTGCCGTAGTCTATAAATTGAACGTGATAGCCAACATCGCAAAATTCTAATATTTTACATCTGTACCATTTTTCGTCTTCGCTCCAGAAGGCGGCACAAATAGAACCTACCTTCAATTCTTCACTTGCTTCAAAATCTTCTGCATTCTCTAATCTTTCCGTCACTTTATCCAGATTCCCTGAGGAATCGTCAAGTTGCACGTAAAACTCTTGTAAAGAATTAACGAAACAAAGTTTTCCACTACTGTGGAAGTCTTGGCCGACAGGCGTCGGCCGCTCGGAGGCTGGATGTTCCTCGCACAGGGCGGCCAACTCATCAGAAACGGATTTACCGTCGAGGAAGAGGTCCACGATGGATATATCGCCAGCCGCAACAAACTGAACGTTAAATATCGTAGCGCCCTCAGCAGCCAACTCGTTGAATTTGACTTCGGACTTTCGTGACCAAGCTTTGACGTTGGGAGGTTTCTGAAGGGCACATTTTCTCGAGAGAGCAGGTTTAGATTGAAGCTCTTCCGGAAGGCTGCGCAACTCGCTGACGATCGAGGCGTTTCCGTAATCCATAAAAAGGACTTCTGTGCCCTCGGAACCGTCAACAATGACTTGAGCCCTATACCAAGCCCCATCTTCGGGGTACTTGGCCGCGCAAAGCACGCCCTCCTCTTTCGCGGTAAGTTCGGGGAAATTTTCGGCATCAACCATTGCCGTCTCCATCGACTGTAACTCGGGAGCGGCACTCTCAAGTTGAATCCAAAACTCAGAGGGAGAGTTCACGTGACTAGCGAAACAGGACGGATAATTTCCACACTCGCTCTCCTCAGATCTAGTTGCATGACCCTCGGATACCAATTTATCTGTTAAATTCTGGCCATTTACAAAAATGTCAACATATGTCGTCACATCTTTGAGGACAACTAGGGCGTCCACAGGCGCTGAAAGGTCGCCAACGAGTTGCGTGAAGTAATCTGAGGATGGTTCTGACCACTGCCCTGTTCCAGTCGGTATCGCATTCACGCTGGCCTTGATCGCATACCGTTCGATATCCTTCAGATGGTCAGGAATGACTTTTATCAATCCTGGCTGGTTGTCTAAAACGTCTGTATTCCCGTAGTCCAGGAAACGAATTGTTATAATATCGGAGTCGGAATCCAGGATCTCGGCACGGTACCACTGATCATCTACAGAGTATTTAGCAACGCAAAGAGTTCCCATTTCACGCGTATCGATATCAGCGTAGCTCTCAGCATTTTTTTGCAGTTCAGCCTGGATTTCATCGATTTTATCAAACTTGTCCAGCATCTGAAGCCAGAACTGTCCAGGACTATCAATGTGGCTTATGTAAACTTTAGTGCAACCATCGGGCAAGGATATGGGTTCCTCGACGGGAGCTTCCGTTGGTTTTTGGTCTTCTGGAACATCTTCAGAGAGCACATGCGGCGCCGCCAACTTCTCCTCAACTAGTTTCGCGGACAAATCGACGCCGTCTAAATGTAGGTTGGCCAGCCATCCATCGGAACCGAATGCAAGAGTGACTTGCACTTCCTTCTCCGACGTCCATTCTGTCAGTTTGGCTACAGCATCGTTTTGTAAAGCCATTAGTCCCAAGCTGGCTACAAGAGCCAAACAGCATGGTTCATAGAACTTGGAGTCAAGTTTTTTCAAGGCATCTTTGACCACTGTTTCAGAGTTACCGTAATCTGAGAACTGCACCTTCACTTCGTCATCAGGGCTGATGATGGTTGCTCTGTACCAGTTGCCATCTGCCGACTTGGCTACACACAACGCGTCGACTTCGAACTCGGTGATAGGCTCTGGTGTTCCTATGGAAAAAGTGTCAACATGGTAAAATCAAATAATAACAGACTGTCTGGACTGTCTACACATATTTAAAACTAGCTGTGCCCCGCGGTTTCACCCGCGTAAGTTTCGATTCAGTGGGAATATCGGGATAAAAAGTAACAGCTATGTACTTATTAAGTTTCATCGCAATCGGTTCATTAGTTTTTGGATGCACATACCGTACCTCTACATACTTACTGACAATTTTTAAAATTTTTTTATACTCATGGTAACTTTGAAATGAAATGTCCGATTAGAAGGAATTAAAAAGTATTTTACTGCTACATAAATACCCTTGATGATAAAACTATTTATTTGAATAAGAATTCATACTACGATACGAATGTAACCAACTTTTGTTTATACCGGCGATCTTATTAAATTTTAGAACACAAAAGCTACTATTGTGACAACTATGATAGTTTTTATAGGCAAAATTTTGCTACTTGGGTTACATTATTGCAATTTTCTTAAGGATCTCTAATTATTTTGAAAACAAATTATAGCCTATGTTACTTCCTGATAAATTAGCTTTCTATTGGTGAAAAAATGATTAAAATTGGTCCAGTATTTTCAGAGCCTATTCGGTACAAACAAACAAACAAAAAAATCTTTCCTTTTTATAATATTGGTATAGAATATAGATTATTGTGTAACAACTAGCAGCCGACTTTTCCCGGTCGACTAAAAGGTACATTGATAAAAAAGAGAAGAAAAATAAAACAATTGATACATCTTACCTTCTTCATAGTACTTGTACAGTTCCTCTAACAGTAGAGCTATTCTGTCACCATCGTCGGCCTTCTGTAGGTAGAATTCGTTCAGGTTTTCTATATGCGAGATGTATGCGTTGCCGAAGTTATAATTGAACACTGCTCGCGTGCACAGCGGAACTACTTCATCGTATGCCCCCTCATCTGGTTCGAATATTGCAATTTTCTGACCGGTCACTGGGTCATATAGTGTGGACACCAATCTATACAAGAAAAAAATTTGTGTCTACAGCTTGGAAATAAAGTCTTATAACAATACTAATGTTTTCCTTAATTTAAACACTCTATTTTCTAATAAGTTGTCAAGTGTTATTGCTGAAGTGACAGTGCTCTGTCGATCATCAATGTTTTGGAATTCGTTAATATTTGTGTATAAAAGTTTCTAAAATACTCGAAAATCAATTTAATATTGGTTAAACTATCTGTAGTACTCTGTATCTACCCGAGAAGGAATTTTTTGGGTTTCTACATCTTGAATGTTTCGGTTGCCATATTTAAGGTAAATTAACGATAGTGGCGCCCCTACATATTCGAAACATAAAATAGTTCGAAGAGCATCGGTCGTTGGGTTCCCAAGGTTCTGGAGTGGCGACCCCGCACCGGAAAGCGCAGTGTTCGCAGATCCCTCACTAGTTGGACTGACGACTTCAAACGAGTCGCAGGGAGCCGCTGGATGCAGGTAGCGCAAGACCGAGACTTGTGGAAGTCCATGTAAGGAGATCTTTGTCCAGCAGTGGACGTCTATCGGTTGTTGAAGAAGAAGGATACAAAATTTTTTTAATAGAAATGCCAAAAAAGAAAGATATTTTGATAACTTACGTGATTTCATCAACGTCATTCACGTATATGATAAATTTGTTTCCAGTCAATTTGCTCTTCAGTTCATCAATGGACAGCAAAGCTTTGGATTCCACTGTGTAATTGTTGAGACAACATTGCAAAGACTGGTAGTAGTATACGCTCAGTTCAGTAGGGAGGATCATTAGCTGTAATACAAAGAAGAAATAAAAAGGTGGTGGACACGACAATTTCAGTGCTCCGGGTTTTGAACCGTAGACCTTTCGGTTTTGAGTCCGCCGCTTAAACGTTGCGTTGACGTTTTGACGCTATTTAATGCTTTTCTGGTAAGGTCGATACAATCTCAAAAAATAAAAAAAGTTTAATTGATGATAACTGATGATTTTGTTCTGGAAATCTGTAAAATTGTAGTATGGTTTAAAATTAACGCTTTTGTATTTTTCATAGAAATGATAATTATAATTTTTAAATGTCAATTCTTCAAATTTACCATAATCTATTTTTCAGATTTTATTAATTTTCTTACTCTTATTTTAATTTAATAACTCTCCATACTCATTACAAAAAATCAGGACTCAAATATTTTACTTTGTGACAAGGATACCATTTGTAGTTCTTTGTAGTTGTCATCTAAATATATAAAAGGCAAAGGTGACTGACTGACTGACTGACTGACTGACTGGTCTATCAACGCACAGCTCTAACCACTGGACGGATCGGGCTGAAATTTTGCACACAGATAGTTATTATGACGTAGACGTCCGCTAAGAAAGGATTTTTGAAAATTCCAACCCCAAGAGGGTTAAATGGGGGTTGAAAGTTTTATATAAAAGTCCGTCATTTATCAAATTATTTTTCATGTAATATCCATGAAACTTTAATTTTTGGGCTTTCGATAAAAAAATAAGAAATACGTGTTTCGCAAATTTTGAAAATTCCACCCCCAAAGATTTCAAATAGGGGGTGAAAATTTGTATAAAAGTCCAGATTTTTAAGTTAATTTTCATCTAAATATATAAAAGGCAAAGGTGACTGACTGACTGACTGACTGACTGACTGACTGGTCTATAAACGCACAGCTCTAACCACTGGACGGATCGGGCTGAAATTTTGCACACAGATAGTTATTATGACGTAGACGTCCGCTAAGAAAGGATTTTTGAAAATTCCAACCAAATAAAACTTTCAACCCCCATTTAACCAAGGGTTAAATGGGGGTTGAAAGTTTTATATAAAAGTCCGTCATTTATCAAATTATTTTTCATGTAATATCCATGAAACTTTAATTTTTGGGCTTTCGATAAAAAAATAAGAAATACGTGTTTCGCAAATTTTGAAAATTCCACCCCCAAAGATTTCAAATAGGGGGTGAAAATTTGTATAAAAGTCCAGATTTTTAAGTTAATTTTCAAGTAAAATCCATCAAACTTGGTACTTTAGCTTTCATCTAAATATATAAAAGGCAAAGGTGACTGACTGACTGACTGACTGACTGACTGACTGACTGACTGACTGACTGGTCTATCAACGCACAGCTCTAACCACTGGACGGATCGGGCTGAAATTTTGCACACAGATAGTTATTATGACGTAGACGTCCGCTAAGAAAGGATTTTTGAAAATTCCAACCCCAAGAGGGTTAAATGGGGGTTGAAAGTTTGTATAAAAGTCCGTCATTTATCAAATTATTTTTCATGTAATATCCATGAAACTTTAATTTTTGGGCTTTCGAAAAAAAAATAAGAAATACGTGTTTCGCAAATTTTGAAAATTCCACCCTCAAAGACTTCAAATAGGGGATGAAAATTTGTATTAAAGTCCAGATTTTTAAATTACTTTTCAAGTAATATCCATCAAACTTGGTACTTTAGCTTTCATCTAAATATATAAAAGGCAAAGGTGACTGACTGACTGACTGACTGACTGGTCTATCAACGCACAGCTCTAACCACTGGACGGATCGGGCTGAAATTTTGCACACAGATAGTTATTATGACGTAGACGTCCGCTAAGAAAGGATTTTTGAAAATTCCAACCCCAAGAGGGTTAAATGGGGGTTGAAAGTTTGTATAAAAGTCCGTCATTTATCAAATTATTTTTCATGTAATATCCATGAAACTTTAATTTTTGGACTTTCGATAAAAAAATAAGAAATACGTGTTTCGCAAATTTTGAAAATTCCACCCCCAAAGAATTCAAATAGGGGGTGATTTGTATAAAAGTCCAGATTTTTAAGTTAATTTTCAAGTAATATCCATCAAACTTGGTACTTTAGCTTTCATCTAAATATATAAAAGGCAAAGGTGACTGACTGACTGACTGACTGACTGGTCTATCAACGCACAGCTCTAACCACTGGACGGATCGGGCTGAAATTTTGCACACAGATAGTTATTATGACGTAGACGTCCGCTAAGAAAGGATTTTTGAAAATTCCAACCCCAAGAGGGTTAAATGGGGGTTGAAAGTTTGTATAAAAGTCCGTCATTTATCAAATTATTTTTCATGTAATATCCATGAAACTTTGATTTTTGGACTTTCGATAAAAAAATAAGAAATACGTGTTTCGCAAATTTTGAAAATTCCACCCCCAAAGATTTCAAATAGGGGGTGAAAATTTGTATAAAAGTCCAGATTTTTAAGTTAATTTTCATCTAAATATATAAAAGGCAAAGGTGACTGACTGACTGACTGACTGACTGACTGACTGGTCTATAAACGCACAGCTCTAACCACTGGACGGATCGGGCTGAAATTTTGCACACAGATAGTTATTATGACGTAGACGTCCGCTAAGAAAGGATTTTTGAAAATTCCAACCAAATAAAACTTTCAACCCCCATTTAACCAAGGGTTAAATGGGGGTTGAAAGTTTTATATAAAAGTCCGTCATTTATCAAATTATTTTTCATGTAATATCCATGAAACTTTAATTTTTGGGCTTTCGATAAAAAAATAAGAAATACGTGTTTCGCAAATTTTGAAAATTCCACCCCCAAAGATTTCAAATAGGGGGTGAAAATTTGTATAAAAGTCCAGATTTTTAAGTTAATTTTCAAGTAAAATCCATCAAACTTGGTACTTTAGCTTTCATCTAAATATATAAAAGGCAAAGGTGACTGACTGACTGACTGACTGACTGACTGACTGACTGGTCTATCAACGCACAGCTCTAACCACTGGACGGATCGGGCTGAAATTTTGCACACAGATAGTTATTATGACGTAGACGTCCGCTAAGAAAGGATTTTTGAAAATTCCAACCCCAAGAGGGTTAAATGGGGGTTGAAAGTTTTATATAAAAGTCCGTCATTTATCAAATTATTTTTCATGTAATATCCATGAAACTTTAATTTTTGGGCTTTCGATAAAAAAATAAGAAATACGTGTTTCGCAAATTTTGAAAATTCCACCCCCAAAGATTTCAAATAGGGGGTGAAAATTTGTATAAAAGTCCAGATTTTTAAGTTAATTTTCATCTAAATATATAAAAGGCAAAGGTGACTGACTGACTGACTGACTGACTGACTGACTGGTCTATAAACGCACAGCTCTAACCACTGGACGGATCGGGCTGAAATTTTGCACACAGATAGTTATTATGACGTAGACGTCCGCTAAGAAAGGATTTTTGAAAATTCCAACCAAATAAAACTTTCAACCCCCATTTAACCAAGGGTTAAATGGGGGTTGAAAGTTTTATATAAAAGTCCGTCATTTATCAAATTATTTTTCATGTAATATCCATGAAACTTTAATTTTTGGGCTTTCGATAAAAAAATAAGAAATACGTGTTTCGCAAATTTTGAAAATTCCACCCCCAAAGATTTCAAATAGGGGGTGAAAATTTGTATAAAAGTCCAGATTTTTAAGTTAATTTTCAAGTAAAATCCATCAAACTTGGTACTTTAGCTTTCATCTAAATATATAAAAGGCAAAGGTGACTGACTGACTGACTGACTGACTGACTGACTGACTGGTCTATCAACGCACAGCTCTAACCACTGGACGGATCGGGCTGAAATTTTGCACACAGATAGTTATTATGACGTAGACGTCCGCTAAGAAAGGATTTTTGAAAATTCCAACCCCAAGAGGGTTAAATGGGGGTTGAAAGTTTGTATAAAAGTCCGTCATTTATCAAATTATTTTTCATGTAATATCCATGAAACTTTAATTTTTGGGCTTTCGAAAAAAAAATAAGAAATACGTGTTTCGCAAATTTTGAAAATTCCACCCTCAAAGACTTCAAATAGGGGATGAAAATTTGTATTAAAGTCCAGATTTTTAAATTACTTTTCAAGTAATATCCATCAAACTTGGTACTTTAGCTTTCATCTAAATATATAAAAGGCAAAGGTGACTGACTGACTGACTGACTGACTGGTCTATCAACGCACAGCTCTAACCACTGGACGGATCGGGCTGAAATTTTGCACACAGATAGTTATTATGACGTAGACGTCCGCTAAGAAAGGATTTTTGAAAATTCCAACCCCAAGAGGGTTAAATGGGGGTTGAAAGTTTGTATAAAAGTCCGTCATTTATCAAATTATTTTTCATGTAATATCCATGAAACTTTAATTTTTGGACTTTCGATAAAAAAATAAGAAATACGTGTTTCGCAAATTTTGAAAATTCCACCCCCAAAGAATTCAAATAGGGGGTGATTTGTATAAAAGTCCAGATTTTTAAGTTAATTTTCAAGTAATATCCATCAAACTTGGTACTTTAGCTTTCATCTAAATATATAAAAGGCAAAGGTGACTGACTGACTGACTGACTGACTGGTCTATCAACGCACAGCTCTAACCACTGGACGGATCGGGCTGAAATTTTGCACACAGATAGTTATTATGACGTAGACGTCCGCTAAGAAAGGATTTTTGAAAATTCCAACCCCAAGAGGGTTAAATGGGGGTTGAAAGTTTGTATAAAAGTCCGTCATTTATCAAATTATTTTTCATGTAATATCCATGAAACTTTGATTTTTGGACTTTCGATAAAAAAATAAGAAATACGTGTTTCGCAAATTTTGAAAATTCCACCCCCAAAGATTTCAAATAGGGGGTGAAAATTTGTATAAAAGTCCAGATTTTTAAGTTAATTTTCATCTAAATATATAAAAGGCAAAGGTGACTGACTGACTGACTGACTGACTGACTGACTGGTCTATAAACGCACAGCTCTAACCACTGGACGGATCGGGCTGAAATTTTGCACACAGATAGTTATTATGACGTAGACGTCCGCTAAGAAAGGATTTTTGAAAATTCCAACCAAATAAAACTTTCAACCCCCATTTAACCAAGGGTTAAATGGGGGTTGAAAGTTTTATATAAAAGTCCGTCATTTATCAAATTATTTTTCATGTAATATCCATGAAACTTTAATTTTTGGGCTTTCGATAAAAAAATAAGAAATACGTGTTTCGCAAATTTTGAAAATTCCACCCCCAAAGATTTCAAATAGGGGGTGAAAATTTGTATAAAAGTCCAGATTTTTAAGTTAATTTTCAAGTAAAATCCATCAAACTTGGTACTTTAGCTTTCATCTAAATATATAAAAGGCAAAGGTGACTGACTGACTGACTGACTGACTGACTGACTGACTGACTGACTGGTCTATCAACGCACAGCTCTAACCACTGGACGGATCGGGCTGAAATTTTGCACACAGATAGTTATTATGACGTAGACGTCCGCTAAGAAAGGATTTTTGAAAATTCCAACCCCAAGAGGGTTAAATGGGGGTTGAAAGTTTGTATAAAAGTCCGTCATTTATCAAATTATTTTTCATGTAATATCCATGAAACTTTGATTTTTGGACTTTCGATAAAAAAATAAGAAATACGTGTTTCGCAAATTTTGAAAATTCCACCCCCAAAGATTTCAAATAGGGGGTGAAAATTTGTATAAAAGTCCAGATTTTTAAGTTAATTTTCATCTAAATATATAAAAGGCAAAGGTGACTGACTGACTGACTGACTGACTGACTGACTGGTCTATAAACGCACAGCTCTAACCACTGGACGGATCGGGCTGAAATTTTGCACACAGATAGTTATTATGACGTAGACGTCCGCTAAGAAAGGATTTTTGAAAATTCCAACCAAATAAAACTTTCAACCCCCATTTAACCAAGGGTTAAATGGGGGTTGAAAGTTTTATATAAAAGTCCGTCATTTATCAAATTATTTTTCATGTAATATCCATGAAACTTTAATTTTTGGGCTTTCGATAAAAAAATAAGAAATACGTGTTTCGCAAATTTTGAAAATTCCACCCCCAAAGATTTCAAATAGGGGGTGAAAATTTGTATAAAAGTCCAGATTTTTAAGTTAATTTTCAAGTAAAATCCATCAAACTTGGTACTTTAGCTTTCATCTAAATATATAAAAGGCAAAGGTGACTGACTGACTGACTGACTGACTGACTGACTGACTGGTCTATCAACGCACAGCTCTAACCACTGGACGGATCGGGCTGAAATTTTGCACACAGATAGTTATTATGACGTAGACGTCCGCTAAGAAAGGATTTTTGAAAATTCCAACCCCAAGAGGGTTAAATGGGGGTTGAAAGTTTTATATAAAAGTCCGTCATTTATCAAATTATTTTTCATGTAATATCCATGAAACTTTAATTTTTGGGCTTTCGATAAAAAAATAAGAAATACGTGTTTCGCAAATTTTGAAAATTCCACCCCCAAAGATTTCAAATAGGGGGTGAAAATTTGTATAAAAGTCCAGATTTTTAAGTTAATTTTCATCTAAATATATAAAAGGCAAAGGTGACTGACTGACTGACTGACTGACTGACTGACTGGTCTATAAACGCACAGCTCTAACCACTGGACGGATCGGGCTGAAATTTTGCACACAGATAGTTATTATGACGTAGACGTCCGCTAAGAAAGGATTTTTGAAAATTCCAACCAAATAAAACTTTCAACCCCCATTTAACCAAGGGTTAAATGGGGGTTGAAAGTTTTATATAAAAGTCCGTCATTTATCAAATTATTTTTCATGTAATATCCATGAAACTTTAATTTTTGGGCTTTCGATAAAAAAATAAGAAATACGTGTTTCGCAAATTTTGAAAATTCCACCCCCAAAGATTTCAAATAGGGGGTGAAAATTTGTATAAAAGTCCAGATTTTTAAGTTAATTTTCAAGTAAAATCCATCAAACTTGGTACTTTAGCTTTCATCTAAATATATAAAAGGCAAAGGTGACTGACTGACTGACTGACTGACTGACTGACTGACTGGTCTATCAACGCACAGCTCTAACCACTGGACGGATCGGGCTGAAATTTTGCACACAGATAGTTATTATGACGTAGACGTCCGCTAAGAAAGGATTTTTGAAAATTCCAACCCCAAGAGGGTTAAATGGGGGTTGAAAGTTTGTATAAAAGTCCGTCATTTATCAAATTATTTTTCATGTAATATCCATGAAACTTTAATTTTTGGGCTTTCGAAAAAAAAATAAGAAATACGTGTTTCGCAAATTTTGAAAATTCCACCCTCAAAGACTTCAAATAGGGGATGAAAATTTGTATTAAAGTCCAGATTTTTAAATTACTTTTCAAGTAATATCCATCAAACTTGGTACTTTAGCTTTCATCTAAATATATAAAAGGCAAAGGTGACTGACTGACTGACTGACTGACTGGTCTATCAACGCACAGCTCTAACCACTGGACGGATCGGGCTGAAATTTTGCACACAGATAGTTATTATGACGTAGACGTCCGCTAAGAAAGGATTTTTGAAAATTCCAACCCCAAGAGGGTTAAATGGGGGTTGAAAGTTTGTATAAAAGTCCGTCATTTATCAAATTATTTTTCATGTAATATCCATGAAACTTTAATTTTTGGACTTTCGATAAAAAAATAAGAAATACGTGTTTCGCAAATTTTGAAAATTCCACCCCCAAAGAATTCAAATAGGGGGTGATTTGTATAAAAGTCCAGATTTTTAAGTTAATTTTCAAGTAATATCCATCAAACTTGGTACTTTAGCTTTCATCTAAATATATAAAAGGCAAAGGTGACTGACTGACTGACTGACTGACTGGTCTATCAACGCACAGCTCTAACCACTGGACGGATCGGGCTGAAATTTTGCACACAGATAGTTATTATGACGTAGACGTCCGCTAAGAAAGGATTTTTGAAAATTCCAACCCCAAGAGGGTTAAATGGGGGTTGAAAGTTTGTATAAAAGTCCGTCATTTATCAAATTATTTTTCATGTAATATCCATGAAACTTTGATTTTTGGACTTTCGATAAAAAAATAAGAAATACGTGTTTCGCAAATTTTGAAAATTCCACCCCCAAAGATTTCAAATAGGGGGTGAAAATTTGTATAAAAGTCCAGATTTTTAAGTTAATTTTCATCTAAATATATAAAAGGCAAAGGTGACTGACTGACTGACTGACTGACTGACTGACTGGTCTATAAACGCACAGCTCTAACCACTGGACGGATCGGGCTGAAATTTTGCACACAGATAGTTATTATGACGTAGACGTCCGCTAAGAAAGGATTTTTGAAAATTCCAACCAAATAAAACTTTCAACCCCCATTTAACCAAGGGTTAAATGGGGGTTGAAAGTTTTATATAAAAGTCCGTCATTTATCAAATTATTTTTCATGTAATATCCATGAAACTTTAATTTTTGGGCTTTCGATAAAAAAATAAGAAATACGTGTTTCGCAAATTTTGAAAATTCCACCCCCAAAGATTTCAAATAGGGGGTGAAAATTTGTATAAAAGTCCAGATTTTTAAGTTAATTTTCAAGTAAAATCCATCAAACTTGGTACTTTAGCTTTCATCTAAATATATAAAAGGCAAAGGTGACTGACTGACTGACTGACTGACTGACTGACTGACTGACTGACTGGTCTATCAACGCACAGCTCTAACCACTGGACGGATCGGGCTGAAATTTTGCACACAGATAGTTATTATGACGTAGACGTCCGCTAAGAAAGGATTTTTGAAAATTCCAACCCCAAGAGGGTTAAATGGGGGTTGAAAGTTTGTATAAAAGTCCGTCATTTATCAAATTATTTTTCATGTAATATCCATGAAACTTTAATTTTTGGGCTTTCGAAAAAAAAATAAGAAATACGTGTTTCGCAAATTTTGAAAATTCCACCCTCAAAGACTTCAAATAGGGGATGAAAATTTGTATTAAAGTCCAGATTTTTAAATTACTTTTCAAGTAATATCCATCAAACTTGGTACTTTAGCTTTCATCTAAATATATAAAAGGCAAAGGTGACTGACTGACTGACTGACTGACTGGTCTATCAACGCACAGCTCTAACCACTGGACGGATCGGGCTGAAATTTTGCACACAGATAGTTATTATGACGTAGACGTCCGCTAAGAAAGGATTTTTGAAAATTCCAACCCCAAGAGGGTTAAATGGGGGTTGAAAGTTTGTATAAAAGTCCGTCATTTATCAAATTATTTTTCATGTAATATCCATGAAACTTTAATTTTTGGACTTTCGATAAAAAAATAAGAAATACGTGTTTCGCAAATTTTGAAAATTCCACCCCCAAAGAATTCAAATAGGGGGTGATTTGTATAAAAGTCCAGATTTTTAAGTTAATTTTCAAGTAATATCCATCAAACTTGGTACTTTAGCTTTCATCTAAATATATAAAAGGCAAAGGTGACTGACTGACTGACTGACTGACTGGTCTATCAACGCACAGCTCTAACCACTGGACGGATCGGGCTGAAATTTTGCACACAGATAGTTATTATGACGTAGACGTCCGCTAAGAAAGGATTTTTGAAAATTCCAACCCCAAGAGGGTTAAATGGGGGTTGAAAGTTTGTATAAAAGTCCGTCATTTATCAAATTATTTTTCATGTAATATCCATGAAACTTTGATTTTTGGACTTTCGATAAAAAAATAAGAAATACGTGTTTCGCAAAAATTTTAGTTTTCAAGTAATATCCATGAAACTTGGTATGTTGGCTTTTTACGGAGATATATTTTAGGTTGGATTTTAATTACCAATAAAAATCTAACTTAACGTGAGCTAACCAACCGCTAAGAAACCATTTTTGAAAATTCAACCTCTAAGGGGGTAAAATAGGGGTTTGAAAAATCGAACTTAACGTGAGCGAAGCCGCGGGCAAAAGCTAGTTTTATTATAAAAACTTACATTGTCTATGGAAGTGGTGATTTCATTTCCGTAGTCTGGCAACACAGCTTTCACGTTCGCCGGATCTGACACGTCGCTGAGTATGGCGCGATATATTTTATCGTCATGTTTCACCGTGCAGTGAACTCCGTCGGTAAGGTTATCGGCGCCCAGTGGCGTTAGCTGAAACAAAAGAGCAGCTGTTTATATCTGTGCCTACAAACAAGTGACTGTTTTACGTCACTGTTGCGTTCGCACATCCCTTTTGACTTTTACATGACCGTTACGTTCGCGCATCCCTTTTGACTTTGTAAGTCATTGTTATGTTGGCGCATCCCTTTCGGCTTTGTACGTCGTTACGTTAGTGCATCCCTTTTGACTTTATTACGTGACTGTTACGTTCGCGCATCCCTTTTGATTTTGTACGTCATTGTGAAGTTCGCGAATCGCTTTTGACTTTTACGTGACCGTTACGTTGACGTATCATTTTTGACTTTGTACGTCAGTGTACGTTCGCGCATCCTTTTTGACTTTGTACGTGATTATTACGTTCGCGCATCCCTTTTGAACTTTTTACGTGACCGTTACGTTGACGCTTCTCTTTTGACTTTTATCACCACGACCATCAAAAATTAATAAGGTCCTTTAAATCTTGAAGGACCTTATTAATTTTTAAGGAGATTTTAAAAGGGGTTGTTTCAAATAAATATGGAGCCTGGGCCAGGTCTTTGTACAGTCTCTCAAAATGTCCTTTTTACGAGGTACAATGCGAAATTATTTTGCAAAATAAAAACGCAACAAGAAGGCGTTCTTTTTGATAATGACACGTACTTACACGAGTCATGATGACATTTGACATAAAAATAACAACAATTGACAGCAATTGACATTTGACATACCAGCAATTGACGTTTGACAATTGAAATGACATTAAGATGACGTAACGTCATTACAAACATGGACAACAAAAGCAGATGGATGCACTCCAGGAGTTGCTATTCTACAAATGTACCCAAATTATCAATTTTATATATTTGTACCTCTTATTCACTGTAAAACTGCAAAAAAGCATATTATATTTCAATTTCTATGATTTAATACTATTTTTTGGTATAGTGTACAAGTACCTGGCCCAAGATGAAACAGCCCCTTTATATCTATTTTGCTAAGTAAAAATTTCATCATTGATCTCACCTTCGTCACATCAAAGTTGACGATAGCACTTTCAACCAAATCCGCCTTCACCAAGTCCAATTGTACAAAGAATTTCTCAAAGGATTCCACATACGTCACTCTGCACAGTATCTGTTGTCCCACAATGATCGTCAGATCGATCGCTTCATCTGTAAATGAATGTAAATCTAAAAGTATGAGCTAATCAGTAACATGTATTAAACCAATGATGCCTTAAGATGGGTAGCCTAAGTATGTCACACTCTCTTTAACATTTCTGCGGTGGTGTCGTGTGATGCGGGTTGTTACGTTCCCTCAAATATGGTTGAGCGAAGCAATGGCTGGGTCATGCGTCATGCTCGTGAACGGGTGCCACCAGCGGCAATGGGGCTACTTTCTGTCTGCCCGTCTTGACATGTGTTGAATTATAATTAGAAATAATTACGTATGCTTTTGTGGAACTTCCCCTCATTGTGGAAACTCTGCATACATAGAATAATATCTATTAAGTATTCTTCTTATTCGTTCACTCTTGGCAGAGTGGTCGTGGTTATGACTTGGCCTTCACAGCAGCTCTTACGATCTCCTTCTAGCGATTTCTGTTGCGAATATCTATTAAGAAAGTATTTTGAAAAGAGCAACTGCCGAGTTTCTTGCTGGTTCTTCTCGGCAGGAACGGCATTCCGAACCAGTGGTAGACTCATTGACGATTCAAAAGCACTTGTAAAAGTTTATTTGAATAAAAACATTTCTATTCTATTGTATTCTAATGAGCTAACAATGTTAACTTCATCTAGCTTGAACCTTACCTTTTAGTGTGACTGAGGATTGGCTCTCTGCCATAACGGCCAACTGTTTTTCGACCAACATATCAGCCACGCTTATGCCATTGTTCCATAGAGACACCTTATATTGTTCCTCCACACAGTCTTGGAATACACACTGGTATCGCGGCGCGTTGAAACAAAGGTCAATTTCAGGATCAGCCTTCCATTCGCCTTCCTTAGGTCCTACACCAGTCAATGAACAGTGAACAGCCATTTTTGGAAGCTCCATTAGTTCTTCATCCATTTGCCAGATATCTTTAGCATCCACCAATTGTTTGTTACCAAAGTCTACGTAACGAACAATGAATTTGGAAAAAGGCTGCACCGATACTACGGTAGCTCTATACAGAACACCATCCGCCGGATATCGCGCCAATACTGACGCACCAACTGGGACATTGCCGGTATAAGACTTAACTCCCTTGTATAATTCGGGGATTTTGTGCATCATCTCCAAAAATTTTGGCTGCAGCGACAGAATCTGTGTGTAAAAGTTTTCCGGAGAGATAATCCAGGTTACGGACACTTCTTGTTGGGACCCTATTTCTACCGCGGGTTCCGTAAAGGGAGTTTCTAAGGGCAGGGGATTCGACAGTTCCTTGTATTCAACTTGGGTGAATTTGCCTCGGCTTTTGTACGGGGGCGCGCGTCCGAATTTGTCGCTGCCGTTTTGAGACTGGAAACTTCTCTCAGATCTTATGTCGGTGTCGGAGTTCTGCGATCTGTCGTGCCTGTCTGTCCTATCTCTAGGTGTAAAGTTGCTCCTGCTTCCACGCTCGCCTCTATCACTCCTTTCACTTCTGTCATTTCTATCTCCTCCCTCGTTCCTATTGTCCCGGAATTCTCGCTTTTGATTCCAGCCCTCCTTTTTGTCGCCCCAGTTATCGCGTCTCTCTCCCCGATTGTCTGGTCTAAATGGTCTGTCGCGTTCCTGTCTAAAGTTCCTCCCTCTGTCGTTGCTTTGATTGTCGTCATCCTGTTGGCCGTACCTATTATCCCTGGAAGGAATGTTAATTGTTAAACCGCTTTTAAATTAACAGTGCATCATGTAAAGCTTGTTTCATACAAGTTTATGTAAAACTCATAGTCTAAGATCCGAACATAACATCGACCTTCACGCATCTGTTTACCGAATGAAACATTTTTTTTATAAAATTCCATACATAGACAAATACGTCTTGTATGTATTGCCTATCAAAATATGTTCATGACTATCATTTATTAAAAAAATATTAATTAAATATTTTTTTTAGCGAGTTTCAACGAAGGCGTCGCTCGCAGCCACTATGCTCTATCCTTCTTTATTACACTAAATAAGCTCGGATTTCTCTCTTGCGCAACTTTACTTGCTTTGATTTTTAAACTTTAAATCCTGGCAATAGTGTTTCATGAACGGTTTATTGCAGGCAATACTATACCATCGCGTTTGTTATTAAATAATCTTTTTTTTGATATATATTTTGATTGGTAAACAAGTGGGTGAAACTCGCTAAAAAAATTTAATTAATATTTTTTTTTAATTAATGATAGTCATGAACATATTTTGATAGGCAATACATACAAGACGTATTTGTCTATGTATGGAATTTTATAAAAAAAAATGTTTCATTCGGTAAACAGATGGGTGAAGGTCGATGTTATGTTCGGATCTCGTACTATCAGGGTATGTTCACACGCACTTGGTTTGGATTGATCACAGAGCAAAAAACTAATTAAAATCTTATTTTTAATAATGATAATATTATGTATCATCTCCCTCAGGAACAGACTTCTTCGTATCCTAAGAATAAAGACTTGATTACAACCGGGTCTTTTTCAGGAGTAGTATGTGGAGTTTTCGTTAATTTGGTTCCAATTTATTATACAAACCTTAATTTTTAGACAAATCTTCTAATGAATGCAAACGATTTCAAATTGAAAGTAAAAAACAAGTCACAATGGCTCTTGTGGCTCTTTTCAGAGCACGAGACTGTTTCTTTCATTATGACCAATAGAATAATTAGTTGTACGTTAATCAGTTAATTTCGGGATAAGTATTAAAAAAAATATAAGAATAATAATTAATTAGTGAAAAGATTAAGTATAAGTGCAACGAATTCTCAGCCAAGCATCAACGAACACGATAGATTACGTGAAAACGAGCATAATAATAAAATTCTTAATAACAATGTAGAGTAGTGCTGAACGAAAGGAGCTTGAAACGTATGCGCCATTGAATGCAACAAAAGAAAAGAGCAGACTGCATACGAAGCGTGCCTAATTGTAGCGAAATCGAAAATAGTCTATTATGTCATGAATCGCCTTAATAAGTCGAAACGTAACAACCCATCTATTAGAGTCAATTCAGATCGGCGCAAAGTCGACACTTATGTCATCATTCAGGCCTTTACATCTATTCTAGACGGCTTAAGCATTGTCTCGGAGCATTTTGGCAAACTCTATTAAACGAGCAACTAGTGAGTTTTTTACTGGCTCTTCTCAGCAAAATCTTCTTTTTGAACCGATCGAACAGTCATGGATTTGTCATGAGCCACGGGTTTGCCTACATGTTTTGAATTTTTTGAAAAGAGCAACTGCTGAGTTTCTTGCCGGCTCTTCTCAGCAGAATCCGCTTTCCGAACCGGTGGTAGAATCTTGACGTGTCATAAGAGCCACAGGTTGGCCTACATGAAATAAATAATTTTGAATTTGAATTTATTTTAGGTATCCATTAAGTACTGGTTTTGACTGAAGTTGAGAAGCAGGCGTGTAAAATCGCATGCTTACGCGTTCTCAAGGAGCAGAGTGGTTTGCTTCACCTGAGAAATTATCTTTATCGTAAGCAAGTAAAGAAGTTAATGAGGGTCCTTATTTATTCTTCATTAAATTATTTAATTAAATGATACGCTTGATCCTTAAGTTACGGTTAGAGTTATAGGTCACTACGCCAACTCTCGCCAATATGAATTGAGCCTTAGCATCCATAAAGTAGTTTTTTTAGTGATATAATGTTACAATGCAACGCTTTGTGTGTAGTTACTAAGTAAGCGTGATTGCTAAATATTGTATAGAAACAAAACGTAAGTCGATACAGTGAAGAGTGACGAAGCGTGTCGGGAAACAAATGGGGCGAAGAATCAAGAACGATGCATTTATAAACATCAAATTTAATATTTAATGCCATTGAGTGTTATGTTTTATTGTTTTTATTCGGTTTTTAGATGCAGTTCTTAAGTTGTGGCTTTAAGGCGTGCTATTTTGATACAGTTATTTGAAGAACAGAAAATCTATGATCGTATTTTTTATTATCTAGATAAATAATAAATAATAATATTTATAATTAAAGCCAGATAAAATTTTATCTCTTCATTATTTATGCCTGATTATAAACAGCGTAGTATTATTAATTAACATGATATCTGGCACACCCTTTCAGGTAATTCATAAAGAGAAAATGAAAACGTTATTGTTCTTTTTTTCAAAAATCGCCCAAACCTCAAATATACGTGATTTCGTTTCTGGCTGACTATTATTTGATGGCAACGTTATCATAGGACACTTAGGAAAATAGAGCTAGTAGGTCGACTAGAAATGTAGTCAATTCACGAGCACAGTCATATAAAAAAATACAAAACCGCTTCTTGCACTTGTTCTTGTGTAGGTACATGATGTCGCACGTCCAAAGTCCGCCTTTTGTACTACGGTGTGCAAAAAGTGAAAAAAAAAGTGTGACTATGATATGGGCCTAGTTTTGACCTACATATGTGATCTCATAGAAAGGTTAAACGAAAAACGTTAGGTCTGTGTAAACAGCGTGTTATGTGCATAACATTTACAATTAGTGCTGTACAAGATTGCGTGGAAGCGATGTCTTTAAGCGTCACACTACACCAGTACCGTTTCAACCGGTCCTGTATGGATGCGCCCTTAGCGTGGGGCCCGGAGTGTGACTGCTTTTGGGCATCTAAGGACGCCGCTTCGGTCGCTTGTTTAAGTCGTTTCCCGACCCCGCCAGCTTCTTTCTTCCATCCCCCCTTTTTGTCATGATGGTCCGTTCTAGGTCTTCTGTTGATACATTTTTTAGTTTCTATTGTAATCAAAGGATAACCTCTTTAAAAAATGTATTCTAAATGACATTGCAACAAGATTCAAGGAATAAACTGTCTCTTATGATGACAATAGGGCATCTCATGTTTTGTGCAAATTCATAAACACTATGACTTTGATATCTATTGGGGGTAGTTTCAGTAGGTAGATAAAGTTTAATGATAAATTATTATTATCAAAATAAAAGTTCCGCTAAGTTATTCGTCATATTCTAAAGTGAAGAGGGAATTTCTCTTAAAAATGATAAATAGAATACTATGCGCGATACGCGTATCTGTATTATTCAGTGGTAATTATCGAAACGCATGCCTTTCTCAAAGAAATCTCTTTCGCACTCACTTCAACAGACTCGAGAGTCGACACTTTTCTCCTCTGTATTGTGATATTTTTAGCTGGAAACCTAATGAAAGTTATTGTACATGCATGTCTTGAAATATAATTGAATTTTAAATGGGTATACCTTTAAATTATTATCTGTATTATATAATACATTCCATATTGTATGCATGTACTTGTAAATTTATTGTCAATTTTGGCACTTTTAGTGTTAGGTTAAACTTGACGATTCTAAAGCACTTTGTAAGTTTATTTGAATAAAAACGTTAAGTTTCTGCTAATGCTTAGTTCGAAAAATGATTTTTTTTTCATTTTTTTTTAAATAAACCACAATCAATATTTGTAAAAATGGAATGAAATAAATCTGTTTGAAATTTTGTAGCCGGCTTGCAGTCAGTCTGTATAGACATGAATTAAAAGTTATAACCCTTAATCATTGAATTAATATTCCTAATTCAATGCCCTCTAAAAGCAGTGATAGCCTAGTGGTTAGGGATGTGGTCTCCTATTCGGGGAGTCGCAGGTTCGATCCCGGGCACCTCTGACTTTTCGGAGTCAAATGCGTTTAAGCTATTAAATATCACTTGCTTCAACGGTGAAGGAAAACATCTTGAGGAAACCTGCACACCTGAGAGTTCTTCATTATGTTCTCAAAGGCGTGTAAAGCCCGCCAATTCGCATTAGGCCAGCGTGGTGGACTATAACCCTTCTCTGAGAGGAGACCTGCGCTCAGTAATGAGCCGTTGATGGGTTGCTAATGATGATGATGATGATGAATTCAATGCCCTTAATCATAAAAAGGTGACATTTACCTATCCCTTGTATTGTCCCTCATTGGTCGCGACTCCCTGGTGCTGGCCGGCGGCGACTGGGCCGGCGCAGGGGATTCCTCCCACTCATCTTCCGCCGCAGGAGGAGATACTGCTGTGTGGTTCTCGCGGGGCTTGGGTGGCCCGCGTCTGAGCGATAAGTATTTAGTTATTTTTCACTGTAGATCGCTGTTAATAGTCAAATTGTAAACTGATGCTGAATTTTGAACGGCTAAACCGATCCTACCTAAAATCAGTATTCAATTACGGCTATATATAACCGACAGATGAAATCCAAACACCCCGACTCCACGCAGTCTAGTCTGGTTTAACTACCAGACTAGATTTTTATTATAAACTAAATATTGCGGCTAATTCTGGTGTTCACAATATTTAACTTGACTAGATTGACAGGTCTAAATCTAGTGCTATCCTTTTCTGGAAGGAGCGTTATGAAAGGGATACTACGAGATTTAGAACCTACCAATTTAGTTTAGTTTACAGATTGTACATCAGTGCAAACATTAGCCACATTGTTTGCAAACTATATTATCCGGATACATAACATGTTTAGTACGAACAATTAGTCCTACTAATATTATAAATGCGAAAGTTTGTGAGGATGGATGTATGGATGTATGTTTGTTACTATTTAACGCCACAACGAATGAACCGATTTGGCTGAAAATGTTGAAATTTGGAATGGAGATAGCGTTTATCCAGGAATAAAACATAGGCTATTTTATATACTGGAAAATTACAGAATTCCGGGAGGAATTAAAAAAAACTTAATCCACGCGGACGAAGTCGCAGGCATCATCACTAGTAGGTATAACAATAACTAACCATTTGAGTTTCTAACATGACCTTTCACAATTTATTTCGGCCTCTGCTTTTGTTTTTTGTTGTACTGTAGTAATCACTGCTGTAAACAGTGATTTGCTTTTAAAAATATAAAGTGCTCTCACCTTTCGCCACGTTCCGCACGCTCCGGTCTCCCGCCATACTTTTCACTGTGACGAGCAGGTGCCGACCTTTCAAAGTTTTCCTTTTGATCTCTACGAACAAAAACAATCCCTTCAAAATACATGGCAAAAAGACTGTCAACACCCATTCTATATTCGGGCGAAAGTCTGAGTTCCCATAGCACAGGGGATCCTAGGGGCCAGGCAGGGCTGTTTCATAGTGTTGCTTTACATACTTTTGTATTCTATTGTATATTTTATCAAATCATGCTAATATGATCGTTTGTTGGTTTATGCTTCAATCACGCCAACAGAGCTACGGATCGACGTGATTCTTTGCATGGGTATAGTTGAGGACCTGGAGAGTGACATAGAATAGAATAGAATAGAATAGAATAGAAATGTTTTTTATTCAAATAAACTTTTACAAGTACTTTTGAATCGTCAATGAGTCTACCACTGGTTCGGAATGCCGTTCCTGCCGAGAAGAACCAGCAAGAAACTCGGCAGTTGCTCTTTTCAAAATACTTTTACAATATACTTCACAGATATTCTATGTATGCAGAGTTTCCACAATGAGGGAAAGGTCCACAAAAGCATACGTAATTATTTCTAATTATAATTCAACACATGTCAAGACGGGCAGACAGAAAGTAGCCCCATTACCGCTGGTGGCACCCGTTCACGAGCATGACGCATGACCCAGCCATTGCTTCGCTCAACCATATTTTAGGGAACGCAACAACCCGCATCACACGACACCACCGCAGAAATGTTAAAGAGAGTGTGACATACTTAGGCTACCCATCTTAAGGCATCGAATTGAAACTAATATTCAAATCAAATACTCATTTTAAAATATGACTTGTACACAAATAAAGTGGAAACTCTGAATAGAATAGAATTATTTTGATATACAATTATACAGGTTAATCATTACCTACTGTCTCATGAATCGCTGGAACGAATTACATCCACGCTTTTTTGTCATTTATATAGTCTTCAATCGTATAATATGCTTTTTTCATGAGCGTAGTTTTAATCGATTTCTTAAACTTGTGTAAAGGCAAGTCCAAGATCGACTGTGGAATTTTATTATAGAACGTCACGCCCATTCCCACAAATGTCTTTCGGACCCTCTTGAGGCGCAGTCGAGGAATCACGAGCCTATTTGGATCTCTAACTTGCCTATCTCGTAATTCACCCTTTTTTTTGTAATTCACAATGTTTTGTCTGACAAATATTATATTGTTATAAATATATTGTGAAGCTACTGTAAGAATGCCTATTTCTTTAAATTTTTCTCGAAGCGAATCCCGCGGCTTTAAATTATAGATTGCGCGAATCGCCCTCTTCTGCAATACAAAAATTTTTCCAATATCGGCCGCTTTACCCCATACTAAGATTCCGTATGACATAATACTATGGAAATATGCAAAATAAACAATTTTTGCAGTTTCTATGTCAGTTATCTGTCGAATCTTCCTAACAGCGTAAGCAGCAGAGCTGAGCTTGCCAGCAAGTACTGCTATATGGGTGCCCCATTGCAGCTTTGAGTCCAGGGTTAATCCCAAGAACACTGTGGAGTCCTCTGTTTTCAAGGATTCATTACTTATCTTTAAATTTTTACTGACAGTTCTGGTGTTAGGCAATAAAAACTCAACACACTTTGTTTTTTTAGCATTTAAAAGTAGATTATTTGCCGTAAACCATTCAGAAACTTGAGATAATGCATTATTTACATCGTCAAAATTGTCTTTTTTCCTATCGACTTTGAAAATCAAAGACGTATCATCAGCAAATAGTACAATATCGCAAGTATTTTGGACAAAATATGGTAAATCGTTTATGTAAATCAAAAACATGAATGGACCTAGAATAGAACCCTGGGGTACACCCATTACTGAGGCTGATCCGGATGATTTTACATCATTGACACACACTCTTTGAACACGATCCCTTAGATAAGACGCAATGAGGCTAAGTGCAATATCTTTAATACCATAGTGGCTCAGTTTAAGTAAGAGGGTCTTGTGATCAACGCAGTCGAAGGCTTTTGATAAATCACAAAAAATACCAATGGCATTCTGTGAGTTATTCCATGCATCGAAAATGTGTTGTAACAGGGTTGCGGCTGCATCGGTTGTTGATCGACCCTTAGTAAAACCGTACTGCTCAGGGTGAAGAAGTTTATTTAAGTTAAAGTGTAGAAGCAGTTGGTTGAACATTATTTTTTCGAAAATCTTGCTGAGAGTTGGCAAAATTGAAATTGGTCTGTAGTTATTCGGGTCAAATTTGCTTCCCGATTTATAAAGAGGTATTAATTTGCTACATTTCATTAGGTCTGGAAAAGATCCAGTATCTACAGATTTATTAAAAATTAAAGCAAGATAAGGCGCAATAATATCAATGATATTGTGAATTAATTTAACTGATATTCCCCATAGATCTCCTGTTTTTTTATTTTGCAATGATTTAAATGTTTTGATAATATCATATGGGGTAACGTGTTCAAACCTAAATAGTTTATTGCACTCAGAGACATTGCTTCTTAGAAGATTACAGGCTTCTGTTGGCGAGGAATTTAGAGAACTGGTCGTGGTTACTGGTATATTTTTGAAAAAATTCTCAAATGTATTTGCAATTTCTATATCGGAGTCAATTACAAGGTTATTAAGTTTAAGCTCCAGTTTATTATAATGCATCTTGTTCTTACCTATTTCATCACCAATAATGTCCCATACTGCTTTTATTTTATTATCTGAATTGACAATTTTTTGTTTTATGTGAAGTGACTTTGCTTGTATGCACACGTTTCTAAACAATTTGGAGTAATTTCTTACATATTCTATAAACGCGGGGGTATAATTATATCGTTTTTCTGCATACAAGTCAAACAGCTTATTTCTACTTTTATAGATGCCAACAGTTGCCCAATCACTAAATTTTAAATTTTTAAATAATCTTTTGTCTATTACCTTAAAGATAGAGTTAAATTGAGAGTTTAAAAGATCAAAAAACTCACTATAAATTTCATCCGGACCACCCTGTGCAATATCAAGCGTCGGCAATGCAGCTGCGATATTTTGTTTAAATTGCCTTACTTTTTTTGTGGTAACTGGCCTATATTTTACTACTTTTGTTGTATTCTGCTCACTGCTCGGAATAGATATCATTTGTCCGCAATGATCAGATCTTAAATAAGTGATAATCGATTTTTGGATAATTTTACAATCACAGAAGATGTTATCAATACAAGTAGCTGAATTAGCAGTTATTCTCGTAGGTTCAACAAAAACATTTTCCAGGTTAAAACTTTTAAACAAATTAAGTAATCTACCTGTAAAAGGCGTGTGTTGCAGGATATCTATGTTGAAATCTCCACAGATTACTATTTTTTTTGCTGTCCTACATAGCCGCCCTAAGGCGTCCTCCATGACCTTCTCAAAATGAACAAAATCGCCCGAGGGGGGTCGGTACACGCAGACTATAATATATCGGTCCAGCTCAACACAAGACAGCTCAATAATGCGTTCCATAGAAAGACTAACAATGTCTTTTCGCTCTTTGCAATTAATATTATTGCGCATTATTATCAAAGAACCCCCGCGTATAGCAGTCTTTCTGGAGAACACACTTGACAGTAAATAACTATCAAAATGCATAACTAACTGATGAGAGTTGAGCCAATGTTCAGTGAGACATAAAATGTCAATATTAAACTCTTTAATAAATAACTCAATCTCATGCTCTTTGCCAGATAAGCCCTGTATATTTTGGTGTACAAGATTAATTATACATTGCTTATCTGTTGTCTTATTATTTAGTTTAAAATTTTATCACAGGAATTTTTCCTGTTAGAATCTGATGTCAAAAAATCTGAATTAGTACTACTACTAATTATGTCTATATCACTTGTACAACATGTACCTTTGTCGATTGAATTTGAGTCATTACAATTTGAAGTCAAAATACTTGAATTAGTTTTATTACTAACTAAGTCAATATTATATGTACAACATGTACCAGAGCTATTCAAGCTAAAAATAGCTGAATTTTGTATATTGTATGCTACTAATGTAGCAATTTGTTTTTTAAAACTAGAGGGTAGATACATAGTATCTCTTGTCAGTTTAAATTTTTTTACAAATTTATTTGTGTTAAAAAAGTGGAAATAGTCTCTATGACCATAAGTTAAATTATGTATTAACATGTTTAGTTTATAAATATGATTATTTTGTGCAGAGGTCAGTGTGTTTGAGTAGGGAAAAGCACATAGTATAAACTTACAACCTGTCCTTTTTTGTATATTTAATAAATATTCAAAACTTCTTATTACATCTTTTTTAAGAATTTTCAAACTGTCCCCTATCAACAAGACAACTGTACTATGTTCATTTAAGAAGATTCTTTAATATTTTCAATTATGTAGTTATATGAAGCCCCCGGGTTACATATGTTGAGGACCTGTTGGTGTAATTTATTACTAAGTAAATATCCGAAGTCTTTTCCCAATAGGCTACTTTTATCCCGAAAAAACAAAGAATTCAAGAAACAAAGAACTTAATCCACGCGGACGAATTCGCAGGCATCATTTATTAAAATAAATAAAGAACAGCAGTGGTATTTTCTAAAAATGATTGCTACAATGTGACAATCGCAATGACCTCTGATTGGCTGGTAGGTACTCTCCCGCTATTGATTGAAATGAATTGATGCAGCAATAACGCCATAAATTCAGCCAATGAGAGGCGAATCGTCAAATTTGTATAGACAATCCCACAGCAGTTTAACATACAGTTTTCATGGTTAGGCGACATTTGCTGCGGAAAAGGGTGGCATTTTCAGTTAATGTTAGTACGGTATAGTTATGTATACCTATAATAGTACGCCGTTTGTAGAAAAGCTGCATCAATCATTGCACAGTCTCAATTTTGGTGATTGACTGAATTTATGGCGTTTGTAACGTTGTACCTCAAAAGAAAGTTTAATAATATCTAATTAATTTTAAACTAAAAACTCAAGTCTTACTTTTTTTAAGTCGGTTAAAAATGGGGTTTACCCCATTGTTTACCCCATACCACAGGGTCACCAACACTAAACTAGCGGCACGCTATGATGGCCGGTTTGACACATTACAATAGTGATGTGGAATGTCAATTTATTCTCGAACAAAAAACAATTAAGTTTTGTTTTTGTACCTGATTAAATAGGTTTAATAAAACAAAAATGTATATGTTTATTTAATTTATTTGAACGAACTGAATATTTGAATGAAAATGAATATACATACTTTATATGCACACAAGAAACATATGAATACAAAAGATACCAAAAAAGGTGCCACAAAAGGCCATAATTAATCAGATTCGTCCATACTACTATTTTCACTGTCGTCACTGCTATCATCACCTACATTAATAATTATATGTTCGTTTTCTATAATATTATCTATTTTCACATCTCTTTCATAATCTTCCCTTATTAATTTAACAGTTCTATTCACAACCTTTTCCCAGTCTCCTTTAGTCACATGTTCACAAGCTTCTTCTAATAATTTTAGCATTTTTTTTGTGGTAAATGGGGGTTCTGTATTGTGTCTTGCAGCATATCCCTTAATTTGAGCCCACACCAACTCAATCGCATTATACTCACAATGGTAAGGCGGTAACCGTATAACTCTGTGCCCATGTTCTAATGCTATTTCGTCAATGACGTATCGGATCTTGGTTGGTTTGTTTTCTTTTAAAAGACGTACTAACTCCGCTTTTAACATATTCATGTTTGCATCTACGCCATTTTTACGAAGCCATGCGACGATATCAGCTTTCTTTTGGGATTGGGCAGGTGGCTTGTCAATTTGCATCGAGTGGTATGGGGCGTTGTCCATAATTATAATAGATGGTTCAGGGAGGCTACACAACATTGAGGTAAACCATTCAGTAAACTTTTCTCCATTCATGTCTTCATGATAGTCTCCAGTGGTTTTTGACGCAAAAGCCATGAGAGAACCTTCGACAAACCCGTTGATGGTTCCGGCGTGACAAATTATAAGTCGCGATCCTTTTCCTACAGGAACTTTGGAAGTAGATGCTGCTGTGTCATCGTTCCAAGAACGGCCTACAGTATGGTTAGCATTAAGCCATGTTTCATCCAAGAACACAACATTTTGCCAATTTTTGATTTCTTTCACTTGCCGTAAAAAAGTATACCTTGCCATCGCTATATCAAATCTTTCCATCAATATTTTGCGTTTGTTACATTTTTTGTATCGAAATCCAATGGTCTTCAAAATCTTCGTTAAAGAACTTTCCCCACCGAAGAATAATCCAGCTTCCTTCAGTGAATGCACCAACTTTTTTCTTGTTGGATACTCCTTCTGTAAATAGTAGCCGTAAACATGTCTTCGGATAGCATCGGCATCAAAGCTATCGATGCCTACGACTGGTTTTGCTCGTTTTCTCTTTTTTGGTGTGTGAAGTTTATTTTCTTCTGTGCCAGTCTCGCCATATTTTTTTTTAGTTATCCGTCTAACAGTTCGTTGTCCAATATTAAGCGCATCAGCTACGCGTTCAACCACTGACGTTATAGGTAAAATTGGCCCTCCATTTTGAGCTTCACGATCGAAATAGTTACGAAGGCGTATTACGAACTCACGTGTCTGACTATTTAGAACAGTTCTCTGCGTACGTTCGGTCATATCGACGAAATCCACAACAAAGGGCTTGAACAGAGTCCAAATTAACGAGCAAGGGTCAACAGTAATGCAGTATCAATATTTGAAATCCAAAGCCAGGTCAAAACTATATCACAATCGCATTGCACTGACAGTTTATACTTTTCGAAGCAACGTCAATTCGAAACTGCTTTGTTTTGCATTGAGCATTGACGCGAGTTTGCCGGAGGTAGTAGTTGTGCTAGCCAGCGATCCTATGTGACGATCGTATTAGATTCCATTTTTAAAAATTTTCAATTTAGAAAACCAAATGCCGAGTTGTGGTATATATCATATAAAAATAAAAATTTTACCTTTTGTATGAAACAGCTGATATTTTTTTGCGATTTCAGAGGTTTGTCCACATAGTGAAAATTGTTCATATTCACAAGTACATTCACCCCTTAAATGGTGCAAACTGATTTTTCTACACTTGTATACATTTTAGAAATCAATTTAATAAATAAATTTTGAGTCCTAAACCTAAAACTACATTCGATAAAATTTATGAATCTCTGCACATCACTATCGTCAATAAAGTAATACAATTATTTCCTTCAAAGTCGTTATCAATTAATACGGAACTTCATGAGCGGACAAACGTCAAACCGGCCATCATAACGTGCCGCTAGTTTAAGTGCAGAAAAAGTAGTAGTAGAGTCTGTCAATAGAGGGCGCTAGAGGTAGCGATTTGAGATTTATTTCATGAAATTCAGCTTACTAGCGACAAGCGGCAATTATTTGAACTACATTGCAAGATGAAATTATGAATAGTTAGGTTAACAGATGGCGCTTTAAAAATTATAGATCAGAAGATTAACAGATGGCGCTTATTAAAAAATTGATATTTTATTTTATTTATTCATTTAATTTATATGTTTATTTTGGTTCTTTCACATGTATTATAATACTATTGGTACGTTTCAGAGTTATTTTTAAATTTCGTATTACCTAATCCCCTAACCACAGATATTATAACATCTATGTTTTGCCTGTGGTTTTACGATCCCCGTCGATGACAAAGCAATATTGCCAGTGTGACCACTTTTAGTAGATTTCATCTTTTATAGTAGATTTGAAGCAAATAAGACGATAATCTAGTAGGATATTTTAATGTCTGAGTAGAATTTAGTAGAATTAATGAGAAACACATCAGTAGGTTTTGCTATTAATTCGCTATCAAAGAATATTAGGCATCCATGTCCAAAAAGTTTTACTTAATTTTACAGTTGGCAACACTTGAAAGTGATTTGGGGGATTCCCTTATTATTGAATGAACGTTACTGTGGGCACAGACCTTATAATACTGACGTACTGTGGGCATAGCAAATTGAATTTAATTGTCCAATAGATAAATACAATTTTTATAAAATACCTAGGTCTTTCAATCATTTTTAAGTTGCTCCTATAATGACAACATAATAACAACATTTTTATTTAGTCGTTTGCATTCGCAGAATCATACATTTATGTATTTAAAATGCGACCTAGTATATTTCAGTAGATTTAGCAGTGTCTTTGGTAGATTCCCTCATTAAAAAGTGGTCACACTGAATATTCCCCAATGTCCATTCTCTTTGGTCTTTGAACTCGACCGCGCTTTTAACTACATAAAAGTTATAGTCGTTTTATTTTCAAAACAACAATATTGATAAGTAATTATTTGTGTTTAACCCTGTGACACAGTTTAACAAAATGCAAGAAACACACAAGCGTAATAAAGCGTATAAATACAAATGTTCATATTACAACTGCTCATCGGTAAATGGTGAAAAAACCATGTTTAAATTTACATCGATGGACGCAAATCGTTTAAAAAAATGGCTGGAAAATAGCGGTAAGTAATTATTTTTCCACGACGTATATGCATTTATCATAACACTAACAGCACACATTAACTATTATAATATCTATGACCAATGACTATACAGTAATAGTCGGAGCGCGAGCGACGACCTATATAAATCTATGATTTAATGGTTTAAGTATATTAATAGATATCTCCCATAATTAAAATGCTTTCAGTGTACATTGCATTCCATATTACCTATATATCACAATATGCTATATTCTTATTACCCGACTGCAAGAAGGGTTATGTTTTTCGCGCAATTTCTTTATTACCTCGTAGGTATCTTCCAAACAGCTGGATGGATTTTGACGATTGAGGCATTGTTACGAGTAGATTCGTTTCAGCTACCCAAGTGTTCTTAGATAGGTTTTAAAAAAAAATATATCAATATGCTGGGTTTTTGGCGCCAAAATGTAAGTCATTCAAAAAAATATATTACATATCCAAACCTATCGAGTGGTGTATCAAAATGAAGGGAATTAAAAGGAGATTACAAGAATATATATCATATATTTAAATGTACCTAATTAGGAACTTGGAGTCGGGTTTTTAAAATTTACAGACTTAAATGATTGCCATAGAATCTAGATCTTATATAATCTAGATCTTATAGTAGTAGAAACACATAAAGTAAGTATAACGTATCTATTGTTGCTAGCTGTAGAATGGTGTTTTTTTTCTACACTTGCTATATACCTAACTTTCCTCGCGTTTCATCATCAAACTTGAATTGCTTAAGGCCCGTGTATTTCTCAACGGCCTTGAGGGTCTGGGCGGAGCGAGATGTTCTCCCCGCGCCAATCACGCATCCCCTCGAATGATAAATTTAAAGTATAACCACAGACTTTATAATAACAAAACAGAATTTTTTCACTATGGCACAGTATAAGAATATAATATACTAGCTGATGCCCGCGACTTCGTCCGCGTGGAATAAGTTGTTTTATATATATAATATACAATAGGCGGAAATAGCTGTACAATAGGCGGCCTTATCGCTAAGAAACGATCTCTACCAGGCAACTTAAAGAGGAAATAATAATAGAAATATTCGACGATAATATTGGACGTAAATATCTATGATAAAATATTGGTGTTTTTAAGCAAAACTAAAAAATAAAAAATACGTGTTAATTCAATTTCAATAATATATAATATATTGAAATGTGAGCACTAAAAACCAATTTCCTTTTAAATTTCCGTTATATTTCTTGTATAATAAATAGTTCGTCCTTCTGTCTATCTGCCAAGTAAAATGTTTTACAATATAACTGAATTTAAAACAGTCTGAATATTGCTACTGTTATTTTTGCCTGTACATCTGAACATGAATAAGTTTGTTTCAGGCAACATGACTATTGACCATCTACCTCCTAAGTGTTTGGAAAATAAACGCATATGTATTGATCACTTTGATGCAAAACACATAATTCAGAATGGCTTTAGAAAACTCCTGACACCATCAGCTGTACCCGAACCATATCTGAATTCTCAACAACCTCATGGTTTACATTCACGAACTCCTTCACCAGGTACCTATTCATTTTTTTAAATTTATAGTTTCAAAAAATCTGAACAAAATTTTTTAAAATTTTAAAGATGTAACCTTTTGAATGCAAAATGAAGAGGTTATTTTCTTTAACAATGTTGAATTTTTTTTACAGTGAATTATGATGACACCAACCTACAAAGGCAACCTCATGAACATTCACGAACTCCTTCTCCAGGTACCTAGGCATTTAAATTTATAGTTTCAAAAAACCTGAACTAAAATTTTTTGAATTTTTAATTATTGTAACAAATATTCTTTCAATGCCCTTTACACACCCAAACCACAGATATTATAGCCCAAACACACACTCACTCACACCCACACACATGTACACAAAAACCACACCACCACCACATCAACCCATTGACGGCTCACTGCTGAAGACGGGTCTCCTCTCAGAACGAGAAGGATTATGCCATAGTCCACCTCGCTGGCCCAATGCGGATTGGTAGACTTTACACACCTCTGAGAACAGTAAGAACTCTCAGGTATGTAGGTTTCCTCACGATGTTACCCGTTCACCGTTCACCGTTAAATCAAGTGATATTTAATTTCTTAAAACGCACATAACTCCGAAAAGTCATCGGTCGTGCCAGGCTCGAACCCGCGACGCCCGATTAGGAGGCCGCGGTGTGTAACCACTCGGCTACCACGGCTTTTTTTACACCCGAAATTACGTTTTCACATTATATTCAGTTCATGGCCTTATTTAATGACTTTAATGTTATTATAAAACCTAGAGTTTTTCTAGTCCTCATTTTTGACTCGACTCTTAAAATTTATTAGTGTTTTTAAAGGTTGGTTGGATCACTTTTTTGTTTCGTTATTATTATTTGTAGGATCACCAGATCTAAAGGTTCTAACACCTAAAAAGGTATATAGTAATAAGCGACGATTTCACGAAGTCGCAGTCGACACAGCTGACGAATCACATGAGGAACTGATTTGGAGCACACCTAAGAAAAGACGGACACGGGAAAAAGATGAGTATACAGATACACCTAGATGTAAGAAACTAAAAACTTTATTAAAAGACACCAATAACAAATTAAGACGTTCTATTATGAAAAATAAATATTTGAGACATAGGGCTATAAATAAGAATATTGTAGATTTGTCAAAACACAAATTTAGAAGTGAATCGAGCAAGTTATTAGCTTTGATGCAATTTAAAAAACCTAGGACAAGTTGGACTGAAGAAGAGAAAAAATTTTGCATGTCCTTGTATTATAAATCACCTGCTGCGTATAAATACATGTTAAAATCGGGGACTGTCTTAGCTTCTATAACGTCAATACAGCGTTGGTTACAAGAAACCAATTGTCTACCTGGTATTAACGAAGAAGTTTTTGAGAATATTAAAAATAAATTTTTACATAAATCTATTAAAGAGCGTGCTTGTGTAGTATGTTTTGATGAAATGAGCATCATGACTAATTTAGAGTACACATCAAAATATGATTTAATTGAAGGGTTTGAAGATTTTGGTAATGGTGAGAGAAATGGAAAAGAAGCTAAATACGCGTTAGTATTTATTGCCAGGGGCCTTTATATTAATTGGAAGATCCCAGTAGCATACTTTTTGGGGTCAAGAACTATTGAGTCCAGTAAATTAAAAACAATAATTGAGAATGTAATTAGTAAATTGTTTGAATCAGGTTTATTACCTAAAGCAACTGTTTGCGATCAAGCAACGACAAACGTAAAAGTAATTAAAGATTTAGGTGCCACTATTAATTACCCTTTTTATTTCTTAAATGGACGTAAAATTTTTGCAATATTTGATGTCCCACATTTGATAAAAAATGTGAGGACTAATTTAATTAATAATAATTTTTATTTAAATGGAAATCAAATTTCCTTTTCCGACATAGTTTATGTGTATAATACAGATCAAAATAATAAAAGCAAATCTGTACATAAGCTCTCAGCTGCGCACATAAGCCCTAATAATTTTCAAAAAATGAAAGTCAAGCTCGCCACACAAGTTTTAAGTAAATCTGTGTCAGCGGCAATTCAAACTGCCATCCAAAGTGGAGAGTTGAATAACGACACTGCACAACACACAGCTCATTTTGTTAATCTCTGTAATGATTTATTTGATTGCCTTAATTCTAAAAATAAATTTAATAGAAATCCGTACAGATGCGCGATCACAAAAAACCGAAACTCGGAAGTAAATCTAACTTTGATTAAAGGCAAAAAACTTTTTGTGAATTACAAAAAATAACAATTAATAACAAAAATGAACGGCAGCTAACTCGCCCCCCTTGTTTTGATGGTATGGTTCAGACAATTAATGCCGTTCTTCAACTCTCTGCTGAAGAATTTACACCGGGCACTGGCAATAAATTTTTATTAACATATCGATTAAATCAAGACGTAATTGAAAATTTGTTTGGAATTTACAGATTAAAAGGAGGTTGCAATAGAAACCCCACATCAAGATCACTACGATCAACGTTTCGTTCCAATTTGTTAAATAACTTGATGACATTTGAAAAAACAAATTGTGAATCAGATCAGGATTTGTTCCTAACTACAGCCACTACAAACCAAGAAAATACACGACAGTGTGATTCCATACCGTCAACATCAATGCAACAAGGTTTTATAGGTGAAAATATTGAAGGCCCTTTAACAGAACTTCCAATCCTAACTCAAAGTAGCAATATTATAGAAATTACGCAGTCTCAACAAAATTTATCATTAGAAACGTGTTCTGTTGTGTATTTTGCTGGGTGGATAGGTAAATCTTGCATAGATAAATTTGATTGTTCAGATTGTAAAAAAATATTATTGAACAATCAAGTTGATTTAAATGATAAAAAACAATTACTGTTAATCAACAAAACATACTCCAATATTTCAGTGCCAACACTTAAATCTCCCACTGAATATTTAGTTAATTTAGTTGATAAAATGTTAGACTGTTTTCAGGAAAATATTGACCAATTACATAAAAGTAATGTAATATCTAACTTGATGAATAATTTTAAAAATAAAATAAACTTCCATACTCACTACCATAACCTTGATCATTTTGATTACCTAATTAGGAAATTAATGGAAGTTAAGATTCACGACTTTTGTAAAAGTCGGAAAAAATCTTTACAGTCTGCATCTAAATTAAGAATTCTTCAAAACAAATAATAAATTGGATCGATATGTTGATGGTTACATTTCTTATTTTATTTTAAATTCCGTTACAAAATCTTTAAACTTATCATCTGCAGTATGTCGTTATCGATGGTACGTGTTTCTTATATCATTTTATAGTTTAAAGGTACAGATCCCCCATTTTGCGTGTAGGACTCGCATAGACAAGTTTCCCAAATTTTTTTTCTATTAATTATGAAAATTAAAGTAAAATTATTTTGTGAAAATATGAACGATTGGATATCCTAATCCTAATATCCTAATATCCTTACTAATATTATAAATGGGAAAGTGAGTTTGTTTGTATGTTTGTTCCGCTTTCACGCCGTAACTACTGAACCGATTTGGCTGAAATTTGGAATGGAGATAGATTATACCCTGGAATAGGACATAGGCTACTTTTTATCCCGGAAAAATCCTCGGTTCCCGCGGGAACCAAGTAACCTCAATCCACACAGGCGGCGCCGCGGGCATCATCTAGTTTAAAATATAAGAAGCTATTATAAGTTATTAGTACACATTAAAACACAATATTATGAGTTTCAGAAATTTGCGACGTAGTTCACACCGTTTAGATGGTTTAGATTTAGACAGACGATCGAGATTGGAAGCCGAGGACATGCCGAGGAAGACTAGAATAGGATGGAAGTCCTAATGTGTTGTTTAACGCAATGATTTAATATGTTACTGTCGTAAAAGCTCACTGGTTTAACGTCTGATTAAAGTCATTTGAGAATTTACAAATCAAATTAGAGACATAGTTGTGCCCTTTGATGATAAACCACTGTAATATGGGCCTTATGGGTAGTTTAAACTAAAGGGTAGATGCCACCCAGTTTTCTTGCTGGTTCTTTCTGGCTAGGTTAAGTGGCAATTCCGAACCAGTGTAGATTTAGTTAAATCAAATTAATCAGTAAACCTTGTTTTTTTTTGAAGTCGGTTAAAAAAAACCTTCTGTTTTCACTTTTCACTGAGGTAGGCCTTACCGGATTAAAAGTTCAAAATTGTACGTGATTGTATAAAGAAAACTACTGTTTATTATCAAATAATATTTATTAATTATTTTAATTCAGTCAGTCCTCATTGGTACCTGTATTCTTAATAAATAGTTCGTAAGCTTAAATTATATTTTCAGGACAGTTTATTTGCCCACTATACCACAAATTTTGATTGATTATTATAATTATGCCTAAACAACATCAAGCATTGATTATTTATGATTTATGACATTTCTACTTAAAAAATCTACTTAAAATAATTTCTAAACATTAACACAGTTGAAGAAAACACTTGAATTATTTTGTTAATTAAACTTTTAATTTAACAGTTTATCTACGCATTGTTTTATTTCTGAAAGACCTCAATTATATCTTTTATTTTTTCATAGCGCTTACCGCCTTCATATTTTTCTAGCTCTTTTGCAACAAACTGACCAATAAGCGTGTTACCCATCTTTATGTTTTCAAAATTTTCATTGTTGAATGATACCATTATACCGACGTCATTGGATGTTTTCTGCAATGCTAATTTAACTGTACAGCCCGTAACCTTACTAGAATCATTTCCATCTTCCGAATCTGACCACTTTTGGGCGTTATGTCGAAATTCTTCACAATCATTGTTATCGGCCTTTTCGGGGCTCGGTGAAGAAAGACAGTGTGATGAATTTATTAATTACGATTATTATCGAATCGAACGATGGTTTACGACGGCTCTACTTGTAAGTTGTAATGATGAATCATGAAAATGAACGCGCGAGGCGGCGCGGCTGAGAGGTGGCGGGCGGGTGGCGGGCGGCGCGGTGTAGAAAACATTTAAGGCTCCTATATTTCCCAACGGCCTTGAGGTTCTGGGCGGAGCGAGATGTTCTCCCCGCGCCAACCACGCAACCCCCTAAATTTTTGGGCGCGCAGTCGGCAGGTATAGAGGTAATGTTTATAATATGTGGAAATACGTAGGTATAGTTATATAATATAAGAGTAGGTAATTAAATAATATAATAAGTAAGGTGAGTGGGGGTAAGTCGAAATGGTTTTTTGATGAGATAAATGTAAACGAATTGCGTTTTGCATATTTTTACGACGTAAATGGCATGTTTTCTTCTTATATGTTTCATAATAAAACCAACGATATCTTAGCTCAGGAACATAGCTTATATTGTTAAGTTACAAAATAACAACACGAAGTGAAAAACACAACAAATTTTCATTCATCATTTTTGGTATTTACGGAAAAAGACCAAATGTTTAACAAATTCGGACGCTAAATATTGCTGTCGCACCAAGCATGGAGCCGCCTTTCTCAGCCAAATAGAGATAGCAATATACCGGCCGATTTTTGCACGCGCCTTGAATAATTGGAGTTGCGAACTATGTTCGCCGGACCCTTAATTGAAAATTATAGTTATAATACATGTCTGCTAAAATTAGGTACTTACATAGAAGTTTTATTATTATTGTGATTGCAGGTTAAGTTCAATAATGTTTTTTTTTCACATCATGAAAAAAAAATGGCTGATTTTATGTATAATTCGTAAATGTATGATTGGTAGGTATATGATGAATAATATTATGGCACTAAAAACTATATTAAATATGAACGTTTTGTTATTTTCAATAATTAAATTATTTTAAGTATTATTAGTTTTTCGTATTAAATCAAGTGGTCGCCGACTAGACAAGGGGTCGGTCGTAACTCGTAAACTACCAAATGTCGTCGCTAACTTGCATTTCACGTAGTTTTTATAATTTAACTAGCTGACGCCCGCGACTTCGTCCGCGATGTTTAAATAGGTAAATGGGATAAAATGTAGGCTAAGTATGTGTTAAGTCAGGATATAATTTAGCAGGCTATCTCCATTCCAAATTTCAGTCAAATCCTATATAAACATGCTACATGCTCTAAAGGGCCATATTGATCTATATTAAATGCACAATTTATTTAAGGTACATAATGGAATAAGGATTAATACTGTATTGCTTAAAATCGCTTCGTAAATAAGCCATTATTTCTCGTAAAAAGTACCTAAAGGCTAAAAAATGGTTATTGTGAGTTATCCCTAAGAGATAGACATAGTTATATAACTTCGCGGACTTTTTTGTAGACCTTTTTAAGGTGTACAATACTGTAGTCACAGACCTTATAATACTGCTGTAGTACATTATTTTGATCTATCTAGGGTAGGGTAGGGTTCAGCCAGCGTTTGCAATGTAAGCGCAAAAAAATGTGTTTATTTACGACATCACATTAAAAACCTCTAAAATTATCAGTGTTTCTCTACTATATTATGCATGTTATAAACATAAAAACCTTCCTCTTGAAACACTCTATCTATTAAAAAAACCCGCATCAAAATCCGTTGCGTAGTTTTGAAGATCTAAGCATACATAGGGACAGACAGACAGACCGACAGACAGACAGCGGGAAGCGACTTTGTTTTATACTATGTAGTGATAAGTAGGTACATTGACCTAAAAAGTTGAATACTGCGCCATATATTATCTGCGCCACATCTGCGCTAATCCTATTTTGCCTATTTTCTTACTATCTTGCGAAATTGCGAAAAACGAAATAATTGTGATATTGTCCGAGCTGGCAACCTCGCAATACGTTCTAGGTATATCGTATACGAAAATAGACACTATTTCCATTCATGTTAGAACGATATCGCTGTGAAAAAAATAACAACACTTCCGAATATTCTATTGTAGGTACTTGCATACGCCATCTATTAGCGTTTTCATAACTGCAACGACAACAAAAGAACGTCATCTATCGGGGCTCGATCAAACTGTTCCCTAGAGCGCCATCTAATTGTAATCATATTAACTGTTATGAAGCTGCTCGCTACAACAGCGCCATTAATTCCCGTTTTAGCCATCGGGTGGTCCACCCGAGCAATTTAACAGTGTTTCGTTTTTTTGTTCCTGATGGAGTATCTGTACGTCAGTATTATAAGGTCTGTGCCCATACTTAAAAAAAGGTTCTCAATACGTCGGAATCTTTTTTTTATGTTCGTTCACCGATTACTCGAAGACGCCTGAACCGATTTGGAATTTTTTTTCTTTGTTTTAAAGGGTATACTTCCCAGGTGGTTCCATTTAAATTTTATCGAAATCGGTCGAGCGGTTTTTAAAATATCAACAATAAATTATATGCTTTGTAGTGACGCGGGTGTTTAAAGTCAGTTTCTCAAGTCGTTGCGTATATTTTTAACCAATTAGCGAGAAAGAGAATTTGGCAATCAGAAGTGATTGTGATCATCACATTATAACAATCATAATAGCTATTTATGCAACTGCATCGTAATGAGGGTCATTTTAATTCGAGTGCTGTTTTTTGATACGAGGCTTGCCGAGTATCAAAATAGGATAGTACGAGAATTAAAATGACTAATTACGTTCAGTTGCATACAAGATTTTATCTACGACAAGGAAGTAAAATCATTAACAAAATACGCCGTAGGCTCAATAAAGTAACAAAAAGTAACTCCGTAAGCCGCCACCAGCCGCCAGTGGCGCCTCTGTCAACAAAAAGTAACTCCGTAAGCCGCCACCAGCCGCCTGTGGCGCCTCTGTTATATGAACGGTACAAAAGTGCCAGAACTCAGAGCCTTAGCTTTAGGTATCCTATTTTAAGAAGATAACCATTTCGATTCAGCTCCCATACAACGAGCTGCATCGAAATGAGAAGCAAAACCGAAAGAGGGTTCATTTCGATTCAGCTGTCAAACTCGAAATTGGAACTTTTCGATGCTGGAGTACATAAATAAATAATAACAATCTCGCAGCAGAATTAGCACCAATGTCAAGTATTTGAACCGTGCGCAATCCGGAAAATATGCCTGTTTTAACATTGATCATGCCTTAAATCAGTTTGATCTAATAGTCAATAATAGAAATAAATATAAGACTAAAACGCAGATTTTATTATCATATAAATCGAAAAAATAAATATATGTTTAAAACTTAAAGAATATTACATAAAGTTATTTGCTCATATAACTACTGATGATTGTATGAATTAAAATCACAAGAATGTATTGTAATGAATTTACGCACGCAAACCTATGTCCGCTGAACGCAGTTGCATTAGAACGTTCACTTTAAATTGATTTAACACGAAATTTGCACAAAACTTACACATATATACACACTAAGGGCGGTAGAAACAAGCAAAATTGAAGGATCTTTGCGTAATATATTGTTAGTATTTGGAAAAAATAAAGACATCATTTATATTGAAATTATGTAATTTAAAAAGATATTTACTCTTGCTCATATTACTACTGATGATTGTATGAATTGAAATCACAAAAATGTATTTTAATGAATTTACGCACGCAAACCTATAATCGCTGAACGCAGATGCATTAGAAACCTTCAATTTAAATTGATTTATCACGAAAATGCTCCAAACTAACACACGTACACTAAGGGCGGGAGAAACAAGCAAAATTGAAGGATCTTTGCGTAAATATTGTTAGTATTTAGAAAAAATAAAGACATAATCTATATTGAAATTAATTTAAAACTTAGGAGAACAATAAATAAAGATATTTACATATATTATATGAAATAAAATCACAAGAATGTATTTTAATGAATTTACGCACGCAAACCTATAATCGCTGAACGCAGATGCATTAGAAACCTTCAATTTTAATTGATTTATCACGTAAATGCTCTAAACTAACACACGTACACTAAGGGCGCGAGAAACAAGCAAAATTCTTTTGCTCTTTGCGTAATATATTGTTAGTATTTACCTATACCAATACCTGTGCATGTTGAATCAAAGACTCGTTCTAACTGAAAAATTTTCTTTGAATGAGTTCAAGAACCGCTCGCGAAGGCCACATTGACCATGACTCAGGGTACTATTATCATTTTTTTGTTGCCATCACAGAGAAAAAGTTAAACGAAACGCACTGAACTCCATGTTTCGCTTTTTTGACCGAGATTCATCATTTCAACTGAATATTCATGACGCATTTACAACACAACGTCTGCTTTTAATAGCTATTTAGGTGAGCGAAACCGCTATTTTATTATCAGCATGAACGAAATCTTGTCAAGTGAGAGTCGGGATACTATTTCAATGGTTCTTTAGGTAATTAGTAGCAGCAATATCCTATAGTGTGCGAATCTCTAAATTGCAATCGCCTCTGATTGTCCGATACTCGCTCGCTATAGGCTAAAATACATTGTTGCAGAAGGAACGCGACAAATAACCACAATAAGTTTAGGGTTTAGTTAAAGTTTGTAAGACCCTTCAAACAAGTAAGAAATGAGTTGAAGATCTTCAAACGCCTTTAGAAGTCTCAGTACGCTCGACCGAAGTTGCCGGCGCACGTGGGTAACCTGCTGGCTATTTCACCTAACATTGTGTGAGAAAGAGATAGACTCAGTGTAGCGAGTGCTAGCGCGCATACTTCCCCCGCTCCCGCTCCGTTTCGGGTGAGGCACGATAATTTTCACCGAACTCAAGCGCGCGAAAAGGGTTGAAGTCGTTTGGGAAGTGTTTTGAGAAAAAACTACTTAATGTATGGTTGCAAAGTAAACTTATTTCAATTATTGAAAAAATAAACTGTGTTTAATGATAAATTGTTTGAGAATTTTCATACTCCTAATCTTATTTATCTACACCCAAAATTGTCATAAATTTAGTGTTAAAATATGAATATTTCGAGGCTCGTAACTTTAAAATCAATATTTTTTTGCAATGATTTATATATCATTAAACCTAGATAATGACGAGACAAATGGATATTATACTTAGTTTTGAGCCTACCATATCAAATAATATAGTAATCACCCTTCTACGTTTGTATGCAGAAAGTAATGGATTGAGTACCCTTAACGTATCTTCATAAATTATAGTAATTTCGATCTTTTTGATCACGTCAGCTTTCAAATAGAAAAAACTACATCAGAATCGGTCCATTCGTTGGGGAGCTACGAGGGAGCAGACAGATACACACGTCAATCTTATAACAGCCCTCTGTTTAATTGTCGGGGGTTAAAATACTAACGATTGTATCGAAAATAACTACAAAAGCAATATTGGTCCACATCCTTTCTATTTGTAACTGTATAACCCTAAAATATACGATGTTTATTGTACATAGAAAGTAAAAATTATACAGGAAAAGCTGTTACTGCCTTCACTCACACATAGTGGTTCTATGGAAGAATATAATGGCATTTGTAAAACATCCTTTCTTCGACAATGCCGCTAAGCAATTTATAGAAAGCGTTGCAGCATTTCTGAGATTGTCACACTAATATATTTTAATTATGAAGGCGACAGTTTGTGTGTATGTTTGATACTCTTTCACGCAAAAATTACTGGAAGCATTTAGTTGTTTGGAATGGAGATAGATTACACCCTGGATTAACACATTTTTTATCCTAAAAATTAGAGATCCCGCGGATTAAAAAAAACTAATCAGCTAGAAATCTTAATCACTAATTTATCACTACTGTAAATAAAATTTTATTATAATTGCCTTATCAATTGCCAACCAAGCTTCGCAAGGTCGAAAGTCACACTAAGAAGGTAAGTAAATTTTTTAACTGAAGTTGTACAGTAGATTTTCTTTGCTGTCAGTTCAGTTGTTTCATCTTATTCTTACCTGCCCCGAAAACTGCCGCCTCTTTGCCCGAAGTCCTCGCCATCCTTGGACCATCTTTCGTCTTTGAAGCTCTTCTCTCGTCGGAAGCTTTTCTTTCGGCTGTCGTCCGGAACGCTGCCTTCCGGTGAACTGAAGGCTTCTTGCGCTTCTTTACGGTTCGGTGTAGTAGCTTTTGTCTAATGGACCAATAAGTTACAACGTTGTGTTTGAATCAATAGCAAGTTAAATTATAAGATATAAAAATTCTTTTAAAAAGAACCGACTTCAAACACCACTTCAGTTTGTACACGTATGTTGAAGTCGGGCGGGCCTAAATAGAAATGATGAAACGAATGCTCCAAGCTAGCCAAAATTTTAGTTTGTAGATCCAGGCACAGAATATAAAAGTACTTGATACAGGTATGTTGAAGTCGGGCTAGCGTTGCAGTTTCATAGTTCTATTGAGACCCGCCCGACTTCAACATACGTGTACAAACTGAAGTGGCATTTGAAGTAGATTTTTTTAAAAGAATTTTTATATATTATTATTTTAAGCTTTTTAGTGTAGCTTCATAGAATAAATCTACACATTCTCTGATCGCGAGCGATTTGTTTCTATAATAATAAAAATAAAATAAAAAATAATACTTTGAAGTCAGGATTCAAACCCCCAAACCGATAATTTCACTCCTTCGTTAGTTCGTTTTGTATCTAGACCACTAAAGTTATGATGCAACATGTGTAATAAACGAAGGCAACAAGTTTCGTGACGGTAAATTCTTACTTTTTTTTGGCTAGCCTCCATTCGCCAAACCATCCGAAAAGGAACTTAGTTCCAATAATTTAGAATAGAATAGAAACAGATTTTAGAACTTACTTCGCTATGCCTAGGTTGTGAGAGCTGGTTCATTTTCCTGGCCACATCCAAGGGTGGGTTTTCAGTGTCATCAACTAGCGTCACTATCATGGTGTCATTGGACAGCACGCCCACCACATGCGCCATTAGAGTCTTCTCTAAAGCTATCATTTCCAGTTGGTTTGACGTCTTTGTCTCCACAGGTCTGTTTTCAAAACCCTGATTTTGGAAGATGATACAGATTATACATTAATATGTTTACACATAATACTATTTCTCTATTAAGATTGGAATACATATACTTAAAACAAGCGACTTGATCATGCGACGCAACTTAGAAAATAAGATTTGAATCTCTCATCATACTTTGCATGACAGATTGCGTCATCATCATCAACAACCCATCAACGGCTCACTACTGAGTGCTGGTCTCCTCTCAGAGAAGGTTTATAGGCCATAGTCTACCATGCTGGCCCTGCAATGCGAGTTGGCAGACTTCACACACCTTTGAGAACTTTATGAACAACTCTCAGCTGTGCAGGGTTCCTCACGATAATTTCCTTCACTGTTGAAGCTTGTGTTATTAATTTCTTAAACGCACTTAACTTAGAAAAGTCAGAGGCGCATGCCGGGGATCGAACCTGCAACCCCCCATATAGGAGAATGTAGTACTAACCACTAGGCTATCACTGCTTCCTGACAGATCAGACAGATTGCGTAATGTGTTATAAATATGTTTTTGTTTTGATAAACCAGTTAGGTGCAAGGCCCATCAATGGTGTGTCCAGACCAGACAACTGAACTAAAAAAGACTAATCTATAATATAATAAAACTGTAACAGGTCCAATTCTGTACATTGAAGATATTTTGAAATTTTTTGTTTGAGGGCACTCTATAATCGATACTGAAGCCAAAACAATTTTTTTTTAATTTTTTGTCTGTCTGTCTGTCTGTCTGTCTGTCTGTCTGTCTGTCTGTCTGTCTGTATCTTGGCCGCGCATCACGCCGAAACTACTGCACGGATTTAAATGAAACTTGGCACGATTTAAGTTCATACTACGAGGTATAATATAGGATACTTTTTATCCCGAAATTCAGCACGGTTCCCCTGGGAGAGGGGATGAAAGTCAAAATGTGTATTTCGCTGTAATTCATTAAGGCGTATTCCGATTTAATCCATTCTTTTTTTGTTATAAAGCAAGTTGTTTAGAGATTGTCCTGTAATTATTTCAAGGTGGTCAATTTCGTAGTTCAGAAATTATAGACATCACAATCTTCAGTATAAAGTCCAAATAACTTGAACCCCGGAACCTACAGGATTCTTTGAATGAACGGCTCATCTTAAGCTGGCATGTGTAATTTATTGTATACTAGCTGATGCCCGCGACTTAGCTGATGTCCGCGTGGATTTAGTTTTTAAAGTCCCTCGGGAACTCCTTGATTTTCCGGGATAAAAAGTAGCGGCCAACGACCCGTGCACCCACCGGCTTCTCCCACCAGTGGGTGCAAGGGGAATTCGTATTTACCCGTACACCCACTGCGTTAGGGTAGGAATTAAATGTGAAAATATGTCGATATATCGTATCTTTTTTTTTAATGTATGTCCACCGATTACTCGACTGAACTGAACCGATTTGGAAAATTCTTTTTTTTTTTGTGAAAGGTTATACTTTTCAGGTGGTCGAGCGGTTTATAAAATATCAATTATAAATTATATATTTTGTAATATAGTGTGTGTGTGTAATGTAATAAAGCGGGAGTTTGAAATCAGTGGTTTAAAAAGAATTTTTTATATTAAATTATAAGAGTTATTAGTGTAAGTGAAGGAAATAGTAAAGTATTGATTTCGTTCATCATACGTTAAATTATTATTATTTATTTATTATTTTGACTAATACAGGTTTTAAGCGTTGCCGCTATTTTGGGAAAAAACTGTCTTTCTGTAAAGTCGGTTTACGGACGATAGTTTTACGTGATAACGTCATAAAGAAACATTGATGATCGCTAACCACAGCGCGCACACGATGACTGACGGGCCCAGCGGCGGGCGCTCTCTAAGCCAACGCTTGGGCCGATCGTGCCTCTCTATTGCTTGTTCCGCGCTCTCGCTCAGGCTAGGCGGAACGTGACATTTTTTCGTGCGTGCAGCCGGTGTTACCGATTTATAAGACGTTATCACGTCAAAATAAATATAAAAGAGCCATACCATAGGTCTGAAAAGCAAAATATTACGACGCATCGTAGGTTTATGTTGTATCTTGCCTCTTTTTTTACCAAATAACCTTATAATTGCGGGTTGGTAAAAAAATATTATATTACAGACGAATGTCAAGAAGTTTATGATAAAAAGTTAAAATCTTTTATTTTTTACTTTGAAAAATTTTATTTACGAGATAAATTCATCAATGAATGGTGCTTATACATATAGTAAATGCCATGTAGAACTAACAATATTTCCGAAAGCTGAAATTCCGGCATTAATAAAAATGTTAATAAAAACTATGTGACGGTAGCCAAATTATTAAGATTTTTTTTAACAGCAAATTCTAAATTAAATGATGCACGGGAAAAAATTATATTGAAAGATAATCAGATGCTAAATGCACAAATGCAACTAATAAACACTGAAATAAACGTAGGTCAATTTTGGAAAAGTTACGGTAATAGTATCTACCTAACTGTACTTCAAACTGGCATGAATATCAAGTGATATTCAAGAAAATAATAATTGGTATTTAGGTTTAAACATAAAAAAAAATTAGACGATTCAAAATTTTTAGAAAATCCACACCAGAGGAGTTAAATAGGGGATGAAGATTTGTACAAAATTGTATCATTTTTTGAAATAATACTTTTTTGTTTGATTTGAATTAACGAATTACCTGTGTTTTTACACGACTACGGCATAGCAAGAAGGAAAGTTTAAGATTTTATTTAAAACTAGCTGACACGGCGAACTTCGTACCGCCAACTTATCTATTATAATTTTTTTTTTGTTTTTTTTTTATTACGTATTAAAACCTTCCGTGGACCTTAAGGAACATACAAAAAAATAAATTAACCGAATTGGTCCATCCATTCTTGAGTTATGCGCTTACCAACATTCATTTTTATTTATATAGATATGTGCTTTTAACTTTTACGTTGATTAATAATAGTAATAGCCCAGTTTTAGATTTCTATAAAAAATTAATTTCTCCGTAGTTGGGTTTCAGTTTTGAACTTTTGTCTTGTTCAATTTATGTCCATGAATGTTGATCTTCGGATAAAAATGAAGCAAGCAAGGAAGGATATATTATTCTCTATTTTATAATAATTGTTTTTTAATAAAACACTATGTCTAATTTGTATTTATCTATCGATAAGATATATCGACATATTTTCACATTTAATTCCTACCCTAACGCAGTGGGTGTACGGGTAAATACGAATTCCCCTTGCACCCACTGGTGGGAGAAGCCAGTGGGCGCACGGGTCGTCGGCCAAAGTAGCCTAGATGTTGACCCGAGTAATAAGCTACCACGGTATAAAATTTTGTAGAAATCTGTGCGGTAGTTTTTACGTGAAAGAAGGACAAACAAACAGACAAACAGACAAAAATTAAATAAAAATCTGTTTTGGGCTCAGTATCGATAGTAAAGCATCCCCCAATTAAAATTTTCAAAATATATTAAATGTACAGAAATCTTCCAGTTACAGTTTTATTATATGTATAGATATAGCCATCGTGGATACTATTTTGTCAAAGTCAAACTACTCCAAAGGCGTCAGATTTTGCCAAACGATCATTATACCTACATACGACATTATGGATGTAATACATCGTATGGACGTAATATTTCAGTGTTTTCCTATGTAATTTAATATTCTAATCATACTTACTAATATTATAAATGCGAAAGTGTGTTTGTTTGTTGGTTTGTCCTTCAATCACGCCGCAACAGAGCCACGGATCTACGTGATTTTTTGCATGGGTATAATTGAGGACCTGGAGAGTGACATAGGCTACTTTTATCCCGGAAAATCAAAGTGTTCCCGAGGGATTTTAAAAACTAAATCCACGCGGACGAAGTCACGGGCATCAGCTAGTTTTCTAATAAAAAACTATTGGAAATCAAACTTATATCCTTGATGTTGACATGATTATCCTTTTAGACACATGAAGACATAAGTTATTTGTTTAAAAGTACAGTTTAACTATAATAGTAAGAGTGTTGTTTAAAAACTACAATTTAAATATTGCTTGAAATTCATTTGTATGGCTCTGATTTTGATTTGATTTGGCTTGTAATGTGTATGATGCAGATACTATTAGAATAGCAGCAAATACTGATCTATGCTTCTTACTACAAAGAAATTAAACAAGCTATAATTCAATTTAATTCCCAAACAATGGCTTTTAGTCATGCCAACTGGGCACAACTGACAGTTTTGTACTGAAAATGAAAAATCTAACAAATTTTATGGATTAAAATAAACACATTTGTTTAAATTTTGTGGTTAGAGCGCCTAAGTGAATATGTTAGGTAAAGAGTAAATTCTCAAATTTTTAAGAATTAAAAAGCTTACCTTTAACGCACATTTCATGGCTTGCGCCGGTAGTCTTATCAGATCTGGTGTAATGGTCCTCAAATCTTTCACGTCCACCTCCTGCTCATTGCCATAGTCAACATATGCAACAATTACTTTATTGCCATTTGTTTCCCTCACTACTGCCCTGTACCAGTTAGCATCGTCAGGGAACCTGGCACAGCACACTGCACCCACGGGTAGCTCTCCAGGGCACGTACTGGTCTCACAGTGAGCCTTAACTGCATCCATCACAGCGTTCAACTCGTCAATATTATCAGAAAGCTGCACGTAAAACTTTATACAACTGTCGACATATGACACTAATACGGATTGCCTACTACCCAATGGGAGCATTTCCATCCACTTAAATTGAAGCTTATTATCCTTCATATTTGCCATTAAAATGTCCAAAACGTTTTTGTTGTCTAAGAACAATTCCCCATATTGAATCAATGGGGGCCCTTCTGGTGAAACCACACGCAAAGTTAAAACTTGCTCACTGACCAACTCTTTAAAAACTCTGTTGAGATGTTCCCCTTTTTGCAACTTCTTAACACCGGATAAACAGAATCGCATGGCATAAATGTGTGGCTTGACAAACTCTTCAGGTATATCAAATATGTCATAGTATGACACCATCTCTGTGTCTCCAAAGTCCACAAAGAACAGTTTGCAGTTAGACCCAGATAGATTCATGACTATTGCTCTTGAAATGATTTTGTCAACAGACATTCTACCGAGGCATACTGTTCCAATCATAGGTGGCTCAGCCAGGCTGCTGTGAGGTCTTCTATTGATTTCATCCGTCATTTCCTGCAACTTATGACCATCACTTGCAAGCTGGACCGCAAATAGTTCCGGGCCATCATCAGCATATGACACAAAAACTTTGTGCTGAGAATTCACTTCCAGGAGTTTACTCTTATATGTGATAGATCTCTTGGGTGAGACTGGCTTGTTGACTAAGGGTGTCTGCGGAGGTGTTGCAGGCAGCAGCACATTGCTGGGTGGAGCGTGTTGTGGCTGACGCTCGGGAGCTCTAAGATTTGTCATGCTCCTTGATGTTTTGTTGACTAACAACCTTTGGCTCACTCCATGAACAATAGGGTTGTTATTAAATGGCAAGGTAACATTCCGATTCAAACGCATAGCTGCAGCAGGGTTGGGGAAGTTCTGGTTGACTAAGAAAGGTACATGTTCTGCTAAGCCTGGGGTGCCAGGTAACAAAGATGGGGACCAGTTACCTTGCTGGCTTTCAGCTATTTGATACAGCATAACTTCCTGTTTGGGCACTGGCAATGCAATCCCAAATCTATTGGAGACTAGATGAGTAGACAAGTCATTTCCTTTGAATTCAATGGATATAATAGGGAGGGTTCGCGTCCGAGCGTCGATAGTGAAGGGATGTTCGGAGTAGCACAGAAGACTTTGTAGTTTAAGTAACAAGGGTTCATCCCATCTCCCCGACGGGTGCATCACGCGAGACAAGTAGTAATCCGACGCTAGTCCGCATAATTTTAGGAAAAAGGGATCATATCTATCTAAGAAACGTATAGTACTTAATGAAATAATATCCTTATTGCCGTAATCGATAAAATGCACACCAACTAAACCATTAGCGAGACTCGCAGTGCTTATAATTTTTGCCCTGTAGTATGTTCCATCTTTGTATTTGGCGGCACAAACTATACCTTCGCAAATAGCTGCCGGGGGCACTGCTCCAATGCCTTTTTCCAAGTTTTCACGGGCTGCATTGAACAGAGTCTCGATCATCAGAGAAGATGCCTGATCGGTCTGCCCGCTTATCCTTAGAAAGTGTCCATCACCATCCACATGGGTAATATACAGATTAGGTTTAAGATCTGTAGCATGAGACATGGTATAACTTTTTGTTACTTTTTAAGAAAAACAAAATACTAAAGAACATAACACGATGAAATAACAAAGTACGTGGCTTTGTTACATCAACTAAAACACTTTTGGTCAGCAAAAAAGCTACCTACTTTCTTTTCCGTTTAATGGTTTACGTTTACGAACATTGATCAATGATCATTGAACCAATGGATGAATTGAACAATGAACATGGCGGGCGGTTGAATTGACATTCAATTTTTGCAAAACAAAATCACAGATAAATAAATTTTTGTTTACATTTGTCTATGGTATTTTAAAAAGTCAGACTTTTTTGCATGGAACTAGTGCGAGGGAATTCTAAGCGTAGAATTTATAATATTTATGCGTAGAACCCGACCATCAGCTCTTCGAACTATGCGCCCATTTCCACTTCAGTATCGAGACTCGCTGAGCTATGTCGGTGACTCTGGTTCTCCTACGGATCTCCTCATTTCTGATTCGATCCCGCAGGGACACTCCGAGCATAGCTCTCTCCATCGCCCGCTGAGCGGTCCTGAGCCTACTTATGAGGCCCTTAGTTAGCGACCATGTCTCGGATCCGTAAGTCATCACTGGCAACACGCACTGTTCGAAGACTTTAGTCTTCAGGCACTGAGGAATATTGGACGAGAAGACATCTCGGAGATTCCCGAACGCTGCCCAGCCGAGTTGGATTCGGCGGTTGATCTCTTTCTCGAAATTGGACCTACCTAGCTGGACTGTGTATCCCAGGTAAATATACTCGTCGACAATTTCGAGTGCAGACTGCAGAGTTCTCAACAATTACTGGGTGGAGCGGTGCATGAGCAAGCATTGGACATGATTTTCGTCTTGCTCATGTTCATTTTCAGGCCCACCTGTTGAGAAACCCTGCTGAGATCGTTGAGCATTGTATTGAGGTCTCTCAGAGTCTCTGCCATGACTACTATGTCATCGGCAAATCGCAGGTGAGTGATGTACTCGCCGTTTATGTTGATGCCAAGCCCGTTCCAATCCAGAAGCTAAAAGACGTCCTCCAACGCAGCGGTAAAGAGCTTCGGGGAGATAACGTCGGAGATAATAGTTCGAAGAGCTGATGGTCGTTGGGGTCCCAAGGTGCTGGAGTGGCGACCCCGCACCGGGAAGCGCAGTGTTGGCAGACCCCCCCCCCCCCCCCAGGTGGACCGACGACATCAAGCGAGTCGCAGGGAGCCGCTGGATTCAGGCGGCGCAAGACCGAGGCCTGTGGAAGTCCATGCAAGAGACCTTTGTCCAGCAGTGGACGTCTATCGGTTGATAAAGAAGAAGAAGAAGAAGAACACGAAAACGTGTTTTTTGATGGTTTTTTTGACGTGGTCTAAGCAGGTCACAATACTTTATACTCTGCGGAGGTAATAATACAGTGCGACAAGTGCGACTGGTATACCTATCTTATGTTACGCGCGACGGGCGCTGCGGCGCGACTGAGCGGCGATTTGGCGGCGAGTGACAGCTGTAAGCTAGCGGCGATGGCGTGTTAGGAGTTTTATTATTCGCAACGGTTTAAAAATTGGACTGAGTGCTAAACAAATGTGTTGAAATTGTAACAAAGATGTTGTACGGTAGTGCAATCGTTTGAACTATGTTATCTTTGATAATAGAAGTGATTAACTAAAGCATTTAACGGTAGTGTACTTGATTGAACCATGTAATCGATTGACAATAAAAGTCATTAACTGTACCAAAAGGATGTTTTCTGTAACATTCAGAAGCGGGATTAACGAAAATGAAGAGATCAGTGCCCAATAAAGATACATAGCGCGTTTACGCGGACTACAAAAATTACAATAATATGTAGAAAAAAGATGAAATATGACATTATTGGCAAGACAAGAGAACATATTGACATTACATAATCGTAATTTAAATTATACGTCAATCGGCTGACGGCTCCCATGACAAGTGCTGCTGGACAATTTTGTGTGGAACCAGTGTACATAATGTGCCATCGACTGAGAGTGGTTCTGATGAGGATATTCATTATAACTTATTGCTCTAACGACTTTTATCGCAGAAAGTTGACAAGATGCTGGAGAAGATTCGTTTTGAATCGCGGTCATTGCGAAATTTATCGGGTGATTAACCATTTTGTGGGTACCGGATACGGGAACACAATTGAATGTAGTGTCCCTCAAAATGCCTACCCACATAGTGTTTTTTTTTAATATACCTACAACACTGTGATCAACTTGAAGGGAATTTTGTTAGTTGCTACCCAGAAGTCTGCGATATTGAAATAAGATGCTTTTTATGAAACTCATTTGTCCGACACTAAGTATAAAGTCATTTCCTGCTCGGACGTACGAATTTTATAACAAGAATCCAGTTTTGTGGAAGTGAACATAGTAGGGAATGCAGCTGATCGTGATTATGCTCAACATCAAGGTTTCATGATCTAGAAAACAAGTACTTTGGTATTCCTGCAACATTATTACTGGAACAATTGGTTGCCTAAAAATTAATAACATGGGACAGGAAGATGTTCTATGGCGGATGGGCGAAATTATTACACATGTACATGTACCATATGGACCGATGAACAATGAGGTATTATGGATCGAAGGTGATGAATCGACTTCTCTGCAGGCCGATAATACTGAGGTGCGTTATGATTATTATTATTTAATCTGTCTGATGGCCTTGAGCTTCTGTTTTCTGTAGCATATATTGTATCTGTCTGATCTGAATATTCTGTTTCTGATTCAGATTCGGATTCTGATGGTCTTGAGCTTCTGTTTTCTGTAGCATATATTATATCTTTCTGATCTGAATATTCTGTTTCTGATTCAGATTCGGATTCTGATGGCCTTGAGCTTCTGTTTTCTGTAGCATATATTATATCTGTCTGATCTGAATATTCTGTTTCTGATTCAGATTCGGATTCTGATGGCCTTGAGCTTCTGTTTTCTGTAGCATATATTGTATCTGTCTGATCTGAATATTCTGTTTCTGATTCAGATTCGGATTCTGATGGTCTTGGGATTCTGTTTTCTGTAGCATATATTATTGTATCCGCCTGATCTGAATATTCTGTTTCTGATTCTGATTTGGATTCTGATGGCCTTGAGATTCTGTTTTCTGTAGCATATATTATTGTATCTGTCTGATCTGAATATTCTGATTCCGTTCTGATTCTGATCCGTTACCGACCCTGATTCCAAACCGACTGCATTCTGATTTCAATCCATTTCTGATTCTGTTCCGATCCCTTTCTGATTCCCATACCGATTCTGATTCTGATACTGAATTTATTTACGTTATTGATGTACATCTGGTTAATCTGTTTCTGCTCCACGTACAAAATATGTTTTGCGAGTCTGATTCACCCATCTCTACCATGATGCTGTTTTATCCTGCTCTAAAATGTGTGTTTTTTTGATGAAGTACTCTTCTATGTTTTTTTTGGAATTATTATTATTATTATTATTTACATTGTATACATATCTTACTTAAATTGATTTTAACCTTCGAAGAGAAATACGCGTGATACTGTATATGATCTTGCGCCAGAGCAGACGTTTGCATACCTACGAACTCGCACAGTTGCAGGGACGCCATTCTCTGAAATTGAAATTGGAAATCTAGCAAAACAGGATCAGTGTCGACTGTTTGAACTAATTCTTGAAAAATATGAAGATTGCTTTGCGGCTGGCACAAAATACCTTGGAAAAACAAATCCATCAGAAATGAAAATTTGAACTGACCTCTTCGACTCCTGTTTTTCATAAGCCATATAGGCTTGCGAAGAGCGAGCTTGATATAGTGTGGGCTAAGGTTAGAGATTTGTTAGATGCGGGAATAGTTATGGAATCTCATCGAACTATACGTCACCGGGTTATCTAAGTCAGAAAGAAGAATGGTGATAGTAGACTGTGTGTGGACTACAGAGCTTTAAATGCCTTAACAGTCAAGGATAGGTTTCCTTTGCCGCACGTTGATGAACAGTTGAGTAAATTATCAGGTAAAAGTTTTAACACTAATTTAGACATAGCACTGGGATATTATCGAATTCCCCTGGCAACGGAGTCTACGAAGTTCATTTCGTTTATAACACCTTTGAATACTGGGAATAAACACGGGTTTCATTTGGTTTGGCCAATACGCCAGCAGTTTTCCAGCGCACAATATATGAACTGCTTGGGACATTACGTTATGAAGAAGTTTTGACATATATGGAAGACTTATTATTCCCACCTACTAATGTAGAAAACGGACTCAAAATTCTAGAAAGGGATCTGCAGATTATGTGACAGTCTAATTTGTCGCTAAAATTACAAAATGCGCATTTCTGAAATCTGTAGTAAATTATTTAGGACAAGTCGTTTCACCTACCGGTATACGTCCAGGAGATAAGAAATTAGATGCAGTGAACAATTTACTTACCCCTTTATACGTTCACCAGATACGACAGTTTAGAGGTCTGTGTTCTTATTTCCGCAAATTCATGCAGAATTTTGCTATAGCGAAACCACTCACGAATTTGACCAAAAGAGAACGTAGAATGGGTATTGCAGGTAAAGGTGAGATGAAAACAGTGATACAGTTTAGTAGACTGACAACCAAAGAATAAATGGTCTAATAAATGGTCTAGCTATGAGATAGAAGTTTGGGCGGTGGTGGAATCGCTAAAATGTTTCAAAATTTACATAACTGATATCCATTTCAAAGTTACAACTGACTATTCAGCCGTAAGGAGCACATTTACCAAACGAGATTTAGTGGCAAAGATTGCTCGTTGGTGGCTCCAAATCCAAGACTATGATATGTAAGTGGTTTATAGACCGGATACTACTATGAAACATGACGCACTGAGTCGAAATCCGGTCGCTGAGGTTTCTGTGGTGACAAATTAACACTGAAGACTGGTTTCTGACAGCCCAGGTACAAGAGGAAAAACTTCAATCTATTTATAATCAGCTGCAAACTGAAGATCCTAATAATAATGTGAAAAATAATTATTGTATCTGAAATGAGCGTATTTATCGGAAAACATTAAAGGGAGAACGCCCTGCTGTGCCAAATGATGCTCTATGGCGAATCATAAAGATGTTTCATGATAACGTAGGTCACGTAGGGGAAGGGATGCGACGAAGCTATCAAAGCAGACAACTGGTTTTCCCGTATGACGCGATTTATAAAAAAAATATGTCAGTGCCTATTTAGTGTGTCTGTTCAAGGGAAGATAAGGTAAAACGTCTGGTAAATACACCCCATAACTAAACCAGATCAAGCTGATGCTCACTCTGTATATAAAGACCACATGCGACCTTTTCCGAAATCCTCTAAAGAAAATCAATATTTGTTAGCGATTACTGATTCTTTTACAAAAATTAGATTACTGTTGTAGCGTTAAGAAAAGTCTTCTCAATACTGGTTTACCCAAACAAAATTATGTCGAATAGGGGATTATCTCATTCATCATAATTTGAATATCATAGCTGTCCCATGAGTGAATGGGCTAGTTGAGCGACCGAACAGAGCTTTACTGGATGCGATAATATCTAGGGTCAGGAACAACAACATGGGATTCTGCAGTTCCTGAAATAGTAATGGCGATCATGCAAACAGTTCACGATACAACAAAATTCAGTCCTTACGAACTCATGTTCGCTCATAAGAAGAGCTTAGTACCGGAAATGACTCGTTATAGTTCAAAAGTAAACAGCGCTACAGAAAGCAAGACTGCGAGTGAAAATATAAGGAAGAAACAGACGTATATGGAGACTAAATGCAATGAAGGCAAGAAAAGAAAGAAACGAGAAAAGAAAAAAGCGAGAAACTATAAAAAGTGTGAATTAGTTTTGAGGAATAACGCTTTCACTAACTCAGAGACTGGGATCAATCGAAAGTTAAACAGTATACATATATCCAGGGCCGTATAAAATAACGCCGGTTTTACAGAATGGCCGATATTTACTGCGAAGTATAAAAAGAATGAAAGGTTACAAGAAGTTTGTAGCAGTGGCTGCTGCTGATGCATTGCGGCCGTACAAAAGTTCTGCTAACTATGGTGCCGATTCTGATAGTGACAAGGGACATTGTAGATATGCAAGATCTTATAGATCTACCAGAAAGTTAACCTATCTCTCAGTCCGATCTGGTTTAATCAATTCAACTGCATTCGGAAATTTATTCCCCACTAATACTCGTATGTGAATACCTGGTGGTATTCACTTTGCAGGATGGCCGATGTTACGCGCGACGGGCGCTGCGGCGCGACTGAGCGGCGAGTGACAGCTGTAAGCTAGCGGCGATGGCGTGTTAGGAGTTTTATTATTCGCAACGGTTTAAAAATTGGACTGAGTGCTAAACAAATGTGTTGAAATTGTAACAAAGATATTGTACGGTAGTGCAATCGTTTGAACTATGTTATCTTTGATAATAGAAGTGATTAACTAAAGCATTTAACGGTAGTGTACTTGATTGAACCATGTAATCGATTGACAATAAAAGTCATTAACTGTACCAAAAGGATGTTTTCTGTAACATTTAGTTTATAATACTTTTCTCTACGATCGTGATTCGTGTATTATCTATGGAATAATAGCTTCCCAGCGCTTCCGTACTATGCACTAAATATGTCAAACTAGGGCAAGCCATTCGACCCTGTGACCTGTGTGTGTGTGTGGTGCTAGGGTCGAATGGCTTTCCCTAGTGTGACGTAGTGCATAGTTCTAATGCGCAGAAGCGGCGCAACTGACGCTCCTTCACTGTCGCGGGCTACTGACGCTTGACGCGACGATGCGATGGTCGAAAGTCTACCTTAAAATACAATAGTTAGTAGTCTATAAGTTAGACATCTGATCATCGCGTCAAGCGTCAGTCGCTCGCGTCAGTGACGGAGCGTCAGTGGCACTGCGTCTGCGCTTTCGTACTATGCACTATATCAAACTAGGGCAAGCCATTCGACCCTAGCGCCACTTGCACCTGGCGCGCGCATAAGTGGCGCTAGGGCTCCCTAGTTTGACGTAGTGGATAGTTCTAAAGCGCAGACGCGGCGCAACTGACGCTCCGTCACTGTCGCGGGCTACTGACGCTTGACGCGATGGTCGGAAGTCTATCTTAAAATAGAATAGTTATAATAAGGTAGACATCCAAACCTCGCGTGAAGCGTCAGTCGCCAGCGTGACGCGCCAGTTTCGTAGCGTCACTGGTGCCGCGTCTGCGTGTCTGTATTATGCAATAAGTAAAACAAGGGGAAGCCATTCGATCCTAGCGCCACAAACGCGTTCGTCAAGTGTCAGTGGTGCTAGGGTCGAATGTCAACAGACGCGCTGACCCGGTACCACTGACGCTCCGTCACCTAAGCGGGCGACTGACACTTCAAGCGAGGATTGAAAGTCCACCTTTAGAACAATAATTATTACACTTCTTAACAGTAATTTTTAACAAAATAAAAAATATTCAAAACTACAGAAAGAATAGAAATTTTAAAACCGCTTTCTCAATAAGATAACACGAAAAAAACAAAAAAAAATTATAACTCGGAAAATCGCGGAGCATACTATACTATACGAGGAATCAAAATGTTGCCTTTGGTCGTCACTGTTGGGCCACCCTGTATTTATTGTTTACTAGCTGATGCCCGCGACTTCATCCGCATGGATTTAGTTTTTAAAAATCCCGCGGGAACTCTTTCATTATCCGAGATAAAAAGTAGCTCTCCCGGTCTGAGGAACCACTACTACACACATCAAAAGTGTCTAGGGATCAAGCATTTTTATGCGGATTTCTTGAGATTGAGATGTGGCTTTGTAATAAATTTATGATTTTATAAATTTATATGGATCCTTTTTGGTGCATTTCATAATTTCATAATCAGCGATTAAAATCCTGCCAGGAAGTCCATCCTTATAGTGGTGGAACCATCATGGTATGGGCGGGTATTTGGATCGGCGGAAGAACTGAGTTGATTTGGATCAGAGGCAACCTCAACGCTCAAATTTATGCTGAGACGATTGTATCAGACGTCATCGTTCCTCTACAAGTGCAAATCGGTCCCTTATTTCAGTTAATGCATGATAATGCACGACCGCACACCGCAAGAGTTGTAAGACAGACTCTCGCCGCAGCTAACATCAATGTCCTGCCCTGGCCTGCTCAGTCGCCAGACTTGAACCCGATTGAGCATGCATGGGATATGCTACAGAGAAGAGCTCTGCCGAATATGGAGGGTATCCAGTGGCAAGAAGACCTTTTTTTGTTGTTGCAACGAACATGGGCGGCCATTCCACAGCGTGATTTGGATGAACTCATTTTGAGTATGCCAAACCGATGTTCTTGTGTTGTTAGTGTTCGCGGTAGAAACACGGATTATTAATTGTTTAAGTTACCCAATAAAATTTTAAAGAAAACTGTTATTTCAGTCTTTTTTTCGAACTTTAATGTTAGTGGTTCAAATGTCAAAAATCCCTTTATTAGGAAAATGGCAAATTTCTTTATTAATGCAAAGGTGACTTGTTTTATCGTTACTGTGACAAACGAAAACACTTTATTTGATGAATCCTTAAAGAAAATTTTAATTAATATCAATCAGGAGAAAAGTTATTGCAAAAATATATGTTGATCCCTAGACACTTTTGATGTGTGTACATCCATTACTATACCCATGCAAGAAATCGCATCAATCCGCTGTTCTGTTGCGACGTGATTGAAGGATAAACCAACAAACAAACACACTTTCGCATTTATAATATCAGTAATGCTTTAATTAATTACACTTTTTCAAAATCAAATTCAAATTTTTTACCATACTTAACCAAAGACAAAATTACGTTTAGCTGTCATTTACGTTTTGTTATTCCACTGTCATTTATTTGCGTTTTGTTATTCCATGTCAGATGCGTTTTATAGTGACTTGACGGAAACGCGGTCGAACGGGATAAAAAGTATCCTATGTCCTTCTCCTCGATCTAAGCTACCTCTCCACCAATTTTCAGCCAAATCGGTTCATCCGTTTTTGAGTTATAAATAGTGTAACTAACACCACTTTCTTTTATATATATAGATTTATGTGTATCATTAGGTTGCCTAGCAAAGATCACTCTTAGCGTATGTATAATATTAAACTTTATATTTATTCATGCACTATAGCAAGACTATAGCTGTTTAAATATAAATAAATGTGCACTGTTAGAACAAAAACCTGTTGTTTTGTTTTAAACCTGAGCTGAAACCTTATTGATATGGTATTTTGACTAAAGAGAACTTGTATTTTAAAAATACCAAGTTCTCTTTAGAGTCAAAATAATTCCACATTTGAATCTCCCGCCTTCAAAGAGTTTTTAAAGGGTTGAATGTAGATGGCACTAGTGAGAACGGTCCCCTTTTTTTAATATGAAGTTGTCAATCTTCTCCGCTAGGAGTTATTGTTCTGTGGTTCCCAGCTCTCCTAACCTACGTTCTCAGTATATTCTTTGTCCTTTGTCTTCGTCCGAGTTTGGTTCCCGGTAGTATCCTCTAATCTGTGGTTCCCAGGATTATCCATGGATTATCCTAGTGTTCGTGGCAAAGAGTAATTAATATTTAACTAGGGCAGTTCGTGGTCTAATGTCTGTGCCCAGCACAGATCACCGACATACCGACCAGGAAACAAAGGCGCCATAAAGGCGCCGATTGATAACTAGTACCTAGTACTATATATAAATAGTACTCTAGACTCTAGTCTGTGCTAGTACCTAATCGCCATGTTTGGGTGAAATCACTGTATTCTTATAATTTCGAAAATGATTGAAACTTGCTCGAAGCGATGTATGTTGCTAGGTACTATAATGATGGGAGTGTAAGTATTTTCGTTCGAGATAATGATATTACTCATCTCCTTACGTTAATGTTTCCCATGCATAATAGATTAAAAAATAATTGGGTTGTGAATCTGGTTATTGGTGCCATTAAATGTCTCCAAAGTTGCATCAATCCACTAGTACCTAATCAATAATCATGGTTTACTATTTTAATAAAAACACTGGGCATATAGACAGTGATATTGGTGAAAGCAATTTTCTTTCACTTGGCAAGTTCTTGATGCTGGTATGCCACAATATTGTGTTTTTTTAATTATCAACCCATTAGTGTCCCAATACTGTGCACCTTTGATTATATAAACTCTAGATAGAGTCACGGCGGCGCAAAAGCGTCGATAAAAATATCAGTGAACTGTTCTCCTCTAAAGCGTTCACCGCACCTCAGTGTCAATTGTAACGTCGAGTGATACGCACGTACGGCTTATTTTTTGCGATCGATTATTTTGCTGAAAATGGCAAGTTGCGCGATCAAAATTTGCAGAAATTACAAAGGACGGTTAAAATCAACTAACAAAATCTCCTACCATCGGTAAGTAACTCAAAACTAATAGTAATATACGAAAGCAAAACTAATAATTTGATACCTTTATTCACAAAACCATCGCGTCATTTTGTGGTGTTGCCAGTCTTGGATTGGGAATTTCCTGGTATACTAGTTGTCTTTAAACCTGTTGTACATGTTCATTTTTCCCGACTGACCAACAGAGTGTTGCGTTTTTTAGCATCGGCGTTCCGCGATTTTAAGCATCGGGGTTTTGCGATTTGTGAAGCTCTGTACAGGGATTGAATGCTACACTCCAATCACATTCAAATGCCGCAAAGTTAATGATAATAATGTCCTCCCAACTAATTTCGGCAACGGCAACCAATCTATTATAGTGTTCAAGTATATTGTGTGCAAACACAAAAGCGCATTATTCCGCCATATTGGAATTCTTTGTTATTGGACCGATTTCGTTCAAAATCGATATTTAGGCTTCTCTGGGGTCAAGAAAGAGGAAATAGTTGGCAAAATTTTAAAAAGTCACCGCCATATTGGAATTCTTTGTTATTGGACCGATTTCGTTCAAAATCGATATTTAGGCTTCTCTGGGGCCAACAAAGAGGAAATGGTTGGCAAAATTATAAAAAGTCACCGCCATATTGGAATTCTTTGTTATTGGACCGATTTCGTTCAAAATCGATATTTAGGCTTCTCTGGGGTCAAGAAAGAGGATATGGTTGCCAAAATTATAAATAGTCACCGCCATATTGGAATTCTTTGTTATTGGACCGATTTCGTTCAAAATCGGTATTTAGGCTTCTCTGGGGTCAAGAAAGAGGAAATGGTTGGCAAAATTTAAAAAAGGCACCGCCATATTGGAATTCGTAGTTATTGGACCGATTTCGTTTAAAATCGAAATTTAGGCTTCTCTGCGGTCAAGAAAGAGGAAATGGTTGCCAAAATTATAAAAAGTCACCGCCATATTGGAATTCTTTGTTATTGGACCGATTTCGTTCAAAATCGATATTTAGGCTTCTCTGGGGTCAAGAAAGAGGAAATAGTTGGCAAAATTATAAAAAGTCACCGCCATATTGGAATTCTTTGTTATTGGACCGATTTCGTTCAAAATCGATATTTAGGCTTCTCTGGGCTCAAGAAAGAGGAAATAGTTATTAAATATAAAATTTTGGCAATCATGTCCTCTTTCTTGACCCCAGAGAATTCTAAATATCGATTTTGAACGAAATCGGTCCAATAACAAAGAATTCCCATATGGCGGTGACTTTTTAAACTTTGGCAACCATGTCCTCTTTCTTGACTCCAGAGAAGCCTAAATATCGATTTTGAACGAAATCGGTCCAATAACAAAGAATTCCAATATGGCGGTGACTTTTTAAAATTTTGGCAACCATACCCTCTTTCTTGACCCCAGACAAGCCTAAATATCGATTTTGAACGAAATCGGTCCAATAACAAAGAATTCCAATATGGCGGTGACTTTTTAAAATTTTGGCAACCATACCCTCTTTCTTGACCCCAGACAAGCCTAAATATCGATTTTAAACGAAATTGGTCCAATAACAAAGAATTCCAATATGGCGATGACTTTTTAAAATTTTGGCAACCATTTTTTAACCCGTGGGGACCCCCTTAACCCTATTACTTTTACTGTTATAATTTTAACTGACACTTGACACTTGCGACCAAAAATCGCCAAAACGCGATGCAGTCAAAAAAACGACGCTGACCTTCTCTACTTTTAGTATAGTATCGAACGCGTTTGAGTCGGGAAAACGCGATGTAGTCGTAAAAATGCCAATCGCTTCCGCTAAAATTAGTCAGATTAGCCCCTAGAGTTGTCTTTGTAGTAGCTGTAAGATAAGATAAAATTTTGAAAAATTTAATTAAAAAAATATAAAAGAAGGCGATGCCACCTTGAAACCCTAGTATTTTTATAAGTCGACTTATGTTAAACTAGTGGTTCGCCCCGAACTGAGACCTCGCGGTAACGGTATCCCATGATTATTCATTCAATCGATACATGATAACCAAAACTGACATTATTATTATGCCCGTTTTCACCAAACATACCTAAATCATCCCCTAAGTAGGAGTCTCTTAACGTAGGTAGCTCCTAAATACAATCCTAAGTCCTAACATCCGTCCCAATATCCTTTTAGGTGTCCCGTACAGGATCGTGATAAATAAGTTGACAGAAAACATCAATCACCTAACTTATAGGTAGCCCGTAAAGGTTAGGGAACGTTAGTGAAAACATTGAATTATTTATCAAACATTGAATTTAACTCGTAGTTCCATGGGAATAGTTACTGACTGCGCCATCTATTAGCATTATTGTGAAGCTATGTTGATGCTATATGAATTACTGACGCCCATTAAAAATTAAATAATCTCGTTTCTTTATAATATTCATATAATTTTAGTATTTGTTGTTCAAGTACAGGATATAAGTGACCTAAAAACATAAAATCAGTTTGAAAATCCATAGCGGATTTTTCTAGAGAGCGTCTTCAAGCGAGCGTATAAAATCGCCACTTTGAAAGCCCCCCATTTCGTCAATTTTAAGGGAAAAATTAAAAAAAAAATATTTTTGTACTCAGTTCAAAATTATCTTTAAAATGATACGTAACAATTTTATGTAACGCGATTTTTTTTTTTACTTCGCATTCGCTTCTATGAGAGCCCCCCTGAAATAAAGATTTTTATAACTTTTTAAGCCATTTTCGGCTGGAGGCCATCGGTTTACATATTATATCTAAATTTGAAGTAATTACGTTCAGTAATTCAAAAGTTATAAGGCTCTGACAGACGGACGGACGGACGGACGGACGGACGGACAAGTGCAAATCGCCCTAGTTAACTCAAAGACCTTCGCTTCGCTCGGTCGATAATAAAACATATTTTGTAAATACGTTATTGACTTTTATTTGATAGTATTTTTCTATACATAATAGATAAAGTAAAAAAAAAAATCATTTAAATAGTAAAATATTACAATTTATGTTATTATATTATTAACATAATTTTACAGTTTTCCCCCATTTTATCGGGATAGATTCATTAGCTGGTAACTCCAAGATCCAAATGACGCTGGTGTAAGACATAGCCACTGCTATGCGTGTGTGCGTGCCTCACGCACACACGCTCGTAAAAGCTGGCCTGTTTGTGTCGCATCGCTCATTGCGTGATGCGGTATCTAGAGTTTGTATAATCAAAGCTGTGCACAGAGGTCACCCCTCAGAATGAGAAGGGTTTAGGCCACAGTCCACCATACTGGCCAAATGCAGATTTCATGCACCTTTTACATGAATAACTCTCATGCATGCAGATTTCCCAATGATGTTTTCGTTAACTGTAAAGCATACATCACTGAAATTCAGATCAGTGTCTGGGATTCAAACTTCGATCCTGTTAAAAAGGTGGTAAAACTATGATGTGAAATAAGGCATACATTTTCATTATGTATATGAAAAATTGTATATTTCAGGCTGACCATAGTTGTGCTAATACTAGAGTCTCACCTCGCTGATAGTCTATCTGGTAGCCAGAGGAGAAACAAAACATTCCCTACTGAGAACAACTCTACTTGCTGGATTCACCAACCATATACTGTCATAAGTGAATGTCATCCTTGCTCAGGTATTTTTATTCTTTTTATATTTTAGTTAACTAACTGTTGTTGGTGACTGAATTAACATTTAGGTTTATAAAAATTCCATGGGAACCCTTTGTTTTCCCAGGATTAAAAGTCAATCTGTTGGAAAAGGAATGAATCCTGTATGATTGAAGGACAAACAGACCTTGCATTTATAAAATTGATATGATGCTAATGCTATTGTGATGATATATTCGTATCTTTCATCTAATTTAAGATGAAAGAAAAAATTTATATCAGAAAATCAAAGTAGTAGTACCTAAGGAGGTATATAAAATAATTCATTTGTTTAATTGAATTAAAACTCAAACTGAGCTGACAGAAATCTCTTCCTTAGAGATAAACTATCCTTGAGCACTTTTATGTGTTTCTTAAGTTGTGGTACAAAATAAAATATTAATAAACTAATGTTTCTTGGAAAAGTGTTTCCTATGCTAGAAGCGGAATCAAAGGGAAACTGGGTAGGCTGACACTTTTTGAAAATTTCCACCTGGTATAAACATAAACGTATTTAAACCTTGGTATCTTTATAGGTATAACTGGATATGAGGTTTGAACTTATACTATTTTATATTTTTTATTATAGTTTGAGCGCAAGAGCTAATCACCGAGGTATGTGAGTGGCAGGACGGGAGAGGTAAACAATCTTGTAGCTAACTCACTACTCAGTCTGCCGTCGACCACGGCGACGGTTACACGTCTTAGTCATTTGTGCCCCTTTGTCCCAAACACACGCGAGATAAAATATCCTGAGATGGGTCCGCCAATTCCACGTAATGTGAAAAATGTTATTTACACTGTGCAGTTTTTTCTCTTAGGAAGGGGTGCAAAGTATAGAACACAAATATGATATTTTATTTGCTTAGTGAGAAATTGTAATTTGCAACTGTTTTGTATCATAAATAGTAAAATGTACTCATTTTAGATATGCGTTTATTCTTGTTTAACCTGGAAATAATTTTTTTTTGTTATAATTACCCATTACATTTATTAAGACATTTTCCGACATGTTATACTGAGATTTATCTGCCCTAAAACATCTCATGTGCGTCTAGTCAACATCTTGTCAATCGCGCCCTCCCCTGTCTCACCGCCCACATACCTCAGGCGGTGACTAGGTCTTGCGCTCAAACTATAATAAATTATCAGTAATCATCCTTAGTCCGCCAATTCGCATTGGGCCAGAGTGGTGGACTATGGCCTATAACCCTTCTCTGAGAGGAGACCTGCGCTCAGTAGTGAGCCGTTGATGGGTTGCTAAATATGATGATGATGATGATGAATCATCCTTAACTATATTGAGTATAAAAATATGTTTCAGATTTTGAAATTCGGAGTAAGAGTATTGGAGTATGCATTCATACAAGCTTCAAAGAAATATTGAAATGTAAAAATGGTGAAACAGTAACAAGAAGGTAATTATTATATTATAAATTCTCATAATACATAGTTTGTGAAGATGGTATTTTAAGATAGGGTAGTAAGATCATATTTTAATGTGAGGAAACCTGAAAGTTCTTGAAAGGTGTGTGAAGTCTGCCAATTTGTATTGGGCTAGCATGGTGGACAGTATGTTCCAAACAAGTCACAGTGTGACTCGTTGGGAGAACTTTGCAAAATAATTCCCAACTAGTCACACTGTAACAAGTTGGGAGAACTGGAACAAAGGTGGTGGGCTATGGCCTTAAGCCCTTCTCTGAGACCTGCGCTCAATAGTGATCCGTTGATGGGTTGTTAATGATGATGATTTTATGATGAATGTTGTTAATGCTCATTGTAGCAAAGGATAGCACAGATTTAGATCTGTCAATTTTAGTTTGGAGATAGTGTACAACACAATTACTACTTATCCACATTGTTTTAGCTATTTCACATTGTAGACCAGGGTAGAAGCCTTAAAAAATAATAAAAAGTGAAAAAAAATAATAGTAGGATGAAACCCATTTCAAAAGGAAGAGAATGCAACAGAAATGAAAGGAAAAATAAATTACGGGCGATCTGAGGTCGGGAAGTGGGGGGGAGGGGGGGTTTAAGGGTAAAAAACGGTTTATCACGATTTCCGGAAAAACTACAAGTCCTATGGAAAAAAGTTAAATGGCAAAGTTGTAGGTAATAAAAAGATCTACAACTTTTGTATTTGGACTTTTTTCACATAGCCTCAAAATGTATGTGAAAAATTCAAATAACCAAGGTTTTGGTTTTTTATTTTTATCTTTTACAAAAAAAAATATTTTTTCACGAAATTTGGTGAAAACTTACCTTTTTATGTCTCAAACACACTGTAATTTTTCTGATTTAAAATATTTATTTTTTCACCTTTTTTTTGACTTAATATTGAAAAAGCACCTAATTTTCAATCAAAAATTCTCCCGTCAAAATATCTGCTTTTTTAAAAAAGTCGGTGAGCTTTTTGTTCGCTGAAATCTCTACTTTCTGATGGTGTAAAAAAAAATATACATTACTATGGTAAATGCTCTCAGAAAATGCAAAAACGAAATACGAAATAACAGGTAGTAAGGCCCAGACCCTCCTAGCCCCTATGAAATACCTTTTAAATTACATGCGTGGATGGCTATTTATTGCTATTTTAAGATAACTTATATACCTGAGTGACCTACGGAAAATTTTAGCCCATCAAAAGGTATTTCATAGAGAAGTGGGGAAGGAGCTAGGAGGGTCTGGGCCTTACTAACTGTTATTTCGTATTTCGTTTCCTCATTTTCTGAGAGCATTTACCATAGTAATGTATATTTTTTTTACACCATCAGAAATTAGAGATTTCAACAAATAAAAAGCTCACCGACTTTTTTAAAAAAGCAGATATTTTGACGGGAGAGTTTTCGATTGAAAATTAGGTACTTTTTCAATATTAAGTCAAAAAAAAAGGTGAAAAAATAAATATTTTAAATCAGAAAAATTACAGTGTGTTTGGAACATAAAAAGGTAAGTTTTCACCAAATTTCGTGAAAAAATATTTTTTTTGTAAAAGATAAAAATAAAAAACCAAAAACTTGGTTATTTGAATTTTTCACATACATTTTGAGGTTATGTGAAGAAAGTCTAAATACAAAAGTTGTAGATCTTTTTATTACCTACAACTTTGCCATTTAACTTTTTTCCAGAAGACTTGTAGTTTTTCCGGAAATCGAGATAAACCGTTTTTTACCCTTAAACCCCCCCTCCCCCCCACTTCCCGACCTCAGATCGCCCGTAATCTATTTGAACAGTAAACATTAGTTACCAGTGCAGCCAATTGTAGCAGTACCTACTGATATAAAAACCATTTCAAAAATACAGAGTAAGCAGTAAGGACCTTCCTTTTTGAAATGGCCTTTTGGCTGCTTTGGGTAGAGAAATGAGCAGAACACTTCTGCTACCTACTATTTGAGCATGTTTGCTGCAACATAAATGTAGTCAGAACGATAACCAGCATAGCCAAATAGCAACACTATCCCACTCAATGCTGCTCTGTGCTTGTGTATAAGGGACATATATAAAATGCATACGTTCATGTTTTTGTTACAGCTGTGATAGAGTGGCATATTTAGAGGAAAGGGCATACTGGAAATTCACAATTTGGTCATTTGTTATAGGCCTGGTGTCTTCCTTAGCTGTAATGCTAAGAACAAGAGTACTCAATTTTAGAGCTAAGAAGAAAGCCCAAAAGGCGCTTAGTAATGGAGCTATTTAAGAAAAAAAAATATATATTTATACACTTAATAATGTATTATAATATAATTAAAATAAAATTAGTTAATTATTACTTAATTGTATTTACCTAACCTTTGTTTATTGACAATTTACTCTCAATTTGATGGATTGAAGTGACATTTAATGGTGAGTCTAAGCTCTACCTTGCGGAGGAATGTAAATGAGTACACAATAACAAAATAATCTAATATCTTTAAACGAGCAATAAAATTCTTGTATATAAATCATTGATATAAATGACAAGATATGGTCGTGCGAACAAAATTTTTTCACAGTATAGCCACCAAATAAATTAGCGCCATCTCTTAAATACTCATGAACTACCACGGAACCAGTGTTTCCACTTACGATTTTGGATTTACCCTAGAATACGCCTTAAATTACCGTAATAAAAATTCAAAAAAGCCTTATTTATGGCACCTAATTTTCAATATTTAAAGAACATCTTCATTTCAAGTTTTGAATATTGTTTCACGATTAAAAATCAAATTTCTTTCAAGATTTCTTTGAACTCAAGAGTTCAAAGAAATCTTGAAAGAAATTTGATTAGTTTAGTGATGAAGAAGATGTTCCAATTTTCAAATTATAATAACAATGAGGCTACGAATAATGAATAACTAAGAAGTCAGCAGAAAAATAATCTATTATTCCGATATACAGAATGACAAACTTTTTCATTCTGCTCTTTTCTATAGATCTAAAAATATTTGATTGGGTGGGGTATAAAAACAGGGTTATCACCTGAAATTCGATTTTAACCCAAATTATCCTAAATCCCTGTCATCTTCAAGAAACGCATAAAGCCCTACCTTATTAGTTTCACCCGAAAATAGTGAAAAGTTTCTAAAGTTGGAAACACTGTATGGACGTTAGTATGTTAGTCGACAATTGAAGTAACCTTGTAAGAACGACCATTATTGGAGGTGGCCAACTTTGTGACCTGTTATTTTTGTTTAGATTTGTGTACAACCAAATTAGTACCATTATACACAAAAGCGTTTAGAAAGTTAATATTTTAGACTAGCTGATGCCCGCGACTTCGTCCGCGTGGATTTAGTTTTTAAAATCCCTCAGGAACTCTGATTTTCCGGGATAAAAGTAGCCAATGACACTCTCCAGGTCCTAAACTATACCCATGCAAAAAATCACGTGGATCCGTAGCCCTGTTGCGGCGTGATTGAAGGACATACCAACAAACAAACACACTTTCGCATTTATAATATTAGTAAGGATTTATTTTTCTCGTTTTAAATTAATACAAATTTATTAGTTACTCCGATTTTCCTGTTTGAGCATGAGCATGAGCGTGGCGAAAACATTGACACTTTGCGATGGGGTTGTTTCATTTTGGGCCGGGTTCTTGTACGCTATACCAAAAAATAGTATTAAATCATAGAAATTGAAATAAAATATGCTTTTTGTAGTATTAAGTGTGTAAGAGGTACAAATATAAAATTGATAATTGGGTACATCTGTAGAATGGCAACTCCTGGAGTGCATCCATCTGATTTGGTTTTTTATGTTTGTAATGACGTTATGTCATCTTAATGTCATTTCAATTGTCAAACGTCAATTGCTGGTATGTCAAATGTCAATTGCTGTCAATTGTGGTTATTTTTATGTCAAATATCATGACTCGTGTAAGTACGTGTCATTGTCAAAAAGAACGCCATGTTGTTGTGCTTTTATTTTCCAAAGTAATTTCGCATTGTACCTCGTAAAAAGGACCTTTTAATGAGAAAGAAATAAAGAAAAAATAATCACTATTTCATGACCCCAAACTGATAGAAATGGTGGCTAGAACAATAATCCCAATGTTCTACAGTTTAGGGCTGCATATAAAAAAACTTTAAACGACTTTGAACTACGATCATCCCTCAGTGGCAATTGTATCCCATTAAATAATTTTAACATCTTAAACACAGCATCTGTAAATGTCATCAATAGCACGTCCAGTTTAAGCAGGCATGATGAAGTAGCATTCGAAGTTTTGAAATCAGTCCGAGCTCTTGAATCTGATTTGGAAGCTGACAGAAATTTTCACCATATTTCTCTTCTTTTGGGCTCTACAGGCAATCTGTGAATTAAAAAAAAAAATATCATCAATACCTATAAAATTTATTCTCATGAAACCAAATCAAAATCCCGATTACCGACAGTACAAGGTTACCTCGTGCGCCCGCATGTAATACGGCCAAATTAAAACTACGCGACTTGAGTGCGTTTACAATGCAATACATATTCACTGGACATGGCCGGTTAGTCAATTGTAAACGGTAATTAAAATATTCACTAAAAATATTAAAAATATACGTAATACATAATTTTTGTAATCCTTACCGAAAAAAAGATATTCCATACTTTTTTTAGTCACTTTTTTATCGGAATTAGTGCACTTCTTTACAACACAACTCGGCATTTTAGCAATGATAAGCAACGTCCACTCGCGTCTGAAATCCAGACGTCACTGAGTTCGCGTCGGTGCTCCTTTTCCATTTTAGCACCAATGAGTCGGTGCCATTTCGTTTGTTCAATGGCCCGGTCCATACGCTAGTAATATAATAAGTCTATGATATAAATATATATATAATCTGAATCTCGGAAACGGCTCCAATGATTTTCATGAAATTTGGTATGCAGGGGGTTTCGGGGGCGATAAATCGATCTAGCTAGGTTTTATTTTTAGAAAAGGTCGTTTTATCCGTGTTTTCAGGCAATGAAAAACCCCTTACAATATTATTAGAATGCTAAGGTAAATTTCGCCGTCATCTATAAATTCCCGATGGCTCGACGGTAAGTCGGGCGGTCCCGAAACCAGAAGACACCGGTTCGAGTCCAAGACGGTTATATTTTCCCCTATGATTTTATTATTTTTTAATATATAATTTCCAAAAAACACGATTTACCAAAAAAGAAACCCCAGGTCACCAAGATATTAATAATTTAATTACTCAAAAAGTATCTTTAAAAGTTCACTTATAACTTTAACATTAACACTGTTACCTAACAACCTATAACACTGCTTTGTTGTCACATTTGGGGGGAACTCATAGTTTTCAGGAAAGCTCATTAGTCTAAGAACTTCACAAGGTGTAAAGAATCTCAACTTAAGTTCTTTTAATGACTCAACAAACTTCTCACTACCTACATCAAATGTGTTTGCTATTTTGAAGCATTTATCAACTTGTTTCTCAGTTGCTAATGTATAAACGGATCCTGTTCCTTCCACATAATGTGTATAAGCCTTTGTAAAACAACAAGATCTTCTGGAATGCTTGTAGCAAATGTCCAATACATTTGCTCTCCTTAACAACTTATCATTTACTAAATAGTTTTCCTCTACATCCTTTTGTAGTATATATTCTAGAGTATTTGGAAGACCATAATCATGAGGGAGACTCGTGATCTGAAAGTAAAGGATTTGTTTTTGATTAAAAAAAATGAATTTGTTAAATGTCATTTTTTTTTATATATATCTACAGCAAAAGGGCAAATTAATCTTTAACTTTCTCTTGTCAAAAATTAATAACATGATAGTCTACTCATACATGATATCATATCATAGCATGTTAGTCTGCATCCTTCTCTTTGCTTTCCATTATTATAATGGTATATTGGCATGATTAAGGTTTTCAATTCCTGCTCGAAGTCTTTTTAACAAGTTTTTCTCTAAGGCATGGAGGAAACAAAAAGCTTCTAATTCCATACTCCAAAGTAGCTCATCCAGGAACAGACTTTGTTCAATGCTGCTTAACCAGAGAAATCAACTTGAAGTGGATGTCATCGTCACAATTATGAACTAGCCCACATATCTCTCAAATACATATACCCTAACATAATTTTAATCCTGCTTAATATCATAAATGCGAAAGTTTGTGAGGATGGATGGATGGATGTTTGTTACTCTTTAAGCCAACAACAAATGAACCAATTTGGCTGAAATTTGGAATGGTGATAGCTTATCCAGGATTAGCACATTGGCTACATTTTATTCAGGAAAATTGAGGAGTTCCCATGGGAATTAAAAACTTTAATTCACACTGATGAAGTCTCTGGCAATTTGCATCATCTAGTGATTGATAAGATTATAACTTAATAACTTACAATTTCATCTTTCCTTTTAAAATGCCATTCTGAAATGCTTCTTCTAGCTATGCAATAGTATCTTAATCTAGAATTAGGAACTCCAACTTTGGACGGACAGAGAAGAAACTCCTGATAACTAAATCCACATACTTTTAATGAGTCTATAAACAAATTCCTTACAGTAGAACATTCAAAACCCTTTACATTTTCCATCAAAATATATTGAATATGGTTGAGCTTGGACAGTAATTGAATCAGATAAATAAATGAATTGGTCCTTGGATCACTTTCATCTAAGTATTTACCATTTCTGGTAAAGGGTTGGCAGGGTGGAGACATGAGCACTGTGTTCACATTAAGTTTGTCTATATCCTTTGCAGTCAATGACTGAATATTTCTGTTCACAATATTTGTGTCAGGAAAGTTGTAAGTATAAACTTCATTTGCAACATTATTAATATCAACAGCTAATACTATTTCTCCATCCAGTTGTGATTCTGGAAGAAATAAATTCTATTTTAATTAAATTTAGCTAATACTGTAAGTGAAAAGAAGCTCCGAGATGTCTTCTCATCCAAAATCCCTCAGTGCCTGAAGACTAAAGTCTTCGAACAGTGTGTGTTGCCAGTGATGACTTACAGATCCGAGACATGGTCGCTAACTATGGGCCTCATAAGAAGGCTAAGGGTCACTCAGCGAGCGATGGAGAGAGCTATGCTTGGTATATCCCTGCAAGATCAAATCAGAAATGAGGAGATCCGTATTCCGTAGGAGAACCAAAGTCATCGACATAGCTCAGCGTGTCGCGAAACTGAAGTAGAAATGGGCGGGGCACAAAGTTCGAAGAGCTGATGGTTGTTGGGGTCCCAAGGTGCTGGAGTGGTGACTAGGGCTTCCAATACCGGGATCCCGGTATTGGCTAATACCGGGATCCCGGACTTTTTCAATACCGGTATTGAGGGCTTCCAATACCGGGATACCGGTATTGGCTAATACCAGGATCCTAGGCCTTTTTCACATTTTTATCAATACCTGCAGACATGCCTGCAGCCCAATATTGGGTTGATTTGAACTGAAAATCAACTGGAAGCGGAAATGGTGGCTACAACTAAAAAAAGTATCTAAACCCCAAGCTTCCTCTAGCATTGATAATGAGTCTATTGTGAGAGTTGAAAAGGGAATTAATTATAAGCGTAGAGGCGGAAAGAGCGTTTTCCTCGGTCAATATTTATATTTATGGAATTGATTAATTCCATTCAATTCAATTCTTTATTTGCATAATGTGTATCGACTAGATTGTAAATATAATTATTTTGCAGTCCAGCACATTGTAGCTGTAGCGGCGTACAAATATTATAAGAGTCTATATTATTTAAATTTACAAAGTAACACAATTTATCCTATTTCAAATATACAAATTACAAAATAAAAAATACAAGCGGAATAATATTAATAACTTAAATGGCCTTTAAAATTTAGATCATGTTCAATGTCAAAGTCAAAGATCATGTCAAAAGTTAATTAATTTTTACGGCAATTAAAATGTCAAAATCTTTTTTGTCGTATTGAAAGAATTCTTAAAGTTAAGTATTTCTTCGTAAAGTATTGTTTTGGTAGTGTTTTGATATCGGTTGGCAATTTATTGAATATTTTATTTGAATTTTTTTTTTTTTAATTAAAATGTGCTGTTTGTGGTGCTATGGTAAAAATAAGATTATCGAGATCTCTCAGAGATCGCGTAAGTATTTAAATTTGTGTCACGCTTGGCATTGAAGTAATGCGTATTAATTTTCACAAATTTCGATATTTCCAAAATGTACATGGTTGGATGTGGCAAGACCTTGAGCTTTTTGAAAGCCGGCCTACACGAATCATATGTGCCATGCGAAGGATAGCTCTAAGGCATTTTTTTAACTATAAAAGGCTTATTAGCCGTTGTTGAATTACCCCAAATTACAAAGCCATAACGGAGTACTGCAGAGATATAATCATGTTACGCAGTAAGAGCCGTTAGAATACTTGTTCTGGTAAGTCTGCGCACAAGAAAGACAAATCTATTAAGTCTATGACAGATATTGTGTGTTAATAAAATAGAAATAACCTACCACCCAAACAAGTAAATAATATCTATAAAATCAAAATATTCCCATACAAATTTTCACCCCTATTGTACTACTCTGAAAGGGTGATTTTCTGAAATAGCTTATACAGGTTTTTAATACCTAAAACTAATAACTTAAATGCCAATTTTTCATGTCTCTTACTTCAAAATATAGGACTTTCATATAACGCCAATTAAATCCCATTTCAATAATTTTTTTCAATACCAGGATCCCGGTATTGAAAAAAATTTTTCCGGTATTGAAAAAATCCGGTATTCGAAAGCCCTAGTGGTGACCCCGCACCGGGAAACGCAGTGTTGGCAGACCCCCCCACTAGGTGGACCGACAACATCAAACGAGTCACAGGGAGCCGCTGGATTCAAGTGGCGCAAGACCGAAGCCTGTGGAATTCCATGCAGGAGACCATTGTCCAGCAGTGAACATCTATAGGTTGATAAAGAAGAAGAATACTGTAGTAAAATAAAAAGCTGTAATATTCTAGAGATCTCCATATTGTTCTCATAGATTTGTGTCTACCAAACGACACTTGACCAGTGTTTTGGACTCGGGTTTAAAGCCTTTTCATTCGAGGAGACCTGGCCACCAGAGGATATTATGGTGGATTGAGATGAATGAATTAAGAAATAAAAAAAAAGAAATAAGTATTATCTTTTATTATTAATGGACCACCTATCACCACTTACTACAAGTGAGTATTGTATTTAGCATAATATCTGATGCAATATTTTAGGAATAATAATAATTAATATCCAAATGATTATATTAACAGCTTAGGGGCGATTGAGACAATATGCTCAAGCTTATTGTACAATACAGGCACCCTAATTGAATAATGGTTTAGAATTTTGATGAATAAATATACATGTTACCTTTCCATGCACAGTGCATACCACCTATTCCACTATAGAGTTCAAGTATTCTGTGCATTATAGAAGAGCTGCTGCTGCTGATTGATTTCTAATGGTTGATTTTGATTGATTGCAGGTGCAGGTCAACTTGTAATTTTTTTGCTGGAGCTTTTTAATTCTTGTTGTTCCTGGGCCCTGATTCTGTAACTTAGTTGCTTTGCTATCAAAAAATGATAGCCACTGACATATATTTTTTATCCATTGAAGGTTTGCTATGAAAATAAAAGTATCATTTTCGTAGCAAACCTTCAATGGATAAAAAATATAAATGTCAGTGGCTATCATTTTTTGATAGCAACTAATTTACAGAATCAGGGCCCGTCTGTGGAGCTTCATGTCAAGGTCATAGACTTGGTATATAGCATGAAGGTAGAAAATACATGGAGATGATATATATGTACTTACTTAATCATGACGGGTGCCATCCGCCATTTTAAGAGATGCTTGTACTTTAGCTGTCAAGTATGGCGTGTTGATTATTGCTAAATAACTTTAGAACTATCGAATAAAAGCTTAAATTGAGATCAAGTGCGTGTACTGGAACAGTATTCCACTACGCCTACGTGTAGAATCAGGCAGTGTGGTTCCCGTAAGGACAAAACTCAGCCATAATTGACTTTTCATAGGTTAGTAAATATTTTTGTTGGAAAAGTTATTACTTTGCTGTCTTTCCAATAATGTTAGTAGAAGTGTACGTGTAAGTATTTTGTTGTTCATATAACTTAGTAACTAACGCCGATAAAGAGTAATCACGTTGTAATAAGTATGTCGACACCTCTCCTCTGGTCGAGCGTCTAATAAGGGCAATTACACACTATCTCAGAACAGAACATCATTCTCAGCAATCATCTTCTCTCAATCATAATAACTACTCACAAAGGAGGTACATTGTAATCTTTACATGACAAGCATGGAACCCAACATCTCCATGTCTAACTAGACAAACCCGGCTAACTAAACTAGCCTAGGCGCAGCCTCCACCATCCCCAATAGCTGCCCGTCTCCACCAAGAGAAGACCCTAAGCAAAACTCCTGTCTAACTCGCTCATGGCCCATCTTAGGCAAAGAGACACTATCATAATTACCATTGCAACAAACTCACCAAATAACCAATACATCACTCACTCACTCCACAAGGACTGATCAATCTTTCCGCAGTATCACCAATTACACAATCAATCACTCTAGATTCCAAAAGCATTGCAACCACAAAATCACACCGCATCCAAAACCAAGGACTCTTTTCCATGACAGCTAACCTAGCAATTATTACGTAGTCTCCTAACAGCAACTACTCCGACCATTGCATAATCACTCTACACCAACATTTTATCACAATTAAATCAATAATCCTACAAATAACCTCAATCCAACCAAATTAATGACAAAACTGCTAAAGACCGCCTGCAACCCTGTCTAACCGAATTCTGAATCATCGACCATGAACACTAGAATATCTGACCATAGATCACATCGTTACACAGACACCGAGACTAGTCTTAACGATAAATGCAACCATAGACTACAAACATTAGGGAATGTAACATGTACAACTATCCACAGACAATTGATAACTGATGGAACTGGGAATTACGACTACGTTAACAGATGGCACCTCACCAATATGCTACACGGCCAACCTGACATTCGCACGTCCCCGTGCGTCCGCCTGCCTTCGTGCGTCCGCCAGCACCAAGAGATTTCCGCACAGAAACACAGTCAAGTACACCTCTAGACCCGCTCGTCCATTCCTGACCTCTGGACCCGCTCGTCCATCCCTGACACTGCACTTCATCCAAGGCCACCAGTCAAAGTCATAATAATATCATCTCTCCATTGCGTCAATTATCCACACACTTCAACCAGTTAACGTCATTGTCAACTTCAACATCATCTGGCAAGAGTGTGTCCCTTCAACCAACTCCCATGAGTCTGGCCCGGACTGCACTCTCCACCAGGATAAACTCAGGAGCTCATCTGGGAGGCACCAGTGAATCCCTTCAATCAACACAAACAATGCGTATGACCCGGATTGCACCACCAAAGCCCAGGATAGACAGGAAATCATCTGGGAGGCACTAGTGAATCCCTTCAATCAACACAAACAATGCGTATGACCCGGATTGCACCACCAAAGCCCAGGATAGACAGGAAATCATCTGGGAGGCACTAGTGAATCCCTTCAATCAACACAAACAATGCGTATGACCCGGATTGCACCACCAAAGCCCAGGATAGACAGGAAATCATCTGGGAGGCACTAGTGAATCCCTTCAATCAACACAAACAATGCGTATGACCCGGATTGCACCACCAAAGCCCAGGATAGACAGGAAATCATCTGGGAGGCACTAGTGAATCCCTTCAATCAACACAAACAATGCGTATGACCCGGATTGCACCACCAAAGCCCAGGATAGACAGGAAATGAAACACATACACTAGAACATTCACTTGTCACTCAGTCAAAAAGGTCAAGGTCATTGTCATAGTCATTCTCACCTTGATCTAGACTGACAAGTATGTCCTCTCCCAACCCAGCTCTCAAGGGTCTGGTCCGGACGATACTAGGTCTGATCAACGTCATTGTCATAGTCATGTTCAAATGTAGTCTGTTTGAGAACGTCGACCCATATAGGCCAGTCCTCCAGTCCTTTCAATCAACTGTCTGTAAGTCTGGCCTGGACGATTACAGTCCCATATTGATATTCTTAACTTAGCTCAACATTAATCTCAACTTTATTAACCAAGAAGTCTCTACCAAAAATCATTGAATAAACTCAGAAACTCAAAAATTTTTTTGTTCTTTGTTTTCCTTCTTTTCTTTGTTTTAAGGAATATCATCTAAGCCGATACTTGACCTATATTCCCCCTTCCCCTCCAAAAAAAAAAAAAAAAAAAAAGAAAGAAAGCTAGTGATTCGACCACACAAGAAACTTACTGTCCCATTTAACTCAACTTTACACAATCAAAACTCCTGGATTCAACATCAATCAACTTCGAATCAAAAATCTACAGAAGAACCACTTACGTGGACATGAAATTCTAACGTGGGCATGGAATTCTACCGTGGGCATGAAGTTCTATATCGTGGGCATGAAGTTCTTTATCGTGGGCATGAAGTTCTTTATCGTGGGCATGAAGTTCTTTATCGTGGGCATGAAGTTCATCCCACTTCTGATGTCGACACCTCTCCTCTGGTCGAGCGTCTAATAAGGGCAATTACACACTATCTCAGAACAGAACATCATTCTCAGCAATCATCTTCTCTCAATCATAATAACTACTCACAAAGGAGGTACATTGTAATCTTTACATGACAAGCATGGAACCCAACATCTCCATGTCTAACTAGACAAACCCGGCTAACTAAACTAGCCTAGGCGCAGCCTCCACCATCCCCAATAGCTGCCCGTCTCCACCAAGAGAAGACCCTAAGCAAAACTCCTGTCTAACTCGCTCATGGCCCATCTTAGGCAAAGAGACACTATCATAATTACCATTGCAACAAACTCACCAAATAACCAATACATCACTCACTCACTCCACAAGGACTGATCAATCTTTCCGCAGTATCACCAATTACACAATCAATCACTCTAGATTCCAAAAGCATTGCAACCACAAAATCACACCGCATCCAAAACCAAGGACTCTTTTCCATGACAGCTAACCTAGCAATTATTACGTAGTCTCCTAACAGCAACTACTCCGACCATTGCATAATCACTCTACACCAACATTTTATCACAATTAAATCAATAATCCTACAAATAACCTCAATCCAACCAAATTAATGACAAAACTGCTAAAGACCGCCTGCAACCCTGTCTAACCGAATTCTGAATCATCGACCATGAACACTAGAATATCTGACCATAGATCACATCGTTACACAGACACCGAGACTAGTCTTAACGATAAATGCAACCATAGACTACAAACATTAGGGAATGTAACATGTACAACTATCCACAGACAATTGATAACTGATGGAACTGGGAATTACGACTACGTTAACAGATGGCACCTCACCAATATGCTACAAGTACATGCATGTAAATGTAAACATGAGACTAGGGATGTCCATTGTTTATTTGTGTTAATGGAGTATCGGCTTGTCGATATTATTATAGGTGACGCTAAACGACTTGAATAAATTCTAATGCATTACTACTCATCACCACATCAGATAATACAAGAAGTTTGGTGTTAATGTTTGAAATTTATATCATTTGTCCGGTTATTTTAATACTTCATATAAATAATATATGCTAGAATCTAATACCTCTATATAATAGATGATAATATCCATGTCTTCTGCTGTCGTTTAAGATTTTTTCCCGTGGAAACTCCTCAACTTTGCAGGATTCTATCTCTATAGGTAGGTACAAAATTTCATCGAAAACAATTAAAAATATGGGCCGATTAAACGTAGCAGACAGGTAGACAGACACATTTCGCATTTATAATATCAGTATAGATTTTACTAATATTATACTCCTTATCCTTCAGATTTCCGGCTAATGAAAAGTTAAAGAAAAAATTGATGGATGCTATAGGCGTGGAAAATATAAATAAATTGAAACACATCCTTCTACATAAAATATGAAAAGATCGTGTGATACATTTCTTGTCTGCGGTAAGAGCAAGAGGTGGATTTAATAATAATCCCTGTGCAATTCAATTACAACAAGAAGGCTTACAAGAGATTACTAATTAATAAAAGCTGATATAAAAGATGGCAGAATCGAGAATTGCGTTCCTCTTGAACAATTAAATATTCAATTGTTCAAGAAAAACCCAGCTAATACAAACAATGATTTAACAGAAAAAAAAATCCTCGTACAGATTGAAAAGGACCGCAGCAATCTTTATGAGAGGTACATAAACTATATACGTTCTGACTTTGACAATTACACCGAATTTGTTGAATATATCGCAGGTTCACTGCAAGGAAGTTTTAAGTTAATGGAAAAATAAATTAAAATTTTAAATTAAGTTTTACTAAAGGAAATTGATGAAACCAATTTTAAATGGTAAAACGAAATCTGAAACTATGTATACTACGTATCCTTAAACTATATAACCTTTATGTATTGAGGTTCTCATTAAATACGTCACAGAAAATACTTTTGGAATGATCCTGAGCACAACACTAATGACTAATTGATGCCCATAAAAAGTGTGATTTAAACATATTTAGACCTAAGATTCCGTTAACATGGTACTAAAATAAACGATGCAGTGTTGCAAAGGAGTTTTCTATCTAACTTAATTTTATTCAGAAACGAATGAAAATTGGTTTGGTTCGCTTGATAAAAAGTGTCCCATTTCGTTAGTTAAAAAATCGTAATATTAATAAAATATGTGTACTTACACTATTTTCATCAATTAAATACATACCTATCAATCAAACACTGACTGTGTTTTATTTCATTTATTATTTGACAACATATTTTGCTAGTTGCTCTTGCTTATTAAAAGCGGTGAACGCTTTTAAAACTATAATAGACTACCTACCACCCTTAGGGTGACTTAATTATAAATGTACAGTAACTTACCTACGAAGCTGTACGGTAATATTCTATATTTGTTTATTTATATGTAGAGCATGCAGATAGCTGTCTCATATGCTAGGCACGTCATGTTTCGACTCTACCACCGCGTATAGAAAGAAATTCTAATACTAAGAGCCAGCAAGTAACTCAGCAAGTTGCTCTTTTTATGAAAAGAAAAAGTGGTTTTTAATTATAATTACAAACGATTGATACATAATATAATTTATAAATGAGTTAAAGTGGTCTGAAAAATCTGTTTTGCATCCAACATAGAGTCTTTTTTTATATCTGGTGATCTCGTTCAATTTCACAAAACGGTAGCGAAACTGTTTGGATATTCCAAGATCTTTAAAAAACCTAAATCCACGCGAATAATAGGTACCTGATAGAGTACAAACGTACGTTACGTAATTATTATTACCTATAAATACTACGTATACATAAATGCTTGATTATCGCTTTACTCCTTATCGATATCGATAGTTTCGAAGCACACTCCCTAATGGGCGGCCATTTTATGAGATATTTTTCTGTAGGTATGCACCCCATTTTTGTAAGTAGGGCACCTCCATGTATTTCCTACACTACCTACCATGGTATCTAGCGTATGCTCTATGTGGACAGTAATACACTATCTATTTGTTCCAGGTCTATGATTCCTAGCATGGGATTCCTAGTTCCATGGTTTGAATGACCTTGGGTGAATTGTCATTTTGACAGTGACAGTTCAGTTATGGCGGAACCACAGTTCGGGAAGGACGTGTCCCACTCCCACGGCAAAATAGATGATAATGCCGATTCAAAGGATCATGTGTATCTTGAAGAAACGTTTTATATTCTTACTAAGAAGAAATCTGTGTTCCGTGTACGCTTAACATCGAAAGGGCTATCTTTAATAAAGGAAACCGACGATTATTCGAAAGAGCAAACGATTCTCTTGAAAGACATTATCGGCAGCAAATGCATGAGAAGTAAAAGGCGTCGTGTCGGTGCCGGTTCCTGTGTCTGCAGTTCCCTCGCTGGTCACCATCTCAAGGTAGTAGATGAAAACAGTGGCGACCTTGACGAGAGCGATATAAGCGCTTATCTTTACATTTATGCGTACGTTCTAAAGCGCAGTCGCCGCACTCATAAGCGCGAGAGAACAACAATAACATTGCGGTTTAGATCATTCGACAGGTACGAAGACAACAACAGGGAGGCGCAGAAGTGGCGGGCTACTATTAAATGTTTGTTAGCAGACTTGCCCGTTTCGTATACTCTGCCGTACAGCGATAAGAAACTATTGATATTGTTGAACCCGAAGTCAGGGCCAGGGAAGGCGCGGGAGTTATTCCAGACTAAAGTCGCGCCTATTTTGCAAGAGGCCGAGGCTTCTTACGACTTGCATGTGACGAAGTATGCTAAATATGCTCGCGAGTTTGTCCGTACGAGAAACGTGTATGCCTGGCGCGGCGTCGTGGCGGTGGGTGGCGACGGGGTGTTGTTTGAGATCCTAAACGGCATGTTTGAGCGGCTGGACTGGCAACAGGCTCTTGCAGAGGTGCCGCTGGCCATCCTGCCTTGCGGGTCAGGGAATGGCTTGGCACGGACCATCTGTCACCACTACAAGTGAGTAATGTACTTATTTATTACTTTAATTTACTTTTATTTAATTACTTAAGGTGGATTATACGTGTCTACCTGCTGAATTCAAATTTAATTTGGTTTTTCGTAATTTGTAAACTAATACGACAAAGTAGGTTTATGGCATTCTAATTGCACCAATGGCAGTATCATCTTCACAGGTTTATACAAAAATCTTTACTTGAATGTGTCCAGTTCACATTCACATCCAACTCAATATTCTGACTAATTTCTTAAACTGGACACTTTCAAGTAAAGATTTTTATGTAAACCTGTGAAGATGATACTGCCATTGCATGGCGCAATTTGAATGCCATAAGCCTACTTTATCGTATAAGTTTACAAATTGCGAAAAACCAAATTAAAATTGGATTTCGTGGGCAGACCTATATAATCCAACTTAAAGTAGTAAGTAGTCTTAGTTAGGGTAGAGTAGGGTTAGGGTCCCAAGGTCCTGGAGTGGCGACCCCACACTGGATACTGTTGGCACACTAGGTGGACTTATTAATTAATTGTATGGCATTTGATGCATAAGCATTTTTATAATAAAATGAAATTTACAATATGTCAGAATTTAGTACCCACAATTGATAAATCAATCATTGATGTCCAGTTTTCGTAACCATGTAGCAGCCAGGGCACTGGGCAGGGAGGTCAAAAAGATACCTGGGTGAACCCTGGTAGGCATGAATAGGGCAGCGCTGGATGATGTGCTCCATCATCTGCTCTTCCTCACCGCACTCACACATGGTAGAGGGTTTCCAGCCCCATTTGTGCAGGGTTCTGCCCCCATCACAGGGTTTGTGTAATATTCTCAGCCGGTTTAACCGATACCATAAGTTACGGGGAAGGTGTTATAATATTAGTAGGATATTCTACAGAATCTGGTAGGTATCTAAGTATGAATTATGTAAAAAGGATAAAGGTTGTGTTTGGTCTGTGTCCACAATCAATAAATCAATAATTTACCTTGAAAATCAAACCTAATTTTCATAGAATAGAATAGAATAGAAATGTTTTTTTTATTCAAATAAACTTTTACAAGTACTTTTGAATCGTCAATGAGTCTACCACTATATCAGTTGACTATTCCAAGTAAGACTACATTTGTGCATACATAAACGTTTTTACATTTCACCTGATAAAATTAGTAATTACTCAAGACTATTTAAGTCTTTTTATCACATAGACGAATGATATTTACTACAGTTTTATCATCATTGCACTGCATCAAATTACACATTATCTTGTCGACTATAACCCCTGGATATTTTTCTTAATTAGTCTTTTTATTTTGTTTTTATATGCCTATGCCTTTTTATAGCCTATGTCACTCTCTACACCGTCAACGATGCCCATGCAGAAAAACACGTCGATCCGTAGCTCTGTTGCGGCGTCAGTGCTAGACAAACCAACAACCAAACACACTTTCACATTTATAATATTAGTATGACTCCATACGTATAATGTGCCAGTTCTAGAATCATTCCGATTTTAATATTAAATAGTTTACGGGTTAAAGGATTCATCCAACTTAAGTAAAATTGACACTTTGTCAATTATTATACTTAAGGGGACGCAAGCCAGTACCTTCTTCATACAAACGTAGATGAGTGATTACTACATTATTTGATATTGTACGCTCAGAACTAAGTATTATGTCGATTTGCCTCGTCATTATCTAGGTTTATACTTTCACATTTATAATATTAGTATGACTCCATACGTATAATGTGCCAGTTCTAGAATCATTCCGATTTTAATATTAAATAGTTTACGGGTTAAAGGATTCATCCAACTTAAGTAAAATTGACACTTTGTCAATTATTATACTTAAGGGGACGCAAGCCAGTACCTTCTTCATACAAACGTAGATGAGTGATTACTACATTATTTGATATTGTACGCTCAGAACTAAGTATTATGTCGATTTGCCTCGTCATTATCTAGGTTTATTGATATATAAAATAGTGAAAAAAATATTCGTTATAAAGTTACGAGCCTCGAAAGATCGTCATTTTCACACTAAATTTATGACAACTTATGGCGCAAATAAATAACATTAGGAGTATGAAAATTCCAAAAAAAATTATCATTAGACATAGTTTATTTATGCATCAGTTCAAATAACTTTAATTTGTAAACATACATTTAGTAGTTTTTTCTCAAAAACACTTTTCCCAAACGACTGTTCAACCCTTTTCGCGCGCTTGATTTTGGTGTAAATTATCGCGCCTCTCACCCGACACGGAGCGGGAGCGGGACGGTAGCACGGAAGTATGCGCCATGCACTCGCTACACTGAGTCTATCGCTTTCTCACACAATGTTAGGTGAAATAGCAAGCAGGTTACCCATGTGCGCCGGCAACTTCGTTTGCGCATACTGAGCCCCCTTAATGGTAGACTCATCGACGCGGACGATTCAAAAGCACCTGTAAAAAAGTTTAAAAAATAAAATATTTCTATTCTATTATTTCGGAAATACTAGTTTTATTCGAAAACTAAAAAATTGGTTGCCTGTAAGGTCGGTTTACGGGTGAGAGTTTTACGTGATAACGTCATAAAGAAACATTGATGAATAATTGTGTTACAAGCCATCGATCGTGCCTCTCTGTCGCTTGGCCCGCGCTCTCGCTTGCACGCTCAGGCTCAGGCGGAACTTGACACTTTTTTGTGCGTGCAGCCGGTGTTCATCGATTTATAAGACCACCGACATATATTGTACCTACGGTACAGGTACAATATATGTCGGTGTATAAGACGTTATCACGTCAAAAACTTCACAGTGATGACCCTAATCATCATTGTAATGAATGAAGGAGTAAGGACACATAAAGTACGTAGTAGGTACCCTGAAATACTTTGGATCCTCAACAAAGTATACCTATGTAAAAAATCACGTCTATCCGTTGCTGTGGGATTAACACGAAAATATTGCCCATTTTTATAAATATATTTTTATAAATATATTATTAATAAAGATACATAGCGTTAGAAATTAAACCTAAAACAGGTAGGTTCCTACTAATACTAATAGGTACTATTATTCTTATCTTAATATTATACTTAACATCATGTTAATTAATTAATTACCTATTGAACTGGTTTGATATTCTATGCAATTGGGGTCGTCGTCGTATTATATTTCAAGGTACATACATAATGTTTATGATTCTTGCAATTAATATAATTCAAGTGTCTTTGTGGTCTCCTAAATAAGTAGAACGCGTCTTCTTTTTAAAATGACGTCACAAAAGTTCTGTTAAATTACTTATTTTATTTGGGTAAATAAGCATTCGAAGTTAGGTATCAATATGTACCTAGTTTCGAAAAACATAATATTTTATTGATGTAAGTAATAGAATATGTGAAGACAAGATATTCTACCTAATACATAGTATTTATTATATGCCATGAAAAAAATACCGTCTTATTTTTCCTACGGTTAGGACTTAGGACCTTGCCTGACATTTTCTAGGTATTAAACTTAGATTAATTACTCATAGAAACGCAGTAGTCGACGCGGCGATAAGCCATTTTTAAGAAGACGGAGCGTCGTCCGACGCCTATCGTCGCGTTAGTGTTCAATGACAAGTCGTAGTACGACGAGCTCGCAAAAAAAAATTAAAAAATGCCATACTGTGCTGTGAAAGGATGTAATAATTCATCACAAAGGACTCCAAAACATTTAAAAATCGCATTTCACAAGTAAGTACTACCGAAAAACTAACATTTTTGAGTAAAACAGTCTTCATAACATAAAAATAAATCGTAGGTATAACAGACCCTATTGCAAGGAAAATGTTGCTAGCTCTAGGCGAAATATTTTACCCCAATGTACCTTTTTTTCTCATTCTAAGTAGGTACCTGTTGTTTTTAATCCCGATTCACATTAGTACATTTATGTCACACTAGGGTGACCAAATATTAATTATTTAATCATTATTTAATCATTTAGTACCTCATTTATTTCAATTTTTTAGATTAATGAAACAACAAAAAATCAAAACACTGGTAGTAGATCTGAATCGTCACTTTACATGCATATACTATCATCACAATACAACACACAAAAATTTAACGCGACGCACTAAAGTACATAGCGAGTCTCAAAATTCGCGCCGCCTACGGCATGGACCGGCGCGGCGGCCGCTTTGTGCAGGCTTTACAAAGGACGCCAACCATTTGAGCGAACGAATTTACTATACAATCGACGTCATCACATGGCATCTAGCATTTACGCGTGGAAATTTAAAATGCAAAATTTATATGCATTTTTTTGGTATGTACATATCGATTGAATAAAATTTTAGTAAATCATCCGTATTAGTATATTAACACCTAAGGATCAAATTTAGACACTTTTTAAAAAAGAATAAAATATCCTATTGTCTGCCCGTTTATGAAAGTGCTATCGAAATCGGTTCATTCCAAACAGACAGACAAAATTTTTAAAAACGTGTATTTGAATTATGATATCTTTCAAATACACTTTTGGAACGGCATTCCAAACCAGTGGTAGATTCTTTTAACGATTCGAAAGCACTTTGTAAAAGTTTATTTGCATAAAAATGACTCTATTCTATTCTGTTTGAATAATATGAGTTTATAAAGAGCCCATTCATACAGAAACGTCAATTTTATTTATTTATATTATATTAATTTAAAATTGCCGCTCAAGGTGAAATCGGAAGGTGAATTTTCCCTACATCTAGGGAGAATTTATTTCCGATCGTTCCGCTTGTAGCATGACTCACGCACACAAGTGCGTGTCGGTGAATGTAATTACATGAACTCACACATTGTTGTGGTGGTTTTTGAGCCTACGTTTCGAGCGGAACTTTGTTAGAAACTTCTGATCTATGAGTAATTAATCTAAGGTATTAAATAAGTAGGTATATGTATGTAGAATCTTAATGAAGAGGTGTTCGTTTGGTTGGTTCATTTTCGTTCCTTTTTTTTGTTCTTTGCTGGCGATAATATATAACTTTATGAGACTGCAATTAATTAAAAGTGCATATCTTTCTCACCTGAAAATTTAAAAAATTTTAAGAAAATTGCAATAATGTAACTCAAAGTAGCAAAATTTTGCCTATAAAATGCATTATTTGGCGTGTGCTGAGAAAACTATTGATGATACATAGAAATAATGTACTACATGATTAAAGTACTTACTATACTCTACAAAAAAGTCCCCAGGGGAATATATCTAACTATCAGATTTAAGTCACACACAATAGAAGCTTTTGTGTTCTAAAATTTAATTAGATCGCCTTTACTATCGTATAGTATTAATTCTTCCTTACTAATACATAATTATTTATAAATGCGAAAGTGTGTTTGTTTGTTGGTTTGTCCGTCAATCACGCTGCAACAAAGCTACGGATTAACGTGATTTTTTTGGATAGGTATAGTTCAGAACCTGGAGGGTGACATAGGCATCCCGGAAAATCAGAGTTCCAGCGGGATTTTAAAAACTACATCCACGCGGACGAAGTCGCGGGCATCAGCATGTCTCCTATAAAACTGTATTTTACATCATTTTGCTCTATTGTCAATAGTTTCGGCAGCGTACGCGATATAAGGATTTTTTATGGTATTTTTTTCACACCTTGGGCTACATTATCGAAGTTTTCATACGGATCCCTAATTTTTTTGAAAATATTCTATCGCCTATGTTCATCAGGGATAATGTAGGATTCTAATGGTGAAAGAATTTTTCAAATCGGTCCAGTAGTTTCGGAGCTTATTCAAACAAAAAAAAAACCTTTCCTCTTTATAATATTAGTGTAGACTACGATGATGCCCGCAACTTCGTCCGCGTGGACTAAGGTTTTTTGATTCCCGCGGGGACTACTTAATTTTCTAATTTAGGGATAAAATTTATTTAGCCTATGTGTTAATCCTGGGTATGAGCTATCACAGCTATCACTATTCCAAATTTCAGCCAAATCGCTTCATTTGTTGTGGCGTGAACTTTCAACTTAGACGTAGGTATTATATTTACTACCGGGCGTGAAACCGTAACAAACATCCGTTCATCCAACCATCCATACATCCATCCATCCATCCATCCATCCATACATCCATCTTCACAAACTTTCGCATTTATAATAATATTAGTAGGATTATAGATTAGATTTACCGAGACAAGCCTCCGGAAAATTCGTCCAACGTGACGCGAATAATATCACATCAAGATGGAAAATAGACCTACTTGCCTGCATAGAGCATAGGTACACAAAACTCTGCGACATGTTGAGATAGCAAACGCTGACCTATGACAGTGTTATTTAAGAAATTATTTTATCTTTCGAAAATTCGCATTTACAATTTGATGTGCTATAAATTACACCTACTCGCACAAGTTATCGCGTTTAAGAGTTATTGTGGTGCACAATCTAAATAAACATTTCTTTGTTATTGTAGGACAAAGGGCACATGTTACATGACATTGCAGTTTCAGTAGTTATTTCGATCGTTTTCCTCCTCGTTGTCTGTTATTCTTCCGGATCATATTACGAAATACGAAATTATACGAACTTTAATCTTTTATTTCTTACATATTCACGTTTGGACGAGCGTAGAATTTTTTTTCACACCAGGTAGATAATATGGAAATAACGTACCAATAGTTATTATTGTACAGCCTTCCTATCAAGTTTTTCATTCAACATAAAATATATATAGGTACTTTGCAGCTCCTGGTGGTTCTAGATCTAGTGAAATGCATTGGCTCACATGGTTTCCCAATTAAATGCCACAAATAAAATAGCTGGATAACTTGCTAGCATTACAGGTGTCAATTTTGATTAATTAGGCTTAGGTTGGTACTTTTATATTTAGTTCAAACTAGAGGACGGGCCAAATGTCCAACTGGTCCGGGAGCCAGTGACAGATTTTCATGACCAAGTCCCTCCCAATCAAAACTTCGTGAAATGCATTAGGGATTTATATTATGAATATTCGCGACCTTCAGCTGCGACTCCGTGGGTGGGGCGGGCAGTGGCAGCCTCCAACGCATGGAGAAAAATAAAAGTTTTTTAGTCATTTCCTCCCATTTGAAAATTTGTCAGATTATAGTTTACCTAATATTTTGAAGGAAAAATAAATTCAGCTGACCATAACATGGTGGATTATACTTCAGCTGGCTGCTTGAACATGAAGAAAAAAATTATATTTTCAATGATTTCCTCTCAACTAAAAATTTACCTGGTGATCGTTTATATGCTACTATGAATGAAAATTAATTTCAGCTTGCTGTATCGCGGTGGAAAGTTTTTCAGCTGGTACCTTGAAAGGTGTGACGTAGAAGCATCTCTCACCTACTAAATCTTATCAGCTGACGACTTTTCCCTTGACTTACAGCTAGCTGATTTTTTTCATTATTTACTAATGCATGTTAACAATCCTCTTATAAATTTTCATCCAGGAGGAAATCACTTTTCTTAAGTTATTCTCTTTCTTTTTACAGATTGAGGCTATACATAAGCATGGAGGAAAAAAAAAAGTTTTTTAGTCATTTCCTCCCATTTGAAAATTTGTCAGATTATAGTTTACCTAATATTTTGAAGGAAAAATAAAGTCAGCTGACCATAACATGGTGGATTATACGTCAGCTGGCTGCTTGAACATGAAAAAAAAATAATAAATTCAATGATTTCCTCTCAACTAAAAATTTACCTGGTGATCGTTTATATGCTACTATGAATGAAAATTAATTTCAGCTTGCTGTATCGCAGTGGAAAGTTTGTCAGCTGGTACCTTGTAAGGTGTGACGCAGCAGCATCTATCGCCTACTGAATCTTATCAGCTGACGACTTTTCCCTTGACTTACAGCTAGCTGAGTTTTTTCATTATTTACTAATGCATGTTAAAAATCCTCTTATAAATTTTCATCCAGGAGGAAATCACTTTTCTTAAGTTATTCTCTTTCTTTTTACAGATTGAGTTTATACATAAGCCTTCTTTCACGTAAAAACTACCGCACAGATTTCTAAAAAATTTTATACCGTGGTAGCTTATTACTCGGGTCAACATCTAGGCTACTTTTTATCCCGGAAAATCAAGGAGTTCCCGAGGGACTTTAAAAACTAAATCCACGCGGACAAAGTCCAAAAGTTACAAGTTAAAGACAAAGTTTACAGACAACCAATTTATTTCTACCAAAAATCTGCATGTGCACTATACACAATAAAGGGCCTTTGTACGTAGTCATGGGTAAAACTTACCCCCTCCAAGTGGACCTTTAGCATTCTATGCTCTGCTATAGCATAGCATCTGGAGAAGGTAATTTTAATCCACAATCTAGCTGCAATATAGAAAGGGCTTATGTATAGCCTCAATCTGTAAAAAGAAAGAGAATAACTTAAGAAAAGTGATTTTCTCCTGTATGAAAATTTATAAGAGGATTGAAATTTATAAGAGGATTGTTAACATGCATTAGTAAATAATGAAAAAAATCAGCTAGCTGTAAGTCAAGGGAAAAGTCGTCAGCTGATAAGATTCTGTAGGTGATAGATGCTGCTACGTCACACCTTTCAAGGTACCAGCTGATAAACTTTCCACCGCGATACAGCAAGCTGAAATTAATTTTCATTCATAGTAGCATATAAACGATCACCAGGTAAATTTTTAGTTGAGAGGAAATCATTGAATATATAATTTTTTTTTTCATGTTCAAGCAGCCAGCTGACGTATAATCCACCATGTTATGGTCAGCTGACTTTATTGTTCCTTCAAAATATTAGGTAAACTATAATCTGACAAATTTTCAAATGGGAGGAAATGACTAAAAAACTTTTTTTTTCCTCCATGCTTATGTATAGCCTCAATCTGTAAAAAGAAAGAGAATAACTTAAGAAAAGTGATTTCCTCCTGGATGAAAATTTATAAGAGGATTGTTAACATGCATTAGTAAATAATGAAAAAGTCAGCTAGCTGTAAGTCAAGGGAAAAGTCGTCAGCTGATAAGATTCAGTAGGTGATAGATGCTGCTACGTCACACCTTTCAAGGTACCAGCTGACAAACTTTCCACCGCGATACAGCAAGCTGAAATTAATTTTCATTCATAGTAGCATATAAACTATCACCAGGTAAATTTTTAGTTGAGAGGAAATCATTGAAAATATAATTTTTTTTTTCATGTTCAAGCAGCCAGCTGAAGTATAATCCACCATGTTATGGTCAGCTGAATTTATTTTTCCTTCAAAATATTAGGTAAACTATAATCTGACAAATTTTCAAATGGGAGGAAATGACTAAAAAAACTTTTTTTTTTCTCCATGCGTAGGAGGCTGCCACTGCCCGCCCCACCCACGGAGTCGTAGCTGAAGGTCGCGAATATTCATAATTAAATCCCTAATGCGTTTCACGAAGTTTCGCTCGAGAGGAAATAATTGACCGAATTTGTACCTGGCTCCCGGTCCAAACGTACAGTGTCATTTCCGAAGAGAACGCGTAAGTTCAAATGCTATGTCGGATCTCGTATTCATTCATATGTATGCGAAAAAAAGGATGTTGTAAAAAGAAAGGAAGAAGACCAGAACAGTTTTGTCCGGCTGGTTTTGTCGTTTTGGACTTTTGCTTTTGGTCCCAAGGTCCCGAGGAGCCACTGTACATACATGTGGCACAAGACCGAGGCCGGTGGAAACTGGAAGTCCATGCAAGAGACTTTTATCCAGCTGGCTGTGGACTCCTATTGGTGGATAAAGAAGAAGAGAGCCAAACTTTATTTTGAAGATAGCACTTCATGAACGTAACTACAAACCACAGAAATCAGAATTTATCAATAAACGACTGTGACGGACGGACGGACGGAGAAAGTCGCACCATAAGGGTTTCATTTTTGGAACGAAGTTCCTTATCGCGCGCAGCGAAAGGGGGCTAGACGGAAATTACTTGACCAAAAGTTGTAACACTTTCGACACTTTTTGATGGCCTAAAAATATCTTATATAATAATTTCAAGAAGTTGTGCATCGCTCCCGTGGCTCAATTGGCTCGCGTGCGGCTGTTAACCGAAAGATTGGTGGTTCGAGCCCACCCGGGGTCGCGCAATTTTATTTTCATTTTTTATTTTATAAAATTACTAGCTGATGCCCGCGACTTCGTTCGCGTGGATTTAGTTTTTAAAATCCCGCGAGAAATCTTTGATTTTCCGGGATGCCTGTCACCCTCTAGGTTCTCAACTATACCTATCCAAAAAATCACGTCAATCCGTAGCTTTCTTGCAGCTTGATTGACGGACAAACCAACAAACACACTTTCGCATTTATAATATTACTCGCGGCATTGTTAATGATGATTCAAAGAGAAAACATATTACTGATGATATTATCAATTATTACGTTTAGCTATCATTTTTATAATTGTCAAATTTTTTACCATACTTAACAAAAGACAAAATTACGTTTAGCTGTCATTTACGTTTTGTTATTCCACTGTCATTTGCGTTTTGTTATTCCATGTCAGATGCGTTTTTGTTATACCACGTTTTATAGTGACTTGACGGAAACGCGGTCGAACGGGATAAAAAGTATCCTATGTCCGTCTCCTGGTTCTAAGCTACCTCTCCACCAATTTTCAGCCAAATCGGTTCATCCGTTCTTGAGTTATAAATAGTGTAACTAACACCACTTTCTTTTATATACAGGGTGGGCCAGACCAGGTGGATATAAATTTTTTTTTAGATTGTTGACTTAGGGGCCTACCAGGACCCGCAAGGAAAAAAATCGGTTCCCACCCGATTACGAGGAAAAAATTTTTATTTGAAATTTTGGAATATCATTACCTTGACGAACTTTTAATTTTTTTTTAATTTTTCCAGTGACAATTTCCGCAATTTTTTTATGGAATATCTTTATCTAATAACTGTGCTCTCTTAGGAAAAAATTCCAGTCTGATTAGCTGGTTTTAAGAGCATTAAATTTTAAATTATTTCATGAAAATTAAGTTCATACAAAATCTACAGAAAACTTTAAAATTCCATTAAAAATAAAAGAAGAGGTTCATAGCACTGGTGATTTTTTTAAAACTGTAGCAACTTATGTTCTTTCGATTGCCAAAAGAAAAATTGTATGTCAATGTGCCGGATAAAAAGTTATGATTTTTCAAAAGTCTTCGTTCCTCATTCGTGTAAATAACGACCTTATTGAAAAAAATGTGAATTGTTTGTGGAGACTGCAGTATGTCCTTTAATTATAACTGCCTCGTAGGTCTAGTGATAAACGTGTTCGACTGCAGCCGACGAGGTCCCGGGTTTGAGTCTCGGGTCGGACCATACCAAGTATTGGGGGTTTCCGATAAGAAATTCTCAGTACTAGCCCGGAGTTAGGAAGTTGGCGTTGTTTCACCCCGTGCCTTGGAGAGCACGTAAAGCCGTTGGTCCTGTGCCTGATTTCTCTCCGGTCGTGTCGAATTTTCCGTCCCATCGGGCTATGAGAGTAATGAAACAGAGAGTGCACCTGTGTTCGCGCACACACTTGTGCACTTTAATATCTCCCGCACAGATGGCTAATCTTTGTGGAGATAGGCTGCCGCCGTGGCCGAAATTTGGTAGGGAGGACATTAATCCTTTAATGATGAATGACGGTATCTACTTTTTAAGAGAAAGAAAAATAAAACAATGTTTTATTTTTCCGAATTTCGGCCACGGCGGTAGCCTATCTCCAGAAAGATTAGTCATCTGTGCGGGAGATATTAAAGTGCACAAGTGTGTGCGCGAACACAGGTGAACTCTCTGTTTCTTTACTCTCATAGCCCGATGGGACAGAAAATTCGACACGACCGGAGAGAGATTAAACGCAGGACTAACGGCTTTACGTGCTCTCCAAGGCACGGGGTGAAACAACGCCAACTTCCTAACTCCGGGCTAGTACTGAGAATTTCTTATCGGAAACCCCCAATACTTGGTATGGTCCGACCCGAGACTCAAACCCGGGACCTCGTCGGCTGCAGTCGAACACGTTTATCACTAGACCTACGAGGCAGTTATAATTAAAGGACATAATGCAGTCTCCACAAACAATTAACATTTTTTTCAATAAGGTCGTTATTTACACGAATGAGGAACGAAGACTTTTGAAAAATCATAACTTTTTATCCGGCACATTGACATACAATTTTTCTTTTGGCAATCGAAAGAACATAAGTTGCTACAGTTTTAAAAAAATCACCAGTGCTATGAACCTCTTCTTTTATTTTTAATGGAATTTTAAAGTTTTCTGTAGATTTTGTATGAACTTAATTTTCATGAAATAATTTAAAATTTAATGCTCTTAAAACCAGCTAATCAGACTGGAATTTTTTCCTAAGAGAGCACAGTTATTAGATAAAGATATTCCATAAAAAAATTGCGGAAATTGTCACTGGAAAAATTAAAAAAAAATTAAAAGTTCGTCAAGGTAATGATATTCCAAAATTTCAAATAAAAATTTTTTTCTCGTAATCGGGTGGGAACCGATTTTTTTCCTTGCGGGTCCTGGTAGGCCCCTAAGTCAACAATCTAAAAAAAATTTTATATCCACCTGCACCCCGATTCAGAACATTTCGATAACTTCCCGTTTCGATACGATTAGATATCGATCTCGTATCGAAAAATTTTTGTCGTGCGATTCAGAACGTTCGGTTAGAGAATTCGATTCGATGTCGACTACGGAATCGGCTTCGGTATCGGTATCGACAAGATACATTAAATTACATGTGGATTTACGAAGTTTGTTGTTTTACCAAAATTTCACTTGTTATTAAATTCATGTTAGCACTAAATAAATAGATTTTAATCATTTTCGAAGGTCATCGAAGTAATTATTTAAAATGATAACTTGTTAAATTATTGACGGCCAATTTTCAGCCTTGTCGATAGATGGCGCTAAGTTCATGTTTCATCCCTCTGGGTTCTTATTTTATTTTGTTGTGGTGTACATAATATGTTATTTTAATGTTAAAATACGTACAATATGGTAAGTAAACATTTACATACCAAAATCATTCATCATAATCATTTTATACGAAAAACCAGTTAACACAGTACGTAAACAAAAGGATACCGGATGCCCTGTAGCTTTCGATAAGTAACCAACTAAAATTATCGGACGTTCGGAAAATCTTATTCGATACGGTTGTTGTGAATAGCGTTTGATAGAAGATATCGAACGATATCTACGTCGGTTCGATTCGGTTTCGATTTCGACAACTTCTCTGTCGATACGAGAACTCTGAATTGAAAATTCATCTTATCGTGCGATAACAAACCGAATCGATCGATAATTATGTTATCGTAAGGTTCTGAATCGGGGTGCTGGTCTGGCCCACCCTGTATATAGATAGACTAGCTGATGCCCGCGACTTCGTCTGCGTGGATTTAGTTCATAACATCCCGCGGGAAATCTTTGTCACCCTCCAGGTTCTCAACTATACCTATCCAATAAATCACGTCAATCCGTAGCTTTGTAACAGGAAACATTTGATTGTCTTGCTCGCGGCATTGTTAATGATGATTCAAAGAGAAAACATATTACTGATGATATTATTAATTACGTTTAGCTATCATTTTTATAATTGTCAAATTTTTTACCATACTTAACCAAAGACAAAATTACGTTTAGCTGTCATTTACGTTTTGTTATTCCACTGTCATTTGCGTTTTGTTATTCCATGTCAGATGCATTTTTGTTATACCACGTTTTATAGTGACTTCACGGAAACGCGGTCGAACGGGATAAAAAGTATCCTATGTCCGTCTCCTGGTTCTAAGCTACCTCTCCACCAATTTTCAGCCAAATCGGTTCATCCGTTCTTGAGTTATAAATAGTGTAACTAACACCACTTTCTTTTATATATATAGATTTTAATTTTAATATTTTATAAAATTGATATTTAGGCTTCCCTGGGGTCATTTTGATTTTTATCGATAAAAAAATCATGATAAAAAATGTATACCCGAATAATTATTTTCTTTATACCTCGAATATACTTTGAAATTAATATTTTTATAATAATAACTTCGTTGCTATCTGGTGTCCCACGACACCACACGACTTTTTTACCATTTTAGTACGGAATCCTAAAAAAGAACCTCTGAATGACTTTAATTTCGTTATGGTCGGATACCTATTTTCAAAATTGTCTTTAGAACATGCTATCACAAGTGAATGTTGGAGGTTTTTCTCTTCGAACGAAAATGTAAATAAAAGTGAAAATAAGCTAGAAGGCCGCGTCTAGAATGAGATTGAACTGGCCAAGGTAAGGTCGCCGGCCGCAAGCGTTTTAAGGAAAAATACATAAATAAGTAAAAGTAATCTTTATTCTCCGTATTACCTTAATCATGTTACGTGGATTTAACACGTGGCGAATGAGGGCAGAGTAGCCTTGTAGGTATAAATTACCAATAAATAATAATTATGTACATATCGTTTAACGATACTAATACTAATAGTGAACGTTGACCCTTGGGAATTGGTCGAGGCGAATTGGCATTGATGATTGGTTTGTTTTTGCGTTTGGTGTCCATCTCATATCATGGTTAGGTTTTAACCGTTAAAGAGGATGTAAGCTCTTGTAATTTTTTTTAACTACGAAGTGCCCATGATATAATCAAATTGCCCACAATAGGTATCTTATACAGTCAAAAAAGTCATAACATGTCAAAACCACTTGCCTGATTTTCGAAGTCAAATATGTACTACAATTTTCACGACTATCATATTTTAAACTAGCTGATGCCCGCGACTTCGTCCGCGTGGGTTTAGTTTTTAAAATCCCTCGTGAACACTGATTTTCCGGGATAAAAAGTAGCCTATGTCATTCTACAGGTCCTCAACTATAGTACCCATGCAAAAAATCACGTCGATTCGTGGCTCTGTTGTGGCGTGATTGAAGAACAAACCAACAAACAAACACACTTTCGCATTTATAATATTAGTATGATAAGAATATTAAATTGCATAGGAAATCACTGTAACATTACGTTCATACGATGTATTACATCCATACCTACTATGTAGTATGGAGGTATAATGATCGTTTGGACGCCAGGGCTGAGGGCTATCCACGATGGCTATATACGATAAAGTACGCAGGCCAGCTTAAGATGAGCCGTACATTCAAAGTATCCTGTAGATTCCGGGGTTCAAGTTATTTGGACCTTATACTGAAGATTGTGATGTCTATAATTTCTGAACTACTAAATTGACGACCTTGAAATAATTACAGGACAATCTCTAAAGTACCTGCTTTCTAACAAAAAAAGAATGAATGAAATCAGAATACGCCTTAATGAATTACAGCTAAATACACATTTTGACTTTCATCTCCTCTCCCAAGAGAACCGTGCTGAATTTCGGGACAAAAAGTATCCTATATTATACCTCGTAGTATGAACTTAAATCATGTTTAAAGTTTTATATCCGTCCAGTAGTTTCGGTGTGATGCGCGGCCAAGAAACAAACAGACAGACAAAAAATTAAAAAAAAATTGTTTTGGCTTTAGTGTCGATTATAGAGTGCCCTCAAACAAAAATTTTCAAAATATCTTCAATGTACAGAATTGGACCTGTTACAGTTTTATTATATTATAGATAGCTAAGTGGAATAGAAGGCGAAATGCATTGGAAGTTAGGAGGCTGTCCCAATTTATCCCTGACGTCGTATGTAGATGGTTTTATAAAGATCGTTTTATTTTACCAGCTCAATTCTTGTTTTTTTTAGTTTCATCGTTGACTGTGTTCGTTGAAGTATTTGCACAATAATTATTGCACCAGAGAGATCTTCTCAACTCTCAAGAAACTAATGAAAATTGAAATGCGTAAAGGTCAGTTTCAATGACATGTCGTGTTTAGTTGTTTGAAGTTAACAATTACCATGTTACACTCTACATACAAAGCATTGAGTACGTAATGTATTAAATTGCTTTAATTAATTTCAAATGTTCTGCAATGTAACCGTATTTGGACTTTGGCTTGACCGGACCCTTAAGAAACCGTAACGAAGGACCAGAGGTGCGATTGCCTAAAAATTGCCGATCAAAATCGTATTCATTTGATGGCATTAGCGTCAAAGTAAAATATTCCTTGACTGTATATAAAGATGATTAAAAGATAAAGATTAGATGTGTAGATTTAAAGTCACAAATTCAGTACAACCGATTCTAACATGGAGCGTTATGGAGCGTATCGTACATACCTAAACGTATGAGAATGCATACACGAAATTGAGCTCTAATTTAATGTTGTTATGGTTTATTTTACTTTTACGCTAATGCCATGATATGAATAAGATTTTGATCGGCAACTTTTAGACAATCGGGGGGCAGATCAGTGGTGGTTTACAAAATGTCGATATAAAGGCATTTTCTAGGCCAGCGCGCTCCAACCTAGACCTAGACTCATCAGTGCTTTCCATCACTGATTGTCGCCAAGCGTACGCCTATCTCGGAATTAAAAAATATATATATATATATATATATATATATATATATATATATATATATATATATATAATATCATACGTATACTGTAAGTATTGTAAGTATAGTCCCATATACATTGCGCACATCTCAACCCAACGCCGGCCCCCTACAATACAGCTGCACAGATCTCTCGAATGAGATGGGCATAGAGTGCTTAGACCAGTGATTCCTAAAGTAGTCCCTATATCGACCCCTTGGGGTCGAAATCGGTTTCCTAGGGGTCGACATAAACGAAAACTGATTTTGGGGGTCATCATCATTAGCAACCCATTAACGGCTCACTACTGAGCGCAGGTCTCCTGTCAGAGAAGGGTTATAGGCCATAGTCCACCACGCTGGCCCAATGCGAATTGGTGGACTGTTTTGATGGTCTGTTGATTTTGGGGGTCGACGAGGTCTAATTATTATCGATTAAAATTAGTTCTTATTTGAAAGTTTCAAGATACTGTATATAAATTGTGTTACGTGTAGGTACCAACTTGTTATAAGAATGACTAATATTTTAGTAGGAAGTATCATTGTTGTACTAATAATTATTGAATTAAATAAATTTAAAAAATTAAATAAATTTGTATTAATAAGTATTATTATTAATTACACTTGATATTTACTGAATTTTATAAGTATATTAAATTTTGATGAGAAAATTTTGTCAAGTTTACTCACTTAACCAACCGCAAAAATTTTAAATTGGTAAGTATTTTATATCAATAGAAAAAAACTAAAGATAGGATTTTAAAGTAATTTGGTATCAGTTCATTTTGGAAAAGGGGACTCTTGGCCAAAATAGTTTGGGAATAAGCTGCAGTTGTATTCCAATGCTATTCCAATTTAAAAAAAAATGCTGTATTAAGTCACAATTTCATAATAACATTTCTGTGTTTACGCCTTCCGCTCCGCAACGGCTCTGCTCCATTCAGATTTGGTTTGATCATCAACACTTTCACTTTTGCATCATTTGCATTTGCCACAACTCTGTTGCGGACACTTTCGTATTTATAATATTATTAGTAAGATTTACCATGATTGTTTATTTTTATACCCCACATTAGGCTAGGATTGAAATACCTACCTTATTTTGTTGACTCTTCTTTCACTAAAAACGCATCATAAAAATAATGTAATATAAAACATTATTTTTAAAAAAACCAACTTCAAACCCGCACCACTAGAAAGTATATAAGTTATTGTTGATTTTTTTAAAAACCGCTCGACCGATTCCGATCAAAAAATTTGACCACCTGGGAAGTAGACCGTATACCCTTTCAAACAAAAAGAGAATTTTCCAAATCGGTCCAGGCGTCTTCGAGTAATCTGTGAACATACATACATATAAGAAAAGATTCCGACGAATTGAGAACCTCCTCCTTTTTTGAAGTCGGTTAATAACTTAAAATACAGAGACTATTCGTGATCGCTTAATATTTACTTGGCACGATGTAATAGTGAAGTTGGCCCTCAGTGTTTTAGCACAGAATATATAATAAATAGTACTACGTAGTTTTATAACCGCTAAACAACTGATGCAACTTAACAATTCTGTACTTGAGGGTGTACTTGAAAGCAAAAAACATAATGTACCGTAGATACCTACTACCTACTTGCTGATAAGCTTGCACCTGGTAGTGAATTGTAGTTATTAATGTTAATTGCAATTTGTTATTGCTTTAATTAAAAATTAAAATGATTGGTAGTTTTTGGTATTGGATCTGATAAATCAAGGAAATAAGGAAAACCTACGAAATGCTCACGTTTAATTCAATTAAAATTCGTTAATAACTTCTGGACTTATATAAGAAATGAATTCGCAGAAAGGATCACTGCTTCTGGGTGTCGATGAAAAACAATAGCCGATTAGCATTTTGTGACGCTCGAGATTGCGTCGAACGATTGCTGATGTAGGGCACTAATTTATTGATGGTATAATCCATCAGTATTTACTCCTGTCAGGCTGTCATATCGGTTTCCTTTAGGGAAAATGTGCTTTGATGATGCAAGAAGTCAGAAAAATCACTCCCTTCAATTTTATTTTATCATAAATATAATTGCACACCGTAAAAAATTAAAGCTTTCTGTCTTTTACCGGATAGATATTATGCTTCGGAGAGTGCGCTAAGGGACTCCATACCTTATTTATTCATTGTTGTACCACAGAACTGCGAGAAGCCGTGAGAATCAGTATCCTGAAATCCAACCTACTCGTAGGTACGTAACGCTTTAGTTCAAAGGCGACGAATAGTTAATTTAAACGTAATTAAATCGACGAATAGTTTTGACAGATTTTCTGAAGCTTATGAAATTGGCACTTACTATGGTTATTGTCGGCTTTGGGCCTAGAAAAACATATCATTTGGGAATTAGGGGTTAGGTAATTATGTTCATTAACTCAGGATCTATAACTCTGGCTCTGACAGACAAACTAGAAGAGCTAATTCACCCAAGTAGACTCAGATACCTCGAAGAGAGATAATTTCTAAGCTTCGGTAATGGGATCTAGGAAATAGTAAATCATAGGTAGGTATTATAAACTGTAGTAACTTATACAGTATACTATTATATTATATCACATTATATTCTGTGCTTATACTCTTATAATAATACGGATGTGGTTCTAGATTTATAATGCTAGCGGCTAGCCCGTAATACCTTATTGTATTCTGATGATTCAAAATTGTGTGTTTGAAATTTGAATAGATAATAATTATATAATAATAAGCTATATTTTTAACCGACTTCAAAAAAGGAGGAGGTCTCAATTCAAAATCTTTTTTTTATCTATGTTCACCGATTACTCGAAGACGCCTGAACCGATTTGGAAAATTCTTTACTTTGTTTTAAAGGGTATATACTTCCCAGGTGATCCCATTTAAATTTTATCGAAATCGGTCGAGCGGTTTTTAAAATATCTATATATATAAAAGAAAGTGGTGTTAGTTACACTATTTATAACTCAAGAACGGATGAACCGATTTGGCTGAGAATTGGTGGAGAGGTAGCTTAGAAGTTAGAACCAGGAGACGGACATAGGATACTTTTTATCCCGTTCGACCGCGTTTCCGTCAAGTCACTATAAAACGTGGTATAACAAAAACGCATCTGACAGGAATAACAAAACGCAAATGACAGTGGAATAACAAAACGTAAATGACAGCTAAACGTAATTTTGTCTTTGGTTAAGTATGGTAAAAAATTTGACAATTATAAAAAGTGTTATAATAAAGCATTACTGATATTATAAATGCGAAAGTGTGTTTGTTTGTTGGTTTGTCCTTCAATCACGTCGCAAGAGAACAGCGGATTGATGCGATTTTTTTGCATGGGTATAGTAATGGATGTACCTAGTAGTGGTTCCTCAGACCGAGAGAGCTACGTTTTATCTCGGATAATGAAAGAGTTCCCGAGGGATTTTTAAAAACTAAATCCATGCGGACGAAGTCGCGGGCATCAGCTAGTCAACAATAAATTATATGCTTTGTAGTGGAGCGGACGTTTCGGGTTTTTAAAAATATTTTTTTACATCTAAGCTAAATTATTATCATCCATAACAATATTATATCTAAAAACTTTTACTGACTGAGGAATGTTTGTTTGTTCCAGTGAACCTTATATCCCCCAAAACCTGACCGGGCTTACAATGGCGCTGGCAAGAGGAAAAACAACGCATATGGATGTCGTCAGAGTCGAAACTAAATCAAAAGTAAGTATATAGGTACAACATATTATTATATCCACATCGAATCTCTTATTTGAAACGATCTTGGCGTAAGGCAACCTGGATTGCTTGCTGGCCAGAGGAAAATCTACGCATATGGATGTCGTCACTAGTCGTCAGAGTCGAAACTAAATCAAAAGTAAGTATATAGGTACAACATATTATTATATCCACATCGAATTTCTTATTTGAAAATCGATCTTGGCGTATAGACTAGGCAATGGGGCGGTTTGTTGTATGGAGACCCCCGCATCAAATCCTCAGTCGATGAAACTTGGCAGGGTTGTAGTATGGGATGACCCAAAATTTACACAAGAATATCCAAAAAAAAATCCATGCGGAAGTTGGGTATTTATACCTAAAAGTACAAATAGCTTAATATTTTGAACAGAATAATTTCTCCGTCCAATTTTTTTTTACCAGACTAATTATTAGCCTTAATAAGAGGTACTTGATAAAAATCCAAAACTTTTTTCAAACGGAACTGTCATTTTTTAAAGAGGTTTCCTTTTTTTGTCCGTAATTTCGACCAGAAAATTGCTCAGTCAATTTTTTATTTTCAAATGTCCTTAAAATGTAATTTAGCATAACGTGTAAGAAAATCCAAAAAAAAAATCCATACCAAAATCTATTTATCTTACTTCAACTGAAAATTGTTTATAACTCGGAATGAAAAATTTCTCTATCCAATTTCTTTTTTTTAACATAGTAGGTAGTCACATTTACACACTTATCCTAAATATCCAAAAAAAATATCACGAAGAACATCGATATTGAAACAGTTTTTGAAATCTAAACTGCGTTTTCGCGATAATGTACCTTAATGCTTGAATCATTGGGTATAGTTTAGCGTGCGCGAGCGAAGCGACTTCACAAATAATATATTACTACATGCCTTCTACGATGCTAAATAATAAACATAAATGTGTGCCTCAACATTAATTTATTTATACAACCACTAATTGTAGCGACTTAGCTTCCAGATAATTAATGAGCTATTTCAATAGTTTAATTAAGGGCCCTTAAACATAATTTGTTTCTCCGAATTAGTTTATTTTGGGAAAATTTAAACAAAAACAACATAAAATTGCCATAACAGCTTATATTAACTAATATTCATTTCCTTCACTGAAAATAAAATAATATTTATCTGCTTCAAACAACCAAAAAATAACATCTTTATTTTGAAAAAGTATAAAAAATTATGAAGCTCTATAATGTTTAAAAACAATTGTTTTTTGGCAAAAGCTTCATTGATTACTTTGTTACCAAAACCTTTTTAACCGACTTCCAAAAAGGAAGTGGCTCTCAATTCAGCACTTATTTTTAGGGTTCCGTACCCAAAGGGTACCAACGGGACCCTATTACTAAGCCTACGCTGTCCGTCCGTCCGTCCGTCCGTCCGTCTGTCAGCGGGCTGTATCTCGTAAACCGTAATAGATAGACAGATGAAATTTTCACATATTATGTATTTCTATTGCCGCTATAACAACAAATAATAAAAATTAAATTAAATTAAAAAAATTAAATTAAAATATTTCCATGGGTAGATGGAAATTTTTTTTTTTAACGGAACCCTAAAAGAGCGAGGCCCGACTCGCACTTGGCCGATTTTTTTAACTTATGGACGGTATTTTAGGATCTTTAAAAAAGTGACATACTGTTTTTATTCAAGATTCCTGTATTATGAATGAATACAATACAATAAATAAAAAGACCATGACACTTTTTAGGGATCCTAAAATACCGTGCGTTGTATGTACAGCGGTTTCTTCGAGATTTCTGAACCGATTTGGATAATTTTTATTTCACTTGCTAGAAGAAATTCTCGAGATGGTTCCCCAATAATTTCTGGATCCAACTTTTCAATAGGGTATTTGACTACTTTTAGAAAATCATCTTAAATTGTTAATAATGCTACGCTGAAGCTAACAAAACGTATATTTCGTCTTAATTTTCAGTATTTTTCATAAAAATCAAGAAATAAATTCAAAAAAATAAATTGCCGCCGAAACGTTCCATTTGGTCTCATGCCGTCACAGTTCACATTTCAAACAATGACAATTCCACAGCCCATAGGTGGTGTGGACTGTGACGTCATTCGAGATCACGGAACGTTTTCGATCACGTGACCATGGCCGGAATTATAGCAATTTTATTTAATGTTTTCTAATTAAATAAAACTTTATTTGGAACGTATTAAATAAAATAAAACTTACGTAATTAAATAAAACTTACGTAATTAAATAAAACTTTATTTGGATTTACGTATGGAATAATGTTTTTAGATAATAATCTTTTAGGATGACACCAAATGAAACGATATTTTTAATATAGTCAAATACCCTATTCTAATGCCTAATTCTGAAGTCGGGCGAGCATAAAAACACGCCCAATGTCAACATAATGTGTAGAAACTAAAAACTTTTTTTATCTACTCCAACATCGAAAAGTTCCAATTTCGAATTTGACAGCTGAATCGAAATGAACCCTCTTTCGGTTTTGCTTCTCATTTCGATGCAGCTCGTTGTATGGGAGCTGAATCGAAATGGTTATCTTCTTAAAATAGGATACCTAAAGCTAAGGCTCTGAGTTCTGGCATTTTTGTACCGTTCATACGACAGAGGCGCCACAGGCGGCTGGTGGCGACTTACGGAATTACTTTTTGTTACTTTGTTGAGCCTACGGCGTATTTTGTTAATGATTTTATTTTCCTTGTCGTAGATAAAATCTTGTATGCAACTGAACGTAATTAGTCATTTTAATTCTCGTACTATCCTATTTTGATACTCGGCAAGCCTCGTATCAAAAAACAGCACTCGAATTAAAATGACCCTCATTACGATGCAGTTGCATAAATAGCTATTTCAACACACTTGCTCATAAAGTGGCTCTAATAGTCTAGTTGACAAGTTCAAAATGGTACAAAATAGAGATACTGGTCTTAAAATTATGTGCGATAGCTCATTGGATCCGGAATGACGCCTAGAAAAATGTTCCAAAAGCGTGTATTAGCACATATAAAATTGCAAAAGTTATAAACAATTAAAGATGAAAAAAATGGTATTTCATTTTTTGCCAATATTTAATAAACTATTAATATTTAAGAAATTTCAAAAAAAGATTCTAAAAGAAGAGGAAATTTTCAATAAAAAACTTCGAACTCCCGGAACTCTATCTCCATTATTTATAATTTTAATTTAACGCTGAAAATAGGTCTGCGCGCGACATTTTTAGGTTGCGCGCGCGGCGTCAAAAGCGAGTACGGCACATTAATTAATTTATTTAAGGTATTGAATATTTTTTTTAAAATTTGAAAAAATTATGGTGTGTTTTGAACACTATAAATAATTTATTCTCGTTGGAAATTACTTACAGTTAATTAAAGTTAATTTACTTAAAGTTAATTTTTCAACAAGTTAAACAATTGTTAACTAACAAAATTTTCTTGAACTTCCGTCTTAATTGTAAGTGAAAAAAAATGTTTAAATAATTGTCGTAAAAAATTTTCGCTTCGTAGAGCCTTTTTTACATACATATTTAACAAGATCGCGCCATAAAAGTTAAAGAAATATTTATACTTTGTTTATAATAATTTTTTATACTTGAACAAAAACTGAAAAATCCAAGTAATGTTGTAAAGTAAAAAAAGTCATCTTTAATTGTTTATAACTTTTGCAATTTTTTATGTGCTAATACACGCTTTTGGCACATTTTTCTAGGCGTCATTCCGGATCCAATGAGCTATCGCACATAATTTTAAGAGCAGTATCTCTATTTTGTACCATTTTCAACTTGTCGACTAGACTATAAGTTCACCGCAATTTGGCACATAATGACACGTATAATCAAACTGTGACTTTTTCATTACTAGTTATAGAGTTTTTTTGGAACGTAGTTCCTTATCGCGCGGTGCGGAAGGGGGCTAGACGGATCGACACTTTTTTGAAACCGACACTTTTTTGAATGTGAATTTGGCATTGTGTTCATTATTTTCACACTTGTGGTTTCGACAGTCGCTAAACAGCTAAAAGTCGATGGTTCGAATCCCAGCTAGACAGACTGAATTTTCTATTTTCAATTTTATTTTAAATAATTTCTACATGTGGAATTTTTCCCTAATTTTTTATAACTAATTTTTAAGTTATAAAAAATTGGGGAAAGTACAGTCCGAACAAAGAATGGAGTGGACTTAAAAACATACTCTCCAGATAACCAATATCTATCTTAAGACCCTCACCTAACGGCTCGGGTCTCAATGGCGCCTCAGCGGCAATCACCAACATTACACACTTGTACCATAATGTACTATTACTTTCCAGTGACTTTGGAAGTCGATTTTTCGAACAGAATTTTTACATCATTATTAAGGTTCTGTAATAAATTATTACTTTTCAAAATTGAACTATACTTAATAATGTATACAATAATATTTGTTTAGACATTGAAGAATATTTAAAATCCGGAATGAGCGATACCACTGATACCAGTTTGCTTTATTATCACGAGAACCAATACTGAAGGCTCAAGGTGGCATCCCTTCATTGTGAAAAATGAAATGATGATCATTGGCTCCCTACACGCCAACGATGTTGAGCTCCATTAAAGTAATAATGTATTATTATAATAATTGACGCATTGACGCACGAAATTCACTAACTTTGTAATTACCTCGACTTAAACTTAACAAATGTATAAATCAGAAATGTAAATTTAAAAATATATGTGGAAAAAAAACAGAAGGGCTGGCTCATTTTGTGCACAAAGGAACAGCCTGGCTGTCCAACGTGGAAATACACAGTTTTATCATAATTAATGTGAACAAATCCCTGAAATACCATCAAACTATGGACCCCCCCCCCCCCCCCCAGCACACTGTACATCATTCACTTACACACGAATGTGCAAGGCTTTGTGAACCGTGGTGTGTTCCAGACACTTTTTTAACAGTAGTGGGTTTTCCACAGAACTTTTTAGTGATGTGATCCACTGAGCTTTTCTATAGTGGTGACTATTTCGGAATTGATGTATGTGTTTTAAATTAGAAGTTAAGAAGAGATGCGCATCTAGACAAAAGGTTATGAAAATTATGAATGAATAATTTTAATTCTGGGCATTTAATTCTGAATAGTTGTTAATTGACTGGGCAATGGATTTATTTTATCAAATCATTTTTTTTAGATGACGTTGTTGGCCTGTTATCTAAATCTGTAATTTGGTTTTCTTTATCAGTATTGGCAAAAATTTCAGTACCGTTCATCGAATCGGATTCTTCATCACATGTAGTGAGAGCATTTTCTAATAAGTCGTCAGTCTCTTCTACTACTATCGGACCAGTGTATCGGACGTCATCACGCTCCTGCTCACTCCTTGTTATGGAGTAACATCGGCACAAAAAAAACGTCGAATTGATAACCTGCTCCTTTTTTTGGAGTCAGTTAAAAATAGCCATAACAACTTATAATAATAATATCCATTTCTTTCAAATTCAAATTTATTTCACGTAGGCCAACCTGTGGCTCTTATGACACGTCATGATTCTACCACTGGTTCGGAAAGTAGTTTCTGCTGAGAAGAGCCGGCAAGAAAGTCAGCTCTTTTCAAAATTGGTATGTTATGCAGAAAAAATGTACCTAAACCTAACTAAACTCGCTCCTAAATCATCAATTTTCGGTGTGAAGAGGTGACGAAAAATCATTTTTATAGTACTAAAAAGAAAGATTTTTCACCAAACCAAAACCAAAAATTGGAGATAAAGGACAATCTCTGTGTAGTAGTTTTTAGTTCCATTGTATTTTGTTCGAATTAGTTACAAAATGATCCGAAAACTCCAATAGTTTAACGGATTTGCATTAGCGCCCTTAAAATTGTGCAGTAATGTCGCTATGATAATTATTATTATGGATTTCGTGCCCCTTTTCGAGCGGGATGGCAAATTATCGTTTTCTCGTGAGTGAGAAGTAGAGTGATAGACGCGCGACGTACTTTTGACGACGTACTATTTTTTGCCTAATTACAAGTTACTTAAAATACAAAATTGCATATTATTATACACTCTTAAAGCAGTTTTTGTCTCAGCATTTAAACTAGTTTTAGATCTGTGTGCGATTTTTCGCTTTAATACCATCACAATATGGTTCAGAACCATTTCACCGTCACAGTCACTGTAGTTGCCAACAGTTTTTGATTGAAAATTGAACTGTCGACTCAACGACATACATTCGATTATCGAGTACTGGCTCGCGTCACAAAAGGCAGATACTAATGTCAGTCTCGTCACTGAATAGATAAAGTCTCGTTATAGTCCGGGAGCCAGGAAAAAATTCGGTCAATTATTTCCTCTCGAGCGAAACTTCGTGAAACGCATTAGGGATTTATATTATGAATATTCGCGACCGTCAGCTGCGACTCCGTGGGTGGGGCGGGCAGTGGCAGCCTCCAACGCATGGAGAAAAAAAAAGTTTTTTAGTCATTTCCTCCCATTTGAAAATTTGTCAGATATATAGAAAAGAAATAAAGTCAGCTGACCATAACATGGTCCACCATGTTATGGTTAGTTTTCCTTCAAAATATTAGGTAAACTATAATCTGTCAAATTTTCAAATGGGAGGAAATGACTAAAAAACTTTTTTTTTCTCCATGCGTTGGAGGCTGCCACTGCCCGCCCCACCCACGGAGTCGCAGCTGACGGTCGCGAATATTCATAATATAAATCCCTAATGCGTTTCACGAAGTTTTAATTGGGAGGGACTTGGTCATAAAAATCTGTCACTGGCTCCCGGACCATTACGTCAACTCACCACGCTCCTGCTTCCCTTGATGGATTAAATATAAAATATTTCTTTCTAAAATTTTTATAGTTTTTAATGCGCTTGATTATTTTTTTGGATATTTTGATACTTGATACAAAAAAAAATAATTGTAATCATATCAATTAAAAAAATGGATGGAGAAATTTTGCACTGTGAGTAAAAGGGTAGTTTTTGAAAAAAATATAGTCTCTTGGTATATTGTTTGGATTTTCAAGTTGTAGGTACAAAACGGCTATAAAAGGACATTCCAGTGAAAAAAATTCACAGAGCAATTTTTCGCTGCAAGTTACATTGAAAAAACGTATTTTTCAAAATTTGGTGGTTTTGAATAGGAGTATATTTTGGATATTTTATATTTTGTTTCTAGACTTTACATGAATGTTTCAGGTGAAGAAAGTTTTGACCGAGCATTTTGTCGAACTGAGATATTAAGCATAAAAGAGTTTAGGTAAAAATACCTAACTTCCGTTCAAATTTTTTTTTGGATATTTATAAAATACGTTTAACTACTGATACTTTATCATTCTGTAAAGTTTCGTCGCCTGAAGAATTGCTGTTGGGGTCCACTAGCTTCATTGCCTAGACTAGTAAGGCAACCTGAATAACATGCATTCCAGAAATGGAACTACGAGCAAAATTGTTCCAGCCTGTCAGATCTCCGGGAAATATAAATTCCATTTTATTTCTTACTCTCCCGGAAATGGAAATTTTCGCATTTTTACAAGCTTATATTTAACTTGCAATGTATGTATGTATGTATGTATGTACAATTGTACATGTTTGTTTAGGTCAAATCTTGCAAGCTAAATTAGAACCACTTGGCGGTATCCGATTGAGCTGAAATTTTGCATGTATGTACATGTAAATCGGGTCACAATGCAATATTATTGTGATATGGAGCTGATCTGATGAAGGAGCCCGAAGATGGCTATTGAAACTCTGCAATAAAAAGAGGTAACTCATCGAATTTGGAATCGTTTGATTTGTCTTGACAAGTACTCTGGTCCTAGATAATATCCAGGGTCTGATGATGTAGCTTGTTATTTATGAGAAAAAATTTAATTAACACTTGTTGTGATGTATGTATGTAATAGGTATACATATAGGTTTGTTAGTAGGTATATAATAGGTATGTCACTTGCAACTAGGTACAAACGATCAGGTATTGTATTTTATTTTGCAACAAAGAATTAAAATAAATCTTTGTTCAAAAGGCAAGTCTTAAAGGTCGAGTGAGATAAGTTATAAAGCGGTCGTAAACCTCATTATTCATACATAATATTATATACGTTTTTCTTTAGTATTGTAGGTATTGCAACGTATTTTGTCAACGCTATGAACAGCTGAACAAGCAAAATGTTTCAAACCCGATTATGGAAAATTGGTAATAACTAATAATAGCATTCGTCATATTGATTTTGTTCGTATAAAAAGTAGCCTATGACCGGATCATAATAATGAATCGATTGACGCCTAATTCATTAAAATCGGCTCAGTAGTTTAGGTGCTACGGTGGAACATTCGTAAAAAGTTACATACAATAGACTTCTAAAATCCTTCCCTTTGGCTTTTCCGTAGTCCGGTTAAAGTAAGCACAATAATTTCATAATACCTATTGTCCGATTTTTATTATTATACCTATTTACGGTGCTAATAATGCCACAGAATTGAACCTGCACTACCGTCTACCACACAATTAACACATACTATGTGTTTTGTTGTTGTATGTTTTGTGTTTAACTACTTAACATAATATGGTAGTTAGTTCTCATTAGGTTCTCGGACCAAATAAGTTCTTATTTTATCACAGACTCAGACAAAAGAAGACGTTTTGTAGAAGAAAAAATCCACCTCCGACGTATAATCATTAATCTGTGCTGTCTTCAGGTATTATGTAATCGTCTTAAGTTTAGACGATTGCCTAGGCTTGCGTAAAGAACTTAGGAAACGAAGTCGAAACTCTAAACTTTTGATGATATTAAAGCATTAATATGGCATTAATTATATTATAATTTAATTTATTTATTTTTGGGTTTGTGTAAAGCTGTGTACCTAAATGTCATCAACAGTTTAGATCAGGGTAATCCCAAACTATTTTGAGCAAGAGACCCGTTTTCCAAAATGAACTGATACCTCAGACTGACCCCTATAACCAAATTACTTTAAAAATCCTTTCTCTAGTTATTTTTCTATTGATACAAAATACTTACCAACTTAAAAACTTTGCAGTTGGTTAAGTGAGTAAACTTGACATCATTTTCTCATCATTTAACAAAATAAATAGACATAAAATTCAGTAAATATCAAGTGTAATAATTTTATTAAAACAAATTACGTAAAAATACTAATTATTTTTGAAAAAACATTAAAATCGCAAAGTAAAGTTAAAAAAAAATTCACGCGTAACACAACTTAGACAGTATCTGACAGTTTCAAATTAGAACTTGTGTTAAATAATAGGAGTCGATTTTTAGACCTCGTCGACCCCCAAAATCAGTTTCATTTATGTCGAACCCTGGGTAACCGATTTCGACCCCAAGGGGTCGATACTCGATACCACATTCGGAGTCTCTGGTTTAGATGATACTTTTCAAATTCTCATAGAGTTTTTAAGTTAAACTAAAATTCACGCCACTAATTGCAACACACTATTTTTAACGAATTTGTTTTGTAATCAATCCTGAACGAAGGTCACCTGTTGTAATAATTTTAATTGAGTATACGTAAATTTCTTATCGTGCTATTGTTTTCTTGATATGGGTATTTACGTTGGCATCGGTATCGACACGGTACTTGGATGTGGTACGGTACTTGGATGTGGTCCGCGGTAATAACCTTGATAATTTTTCTTATTATTTTACTCTGAGCGCGCAAAAGAGAGCTATATGTTCGGGGTATCTTTTTACAAGCTTTTATGCTTCTTTTATGTTTGTTTGGGTCAAATCTTGCAAGATGAATTAGACCCACTTCCCGGTTTCTAATCGAGCTGAAATTTTGCATGTATGTGTTAATCGGATGACAATGCATTATTATTGTGACATGGAGCTGATCTGATGATGGAGACGGAAGATGGCTATCGGAACTCTGTAATAAAACGACGTAACCCCGTCGAGTTTGGGCTCGTTTGATTCGTCATAAGTCATAACAAGTACTCTGATCCTAGATGATATCCAGACTCTAATGATGTAGCTACTATAAGCTTGCATTTAAAAAAAAAAAATTAATTTACACTTGTTCCCTAGTATAATAGAAATGAAATCCGTAGGACTTAGGGAGAGGGCACACTGGCTACTTTTAGCTGCAGCGATCGAGCTGCGCGATTCGTGCGTTTTATGGCCTTTTGCGTTCGATTGCGGAATCGCGCAGCTCGATGGCTGCGGCTAAAAGTAGTCAATTTGCCCTTTCCCTTAGGAGAACCTGCTGTGCGTTTAGGTATTATTTATTGCTACAGTATGACGATTGCAATTTGCAATCGTCCGATTGGTCCATACTCATTCGCTATTGGCTAAAATGCATCGTTGCAGAAAGAACACTGTAAATTCAGCCAGTCATAACAATTGAGAATTCAGACTGTAGCAATGATTGATGCAGCTTACCGCAGACTGACAATGAAACCGTTAAGGTTGAAGATAAGGGTCTGCCCGCGAAATTCAAATTTAATTTGGTTTTTCGCAATTGTAAACTAATACGACAAAGTAGGCTTAGGCGACGTTTTAGCATAGGCGATTCACCGCGCGATGCGTGGTTCGGCGTGTCGCGCGAACGGTCGCGCGATATGGCCAAGGTATGAGGGCGAGAGAGAGCGAGCGAGCGACGCACCGCGCGTCGCGCGGCGAATCGCCTATGATAAAACGTCGCCTTATGGTCTTCTAATTGCGCCAGTGGTATTAAACTGGACACTTTCAAGTAAAAATTTTTATATAAACCTGTGGAGATGATACTGCCATTGTCGCAATTAGAATGCCATAAGCCTACTTTGTCGTATTAGTTTACAAATTGCGAAAAACCAAATTAAATTTGAATTTCGCGGGCAGACCCTTGTCTTCAACCTTAAGATTAATATACGCTAAGTTTTACTTGATTTATATTCTCCTCTGCAATCGATGTCCTCTCCCCTCCAACTAAGCGGAAAGCTTGTGCTTATAGGAGTGGGTATGGCAATAGTGCCACCGGTGGGGATCGAACCTGTGACCGTTCAGTTTTCAGTCCGCACCTTTAACCGTTGGGCTATTGACGCATCAAATAGCTTTTTGCGGTTTGTTTACCTTTTAAGGAAAAATAGATTATACACAAACATCAAATAGTTGTTTACGATGGATGCTCGTATAACGGTGCCCTTTCACCTTCAGATATAATGTTACACTATTCAATTGACTGCGTCCGTCATAACAAACAAGGAGCGACGCAGTGCTACTGAGGATACGATAATTTATATACCAACTTCATCCTATTACCGTACCTATTACGTCCGCATCTACGCGATTATCTGATCTAACTACTTACCGAGTTTATTTTGCCAATAATGTCCACAATACAAAACAGTTGACTCACGTCTGATAAGTGACGTATTTATTTGACCTACGAGTTCTTTTATGAATTAATTACAATAAGGACAAAGACTCGTAAGTTAATGACCTAAATAACTATATCTGTATTATCTACTACCTATTTTAATGAAATACATAGTTTGGTTTTGAAAGAAAGGTGGTAATGGACGTGAAAACTGTTTAATTTGTTTAGTAGTTACTAGATATACCTACCATAGGTGTGCACTTATATGAAATACTAATAATACTATTGGTATATTTCAACTGATATTTACCTACTTTAGTTCGGATAATAACGATTAATGACGCCACAGCTGATAATGAAATTGAAAGTATTTTTAACTACCTACTGTCGCGGTCGCTGCAGTAAATGTTAAAATGTACCTTTTATGTGCAATGTGCAAATGTGAAATAAATAACCTTCCAGCCTTACTTCCAGCATAAATATCATTGACGATGTTGCCAATTTGCTAGTGAACCTAAATCCCTACCTACTTCTTACATTTTATTATTTTATCATTATTAAACAAATATGGTCGAGCGAAGCAACGGCTGGATCATGCGTCATGCTCGTGAACGGTTGCCGCCGGCGGGAATGGGGCTACTTTGTGTCTGCTCGTCTTAACGTGAATTGAATTGTAGTTTTTTTTTTTTGGAACTTCCCCTCATTATATTATATTTTATTCTAACAAAGTTGCATAGGTTAACCCGGCTTGGCATCTGCCCACAAGATAGTATAAAAAACTTATTACAATGTAATAGCTTCTAGCTTTAGTCCGGTCAATCTAGACCAAAAAATGAGAGTGAAGTTACATAAAGTCCCAACAAGCTGAAAATCAGTAAAATTGTTCAAAACATAATTATAAATAATATTTAAAAGTTCCCCATCATTCCCGTGTATGGAAAAATTTTTATTCAAGGTCAAAGGTCAAAAAAATGAGTTTTTCGCGATTTTCAGCAAAACGGTAAGTTTTATCATAAAAGTACCTTAGACAAAATTGTAGATCATAAAATTATCTATAAAAAATGTATCAATACTTTTTTTCCTACGAGCCACTGTTTCTGAGATATAACGATTCAAAAAGTTATAAAAGTTGTTATCGTCATAATATGCATGAGTACGCCACGTATATACATCTCTAGAGTTGTATATTATTAGTTGTTGTTTGAAAAACAAGATTTAATTCAATGTGCTGAAGTTTTTAAAAAGAGTAATTCAACTCAACAAGAAGTTATCACCAACGGCATCCGCTTTCTTCTTTCTATGTACGGAGCTCCTAAAAATACTATCTGTTTAGATAAGCATCGATATGCATGTTTCGTTAAAAATACTAAAAATAAAAAACAAGTTCAATTAGCTTGTCTTCCTCCAACCTCAGTTGCTGCTCATCAACATCTTTTTCGGGTGTATTACCAAGTTCAAGTGTGGCTTGGTTATCAGCTAGACCCTACAGACTGGGGTTGGAAGTTGGTCAACAATATATTAGAACCAGTTCAAACTTTACTCCCACCTGCGCCGGAAAAACTGCTGAACACAATTTTTTGCAACTGCAAAAAGGGATGCAGTGCTAAATGTGGTTGCAAAAAAGTCGGACTGTTTTGTTCTCTGGCATGCACAAATTGTCAAGGCCGGTCGTGCTCTTATGTTGAATCACAAACAATCGAGGATTCGTTTGATTCCGACGAAGTGTCATGCGATACATCGCTATTGACGCAATTTACTTGCATCCAAAATGAAGATGAAGAAGAAGCAGGAGAAGAAGAAGAACAAGAACAAGAAGAAGATCAAGAAGAAGAACAAGAAGAATTTGAAACTTACGAATCAGGCGAAGAATCAGGCAAATGTACTTCTCCACTTTTTTTTTAATTTACATCGCTTTTATCTTTGCCAATCTTTGAAAATTTCCGTTATTTTGCAATAGTTTCACATTAAACAGGATCACAACTGACCCGTGGAGTAGGCCTACTGGGGAAACCACGGTAAAAAAAACGCGCTAAGTACACTCATAGGTGGCGTGGAAACGTGTGCATATTATGACGATAACAACTTTTATAACTTTTTGAATCGTTATATCTCAGAAACAGTGGCTCGTAGGAAAAAAAGTATTGATACATTTTTTATAGATAATTTTATGATCTACAATTTTGTCTAAGGTACTTTTATGATAAAACTTACCGTTTTGCTGAAAATCGCGAAAAACTCATTTTTTGGACCTTTGACCTTGAATAAAAATTTTTCCATACACGGGAATGATGGGGAACTTTTAAATATTATTTATAATTATGTTTTGAACAATTTTACTGATTTTCAGCTTGTTGGGACTTTATGTAACTTCGAATGTCTAAATTGACCGGACTACTTGTAAAATGATTATTTTGAAAAGAGCAACTGCTGAGTTTCTTGCCGGCCCTTCTCAGCAGAATCCGCTTTCCGAACCGGTGGTACAGTCATGACGTCATAAGAGCCACAGGTTGGCCTACGTGAAATACTTAAATAATTTTGAATTTGAATTATTGTTAGACCTGTTAAAGAACTTATAAAATTACTTAATTAAAAAAAACTTTATCTTGTTACAGATAATGTTTTCCTTTTTATCGGTCGGCTGGGGCTTGCTATCAGACATCGATATAGAGAGTGAAAGATTAAGAGCCATCGGGGGACAGAGGTTCACCCTGTGGGCCCTGGCTCGGCTGGTCGGGTTGCGGAAGTACAAAGGCGTGGTGAGTTACTCCAAAATCAAGGATATCAGCAGCTTGCCGAAGCCGAAACACCCGCTGACCATCGGCCACAGCGTGAGTCAAGACGACGCGCTCGACTCGCCAGACGTGGAGGCGTTCTTCGATTGCGATGAAAACTCGGAAGTGTTCTCTGGCGCGGTCAACGGGCAGAAACATCAGCGAGTCGACTCGTGGCACTCTGTGAACTCTAGACGAAGTGCGTTCTACAGCACCCGAGGCTCGGACTACCACAGCGTCACGAGTAGCGGCTCCGAGGTGCGGTCGCCGGTCCACGCTTGCATGCACGGCCCCGCGTCCCATCTGCCTTCGCTCGTGTCCCAGCTGCCGTCTCATTGGGTGCACGAAGAAGGCGAGTTTGTCATGGTCCACGTTTCCTACCAATCGTATATCGGCGAGGATTTATTCTTCGCGCCGAGCTCCCTCCTCTCGGATGGAGTCATGTGGATGCTCATCATCAAGGCGGGCATATCGAGATCTCAAGTATTATCATTCCTCATAGGTATGAGTCAGGGCAATCATTCGGATGCGAATAACGAATATATTAAAATGGTTCCAGTTAGTGCGTTTAGAATAGTACCCGAGGGTCCAAATGGTTATCTCACTGTAGACGGCGAAATGGTCGAGTACGGACCCATTCAAGCCGAAATTTTTCCCAATTTAGTTAATATCTTGGTGCCTGACACCAAATAACGCTTATTGAACGGTGTTTTGTGAGTTAGCAATAATTTATTGTTTAAGTACCTACCACATAGTAGTTCATAAAGAATTTGCCGAGGCCTTTGTTAAAAAAAATTTTAATATATCAGTAACAGATGTTATAATCTTAATATATCTGAAATGGTTGTGCCAGAAGACATATAAGTTTATGTACCTACTATTTAGTATTAACTTGTGTCCTTTAAATTAGGTACCTACTACTATGGGAAAGTTATGTTGAAGTGATTGGGAATATGTGCAGTGTGCGTCACTATTGGGCTTTAAATATTATAATTTAATTATTTAATTGATAGAGATTTATTTGTGGTAATCCATTGTTAACAGCTAAGATTGTGATAATATTTTTAAGCGGATTAATTATTTCGATAAAAAGCCACGTAGTTAGAACTAGTCGATTCTATCTAATTCTACAAAGATAGTGCCAAATATTCAGCACTCTAAAATTACTTTACATGCAAGGAATTCCTTATTATGCGTTTAACTCAGAGTAATGCTCAAATGTAGGGCAAATTAATACAAATTGAGCACAGCGCCTTGTATTTAAATTATCAGCTACCTATATTACTTGAAACAGTTTATTACAATTTAGGCAATTGTTCGCAACGTGTTATTTTTCATGTTGATTCCTTAAGTGGTTTCTGTAATTAAACGTAAAAAGAACTGTATGGGCAAGTGCTGTACCTATGGACACTTTTACCTGTGAACACAATCGATTCCGTGGAAACTAGCAACCCTAAAATTCTAATTTGAACGTGACCGTAAAGCTTTGTTTAAGGTCGACAGTTTACTTTCAAATTAGAATTTTAGGGTTGCTAGTTTCGACGGAATCGATTGTGTCCACAGGTACAAGCGTCCATAGGTACAGCACTTGCCCATATATGTGGTATTCAAATTTTTTTATGTTTTTGATACCAAATACCTATGGTATAGTTACAAAATAGAATTCTTTCACTTTTTGGAAAAAATGTTTGTTTATTTTACAGAAGTTACCGTTAGCCGTTACCTAGCACAATTTAATTTCTTGCAAGTTAAAAGCAAGCCCTCTTGAACTGCAATACAAATTAGGTTGGTGCTAGGTATCAAAATTACATTAACTTGATTAAACCGATTTATTTGCATAATTATTGTTATTCAGTGAAATATAAAAAAACAAGGATTTTATTTTAGGCAGCTGTTTCAACTTTCAAGTATTGTGTGGGTGATGCTTTCTTGTTTTTTTACTTAATGTGTTGGCATCTTTGAGTATATATCCAACACTCATATATGAGCAGTATTTTAATTAATTTATTATTTATATAATTTTTCTGTGATAATAAGTATCAGTTTCTGCCATAATATTAATTTCATCTAAATATGTATATTCTTAATTTTTATTAGATATTTTGGATTTTGGGCCTAATGTTGCTATTGATAAATATCTTTATTTATACAAGAACTTTTCTATAAGTATATTGTTATGTCATTTAACTTGATGTAATATTTTTTACTTATAATTAAATAATATTACCTATCAACCTACTTACCAATTCCAATTATGCAGTCGCACAAATGTTAAGGAATAATAAATAATTATTCTATTTACGAATGGAAATAAGTTACTTATTTAAGTATAAATTCTTTCAATAGCCATAAATTTGATGAAAGAAAAACTGCCGAGTGTATCTACCGGGCGACGACTAAACTTTTTAATCATATGCATATAAATTATTCAGAATGCTAGAATTTTGAACATAATTGGGAAAATGAATTTTAAAATATTTAAAGCTAACACCAAATCGTTAATACGAATAAGCTATTCATAAATTACCAGTGTCTAAATATAAAAGTAGACCTTAAACTAATTCTACCTATCTATAAGTATTTAAGTACCTATGTTTGTTTGCTTTGTTTTCTGAACAGAGCGCTAAAGATTTGCTAAAGCCTACAACCTGTGTAAATGTATACCTATAATATATACATATAACTTTCCTATAAACTTTTATCTACTTTTAACAATTTAAGAGGATTTTTTGCATGTACAATGTTATAATTTTTAAGTGTAGTTATTATGTACCTATGTTATACCTAAGTAGTGTTATTATGTTTTTAAATTTCTTATGTCTAGGGCTTGAAAAGGGTTCCTTTTGTTTTAAAGGAAACTGATTGAAAGAATGAAAATCATACCTATATTCATTCACTGACCTGTATTAGTGATAATAATACAGGTCAGCGAAGCTATTTGACAATTTTGAATAAACCTAAATTAACCGGTTTACGAGAATCGGCCGCGCCCCCGCATGCGTTCTTTGACTTACGCCGTTTGGGCATGGCGCGATTCGCAATCCGTCTTTAATAAATAATTACAGGCTGCAAGTAAAATAACTACATTTAAATTATAAAGCTTCGTAAACCGGTTTATTACGGTACATCGAGCTAAAACTGTTTCAATCTTTAACTTTACTTTAACAAACGCCGAAGCTGGTTTGATTTTTTTTTCGGTTTCCAAGCCCCGGATAAATCCTAATGGAAAGTTTCAATTCATAGATAAATCCGTTACGTAAATAATATTATGTAGGTAAATATAATTTTGAACTAGTTGCTCCTTAATTATCTGTAGTATTGTACAAAATATTATGATCATAGTCTGAGAGCTAAGACTAAAAACATGGAAGATATTATTATCTTTCTAATTTATGCAATTCTAACAATGTAAAATTGCATGTTTATTTAATGTAATTTTTGTGTTATACACATTCCACAAAAAAGCTTTCTATTTACTATTAACAAAAGGTTTACAAGCACAGAATTTGGATTCATAAAAATTCTGAACTTATTTTTAGGGTTCCGCACCAAAATGGTAAAAATGGAACCCCTATGGTGATACGTTCTGTCTGTCTGTCATAGTCGATTATTTTAGTTACTATTAAAGCTATCGACATGAAATTTGGAATAGTTGTATATAATAGTGGCCCAACATCATTGGAAAAAAAAATGTAATATTAATTTTAGTTTAATTAAAAAAGGGGGAAAATTGGGGGTTTGGAATTTCAAAGTAAGATAACTATACCGAGTGGGGTATCATGTGAAAGGGCTTTACCTGTACATTCTGAAACAGATTTTTATTTATTTATTATTTGCTTTTGATTATTGAAAAATCAGAAATAATTATGGTCAAAAGAGGTTTATGTATATGTTACAGGAAAAATAAAACCAACGCTGTAACTAGCATAGTTTTTTTTGATATTAACAATAAACCTCTACAAACAAAGTTAACGATGAATAAGCAAATTAATATAATATTATCGTTTTACTTTTACCTATGGAGTACAGAACCCTCGGTGCGCGAGTCCGACTCGCACTTGGCCGGTTTTTATTTATCATTCCATGTGTTTCTCCGTATTAAGTTTGAACTTTTAAAATGATAAAATTGTTGTCATTAAATGGTTGTAAATTTATTGTTTTTTTTTTTAACTTCAATTATCACTGAAAGAAACCTAGTAAGTAACTAATTTTACTACAAAAATAGCAGGCTAAACACTCAAAAACAAAACAACGAATACTTACAAGATTTTGTATTTCCAACATTAAAAAGAAAAGCCAAATCTGTAATTATTAAAATATTGTTTTAACTTTTATAGAAGTTAAAACCTAAATAACAACTAAATAATTTATGAAATAAACTAAATTCTAAATTAACACTAAATTACAGCTTATACCTCATCCTGATCATCTATATTCTATGGGACAACCAAAAGAATGCAAAATTTTTCCAATAATGTATTAAATATCAAAAGTTATGAGCACTTTAGTAATTACATGTAATACAAGTATGTCTTCTTTTTTATCAACTTTTAGACGTCCACTGCTGGACATAGGTCTCCTGCATGGACCTCCAGTCTTCGGTCTTGCGCCGCTTGAATCCAGCGGATACCTGCGACTCGTTGCGAATGCGGTTGATGTCGTCGGTCCACCTAGTGGGGGGGTCTGCCGACACTGCGCTTCCCGGTGCGGGATCGCCACTCCAGCACCTTGGGACCCCAAAGACCATCAGCTTTTCGAACTATGTGCGACTCGCGACTCGCTGAGCTATGTCGGTGACTTTGGTTCAACTGCGCATCTCTTCCAATACAAGTATGTAATTTGGAACAAATAAAATATGAAATCCAAATATTGCAAGTGCCAAGGATTAAAATTTCAAGGAACTTTTTCTAGAAATTGTGTCATTAAAAAGTGTGAGTCGTGCCTTGCTCGTTTAGGGTTTCATACATATGACCGATGCATATGAGTTATGACCAAATCACTTTTCTAGTCTAACTAGATATTTAAATATCTTAGTTCTTAGATAGTACTAAATTAGCATATGGGGAAAAATGCTCGTTTGTTTTGGCCACAATTACTTATAAGCCTAGAAAAAGAAGGAAATAAATTTCAAATACAAAAAGGCGTGAGACAGGGTGACCCCCTTTCACCAACACTATTCCTGGCCGTATTAGAAATGATCTTCAGGAATCTGGAATGGAGAGACATGGGCATAACTATTAATGGCCGCACGCTAACGCACCTACGATTTGCTGATGATATCGTATTATTTGCAAAAACACCAGCTGATCTAAGTAAGATGATAAATGATCTAGCATCGGAAAGTGCAAAGGCCGGATTGAAGCTAAACCTGGAAAAAACAAAAACCATGACCAATGGTAACAAAGACCCTGTAATAGTGGAACAGAACCAAATCTCCTACGTTGAAGAATACATAATTATATCTCGGTCAACTGATGTCTCCAGACGACAACGAAAACAAAGAAGTCGAAAGAAGAGTTGCGAACAGCTGGAAAAAATATTGGGGCCTAAAAGAAATAATGAAAGACAAGACCTTACACAATTCAACGAAAAGCAAATTATTTGACACATGCATCCTGCCAGTGCTGACATACGGGAGTGAAACATGGGCTTTAACAAAAAACGTAACAAATAAACTCTCCGTTTGCCAACATGCCATGGAAAGGAGCATGACTGGGATCAAAAGAAAAGACAAAGTAAGAAGTAGCAACATCAGAAGAAAGACTAAGGTACAGGACATAACTTTGAAAATAAGAAGACAAAAGTGGAAATGGGCAGGCCACATGATCAGGGGAAAGGATAAATGGAGTAAAATAATCACACAATGGTACCCAAGAGATGGTAAGAGAAAGAGAGGTAGACCACAAAAAAGGTGGGAGGACGACATTAGACAAGTCGCGGGAACAACATGGGGTAGAGTGGCCATAGAAAGGCCAGAATGGAGAAGATTGGAGGAGGCTTTTGCCACCAGGCAAACGGACACGCAAAAGTGGAAAAAAAGATCAATCTACGAAAATAAAGAAAACACTGTCATGTCCGAAAAGAGGCTATAAATAAATAAAAAACTTATAAACCGCATCATAAATCGGTGTTTTCAGTATTTGTTGTTTAAATACACTATATAGCACATAAAATACAGATATTTCAAATTCCTAAGTAGTTTAGTTTTTGAGATATACCCTGTAACAAAAGTGGTCTAAAACCGATTGACAGGCCCCCCATTTCTTCATTGTTGTAGCTAAATATAACTAGTGGTTCGCCCCGAACTGAGACCTCGCGGTAACGGTATCCCATGATTATTCATTCAATCGATACATGACGACCAAAACTGACATTATTATTATGCCCGTTTTCACCAAACATACCTAAATCATCCCCTATGTAGGAGTCTCTTTACGTAGGTAGCTCCAAAACACAATCCTAAGTCCTAACATCCGTCCCAATGTCCTTTTAGGTGTCCCGTACAGGATCGTGATAAAGAAGTTGACAGTAATCATCACCTAACTTATCATAGGTAGCCCGTAAAGGTTAGGGAACGTCAGTGAAAACATTGAATTATTATGTAGGTACTAACGAGTGAAAACGGGTGAGGGGTATCTGTACAAATCGTCATCTATCGACGCGAATAGAAAATATACAAAATGCAGCAATTAATAGTTTATTGAAGTTTGATATTTAACTAAAGAATAATTTTAATTGAATAATATGTTATTATATTACGTACCTAAGTCCTAAATAATAATGCTCGAAGCAAAACTGTTTTTGCTGATGACACCCCACATGCCAGGGCAAAAATAAAATTTTATTTCAACTTTATTAGGGTTCCATACCAAAATGGTAAAAATGGAACCCTTATGGTGAGACTTTCTCCGTCCGTCGGTCTGTCACAGTCGATTATTTCAGTAACTATTAAAGCTATCGACATGAAATTTAGCATAGTTGTGTATAATAGTGGCCCAAAATCATTGGAATAAAGAAAAATCGAAAATTATTTTTAGTTTTATTAAAAAAAGGGGGAAAATCGGGGGTTTGAAATTTCAAAGTAAAATAACTATATCGAGTGGGGTATCATATGAAAGGCCTTTACTTTTGCATTCTAAAACAGTTTTTTATTTATTTCTAGATATAATAGTTTCTGATTAATCGGCCAAAATGTCGAAAAAAATACCGTTCCCCCCCCCCCCCCTTATCTCCTAAGTTTACCAATCCAAAAATCTGAAATAATTATGGTCAATAGAGGTTTATGTATATTTTACAGGAAAAATAAAATCAACGCGAAAATGATTTTAGTTTAATTAAAAAAGGGGGAAAATCAGGGGTTTGAAATTTCAAAGTAAGATAATTATACCGAGTCGGGTATCATATGAAAGGCCTTTACTTGTGCATTCTAAAACAGTTTTTTATTTATTTCTAGATATAATAGTTTCTGATTAATCGGCCAAAATGTCGAAAAAAATACCGTTCCCCTCCCTTATCTCCGAAGTTTACCAATCCAAAAATCTGAAATAATTATGGTCAATAGAGGTTTATGTATATTTTACAGGAAAAATAAAATCAACGCGAAAATTATTTTAGTTTAATTAAAAAAGGGGGAAAATTAGGGGTTTGAAATTTCAAAGTAAGATAATTATACCGAGTCGGGTATCATATGAGAGGCCTTTACTTGTGCATTCTAAAACAGTTTTTTATTTATTTCTAGATATAATAGTTTCTGATTAATCGGCCAAAATGTCGAAAAAAATAACGTCCCCCCCCCCCCCCCCCCCTATCTCCGAAGTTTACCAATCGAAAAATCTGAAATAGTTATGGTCAATAGAAGTTTATGTATATTTTACAGGAAAAATAAAATCAACGCGAAAATTATTTTAGTTTAATTAAAAAAGGGGGAAAATCAGGGGTTTGAAATTTCAAAGTAAGATAATCATACCGAGTGGGGTATCATATGAAAGGTCTTTTATTGTGCATTCTAAAACTGATTTTTTTTTATTTCTATATATAATAGTTTTTGAGTAATCGGCCAAAATGTCGAAAAAAAAAACGGTCCCCCCCTTATCTCCGAAGTTTACCAATCGAAAAATCTGAAATAATTATGTTCAATAGAGGTTTATGTATATTTTACAGGAAAAATAAAACCAACGCTCTAACTAGCATTGTTTTTTTTATATTAACAATAAACCTCTACAAACGAAGTTAACGATAAATAAGCAAATTAATATACTTAATATTATCGTTTTACTTTTACTTTTGGAGTATGGAACCCTCGGTGCGCGAGTCCGACTCGCACTTGGCCAGCTTTTTTTTAATTTAAGTAATTTAATTTTTATTATTTGTTAGCAGTAATACACACTGAAAATTTCAACTCTACCTATTGATGTGCCTCCGGAAAACATACAGCATTATTGAAGAAGCTGTTTGTATTTCACCGGATATCCGCGATCGATCTATATACAAAGTAGTTCATCTTACCGGATATAGGGGGCGCTAGTGTCTCACCCAGCAAGGCAGTTGGAAACAGCTGCCATTTTGAGTCATAGCGTTGTGTATTTTCGCCGCGTGCGCATCGAATCTAAAATTATATCGTTAATCCGTCTTCCTTTGGAAAAAAATATTATCAAAGGCTGTTATTAAATATAGTAATACAGTGATTATAATCCATATTTTCGATCGCGGATCGCGAAAATCGCGTAATGTAAAAACCACGTGTACGAACCAATCGTGGATCGGGAAAATCGCGTAATGTAAAAACCACGTGTACGAACAATGTCAATTCGGCTTCAAAAGTCAATCGATCTGATGTTGTGTGTGCCTGAGAGGTACAATGAACGGGAGGACAAGTTCCAGCAGCGGTTTCGAGCAGCGAGAGGGACTTCGACGAAAGAAACTCTAACAAGGTTCACAGGTAACGGTCGATCCTCGGATCGACACGTTACCACCAGGTGAGTTTTCTCACATTTTTATTGCATCGCTTCTCGACAATTTTTCCTAAGAACAAAGTGCAGTATCTGTTCTTTTTAGCGTAATATTGGAAAGTTCCCACACTGCGGGACGAATATATTAAGCTGATTTTTGCGACTTGACGGGATATTCGGGGCTGGCTCCACTCTCGTCAGGGGTAGGTAGGCTCGGCATTGCAGTGGGTTCGACCCACATAAAAAGCTGAGCGAATTCCAAATACCCTCTCTAATAAATTACTGAAGCTTTCGGTAAATCGCCTTTGTCTATTTCATATAATATGTGTAACGATAGTTATCAGAACAAACTTAACTAATCGTTTTCGTTAAAAAGGGTTGAACTTATTGAATTAAAATGTCAGTAGCAACTAACAACACATAAAGTTTCAAGCTACTCATAAACAATGTATCTCCCAGTAAAGAATTAATTGTCAAAGCAACATTCACCGCTTTTATTAAGTCCATTTGTATTTTCGAAACTGAGACTTGACTGCAGAAATTGGATATTGTAACATCCATCGTATGTATCGATCGTGTAAAATGTAGCCTTGTCACCCGGACACTCTAGACTTCTAGAGTGTAGTTCTTCCTTTTGACTTTGCAACAGTCGAACAAAAAAGTGATATAGAAATTTTGGTACATAGGCAGTTTTGGTTACCAACAGCACTCTGGTTCGGAACCAGAGATTCACTTGATGTTTCAAAAGCACTTTGTAAAAGTTCCTTGGAATAAACTTTTCTAATATATAAAAGATTTCTGTAGTGAATCTATGATAACGGGATTTCGATTACCCTCACGCAAGAAATCTCTGGTACCAATAATGTTTCATTAATAAGTACATATAAATCATACAGGGCATAAATACAAGAAACAACTGCACGCGTCACCAGTCGTGTACAGGCTACCGAGCCGGCCACCAGTGGAATGTGTGTGTGTGTGTGTGTGTGTGTGTGTGTGTGCGCGTGCGTGTGTGTGGGTGTGTGATATCTACATATAGTAGATATCGATATATACGAGTATACGGCAGTATATTACAATGGATATGCGTTCCATTTTCAACTTTCGAAAACAAATTGAATTTGTGAAAATAAGAGTTCCGTCTGATATTTCAGTTTCCAGCTCTCTATAACCAGAGACTGGATGATAAAACTGGAATTTTCTCAGAATTCTTCCTCAGCTCGACCACAAAATCTCATCAACCATGCCTGAGAATCTAATGCAAAGATCAATCTTACTAGATGACCTACCTTTCGGTGTACATACTGGGTTGCGGAAACCCTCTGTGCGAAAGGATGTCGAATGCTTGTTTACCTAGACGACTTCTTTCTGGCCAAGCAAGATCACTCGAGTGATGGCTTAATCTTTCGGTCTGGCGCCTCTTTTCTACCTTTCGGTGTACATACTGGGTTGCGTAAACCTTCTATGTGAAGGGATGTCGAGTGCTAGTTTACCTAGACGACCTCCTTCTGGCCAAGCAGGATCAATCGAGTAACGGCCTAATCTATTGGTCTGGCGCCTTTTTTCTCATGTAACACGCTGGGTTGCGGAAACCCTCCGTGCGAAGGTAAGTCGAGTGCTAGTCTAACCTAGACGACTTCCTTCGGGTCAATCACGACCAATCCAAGTAGTCTTTAGGCTGCGGAAGCCGAGAGGCACTTGGAACATCTCCTTCTGGTCAATCACGATCAATCCAAGTTATGTCTTTGGGCTGCGGAAGCCACGAGATACTTGGAACATCTAAGCTGCTAAATCAATAACACCCATGAAGGGGTAATCGTTGCCAACTACAGTAAATTCAATTTCCTTTCCCTTAAAAAGGATAAATATTCTCATCGAGTCCTTGAGATAATAATTGCTGTAAAGTAGCATTAGCTCTTGTGAATTGCAAGGGTTGCTGGGACAGTTAAGTAATAAGTAATATTAGCCATGCTGAACCTTATTAACTCTCCCCCACCCCTCTTCAAATAAACGTAAAACTTGTCTATGACGAGTATATTAAGTACAGTACAGTTTCTATCCCGCGCCCTTAACCTTTGGACTACTGAGGCTTCAACCCTCAGAGGACTTTGTGATTCCCTGGGGATTCCTCAAATATTCAGAAAAGTTTCGATAGGAAACATCTGTATCTCGCTCCAGGAGCGTGGAACAGGAATTGAGGGTGGCGAGAGCCTCATGTCCCAATAAATCTAAAATTTAAGAATGTCCAATGAGAGCCAACATCCATACTATGTTGAACACACGGGTCCTCGTGCAAATATTTAGACGACAAAGTAATGTTAGTAACTGACCGTTCAGCTAAAATGATGGCACAGTAACAAGTTTTATTGGTAATCACAAATAAAACAAACTGCGAAAATCACGTCCTGGCTCAATTGGACAACAATGCAACACTCATTGCGTACATTCGAAATGGGAGTAAAGTAGTGACTTTACTAACTCTGACCGAATTCCTACACCAGACTGGATTTTTATAATCTGCTCAAATAGTTTTCAGGGCGATACAACATAGTTGGAACAGATGGTCATGAGAAAAACCTCCCATAGAGTGGCATCTTCTCCCTCAAATGACGTCAGAGTTTGTTTTATGGGATGGAACAATTTGACATTAACTTGTTTGAGACACATCAAACCGGTGTAGTAAAGTACTATGTCTCGATAAATTGAAAGAATCAATCAATAAGTCATATAGATGCCTTCAGCAGACTATGAGGGCCAATGATGTCCTCATAGCTTTGGGATTTCCTCAACTGACACATTAAAACAGTGCGACAGGAGCATACCTTATAGTGAAGCCCAAATGGCCTCGAGCGTTTATTTTTTGGTGTTAAGATCTGAATGGATCACCCACATTAAATACAGAACCTATCAGTGACTCTGACAGATGCCACGATGTAAAAGCGTTCACCTCAGGTGCAGAAATTTGATACTGAAAGTTTGGGAAAATATAAAAAAAAAATATACTATCAAACTTGTCTGTACTTACCAGCCATCAAAAGATGACTAAACTGGCGCGAAATTTCCCAAATAAATTCAAAATCTTCTCTTCTTGCAAAGAAAATTTTTTGACATACCTAATCATTCTTGTACATACAAGTAAATATGCAGTTTCTATGCTTTCTGTGGTCCCCACCTAGGACAACAATCGTTTTCATCTAACCTATACGTGCTTAAGACACACTTTGCAATCTAAATGATTAAATGATAAAATATCTAGACAAACCTAAAAAGGCTTCTATAAGCCTCGGAACGTAGGGGTCATGACCTAAAGCTAATGATTATTCCTGTAATATAGGGAAAAATATATTAGTATCTGATACAGGCATTTGACTCAAACACTAATCACTCTTAGGGGAAATCTAAACTTTAAAAATAATAATAAAATACGATCGCTGGGATATTATGATCAGTAACATTAGTTAGGGTTTCATGAGAGGAAAATAGGTCAAAGAGATCTGAATATAGAAATCATTATGATTGTCTATAACAAATTTTCCTTTATAACATTAGACTCCCAAAATATATGAGTAAATTTAATTTTCTTCGGTAAAGTTGTGCATACCCAGGGTGTTGCAGATCAGCAGTAGTCTTCACTATGGTCAGATAACCGACCATTAGACCATCAATATTATTATCTCATGATAACAGAAAATCGTGACATATTATATATATTTTAATACTACTGTCCTAAGATATCTACAAATAACCGAAGCTTATATCGCGATACATTTATTCATTTAGTCCTGTTTGATTTTCAATCCATACTAAAGTTCCTTAATTGTCAAGACAATTAAATTAAAAATTACTTAATTTTTAATTATTTAATTTTTTCCTCTTCAAAAGTATAAAAAGATTTACCTTAAAACATTACTATGAAATTACTAATTTTGGTTGAAAATAACATTATTTGCAATATGCATGATCAAAAGAAAATAGATCAAAAGAAAATTTATTTCACAGATTAACTCCCTGTGATTCATCATAGCGTTGTTTAATACTTTTCACCAGCAGATAACAAACACGTCTTCAATAATGCTGTATGTTTTCCGGAGGCACATCAATATTACGGTTTTACATAACAATAAAACCGATATTATGTGCCGAGAGGGAAAACATACAGCATTGCAGGAAGTTCTTCCTGGTAAAGACTATGACTCAAAATGGCAGCTGTTTCCAACTGCCTTGCTGGGTGAGACACTAGTGCCCCCTATATCCGGTAAGATGAACTACTTTGTATATAGATCGATTGCGGATATCCGGTGAAATACAAACAGCTTCTTCAATAATGCTGTATGTTTTCCCTCTCGGCACATAATATCGGTTTTATTGTTATGTAAAACCGTAATATTACGGTTTACGAGATACAGGCTGTTGACAGATGGACAGCGGAGGCTTAGTGATAGGGTCCTGTTAGCACCCTTTGGGTACGGAACCCTAAAAACTAAGAAACTGAAGCCTTTAAAAGAGGTGCTCCTAGGAGATGGGACTTACCATTTTTAGTTATTTAATGTGTGACTCAGATTCAGTATAATATATTTTGTATTAGTCAAAGTTAAGTTTGAGGCCAAATCATTTTAATTTGTCAAATACTGAGTTCACATCACCATCTAGGTTTATATAATCAGAATACTGATCATTGAATTTAGAGATGAAATGATATTAAATTAATTCAAACACAAATTAGTTTTCATCACTTATTATAATAATAAGACAATATACCTCATCAATTTAATCTTAGCCTACAAAATAACAATAAAAAGTAATGACACTGTAATTGCTTACAAATGAATTACTCAATAACTATTGTGAGCTCTTATCTTTAGGCAATTATTATTACATTAACAGTCTTCAATTCCAATCATGTGATCTGTGTCTATCTCAGTTTTAAAGAGTCAAGACTGTCAAGAAGGTTTTGTACTTCAGAATCAACTTGTTCCCTTGTGCTAACATTCTCCAGCCTCTCTCTTACTGATTCCAACTCACCTGCATCTGCCTTTTGTATCTTCATGTATTTTAGCATCATCTCAACAACCAAACAAATTTCGCTGATGAGCTGTTTAGTCTCTTCAAAGTGGCCTGCACCACTCGGGCGCATTTGAATAAGCTTCAATTTACTCTGTGCAAGCTGAATAGGGTTACGGCCATTCTTATCGTGTGAACTTACATCTGTGCCAGCATCGAGCAGTTGTATCACAACAGGTATGTGGTTGGTGCAAGCAGCGAGATGGAGTGGCGTGTTTCCAAGGGTATCCTTGATATTGGGGTTAGCGCCGTGTCTAAGTAACATTTTAACAATTTCAACGTAACCACGGCAAGCTGCAAGATGCAAAGGACTTCTCTTATGTTCATCTGAGCAATTCGGATCTGCACCTGAAAGCAGTAGCCTTTGGGCGAGCTCGGTGTTATTGGTAGAGGCAGCGAATCGTAGCTTTTTATTTCTTGAGGTGCAAATTGTACCTCCATATCGACATTTCAATCTGCAGTGTCTCGCTTTTGTTGAGCATTTTATCTTGCCGATATGTTCATGGGGCTCACCTAGAAAGTCTATAGGCATGGGTTGGCCTGCGAGGTTTATTGGTATCGCTGGAGGATTGAACTCCAGCACGCAGTACGAATGGTCGAAAACAGGATTGTCGCTACTTTCATTGCCAGTGTCTACACCTGAATCTGCCATTATTGTATTCGTAATGTAATTTAGAATACAGGACACATAACAAGCTCAATAATAAAGCGAGAAACACAATTTCAAAGAGTATAATACACAATTTACTTCAACAAAACTATCAACAAGAAGTCTGAAGTAAACTTCTTTTCTTCTTTTTTTGATCACAGACCATGGACACTAAGGGTGGAACCACATTTGTCAGGATCGTTTCGGATTTCGCCCATACAAAACTGTCAAATTCCATAGAAACGTGAACGGATCAATTCGGCTTTCGCATTTTTTGTACCTAAAAGTGCCTATAATCCTTACAAGTGTAGCTCACGTTTCGCATGCGAAAGGATCCTTTCGCATCCTTACGGATCCGTAAGGATGCGAACGGATCCTTACGGACGCGTACGGATCCGAAAGGATCCTTACGGAAGGGTCTTCGGCAACTAGGGCAATGCATGAAGTGCCAAAAAGTATCGATATATCGATGAAATTAGTTTTTATCTCAAGTATGTGTGCAAACACAGGTGCCACTTTTCCGCCATGTTGGAATTCTTTGTTTTTGGACCGATTTCGTTCAAAATCGATATTTGGGCTTCCCTGGGGTCAAGTAAGAGGAAATGGATGCCACAAATTAAAAAGTCGCCGCCATATTGAAATTCTTTGTTATTGGACCGATTTCGTTAAAAATCGATATTTGGGCTTCCCTGGGGTCAAATAAGAGGAAATGATTGGCAAAATTATAAAAAGTCACCGCCATATTGAAATTCTTTGTTACTGGACCGGTTTCGTTCAAAATAGATATTTAGGCTTCCCTTGGGTCAAAAAAGAGTAAATAGATGCCAAAATTTTAAAAAGTGACCGCCATATTGAAATTCTTTGTTATTGGACCGATTTCGTTAAAAATCGATATTTGGGCTACCCTGGGGTCAAGTAAGAGGAAATGGATGCCAAAAATTAAAAAAGTCGCCGCCATATTGAAATTCTTTGTTATTGGACCGATTTCGTTAAAAATCGATATTTGGGCTTCCCTTGGGTCAAGTAAGAGGAAATGGATGCCAAAAATTAAAAAAGTGGCCGCCATATTGAAATTCTTTGTTATTGGGACTGATTTCGTTCAAAATCGACATTTGGTCTTCCCTGGGGTCAAATAAGAGGAAATGATTGGCAAAATTATAAAAGTCACCGCCATATTGAAATTCTTTGTTATTGGACCGCTTTCGTTCAAAATCGATATTTGGGCTTCCCTGGGGTCAAAAAAGAGGAAATAGATGCCAAAATTTTAAAAAGACACCACAATTTTGAAATTCTTTGTTATTGGACCGATTTCGTTCAAAATTGATATTTGGGCTTCCCTGGGGTCAAATAAGAGGAAATGATTGCCAAAATTATAAAAAGTCACCGCCATTTTGAAATTCTATGTTATTGGACCGATTTCGTTCAAAATTGATATTTAGGCTTCACTTGGGTCAAGAAAGAGGAAATGGATGCCAAAATTTTAAAAAGTGATCGTATAAACTTAAACACACTGATACTAATTTATAGATGTATATTATCAAATAGCACACTAGGTCTAATAAACTATTTAAAAGAGGCGTTGCGTTCTCGAAGTACCCGATTAGAATGCACCGCCGCGTGATCACACAATACTTTATACTCCTAGCGGAGGTGCTCCCACCGAGGCAACCGCGGCCATCTTTTTCCTCTTCCGGTGACGCGAAGCTGACGTCGCGCCTGCCGACAACTACCGAGGTGGCGGAAGCGCTGACGTCGATCGTACCAACACACGTAACGTGCAGTGCTGCCAACACTGCCGAGGTGGCGCTGGCGTCGGTCGTCGCCGTAGATCGTCGCGCGCGGTGTAACCAACACACAAAACGCGCAGTGCTGCCAACACTGCCGAGGCGGCGCTAGCGTCGGTCGTCCTCGTATATCGTCGCGCGTGGTATTGCCACCACACGAAACGCGTGGTGTTGCCAACACGGCCATGCTGCACGGTACCCGCCTCGGGTACCCCACGAGTCGGGATAAAATCACTGCGAAATTTAAGAATCGTTAACACATGAATCATTCTACATACACACATATCCTTAATTTTTTTACATACTTATAAGGCCCATCGGAATATTGCTCATGCCCTGTCTATCATGCGACCCTGTAGCTCAATCAACAAGACCATCCCACCCAAAGGGCACACAGCCACACTTAGGAGACAGATGTGTCTTTGTTGAAAAACTGTCCATCATGCGACCCTGTAGTTCAATCAACAAGACCATCCCACCCAAAGGGCACATAGCCACACTTAGGAGACAGATGTGTCATTGTTGAAAACCACTCTAACTTAAAGAAGCAAGCTGGACTTCAAGCTTTCCAGGCTTTCGCATTCCAATGTGACGTTCTTCGTTCATGATGCAATATTCCCCATCATACCTTATACAGTATTTTATCACGGCTCGCTGAATAATTGTTTATTATTATCTACAAAGCCTACATAATTTATGAAAATACTGACTGATAGAGACTAACTTTGATAATTTTTGAACTATAGTCAATGTCAAATATGACATAGCATTAGGAACTAAGTAATTCAACTTTCTATTTAAGTTGGTTAATTCATCGACAGTCAATACTATAAAGACAATTTAAATACTTAAATATCTGTTGAAGAGTTTCATATTATTTATATGTTTAGATATAGCTACTTGCCAACACGGTTTTAGGTTCAAATTATATTAATCAACAAACAAATTAATAATTTAATACAATTTGTTACATATTTCTAATCTAGACTTCAGCCATCAATATTGATCCATGATTTCCTATATTCAGCCACGGCTACGCCGTTATACGTTAAAGAACATCTTTGACAACCTCTCAAATCCACCACATGATATCTATCGTTGTCTAAGATTTTCCTAACTTGGAATGGACCTTTAAACGTCGGCATTAATTTCCTACTTTGACCGTCGTTACCCTGACTTTGTATTCTAATCATGAATACTAAATCTCCTCCTTTGTACTTTTTAGTTTTCGCCAAAGATTTATCGAACCTCTCTTTCTGATATTCAGCACTATTAGCCTTAACACTACTATCAACTCTTTCGCGCAACTCTGACACGTACACTAACTATTGTCCTCCAACTCTGGAGCTAAACTGTCACTATCCATGCGTAGCCTACAACCGAACATACCTCACCACTAGGAACGCTTGTGTAGTTTTATGTACCGAGCTATTTTAAGCCTTGCTGTTAAGCCTTTATGCATTGATCCCAACTATCACCGCTAGTATCAGCACCCACAGATTTTAATGATTCTAAAATAGTTTTATTAAATCTTTCGACCTGACTATTAGCGCGAGGTACACCTATCGCCAATATATGCAATCAAATATTTCTATTTACACAATATTGAGCAAATTTACCCTATGTAAAACAAGAGCCGGCATCAGTGATTATGCGTCTGGCGTTTCCGAAAATCTTTACTTATAACTCATACTCATACTTTCTAACTTTTTAATCACACCCACTGTATTAGTTTTACGTACAGCGGAAATGAAAGCAAATTTTGTAAACGCATCTACCACTACCAATAAATACATTTTTTTTTGTTTTTAGTAGTCATGAATGAACCAAGATGAGGTGCAAAATATGAAGCGGTTGCGCATATTTTGGTAAAGGATGTAATTCTCCTTCCTTTTCCCCGCTTTTTTTTTTGATAAATGCAACTCACAGTTTTTAATATACTTTTTCTACTATTTTACGTAATCGTGTCACAAATATCGATACTTTACTCTTTAAAACCGAGCCACTCAACAGTCTATTACTCACAAACTAATTATGCCTTAAGAGAATACTTATTTATTCTCTTAAAACGCTTAAACCCTACCTATAGCCGTCTCCACCAATCCTATAATGGCCCCTTTCCTCACATCTAATCTATTTAACCACAAACACGATAGATAAACACCATCTGAACGCGAGGGTAGTTATCGAAAACATCTAACTAATCTTAAGCGTACTGGCAACATTTATTCGATTAGGGCGCGATTGCTATCGCGATCCCTCAATCAAATACAACGACCTAGACACGAAAGGATCTACTAGTCGGATGAATCTTTGGCAAAGACTGAAATCGCATCGTCAAAATAGCTGCATTTATACTAATATTCCAAGGTGGCGCGCAAGATGGCGTGCCCACACTGTCAACGTTGACAAATGTCGATTCAATTAAACTAATGTCAATAAACAAAATGAAGACATTTTTATAATTTCTTAGTGGCTTATAAATAAGGCCTACTACTCACTAGAGGAATTTTAATAATAAGAATAGAAGAGGAATAGCTGCATTTATACTAATATTCCAAGGTGGCGCGCAAGATGGCGTGCCCACACTGTCAACGTTGACAAATGTCGATTCAATTAAACTAATGTCAATAAACAAAATGAAGACATTTTTATAATTTCTTAGTGGCTTATAAATAAGGCCTACTACACACTAGAGGAATTTTTTAATGAAACAGTGAAATGAGTAGGTATACATAAAATTATTTAGAGCTGTTTTCTTTCTTTTTTTTTTTCATTGCCTTGTGGTTCAGATATTCTATTTTATTTTATTATTATTTTTTTATTTTTAAAAATAAGTAATTAATTTTATCGATAATAATAATTTCAATGAAGTAACGTGTTATTATTTATTTTAAATTATTGACATTACTAGATTTGATAAACAATTGACATATTAATTATTATTATATTATTTTATTATCGATATAATTAAATGTGTACTGTGAACTATCCAATTTTTAAATTTAATTGTATAATTTTCTGTTGTTATTGCACACCATTAGATTGGTAATACACTAAGGCCAACAATCTATTGTACCTACCATCTCTTGTATACTACTAGTGTATAATGCAATAAATAAATTCTGATTCCGATTCTGATTCTGATTCTGATTCTAGTCTTTATCAATTTTAAACATGAATCTGACAATTCAGTCATGTTCCTAACACGTGAAAACCAGTAAATACGTACGAACACACTTAACCGTTTTAACTAACTAGAAATGTCAATGGAAAATTTTGCTCGCATCAAAATTTTTATTTATATAATATTTGAATCGGTTATTTTGGATAATATTGGCATCAAATTGGCGCTTTTTCGCGAAATACCCCGTGGTATTGTTTTCAGCCCTGATATGCAATATTAACAGTTCTTTTTGTTTCAGAGCGAGAGGCGTTGCTACGCGGTGTTGCGGTTGCCAGGGGCCATCGGGCTGACGGCCTGTCGCCTGCTCTGCAGGCCTTCTGGCTGCCGCTGCCGGGGCATCGTTCTCTAAAGACGCTATTGTGTAGTGTTTAAGTGCTTTTTTTTTTATTTGTTTACGTGTTTTGAAGTATGAACCCCAGTGCTTCTCAATCTGAATACGTGGAATGCCCACACTGCAGTGATGGCAGGCTGTTTAAGGGTCGCAAAGGCCTTAATATTCATATCGCACGCTGTCACGGACCGCCAACACGGCCACTTACTTGCCCAAATTTAATGTGCGATCAAACTCAATCAGGAAGCGACAATCAGGTTTCATTTGAAATTTTATTATCTAGATATAACAATGACGTTCCATTGGTAAAACGCATTCCGCGAGGAGCGAGGATATCATTAGCTAGAGCCCTATCACATACAATCCAAAGTGTCCTATCAAATTCCCTTTCAGCTTGGCAAAATTTATTTTTGTTTTCGTACAAGCATTTTCATGTAAATAAGTCTGAAAGCGGGTCGTTATGTTCAAAATTAAAAAAAAATAGTTTGGCTAATCGCGTTATTCAAATATCGGACTGCTCATTTCGGACGCAAAATTACAATTTAAAGAAAATTGTGGAAAATAAGGTTATGGATGGGGACCTTAAAAACGCTGCCCGCATTTTGTTTTCTAATGATACCCTGGCTCCATTTAATGATATAACGCTGGAAGCCTTACGTGAAAAGCATCCTTTCCCCAATACCGCCTCTTTGCTTCCGGACCCCCCTTCCAACACTTCTTTTTTACAGATAAAGGATGAGGAGACCTACGCTGCGATAATGTCATTCTCTAGTGGCTCTGCCGGTGGCATGGACGGCATAACGCCACAACATCTTAAGGATCTTGTGGGAGTTACTGCTGGGGACGCCGGCAGGGCGCTTCTGAGTGACATTACCAGACTGTGTAATCACATGTTATCTGGCGAGGTAAATTCATCCTTTTTACCATTCCTTTATGGTGCACGGCTTTGTGCTTTCAATAAAAAAGATGGTGGTATCCGCCCCATTGCTGTTGGCTCTACTTTTCGCCGTTTGGCGTCAAAATTAGCATGTAGACACATAGTTTCTACCCTAAAGGATAAATTCCAACCTATTCAAGTTGGATTCGGCAGTAAAGGAGGCTGTGAAGCAGCAGTACATTCGGCTCGTACTTTCTTAGCGAATGGCGAGGTTGAAGTACTGCTTAAAGTAGATGTAAAGAATGCTTTTAATTCTTTGGACAGGGCAACTCTGCTTAACGAAGTTGCAACACAACTTCCAGAAATTTATCCCTACGTTTGGCAATGTTACAGCTCTGCTTCAAAATTAATTTTTGGAGATAGCGATATTAAGTCTATTGTGGGTGTTCAGCAGGGGGATCCTTTAGGTCCAGCCTTGTTCAGTTTAGGGATCCATAAACACATTTCAAATTTAACATCTAAACTAAACATTTGGTATCTTGATGATGGAACTATTGGAGGCAACGTGAATGACGTCCTAAAAGATCTTAACCATGTTAAGCAACAGTTTAGCAAAATTGGTCTTGAACTAAATTTTTCCAAATGCGAACTCTTTTTCACAGAAAAATTGTCGCAAGATAAGATATTATCGGCCTCTGAATTATTTAATGAAATTACCCCTAATATTAAGATTGTTGATAAACATTCACTTTGTCTTCTTGGTGCTCCTTTATATGACGAAGCCATACAACCAATTTTGGACCAAAAAATCAAAATATTTTCGGCCAATACCGACAAATTGGGTGCTTTAAATTCTCACATTGCATTTTCGATTCTAAAATATTGTCTTTTTGTACCTAAATTAATGTACATTCTACGCGCGAGCCCAATTTGGAAATTTCCTGGATTACTCGATAACATGGATGCCATCCTAAAAAACGCGCTAGAACAAATTCTAAATTTATCTTTTGATGAGCACTCCTGGAACCAAGCTACTTTACCGGTCGTATACGGTGGCATCGGCGTGAGAAAAATTTCGAGTGTTGCTCTTCCAGCTTTTCTGTCCTCTGTGCATAGTATAAAAGAGCTTAGTTCTCAAATTATTAAATCGAATTCATTTCCAATAACCTATGCCACAGAGGCCCTAGATAGTTGGAAGATCAGGTGTCCCAATGTCGATATCCCGAAGGAACTTTCCACACAAAAACTTTGGGATGCGCCATTGGTTCAACTGACACATAGAAATGTGGTTCAAAATCTAACAAGTGACAGAGATCGGGCTAGGCTTCTAGCTTTATCTAAAAAAGAATCTGGCTTTTGGCTTCATGCTTTGCCATCCAAAAATCTCGGCACTCTTCTCGATAACGAAAGTTTTCGTGTGGCTCTAGGTCTCAGATTGGGAACACCGCTGTGCCACGAGCACAGATGTCCGTGTGGAAAGGAGGTTGATACATTTGGAATTCACGGACTCTCTTGCCAGAGGAGCGCTGGTAGGCTATTTCGGCATGGTTCTCTTAACGATACGTTAAAAAGGGCTCTTGCCACCATTGACATTCCTGCGCTCATCGAGCCAACAGGGATTAATCGAGATGATGGCAAGAGACCTGATGGATTGACGCTGGTTCCCTGGGAACGGGGACGGGCTCTAATGTGGGACGCAACGTGCGTCGACACATTGGCCCCGTGTCATATCAGGGAGACAGCATCAAGACCGGGAGCCGCAGCTGAAATGGCTGAATCCTGTAAGCGGCGCAAGTATGCCTCTCTGATCGAGAGTTACATATTTGTTCCGTTTGCTGTGGAGACCCTCGGGCCATGGAGTCAAAGTGCAAAAAAATTTTTACGAGACATTTCACCGCGGTTAATTGCCTCATCTGGTGACAGAAGGGCTGGCTCATTTTTTGCACAAAGGATCAGCCTGGCTGTCCAGCGCGGAAATGCAGCCAGTATTCTTGGCACCATTCCACGCGGGCATGATTTGTATAGTAATTAGATTAGTTTAGCTGTAAGTTTTTTTTGTAACATTTTAATTATATTATTTAGATCATAAAAAAAAAAAAAAAAAAAAAAAAAAACTAGAAATGTCTCACGTCATCATGGTTACATTTTATTATCCGCCAGATGCAGTTCCTTGGGACCACCCAACGTCGGCCATTACTAGTTCGCCTATAAACCTTCGCACCCAATAATTCGTAACTATTAAAAATCTCCATTATCTTCGGCCTGTCCTGATGCTAACACTTCTCTTATTTTCACTTACTCTCTGGGTCTTGTACTTGTATGGCAAGTAACCAATCCCTTCAGTAATTGACATAACAATCTCATTTTTTAAAGATACTACACTTTTTGAGATTCAATGTTAAACCATTCTCCTTAAATATATGCAAAACTTTCTCATGCAAGTTCATATTTTCCTCTACACTTTCCGAAATTAAGTATACATCATCCAAATAAACAATCACTTTCCCAAACCTTAAATTACCAAGTGTTTTGTTCAGCATTTGTTTGAAATAATAAACGCGTCGCAAAAATAAACTTGCATATCCCAAATGCAAATTAAAAATTTCTACCCGCGGCCCATTATATAGATCAATTAACATAAGTATACAATAAAATCTCAAATTATATTACAGATGAAAATAATATTAGAACCTTTAAGCGAAAACTAAAAGAATGGCTAATAAAAAAAAAATAACTTCTACGAGATAGACGAACTATTCCAAAAATATCAGTAAACTTTAAGACCTCAATTGCGCATCAGGCTATGTTCCAAAATGAATTACAAATTTGACAATATATTGATTGATTATCATTTTCCTAGAAATTCAAATTGTTAACCTATAATATTGTATTATAATCTGTTAATGAATAATATTAATCCGACTTTTATTTAACATGAAATCGAAAATATATTTATAATGACATAATATTATTATTATATCTTTCGTTGGCTGTGTAACAAATCTTTTTATTCCGTACCAGAATACCTATCTTATTAACATTGAAATTAGTAAAAATTATTCACATTGTATACTGACCTAATTGACATTTAAACTAACGTAATTGACACTTTATATTCATTTTAATTAATTTAGCTCATCGAAATTTTCAAAATTATGATGAGTACCTAATTTAAACATTTGCATGCTATTTAGTAGAATATGGAGGAAATTTTATGACATTGTTAATAACATCTAACTATACTGTACTCATATTCAGCAAATAAAGTTTCATTTCATTTCATTAATTAATTTTTTATTAAAAAAAAAAAATATATTTTTGGCTATCAGAAGCGGATTTATTTAAAAGTTATCGGAAGAGGGTTTATTACTCAAAAACTAAGCAGGCTATAAGAGAACGCATCTTTTAAAACGCTGAAACCCTACCTAAGCCGTCTCCACCATCCCCAATAACGGCCCCTTTCCACTCAGCTAATAACCACAGCACGACAGACAAACCACCATCTGAACGTGAGGGTAACTATCAAAATGGGCAAATCAACCAATGGACAGTTATTATGACTCAGGCGTGATCCCATCACGCCTAGGAGATGTTGACGGTACGCTCGTCCCAATCAAAGTGAGCGAACAAATACCACGCTGCGCTTATAAGGCCGACGATCGCTACATCGTCGCCCCTCCCGATTTATGAGTCGATCTTACTCGGCTCGGCTCGGTGTTACTCGTGCGCGCGCTCGGATTCATCCGCGCACGTTTTTGCTCCAAGATGGCGTCAGTCCGCTAACATTATTAATTACATATGACACTATCAATATTAATTAATACCTAAAAAAAATACTGAAATAAAAATAGTTACTAACCTAACCTAATTACTTTGTAAATGTAACTTTGCAACGCCCTGACGGGGCCTCATGTAATCTAACTATATAATTAAGTGTAAGTGGATACATGAATGCAAATAAATGAAGAAATAAAGAAATAAGAAGGTGCATTAGCCAATCTAAACGGAAGCCGCAAGAACTCATAATGCCCGTCTTTTGTAATTGCTGTTTCCTCGACCGAATCCCTATGCACAGCAATCTGATAATACCCACTTTTTAAATCTCAGCTGGTAAACGCTTTATGACCCTATAGTCTATCAACTAAATCTTCGATTCGAGGCATAGGGTACTAAATCGTTATCTTATTTAAGGCTCTAGAGTCGATGCAGAGCCTTTTTCCCCGTGACCCGACCCCGTTTTTGACAACTACCGAGGTGGCGGAAGCGCTGACGTCGATCGTACCAACACACGTAACGTGCAGTGCTGCCAACACTGCCGAGGTGGCGCTGGCGTCGGTCGTCGCCGTGGATCGTCGCGCGCGGTGTTACCAACACACAAAACGCGCAGTGCTGCCAACACTGCCGAGGCGGCGCTAGCGTCGGTCGTCGTCGTATATCGTCGCGCGTGGTATTGCCACTACACGAAACGCGTGGTGTTGCCAACAATCGCCATATGGAAATTCTTTATTATTGGACCGATTTCGTTCAGAATCGATATTTGGGCTTCCCTGGGGTCAAGTAATCGGAAATGATTGGCAAAATGGTCACAAGTCACCGCCATATTGAAATTCTTTGTTATTGGACCGATTTCGTTCAAAATCGATATTTGGGCTTTCCTGGGGTCAAGTAAGAGGAAATAGATGCCAAAATTTTAAAAAGTGACCGCCATATTGAAATTCTTTATTATTGGACCAATTATTATATAATATAATTAAGCTTCCCTAGGGTCAAGAATGAGGAAATGGTTGCCAAAATTTTAAAGTCACCGCCATATTGAAATTCTTTGTTACTGGACCAATTTCGTTTAAAATCGATATTTGGGCTTCCCTGGGGTCAAGAAAGAGGAAATGTGTGCCAAGAATTGAAAAATCGCCGCCATATTGAAATTCTTTGTTATTCGACCAATTTCGTTCAAAATCGATATTTAGGCTTCCTAGGGGTCAAGAAAGAGGAAATAGATGCCATAAAAAGTGACCTCCATATTGAAATTCTTTTTTATTGGACCGATTTCGTTAAAAATAGATATTTGGTCTTCCCTGGGGGCAAAGTAAGAGGAAATGGATGCCAAAAATTAAAAAAGTGGCCGCCATATTGAAATTCTTTGTTATTGGACCGATTTTGTTCAAAATCGATATTTGGGCTTTTCTGCGGTCAAGTAAGAGGAAATAGATGCCAAAATTTTAAAAAGTGACCGCCATATTGAAATTCTTTGTTACTGGACCAATTTCTTTAAAAATCGATGATTAAGCTTCCCTAGGGTCAAGAAAGAGGAACTGGTTGCCAAAATTTTAAAAAGTCACCGCCATATTATTTATTTAGTACCAGTAATATAAAAAACAATGTAAGAAAGATATAAAAGACGTGCACAAGGACAGCTTATCTCTAAAGAAGAGATTTCTTCCAGAAGCCCTCGAATGTGAGAACAGTGAGAACATACAGAGGTAGGTAGGTACTAAAGACTAATCTTTAAAAATTAATAAATGGCTACAGATAATACAATACATATTATATTAAAATACTAATATATAATATTTTTTTGCAATTATAATATTTTTTGAAATTGATGCCAGAATATAAAAAAAGTCCCCGCCATATTGAAATTCTTTGTAATTGGACCGATTTCGTTCAAAATCGATATTTGTGCTGCCCTGGGGTCAAAAAAGAGGAAATAGATGCCAAAATTTTAAAAGTGATCGCCATATTGAAATTCTTTGTTTTCGGACCGATTTCGTTCAAAATCGATATTTGGGCTTCCCTGGGGTCAAGTAACAGGAAATGATTGGCAAAATTGTCAAACGTCACCGCCATATTGAAATTCTTTGTTATTGGACCGATTTCGTTCAAAATCGATATTTAGGCTTCCCTGGGGTCAAATAAGAGGAAGTGATTGGCAAAATTATAATAAGTCACCGTCATATTGAAATTCTTTGTCATAGGACCGATTTCGTTCAAAATTGATATTTAGGCTTCCCTTGGGTCAAGAAAGAGGAAATAGATGCCAAAATTTTAAAAAGTGACCGCCATATTGAAATTCTTTGTTATTGGACCGATTTTGTTAAAAATCGATATTTGGGCTTCCCTGGGGTCAAGTAAGAGGAAATGGATGCCAAAAATTAAAAAAGTCGCCGCCATATTGAAATTCTTTGTTATTGGACCGATTTCGTTAAAAATCGATATTTGGGCTTCTCTGTGGTCAAGTAAGAGGAAATGGATGCCAAAAATTAAAAAAGTGGCCGCCATATTGAAATTCTTTGTTATTGAACCGATTTCGTTCAAAATCGATATTTGGGCTTCTCTGGGGTCAAGTAAGAGGAAATGGATGCCAAAAATTAAAAAAGTGGCCGCCATATTGAAATTCTTTGTTATTGGACCTATTTCGTTCAAAATCGATATTTGGGCTTTTCTGCGGTCAAGTAAGAGGAAATAGATGCCAAAATTTTAAAAAGTGACCGCCATATTGAAATTCTTTGTTACTGGACCAATTTCTTTAAAAATCGATGATTAAGCTTCCCTAGGGTCAAGAAAGAGGAAATGGTTGCCAAAATTTTAAAAAGTCACCGCCATATTGAAATTCTTTGTTACTGGACCAATTACGTTTAAAATCGATATTTGGGCTTCCCTGGGGTCAAAAAAGAAGAAATGACTAGCAAAATTATATAAAATTAACCGCCATATTGAAATTCTTTGTTATTGGACCGATTTCGTTCAAAATCGATGTTTGGGCTTCTCTGGGGTCAAGTAAGAGGAAATGGATGCCAAAAATTAAAAAAGTGGCCGCCATATTGAAATTCTTTGTTATTGGACTGATTTCGTTCAAAATCGATATTTGGGCTTTCCTGCGGTCAAGTAAGAGGAAATAGATGCCAAAATTTCAAAAAGTGACCGCCATATTGAAATTCTTTGTTATTGGACCAATTTCTTTAAAATCGATAATTAAGCTTCCCTATGGTCAAGAAAGAGGAAATGGTTGCCAAAATTTTAAAAAGTCACCGCCATATTGAAATTCTTTGTTACTGGACCAATTACGTTTAAAATCGATATTTGGGCTTCCCTGGGGTCAAAAAAGAGGAAATGATTAGCAAAATTATAAAAAAGTCACCGCCATATTGAAATTCTTTGTTATTGGACCGATTTCGTTCAAAATTGATATTTAGGCTTCCCTTGGGTCAAGTAAGAGGAAATAGATGCCATAAAAAGTGACCTCCATATTGAAATTCTTTTTTATTGGACCGATTTCGTTAAAAATAGATATTTGGTCTTCCCTGGGGGCAAAGTAAGACGAAATGGATGCCAAAAATTAAAATTTTAGCATCTATTTCCTCTTTATTTATTTATTTATTTAGTACCAGTAATATAAAAAACAATGTAAGAAAGATATAAAAGACGTGCACAAGGACAGCTTATCTCTAAAGAAGAGATTTCTTCCAGAAGCCCTCGAATGTGAGAACAGTGAGAACATACAGAGGTAGGTAGGTACTAAAGACTAATCTTTAAAAATTAATAAATGGCTACAGATAATACAATACATATTATATTAAAATACTAATATATAATATACATGACATTATAATAATTAAGTATACAATTTATACTAGATATATATTTAATAAATAGTAATAATAATATAATATTAATATAATACTATAATAATAATATACTATAAACTCAGTACTACGCGCCTAAACTCAGTACTACGCGCCTTCCTACAGACGTGTATGGGGCAGTGGAGGACAGTCCTTCACTATCCAGGGTGTCGCCGGACCCTGGGGAGCGCGGAACCTATAAGGATTGAGCGAGGCATATTCCAGGGCGATAGTTTGAGTCCTCTGTGGTTTTGCCTGGCTCTGAATCCTCTGAGTACTCTCTTGGAGAATTCAGGGCTAGGTTACCGGTTGAGGAGAGGTGGTCAGGTTATATCACACCTCCTTTACATGGATGACCTAAAACTCATTGCCCCCAACAAATCACATCTACTAGAGTTACTAAAGGTAACTAAAGCCTTTAGTGATTCCATTAGGATGGAATTTGGTGTGGACAAATGTGCGGTCATGCATGTAAAGCGAGGGAGGATTGTGGAATCTGAGGGGGTTGAGCTCTCGGATTCCATATACCTCAGATCGCTCTCCCCAACTGAAACCTACAAATACTTGGGCATGGCGGAGGCGTTAGGTATCAGAGAGGCCGATATGAGGCAGTCGGTGAGGGAGCGTTTCCTTGGCCGTCTGAAGAAAGTGCTGAAAAGCCTTTTGTCGGGCGGCAATAAGGTGCGCGCCTTCAACGGGTGAGTCATGCCAGTCTTGATGTATTCCTTCGGCATAATCAGGTGGACTCAGACTGAGCTTGACGCCCTGGGCAGACAAGTTCGTGCGCTGCTGACCGCATATCGGATGCATCACCCGCGCTCCTCGGTGATGAGGCTGTACATTCCGCGGAAGTGTGGGGGAAGAGGCCTTTTGAATGCCAAAACCCTCCACAACCGCGAGGTGTGCAGTCTCAGGGAGTACTTTCTCCACGCCAAGACGGAGATGCACCGCGATGTGGTCGCAGTGGACAGGGGTCTGACGCCGCTCTCCTTGGCTAACGAGAACTGGCGCATACCTGTGGTGCTCAGTACCAATGACCGCAGGGTTGTATGGCAAGGTAAGGAGCTTCACGGACGCTTTTAACGGGCCCTCCACGGGCCTGATGTTGACTTTGAAGCGTCCGTGGCCTGGCTGCGCTTTGGTGACCTCTTTGGGGAAACCGAAGGGTTTGTATGTGCAATTATGGACGAGGTCATGATGACAAACAATTACAGAAAATACATTGTGAAGGATGGAACGGTAGACGTATGTCGGGCATGTCGCCGTCCTGGAGAAACTATCCGTCACATTGTCTCTGGTTGTTCTCATCTGGCTAACGGCGAATACTTACACAGACATAACCAAGTGGCCAGGATTATCCACCAGCAACTTGCCTTGAAATACAATCTTGTGGAATCGGAGGTACCGTACTACAAGTATGTGCCCGACCCAGTTCTTGAAAATGGTCATATCACACTGTACTGGGATCGATCTATCATTACAGACAGGACTATTGTAGCCAATAAGCCTGACATAGTGGTGATAGATCGATCAGAGCGCCGTGCAATGATTGTTGATGTTGCTGTCCCGCATGACGAGAACCTCGTGAAAGCCGAGAAAGAGAAACTCACCAAGTATCTCGACTTGGCGCACGAGGTTGTCGCCATGTGGAATGTAGACTCAGCAATCATTGTACCGATAGTCGTCACCGCTAATGGTCTTATAGCCAAGAGCCTCGACCAACATCTTTCGAGGCTCTCGTTGGGTAGCTGGGTCAAGGGCCAGATCCAGAAGGCTGTTCTCCTGGACACGGCTCGCATAGTCAGGAGGTTCCTCTCTCTGGGGCCCTGACCGCCGGTTGCTTGGACCCTGTTCCCGAGGCCGGTGGACCGCTATTTTTTATATTTTTAAATGTTTTTTTTTTATAATCAAATATTTAAAAATGTAAATTATATGATATAAATGAAATAAATGTATATACTATATATATAATACATAATATACTATATATTATATAGGGAAAAAAATACCGGGCATATTAAAGATGAAATTAGGAGGAAAGATAATGCTGCTTCAGTTTCGACTTAAAAACAGCAACAGATGGACTGTTGCGGATATTCTCAGGAAGAGAATTCCAGAGGCGCGCTGCAGTTACCGCAAACGATCTTGCGAAGAAAATGGTGTTGCTGTGGGGCACTTTTAGTATTTTCAACTCGACGCAAGATCGGAATGATCTGGCTCGCGGAGGAGCATCCAGAAAATACTCACGTAAATATCCTGGTGAAGAAAGCTTAAAAATTTTGAATATTAAGGTTAAAATGTGAGCATTCCGGTGAAGTCGAATAGGGAGCCACTTCAGTTGACGACGGAACTCAGATATATGGTCGAATTTGCGCAGTCCGAAAATAAAACGGATGCACAAATTCTGAAGTCGATCTAATTTATCAAGTAGCTCTTCAGTTGCATCTAGATAGCAAACGTCAGCATATCAGTCAATGAGAGGAAGGAGAAGAGATTGTGCTAGCATTATTTTGGTGCGTAAAGGCAAGAAACTTTGAAGTCTCCGGAGGGAATGTATGGAATAGTGCAAACGTCTACTCACCTCATTGATATGAGCGGACCAAGAAAAGTTAACGTCAAAAATTAAACCCAAGTTTCTAGCTTTGTCAGAGAGAGGTATAGGTATATCGTCGTAAAGAATGTGAGGTAAAGTATTAAAAATAACTTTACAGAGCATCCTGCTGCTACCAATTATGAGAGCTTGAGATTTTGTAGGATTGACAAGCAGGCCAAATGACGCTGCCCATTCCTTAATTCGAGTAAGGTCAATGTTAATAGCATCCACTGCAAATGGAAGTTCGGATAATGCCGCGTGCCTATAAAGCTGCAGATCATCGGCATAGAGATGGTAGTGAGAAGAAATTACTTTAGAGATTTCGTTTATAAAAACAGAAAAAAATAAAGGAGATAGCACACCGCCTTGCGGTACACCAGCTGAGAGATCAGCCCAGTCCGAAGAGGCTTCGTCAGTGCTGATTCTCTGCCGGCGACCACGAAGATAGGACTTAAACCAGTCAATCACGGAAGGAGAAACATTAAGAGAGCGAAGGATAGCTAGCATTACATCTAAATTAACTGAATTAAAAGCGTTACTGAAGTCAAGAAGTACAAGTACTCTTTCTTGACTCAAGGGAAGCCTAAATATCGATTTTAAACGAAGTCGGTCCCATAACAAAGAATTTCAATATGGCGGTGACTTTTTCAAATTTTGGCATCCATTTCCTGTTTCTTGACCCCAGGGAAGCCTAAATATCGGTTTTGAACGAAATCGGTCCAATAACAAGGAATTTCAATATGGTGGGGACTTTTTTTATATTCTGGCATCAATTTCCTATTTCTTGACCCCTGGGAAGCCTAAATATCGATTTTAAACGAGGCATCAATTTCCTATTTCTTGACCCTAGGGAAGCTTAATTATCGATTTTTAAAGAAATCGGTCCAAATACAAAAAATTTCAATATGGCGGTGACATTTTTATTTTTTGGCAACCATTTACTCTTTCATGACCACAGGGAAGCCCAAATATCGATTTTGAAGGAAATCGGTCGAATAGCAAGGAATTTTAATATGGCGATGACTTTTTCAAATTTTGGCAACCATTTCCTCTTTCTTGGCCCTAGGGAAGCCTAATTTACGATTAACAAAGAATTTCAATATGGCGGCGACTTTTTCAATTTTTGGCATCCCTTTCCTCTTTCTTGACCCCAGGGAAGCCCAAATATCGATTTTGAACGAGATCGGTCGAATAACAAAGAATTTCAATATGGCGGTGACTTTTTAAATTTTTGGCAACCATTTCCCCTTTTTTGACCCTAGGGAAGCCTAAATATCGATTTTGAACGAAATCGGTCGTATAACAAAGAATTTCAATATGGCGGCGACTTTTTAAAATTTTGGCATCTATTTCCTCTTTTTTGACCCAAGGGAAGCCTAAATATCGATTTTGAACGAAATCGGTCGAATAACAAAGAATTTCAATATGGCGGTGGCTTTTTAAAATATTTGGCATCTATTTCCTCTTTCTTGACCCCTGGGAAGCCTAAATATCGATTTTGAACGAAATCGGTCGAATAACAAAGAATTTCAATATGGCGGTTACCTTTTTTGTGTGTAGAAAGAAGAAGATTAATATCGTGGTTGAGCTAGCAATTAAAATATCGATGCCATCATCGAACATCCCTACGCAAACAACAATGTTTAGAGGCTTTCGCCTCCTTACGGATCCGTAAGGACGCGATCCTTACAAGTGTGTCTTAAACCATCGGCATAAATGCGAATCGATCCTCACAGATGTGGTTCCACCCTTAGGTGTTAAAAACTAGTCTATGACAAGTGACTGGTACAGAGGTTTTGTTGTTCTGTGGTCGCATAGATAAAAAATGACTGTGTTCTAATAAATAGTAAAAAATGTTTTATGTAAAATAAAATAATAAAATAAAGCATTTTCTAAAAGTGTTTAATTATTAATTATTTATTAATTGCACAAGAATTGTTGATGTTGTCCCAATCCTCAGCCGCTTGTTCCCTGAGCGCTTTCTGGATTTGAGCGGTCAGCTTATTGAGTTGAGTTTTGAGTGTTGGACATCGCGTTGTTTGCCATTGGCGTCTGAGTCTTCTCTTGCGCTCTATCATTTCCCTTATTTCTCTCGGTAGAGGCGGCATCTGGTTGGTAGGCAGTACCTTGGTTGCTTCTGACATTGCCGTGCTGATCACTGTCGAGAGTTCAACTTCAGTGGCACACGATTCCACTTGATCCGAGGTTGTAAGTAATTGATCTGTGGGTCTAAGAGTAGGTAAGGGTGGAACCACATTTGTGAGGATCGATTCGGATTTAGTCTTGTTAGCTCATAGGATTTTGCCTATACAAAACTGTCATTTTTTCATACATTCGTGTACGCATCGAAAAGCCGATTTGATCCGTACACGTTTCTATGGAATTTGACAGTTTTGTATGGGCGAAATCCGAAAGGATCCTCACAAATGTGGTTCCACCCTATAAGAGATTCGCTATAGGTACTCAATTCGTATCGTCAAAACAGCCGTTATAGGGTGGAACCACATTTGTGAGGATCGATTCGGATTTTGCCTATACAAAACTCATTTTCCATACATTCGTGTACGCATCGAAAAGCCGATTTGATCCGTACATGTTTCTATGGAATTTGGCAGTTTTGTATGTGCGAAATCCGAAACGATCCTCACAAATGTGGTTCCACCCTAATACAAATATTTGAAGATGGCCCGCAAGATAGCGTGCCAAAGTTGTCAATTAAGTCAAATCTCGATTTAGGGTGGAACCACATTTGTGAGGATCGTTTCGGATTTCGCCCATACAAAACTGTCAAATTCCATAGAAACGTGTACGGATCAAATCGGCTTTTCGATGCGTACACGAATGTATGGTAAATGACAGTTTTGTATGGGCAAAATCCGAATCGATCCTCACAAATGTGGTTCCACCCTTAATTAAACTAATTTCAATAAATAAAATGATGAAATATTTATCATTTCTAAAAAACGTTATCAACTTTAAACATGAATCTGACAATAAAATAAAGCATTTTTCTAATAGAGTTTAATTAATATTTCCACTCTGCACAAGATGAACCACATCTGTGCGTAACGAATCGCATGTTGTCCATAAAAAACTGAAAGGGGAATGCCCACTGTCCATACAACTTTGGGCCCATCGCGGACATGCATATATATAATAATGCCTTATTTATTTAAGCTTTTTAGTGTATTTTTAATAATAAAATCTGGTTCAGGTGGCCGCCAGACTAATAATATGAGAAATATAGCGTATTTTTGTAACCATTTTGGGGTTATGTTTTTGACAGAGAGCTTAATTGTCTGTATTTTTACACTTTCCCTGACTTGTTCCTGTTTCAAATTATAACTGCGCATGCGCATGAAATACTTTAAAACATTAAAACCTACAATTCTATCAACAAATACGCATTTCGCAAGATGACAGATATTAGACATATCAGCCCTTTCGTAATTTCTAGTTCCATGTATCAGCTAGAGACACCATCTTCAAAACCATGAGTGAAGGAAATGTCATCTGATGTCAAAAAATAAATGTTGCCATTTACCATTTCACTCGTGAGTGAAAATATTTATAATCGATTCTTGAATAATACTCGAATACAATCGGTACTGCAGTCACTTTAACTTATAAGAGCCGTCGATAATATAAAGACGTAATCCTGCTATGTATCACCTGTGCATATCATATTTTGATGTCTTATGTTTCCAATCATGATGACGTAATCTCTCTCGATACATTATACGTAACTAGCAACCCGCCTCGGCTTCGCACGGGTATGCACAGAGCATATTACGACTATGCTTCGCAAGCTCCTTGAGATGTTCCCTAAGTTATATTGAACAGCATATTGAACAGTACGTAGAAGTATCGCTCGGCTTATAATATAGCAAAGCCAACGCGGTGCAGGGGTGGTCACTGGTCGCATCACGTGAGCGAGTCCTGTCATCGCCATTGGATTAAAATCCGCGTATTTATTTTGGCGCGCGTTCATTTTTATTTTGCGATAACTCCTATGATATTCATTTAAATTGTATGGTGTAAAGTATTATCATAATGTGCATAAAATGCTTATGCTAACTAACGTATTTAAGTTAATAAGGATTAATACTGTATCCGTCTAAATAGATTTCCAATAACCGCATGGTGTGACCATTTCTTTAGAAATTAAAATGGGTATAGTAAGCTATCCTTAAAAGATAGATTTAAGCCATCGCGGACTTTTTTGTAGACATATCCCACCATACCACCACCATAAATTGTTTGGTTTGTTATATCTCAAAGGTATCAAGGCAGCGTTTTCGATGAAAGCTCCAAAGCAGCTTGAATTTTTCTGACATTGTCAACAATTATCGTCATATTTCAACTAATTTAAAAAAAAACCTTAACAAATTATACACTAAAACCTTAAACAAATTATACAAAAAACTCCTCATGAATCACCCTATCTATTGGTGAAAACCGCATGAAAATCCGTTCTGTAGTTTTTGAGTTTATCGCGAACAGACAGGCAGACAGAAACGGCGGGGGACATTGTTTTATAATATGTAGTGATATGATTTCGTCAGAATTATGAATACACTTCAAGAAATGAACTAAAGGTCTTTATTTTAGTCTATACTATTAAAATATAAATATACACACACCTATTAAACGCCACACAAAACCTGATAATAATTGAAAAAGATCGACATTATCGATTAGTATCATGGTTAATTCTGGCAACATTTTAAAGAAAATGGCTACAATTTGGGTCAAAGTCTACAGATTCAGCTTACTCGAGTCAATATAAATACTTTTAATTTAAGAAAATTACTGTTATTAGTGGCGGGTTTCATAATATTATTATAATTCGTATTTATTTATTTTAAAATGGTTCTATAATTTGGTTAAATTCTATCGTGCTGTCCGCGGAGGGCCCAAAAGTGGGCATTCCCCTTTTTCATAGAGTCGTAGTACGCATCAATTCGGCTTTTCGATGCGTACGCGTGAGAAATGACAGTTTTGGATGGACAAAATGCGAATCGATGCGCACAGATGTGGTTTCAGCCTAAATATGGTTTTTTAAATAAGCTAGAAACCAGAGCCGCTATACCAGATTACAAAAATAATGTCAACTGTCAAAAGTTTGACAGCAGACAGATGGCAGATTAGGCAGACAGCGACAGCGAATTCGCCAATCGGTTTCAGAATTCAGAAAATAATTTTGGGATTTCAGTTCTGTTATATTTTTATCAACATTGCTGCGTAGATATCACAAAGGATGCAGCAGCTTACAGTGTTTATGGTAAGAGAAAATATATTTGCCCTTTGTTCTAGTTCAAAATCCTAATTTTTATGGAACTCATAACCTATAAAGTTTTGCCGAAAGGATATTGAGAGTTCGCGTTCCTACATCGACGAGCTGTATTCCTCGAACCCTGAGAAGGTGATGGAGGCACTGGTGACACTGAAGAATTCTGTGATTGGCAGCAATCGGCAAAAGAGCTCCGTGATTCAGCAGGGGATTGTGCCAAGGCTGTTGCAGTTAATGACTGATGATGGACTTGACCCCAACATAAGACTTGAAGCAACCATAACGATTGGTGAGTGTGCTTGTTTACTTATGACAACTTTATTATCCCTGGTCTTATGTACAACAAGTGTAGCAAACATTGGTGCTAATTCTCTTGTTAACAATCTAATTTAAAATTACTCTGAATGTAATCTTCTGCCGGTAACATTGTGAAAAGTAAAGTACTATTTTCGATTTGTCAACTTAGTTTGCATTTGTGATTGTGTGAGTACAACAGTATTAAAGTTCGGCCATTCAGAGAATGCGTTCCTGACACCTATCAGTTTATTTCTCAGTTTTATTTTTATCAGTTTATTTGACATTCAGTTTGGCACAAAATTATAACATTAATTGATTATTGATATAATAATGTTGTTTTAATGCTCATCAATTGTTAAAACGGTAAACAACCAGCAATAATATTTTTATCGTAACTGCAACGCCATTACAAAGTTAGGTCGTCAGTTCAATCGCGACGTGTCAGGAACGCATTCTCAGAACGGCCGTAGTTTAGTACGTAATTTAATTGAAATTATTGACAAGCAGTTGCCCTTTGCTATCAATGTCACGCTATTCATAGCTATTAGATACTGGTTAAGAGGAGTTTATCTTGAGCGTGCTCTACACAAACAAAGTTTGTTTCTTATTCAAATAATAACAGATTAAATTCTTTAGTGCTGTCCAAAAATTTAGTTGACTTTTAATTATTTTGTGTAAAGAAGGATCTTAAAATAATGAATAAGTAATATTAAATTACTTCTAAAATTAAAATTAATAGAAACTTCATGTGTGAAACACCACAGTGTGGTATAATACCCGAGATGCTGGCAGCATTGCCCCTATGGACGGCCAAACTAATTCTTTGGCCAAGGCAACATTGCCCCTTTGGACGACCAAACTAATTCTTTGGCCAAGGTAGAAATTTTATTATTTAAGTATAGGATGCACTCTTTGAGAAAATTGTCTTAATCTATATATATAAAAGAAAGACACTATTTATAACTCAAGAACGGATGAACCGATTTGGCTGAAAATTGGTGGAGAGGTAGCTTAGAACCAGGAGACGGGCATACGATACTTTTTATCCCGTTCGACCGCGTTTCCGTCAAGTCACTATAAAACGTGGTATAACAAAAACACATCTGACATGGAATAACAAAACGCAAATGACAGTGGAATAACAAAACGTAAATGACAGCTAAACATAATTTTGTCTTTGGTTAAGTATGGTAAAAAAATTGACAATTATAAAAATGATAGCTAAACGTAATTGATAATATCATCAGTAATATGTTTTCTCTTTGAATCATCATTAACAATGCCGCAAGCAAGACGATCAAATGTTTCCTGCTACAAAGCAATGGATTGACGTGATTTATTGGATAGGTATAGTTGAGAACCTGGAGGGTGACAAAGATTTCCCGCGGGATGTTATGAACTAAATCCACGCAGACGAATTCACGGGCATCAGCTAGTAATAAATATAATATTATGACTGAAACAAATCCTACTATCCTACTAATACTATAATAAATATGAAAGTTTATGAGGATGGATAGATGGATGGATGTTGAATGTTTAAGCTTGTTACAATTGATTTTATCTCCTGTTTATTTGTTCAAGTAGGCTAAGCTAAGGCAAATAAACAAGTTGATAATAAAAGAAGACATAAATAACTTGAATGTGATGATATAACCTTTGCTAAGTTATAGTAATTACTGTGTGTGTTTTGATCTATCTTTGAATATTTAACTTGTACAGGAATATAAATGCACTGTTCATAAGATTCAAATAAGTCATAATCAGTCATATTATACCTACATAATCATTATTGCTTAATGTTACATTGTAAGTTAATTTGGTTCAAGCAGAAAGGAATTACTATCTAACTAATAATGACTTCACTTCACATATATGTAAATACTAGACGATGTGTGTGACTTTAAGTTTTTCCATTCCCCTAGGACCTCTTTAATTTTCCAGGACATAATGTAGCCTATGTAATAATCCTGAGTATGAGCTATCTCCATTCCAAATTTCATTCAAATTGGTTCATTCATTATAATTGGTCATAATATTATATTTATTAGTAGCATGAAGGTGTAACAAACATCCATACATCCGTACAAACTTTCACATTTATAATATTAGTAGGTTACGGCAGTTAAGTGGCTTATTTCAATTCTTGAACTAGTGGGACTTTGCATCTAATTCCTTTTAGCAGTTGTACTAAGATCTTATTAGTTTAAAGGCTGAACAAATCAGTTGTACTAGTGGGAATGAGACAGTAAGTTTGGACTTATTGGTTTTATTTTCACAATTTGTAATCAAAGTATATTTGTTACTAATAAGTATAAGAAATACGAATGTGCATCAAACTGTTAGTTGTGCATCAGACTGCTTAACTAATTTTTATGAAATTCAGCACAGTGATAGTTTGCATCCTGAAAAATCATAGTTCCCACAGAATTTTCAATAACCCTAATCCATGTCGAAAGAGTTATGTAAATCAGCTTGTAAAAAAGTAAAATAGCTTTTAAAATTTTATTTATGCAGGATCTCTAGCAAAAGGCACCCCAGAAAATGTAGCCTCACTGGTAGAGCATGGTACAACCATAGTGCTTGTGGAGTTGCTCAAGGTTGTGCCCACTGGGACGCGGTTGGCGGAGGCATGTCTGTGTGCTTTGAGGAGCATCTTCCAACACCCACCTGCACCCATTGCTGCGCTGCCGGCCGATATGAGACTGTTAACCAGGTTGACACGTAAGTTGACAGACATGATTGTTACACATTTAATTTACCAATTTTTTTATTTCTCTCTAGGCATCACATTCCTCATTGCTGAGGGTGTAGACCCCTTTCCATTATTCAAATAATGGTAGGAGTTTTCCCAGAATAATGAGTTGGGTTCCCAGATACTTTCGCATTTTGATATTTAGGTTTAACAACGGTTATTATCAGATGTAATAACCGGTAATAACCGGGAACATGCTCTCTGAGGCACGGTAGGAGCAAAGAGGCATTTGGACACTCTACATCCATCACCCATACATTGACTACCAGGATTGATATGCGCTGTCAAAACTACCACACCTCACATACCTCAATTGTTAATTTAACTTACCAGCTGTAACATTATATCACAAATGTAAAATGTACGTTTCTTCGAAGCTAACAAAGCGTTATTTTAGATAATTACCGTAAATCTTCGAAGCTACGAGTGACAAATTTTGTTTGTCGTGACCAGAAATCGCCAGAGAAGGCTCCCCCACAGCACGGGCTTGCGTGGTTCGTATTCTATCGATCTGGTGCGGTGGGCCGGTGGAGCAGGAGGCGTTATGCGCGGCCGGCGCGTGCGCAGCCATCGCCGCGCTGCTCGCGACCCGGGGGTTCTCCTCACCGCCACTGGCGCGGGCGCTGCCTGCATTGGACTTACTGGCCGCTATGTGCTTCGAAAACGCCAATGTGTCTCAAGTTGCACTTAATACTAAGTATGTTTGATTTTGTGTTTTATACTTCTTTATACCCAAGAAAAGGTTAGAATTATTTTGCTATAATCCACCAACAGAAAAAATCTGTATGGTCAAACATGCAGTTACAACCCAACCAAGCAAGAAAGCCAAGTTCCCAAACAAGCAATGTTACCTCCACTCACATACATTATACAAGACTTTTATACTACTGCTGATGCACGTTTAGCCCCGATGCCGGAGCATCATCAGAAGATGTCGACTTTACAATAGAATAGAAATGTTTTTTATTCAAATAAACTTTTACAAATACTTTTGAATCGTTAATGAGTCTACCACTGGTTCGGAATGCTGTTCCTGCCGAGAAGAACCAGCAAGAAACTCGGCTCTAGAGAAGAACCAGCAAGTACAGTGCAGTATTGTCTAGTGACTTGACAATACTGCATTGTAAAGTCGATATCTCCTGATGCAGATTATAGCAAAATAACTCTATTAATAAATAAAATAATAAATAATCTAATATCTAACCATTTCTTGCTAATTTAATTTCGATGAATGAAGTTTCAATCAATTCGTTATTATAAACCGAGTGATATAGGCTTAATTTTATACAAGCAAAATCAATATGACTTAGATTACAGTGTTTAAACTATTATGCTTTATTCAATAAAGCTTATTGTGTGATAACTAATAAGAGCAGCTACCTGTGACTAAGTAATTATGTTTATTTATTATTAGGTTAATTTCCAATGGGAATTCATAGACTTTTTCAGAATTAATAGTATCTATCTTCAGAAAGAATGGAACTTCAATGAGCTAAAAAATCTCCATGTTTATTTGGGATATTGATAAAAAATTCACCCCATCATCTAGTTATCTACCTAAAGCTGTTAAAATGTGAGGAGGATAGTTTTAAAACTACTTATAAAGACTTTGTTAAAACTTTAAAACTTTATTTTAAACTTTAAAACTTTTTATTAAACATTAAACTAAGACTTTTTAAAACTACTTATAAAGCTTAAATAAGTTCGAGTTTGTCATCAAGTGGTTCCATTTTAAAGAATTTTATTTATATTCTTCTATCTTCTTCTAGATGTTTATTTTTAAGTTTAAAAAAGTCTCATGTTGTAGGCACTGTGAGAAAACGATACCGGAACTCCTAACGGCACTCGTGTCTCGAGACAAGCCGTTGCCGGTAGCGATGGGCGCCGCGCGCTGCCTCACCTTCATACACAGAGCGGGCGCTTTGGCCTCCGATGACAACAGGTAACGACTTACGCCACGCGTGTGTTAACATGTAAACTTACCGCAAGCGTGACACCAATCATCATCAGCATCATCAGCAACGGATTAACAGCTCAGTACTGAGCGCAGGTAAAAAAAATATTTATTTCACGTAGGCCAACCTGTAGCTCTTATGACACGTCATGACTCTACCACTGGTTCGGAAAGCGGATTCTGCTGAGAAGAGCCGGCAAGAAACTCAGCAGTTGCTCTTTTCAAAACAATCATTTCACATTACTTGCAACATTCAGTGATTAACCGATGTTCACCGGGGGCTAGTCTGGAGTATTTATTCAATAGTTTAAATGAAGATAATTTGAACCATAATACAAATGTTATTATTTTGTTTGGGGACAGTCTAAAGGTAAAAAAACACCAAATATTAAAAGGTATTGATAAATTACTGCACTTACATATGAAAACAAAATGTAGGTTTTATATGTGTGCCTTACCTTACTCCAAGTCACTGAATGATAAGCAAAACCAGCATATACATAACTTAAATATACTTATGTATAACCTGACTAACCGTCATAGCGACGCTATTTTTTTATTTTGACACAAATAAATTTATTACTAATTTTCAACTGACCGGTGAGAGTATGTATCTCCCGAGGAGATGTAAGCTCCATATAGCTTCACTTTTAGCGCATAATATTAACGATGCAGTTACAAGTGATGTAACCTATAATATACAAAATTCAGCCAATTTTGGCTTGTCGGGCGATGGTACATGTTGTACCAGAAATATTGACACAATTATTACTAATTCAAGTATTTTGACACCAAAATTAAATTCCAGCGACAGTGGTACATGTTGTACTAATAATATAGACATAATTAGTAGTAATACTAATTCAGATTTTTTTGTCATTGGATTCCAATAGAAGTAATTCCTGTGGAATTAATAAAATTTTAAACTAAGCAATAGGACAACAGATAAGCAATGTAAAATTAATCTTGTACATCAAAATATCCAGGGCTTATCTGGCAAAGGACATGAGATTGAGCTATTTATAAAAGAATTTGATATTGACATCTTGTGCCTCACTGAGCACTGGCTCAATTCTCATCAGTTAATTGTACACTTTGAAAATTATTCACTGTCAAGTGTGTTCTCAAGAAAGACTGCGATACGCGGGGGATCACTAATAATAACGCGCAACAATAATAATTACAAAGAGCGAAAAGACATTGTTAGTCTTTCTATAGAACGCATAATAGAGCTGTCTTGTGTTGAGCTGGACCGATATATTATAGTTTGCGTGTACCGACCCCCCTCGGGTGACTTCGGTCTTTTTGAGCAGGTCATGGAGGACGCCTTAAAGCGGCTATGTAGGTCATCAAAAAAAATAGTAATCTGTGGAGACTATAATATTGATATTTTGCTTCACACTCCTTTTACGGGTAGACTACTAAACTTATTTAAATGCTTTAACCTGGAGAATATTTTTGTTGAACCCACAAGAATAACTGCAAATTCAGCTACTTGTATAGATAACATTTTTTGTGATTGTAACATTATCGAAAAATCTGTTATATCACTTATTTAAGATCTGATCATTGCGGACAAATGATATCTGTTCCAAGCAGTGAACAGAAAATTACAAAAATAATAAAATGTAGGCCAGTTACCACTAAAAAAGTAAGGCAATTCAAACATAATATCTCGGCTACATTACCGACACTTGACCTTACACAGGGTGGTCCGGATGAAATTTATCGCAAGTTTTTTGATCTGTTAAACTCTCAATTCAACTCTGCCTTTAAGATGATAGAAAAAAGGTTTCGGTTTAATCTAAAGTTTAGTGACTGGGCAACTGTTGGCATTTATAAGAGTAGAAATAAGCTATTTGATTTGTATGCAGAAAAGCGATATAATTATTCCCCCGCGTTTATTGAATGTGTAAGAACCTATTCCAAATTATTTAGAAAGGTATGCATACAAGCTAAGTCTCTTTACATAAAACAAAAAATTATTAATTCTGATAATAAAATAAAAGCCGCATGGGACATCATCGGCAATGAAATGGGAAAACACAAGACGCATAATAATAAATTGGAGCTCAAAATTAATAACCATATTATTGACTCCGACATAGACATTGCAAATACATTTGAGAACTTTTTCAAAAATATTCCAGTTACCACAACTAGTTCTCTAAATTCCTCGCCAACAGGAGCCTATAATCTTTTAAAGAGCAATGTTTCTGAGTGCAGTAAACTATTTAAGTTTGAACACGTTACCCCATATGATATTATCAAAATATTTAAAGCTTAACAAAATAAAAAAACGGGAGATCTATGGGGAATTTCAGTTAAAATAATCCACAGTATAATTGATATTATTGCGCCATATCTTGCCTTAATTTTTAATAAATCAGTTGATTCTGGATCTTTTCCAGACCTTATGAAATGTAGTAAACTAATACCTCTTTTTAAATCGGGAGACAAAAGTGACCCGAATAACAGACCAATTTCAATTTTGCCAACCCTCAGCAAGATATTCGAAAAAATAATGCTCAACCAACTGCTTCTACACTTTAATTTAAATGGACTTCTTCACCCTGAGCAGTATGGTTTTACTAAGGGTCGATCAACAACCGATGCAGCCGCAAAGCTGTTACAACACATATTCGATGCATGGAAGAACTCACAGAATGCCATTGGTATTTTCTGTGATTTATCAAAAGCATTTGATTGCGTTGATCACGAGACCCTTTTGCTTAAACTGAGCCACTATGGTATTAAAGGTTTTGCACTTAGTCTCATTGCGTCTTATCTCAGTGATCGTGTTCAGAGAGTATGTGTCAATGACGTAAAATCATCCGGATCAGCCTCAGTAATGGGTGTACCCCAGGGTTCTATTCTAGGTCCATTCATGTTTTTGATTTACATAAATGATTTACCACATTTTGTCCAAAATACTTGCGATATTGTACTATTTGCTGATGATACGTCTTTGATTTTCAAAGTCGATAGGAAAAAAGACAACTTTGACGATGTAAATAATGCATTATCTCAAGTTTCTGAATGGTTTACGGCAAATAATTTACTTTTAAATGCTAAAAAAACCAAGTGTGTTGAGTTTTTATTGCCTAACACCAGAGCTGTCAGTAATAATCTAAAGATAAATAATGAACCTTTGAAAACTGAGGACTCCACAGTGTTCTTGGGATTAACCCTGGATTCTAAGCTACAGTGGGGCACCCATATAACAACACTTGCTGGCAGGCTTAGCTCTGCTGCTTACGCTGTTAGGAAGATTCGACAGTTAACTGACATAGAAACTGCAAAAATTGTTTATTTTGCATATTTCCATAGTATTATGTCATACGGAATCTTACTATGGGGTAAAGCAGCCGACATTGGAAAAATTTTTGTATTGCAGAAGAGGGCAATTCGAGCAATCTACAATTTAAAACCGCGGGATTCCCTTCGAGAAAAATTTAAGGAAATAGGCATTCTGACAGTAGCTTCACAATATATTTATAACAACATAATATTTGTCAGACAAAATATTTTAAGTTACAAAAAAAAGGGTGATTTACACGATAGGCAGGTTAGAGATCCAAATAGGCTCGTGATTCCTCGACTGCGCCTCCAGAGGGTCCGAAAGACATTTGTGGGAATGGGCGTGACGTTCTATAATAAAATTCCACAGTCGATCTTAGACTTGCCTTTACACAAGTTTAAGAAAGCAATTAAAACTTCTCTCATGGAAAAAGCATATTATACAATTGAAGACTATATTAATGACAAAAAAGCGTGGATATAACTCGCTCCAGCGATTCATGAGACAGTAATAATCAACCTGTGTAACAAAATTATCCTGTGCTATTCAGTGTTTCTACTTTATTTGTGTCTAAGTGATGTCTTAAAATTAGCATTTGAATATTAGTTTTCAGTTTGATGCCTTGACATGGGTAGCATAAGTATGTCACGCACTCTTTAAACATTTCTGTGGTGGTGTCGTGTGATGCGGGTTGTTACGTTCCCTCAAATATGGTTGAGCGAAGCAATGGCTGGGTCATGCGTCATGCTCGTGAACGGGTGCCACCGGCGGGAATGGGGCTACTTTATGTCTGCCCACCTTAAGATAGAAGTTAGTCTGTATGCATTTTTGGAACTTTCCTCATTGTGGAAACACTGCATATATAGCATAGTATTTACTGTATTGTAAATCTGTTTTGAAAAGAGCAACCGCCGAGTTTCTTGCTGGTTCTTCTCGGCAGGAAAGGCATTCCGAACCAGTGGTAGATTCATTGAATATTCAAAAGCACTTGTAAAAGTTTATTTGAATAAAAAATATTTCTATTCTATTCTAATATTATTATGTAGCTATTACATTGTAATAAGTTTTTATACTATCTTGTGTGCAGATACCAAGTCGATTTAACCCATGCAAATTTGTTCGAATAGAATATAATATTTCCACAATGAGAGGAATTTCCAAAAAATTCATGTTAAGAGGGTCTCCTCACAGAGAATGGTTATAGGCCATAATATACTCCATCACGCTGGCCCAATGCGAATTGGCACACCGAGAACATTATAGAGAACTATCTGAAGTACAGGTTTCCTCACTATGTTTTCTTTCACTGTTGAAGCATGTGATATTTAATTGCTTAAATGCACATAACTCTGAAAAGTTAGAGGTGTATGCCCGGGATCGAACTTGCGACCCCCCGAATAGAAGACCACAGTCCTAACCACTAGAGCCTAGTGACTAGGCTACCACTGCTACACTGTAATAAAAAAAAAATTATGCCATATTAAATTTGAAAATGACTTAAAATTTTTTCCTTTGATGGCTTTGCAATTTCGTAGAAGTTACTTTTGCTATGGAATGTTTGGTTACAGAGTGGTTTTCGGAGCGCTGCCATGTCTGGCCAGGCTATGCACTAAAGAAATGCCTGAAGACATTAGAGCGACTGCGGCCGAAACACTAGCATACTTGGCTGAGGTTGGTACACTGTGTGATTATGATTAGTCTTTAGTTTTTTATTCAAATAAAATATTACAAGTGCTTTTGAATAGTCAGTGAGTCTACCACTGGTTCCGAATGCCCTTCCTGCCGAGACGAACCAGCAAGAAACTTGGCAGTTGCTCTTTTCAAAACAAGTTTACAATACAAAAGATACTATGCTATGTATGTAGTGTTTCCACAATGAGGGGAAGTTCCACAAAAGCATACCTACTTACAATTCAATACATGTTAAGACGGGCAGACAGAAAGTAGCCCCATTCCCGCCGGTGGAACCCGTTCACGAGCATGACGCATGACCCAGCCGTTGCTTGGCTCAACCATATTTGAGGGAACGTAACAGCCCGCATCACACGGTATATTCTTATTTGGTATGTTCTTTTATACATTTTTACTTTCCTGCCTGCCTCAATAGCCCAATAGTGTATTTGACTGATATTTTTATATATTTCAAATTTGAATGTCTGTCATTTAAATACAAAGTAAACAACAATAAAGTAGTCAACAATTAAAATAATGCATAATAATAATATATAATAATGAATTTCACATGGTTTATGGTGAATTGTTTGTTTGTTTACGTTGTGATAATTGTGTTATCCTTGGAAATTTTACACTATTTAAAAAGAATTTTTCGATGGATGAATTAAGAGGGCCAACAATTCAAATAGTCCTCAACGTTAAGGACTCGGTTTCGGTTTTCTCAAGAGCCCCTTCGTAGTCAGTGGTTCTTTAAATGGATATATGTTAGAAAGGGACCCCGTAGTACCGTCTCATGCACCAGTATTTGATGCGGAACTCGTTTGGGAGGCCGATAAAAGGCGATTCAGAAGGTGTGATCTTGCACATTTAGTTTATCAGACTCAGACTGTGGAATTATGGTGTTATCTTTGTGTTGGACACGTACGGATCCACGCAGGACAATGAGGCAGCATCTCCTATAACGGAATCCTCGTAAAGAAGCTCTAAGACAAATAAATGCCAAGAAATTAAACAAGTGCCAATTTAGTTTACGCTGTTAAATTGTGAAGTGTGAAGTGTGGATTGTTTTCTTTTTGTGATTGTATTTTTTTCTTATTTTTAGATTTTATTTGTATATATATATCATATGTGTTATTGTGGCGCCAAGCCACTTATTCTAGGTTGAGACAGCTGGGGTTTTTATGTCGCAGGATAGCGTGCGTTGTGATCAGTGTTCCCAGCCTCGGTATTTTAAAAATAGTAAAGGATTAAAAATTCATGTAGGTAGAGTTCACAAATCGTCATTTGCGCCATCGATACCTCCCATTTCATTTTCTTCCCTTCCAATTAATGGATGTGTTGATAACCTCTGCGAATCATTAAGTACATTTAAGAATTCCATCCCATTAATCAGACGCATTCCTCGAGGATCACGCCATTCAGTTTCATGTTCGTTAAAAAAAACCATAGATAATGTCATCACTCATAACACCTATCGAAGCTGGGAGCTGCTGCTCACTTTCGTGTACCGCACGCTACACGCGGATAAGAGTCAAAACCTCTCCCTTACACAGAAAATAAAAAATAACTGCACATTAAATGAAAGCAACATTTATAATACTACCATACAGTTAAATCCACTACACGCGACACATACACAATCTCATCCATACTTGAAACACAATTATGATAAAAAAAATTTATTGAAAACAAAATAAGCGACGGCGACCTTAAGGGAGCGGCTCGACTTTTATTCTCCAGTGACACAATTGCCCCTGATACAGCGGAGACTCTGGAAGCACTGCGTTCTAAACACCCATCCCCTTCTCCTGATTCCTCTTTTCCAGACCCACCGACAAATAGCGATTTTATTTTTCAGGCCACTACTAATGACGTGCTGGGAGCTCTGATGTCTTTCAGAAGTGGTTCCGCTGCAGGGCTCGATGGTTTGTCACCACAGCACTTTAAAGACTTAGTTTGTGGTGCAAACGTTGACGTAGGTGGTACCCTTCTGAAATCGATCACTGATCTGGTGAACCTGATGCTATCTGGACGAGTACCCCATGAAATAACTAAAACCTTATATGGAGCAAATTTATGTGCCCTAAAAAAAAAGGATGGTGGTATTCGTCCCATAGCAGTGGGTTCAACGATTCGGCGCGTCGTTTCCAAAATTTGCTGTAAAAAAATTCTTCCTTTAATATCTTCTAATTTTGTCCCTTTATTAGAAACCCTACTCCATGTAACCCCTTAGTTTCACCAATATAACATAGTATATGATCTTTGTACTCTTCGATGTTGCAGCCCATCTTTTTTACTTCTGACAGTCCTAATATGTCAAAATTAATGTTGTCTAAGGCGTATGTTAATTGTAAATATCTCTTTACAGATAACAAGGATCTCACATTATACGTACATATTTTTAGAGATTTTTCTTTAGGCTTTAGTATGGATCTGTTCTCCCTAGGTGGGGGGTTTTGGTCTAATTTCCCACGAGGACCAGTCGGCTTGGGAAATGTTTGGTTTTTGCTCAGTTCTGGTTTCATGGACATCTCGTTCCGGTGGCTGATGACTGTTTCCTATAGTTTTGGATCTGGTGAAGGTTTGTTTGAGGAAAAAGAGCTGCTTCTGCCTCTCATTACATCAAATGCGTTTGTTCTGTTTGTTTTAGATTGTAACGTGACATATTGCTTGCGAGGCTGGACTGTTGCTTCTGGTGACATCGTTGAGGTTCTTTTGCGTTTGTCATTATCTTTGCCCCGACCTCCTTCTCTGACTATCAATTTATCGTATTTAATGATAGCATAGTTCCCCTTTTTCCTCTCCTCTATGAGTTTTTCTTGTAGTTCTTTTCTTTTTTCCAGAACCTCTCTTGGGAAGTCTTCTGAGATGTGGATGTCTTTTAGTTTCTTCTTTTGTTTCATAATTTCTGTTTTCTTCCACCAGCTTACGAAGGATATCATTACTGGTCGTGCTTTCTCGTTCTTGCTGTCTTTTATACCAATTCGACGGATTGAGTTTATGTCGTTACTCTCCAAACAAGTTTTTAAATCAGTATTTATCTTCTCACTTACTTTTTCTAGTAGATCGATAGAAGATTGTTCTGTTTCTTTTAGTCCATGGATAATAATATTGTTTGCTCTATTGTTTCTTTCTAAATATGCTACTTTTTCTTTTAGGTGTTCGTTTTCGATTTTTAATTTTTCTAGTTCTTGTTTGAAGGGTAATAGTTTCTGGTCTATTTGTGATATAATATCTTTAGTTTGTTTTGACATTTCGATTTTCATTTGGTCAAATAGTGATTGTAATTCTGCCATGTTGGTTAGTTTGTATGTATAACTTGTAATATCAAAGCGTTATCCGCTACTTATTCTGAATAATTAATGATCGAGATAGATGGGGAGTTGTGGAAATCCGGAGGTGGCCTTCACTCAGTAGTAGGGTGAACGAAACTTAATTATAGTTAGTATACTGCTTAGCAGTCAAGGTACGAGGTTATGACACTTAAGAAGTTCAAGTTAAGCTTACAGTTTTGATTCTACTCTAATTTAATTTCTCTTGTGTGTCAGGCTTCTTTATTTTAAACAGATAGGTATAACAATTACATTAAGCAATAATATTTAATTTCCTTTTAGTTAGTTTTCGTTATAAACTACTAAAAATGTATAATTTCAATTCTATTAGTAATTTATTAATTATATGTTAGTCAAAGAATAATTTTGCATTGAATAGTATAATAAGAATCATTAAAAGTAATTATTATTTCATTTACTCTGGCACAGTTTCAATACTTCCTAAACTTCAAACAAGAAACGAGGTTATGACACTTAAGAAGTTCAAGTTAAGCTTACAGTTTTGATTCTACTCTAATTTAATTTCTCTTGTGAGTCAGGCTTCTTTATTTTAAACAGATAGGTACCTATAACAATTACATTAAGCAATAATATTTAATTTCCTTTTAGTTAGTTTACATTAAAAACTACTAAAAATGTATAATTTCAATTCTATAAGTAATTTATTAATTATATGTTAGTCAAAGAATAATTTTGCATTGAATAGTATAATATTAATAGTAATTATTATTTCATTTACTCTGGCACAGTTTCAATTCTTCCTAAATTTCTAACAAGAAAAATTCTTATCACGTGATTACTTGCTTAGGAATGAAATAATTATAATATATAATATATAAACCTACATTCGTTATTTAGTTTGTCATTACACCCATTTTCACAGTCAGGTTATTAAATATTTAATGATAATTGCAAACACTCAGCTTCCTATCTCATTAGTTATGTCATACAGATCTAGTTAGGTATTTTGTAATTTTGTAATTTAAATTCTTTATTTTATCAATTTATTTAAGCTATGTTACATCCAATACTTAATCCCAGTCAAAACAGAGTTTTCTTAACAAACTTAGCTTAACAATTTATAATCAAATCTAACAAAAATCAAAACATATCAAAAGTATCTAATCTCCAGAAATTATGTCATCATCAATTATCTACCAAGCTTAATAAATTAGTAATTCACGAACATCTTAAACTTATTTCTTTTGGTACTTTTCTCTCACTTCTAACAACAATCGGTCAGTATACAGTTTTTAAGAGGATCAGTCAGAAAGGTTAGTATCACAGAAAAATGTATCCTGACAGATCAAGTTAATTAACTAACTCAGCACATATCCGTATTTCCATATAATTAATAAGCTGTGAATTAGATACAAATATTATTTATATTATACGCTCACAAAGATTTATAACTCATACATATTGTCTTATATTATTATGTTCAGATATTGTGAGGTCTGAGTTCTGACATTAGATTTCAGTGCTTTCTCATTAGATAAGTTTTAAGGTCTAATACCTATGTACTTTCTCTTTAGTTCTTTTTAGTTTAGGTATTAAAGAAATTGCAACCGCTATTCTGTTGCACTGATCCAAGACAAGTATAAGGCAGTTGTGTAGGATCAAATCGACATTAACTAAGTTCCTAGTAGTAATTAAGTTAAGACTTGAAACTCCCCTTAGTTCCTTTCTTTAGATGTAGTCCTTTATAATGCAGTCCTCAGCAGTTCCCTAATATACTACTTAACTTATTCAGTTCTGAACTTTATATTTTGGTGTATAGCACTCCCAAATATTACTTGATTAACAACAAATCACACATATTTGGACTCAATCTTAAATGATTAAGTAGCAAGTCTTTATCACTTTCAAGTTTCAGTAGGTATGATCAGGTAGGTACAGTTCCTGCTGAGGGTCACTGTTCACTATCACTACAATGGCTAGGCTTGCAGAATACAGCAGCTTCGTTATTCCGGTACTCAGGTGAAGTTTAAATGTCTTCAGAATGGAATAGTTGAGCTGTGAGCACGTTATCTAAAGTTTTGTGTGGAAAGTAGATGCTAGCATACATACTTCGACTCGGACGAATAGTGGATGGGCATCAGAGTTGTTGCTATTCGTGATTCTTGGCTAACTGTCCCGCCGCCTGGTTTTAGTTCGTCTCTGTGAGTGATGACTGATGACCTTGCTTGACCTCACTTACGCATATGGACGATTTAGTTGTTTTTGGTACTTTGTTAACACTTTATTACGATCTTTGAGCATCAAGTATTTTAATAGGATGTCGTAAGTAGTTGGATTTAGACTTAAACGCGAAACACTGTGCAAATTTCTGTTTCAAAAGTCCGTTAGGGCACCGTTTGCTCGTTGACGTTTTAGTATGTAGGTAAATGTCAAGTTCGAGTGATCCTTTTAATCTTTCTTTTTCACTATTTCTTTGCGTTGTTCGTCTTGCTAACACTTTTAAACATAGCCAACAAATCAAACATAGCCAACTTTATTGGAATCTCGGAACGAGTTGCCCTACTCCAACTCAAATTTGACGAACTTTGTTTATCTTTAATTCAGGCATATGCACCCACAGAACGATCAAATGAAGATGAAATTCAAAAATTCTACACTGATATTTCAAAAGCACACTCATTGGCTGACACGAAAGTTATTTTAATGGGTGACTTTAATGCAAAAATAGGGCACCCAAAAAAGGAAGAAAGCCTGATCATGGGCAGTTACGGATTCGGCGAACGAAACGAAAGAGGAGAACGACTAATAGACTACGCACTAGAACACAAATTATCAATCATGAATACCTTTTTTAAGAAAAGAGAAAGCAGGAAATGGACTTGGATATCACCTGACCAAAAGACTAAGAATGAAATTGATTTCATAATGACCACCAACCCGAAATTAATAACTAATGTCGAAGTCTTAAACAACATAAAATTTGCCTCCGATCATAGAATGCTAAGAGCAACTTTCCTGTTAAACCGACCTAGTAAGAGTAGAAAAGCCTTCAAAGTTCAGCCAAAAATACCGAAAACAGAAGATGAAATTAAAATTTTTATAGACCATCTTAAATTAGAAATTGAAGACGGAATATTATCAACAAATGTCCAAACATACTATAACTACTTGGTAGAAGCCATCCAACGGAGTTTGAAGACAAAGAACTACACTCAAACGAAAGGTCATAAAATATTTAGCATAACCACTGAAAATCTAATAAAAAAACGAACAGAATTGATCCAGACAAAAAACAAAGATAGAAATATGAAAAAAGAACTGAGTGAAATATTTAAAAAAACTAACAAATCAATCCGCGATGACTATACTAATCATAGAAGAACTGTTATAACAACTAATCTCAATAAATTCAGAAGTACTAAAAAAGCTTTTAAAGAACTAAAACTCAAAAAAACATGGATACATAAACTGAAACGACAAATGGAAGAGACAACAAACCGGAAAGATGTTTTAGGCTTCGCAACACAGTTCTATACGGAGCTGTACAAAAAAAGAGATACGGATAACAACACGATCGAACTACCAAACGTTGAAAATTCTCCAGAATCAATCAAACCAATAGACGAAATAGAAATATATGAACAAATAAAACAGCTGAAAGCTGAAAAATCTCCAGGTCCAGATGGAATCACCAACGAAATTCTAAAACTAGGCGCACCTGTATTACTGATGCATTTAACTCAACTATTTAACATGGTTCTAGAAACAGAAACTGTACCGTCGCAATGGTGCACATCTGATATAATATTGCTATACAAAAAGGGTGACCCACTGGACATCGGAAATTATAGACCAATCAGCTTATTAGCTAGTATATATAAACTCTTTGCGTCTATAATATTAAAAAGAATAAATTCGAAGATTGACGAATTTCAAACAATTGAACAGGCAGGCTTCCGGTCAAGTTTCAGTACCACAGATCACATCCAGACGTTAGAACAGTTGATCGAAAAATACAAGGAGTTTAACAGACCTCTGTATTTATGCTTTATTGACTACAGCAAAGCTTTCGACAGTATCAGCCATAAATCAATCTGGACAGCATTGAAATTGTCTAACGTAGAACAAAAATACATTAACATCTTGAAATACATATACGAAAATAGCACTAGCAATGTTAAACTCGAAACTAGAGGTGACCATATCAAAATAGAAAGAGGAGTCAGACAAGGCGACCCTTTGTCCCCAAAAATCTTCATCGCGGTGTTAGAAAATATATTCCGTAACTTAAACTGGACACAAAAAGGCATCAAGATTTTTGGTACTTACCTTAACCATCTTAAATTCGCGGACGACATTGTCCTATTATCCGAAACAGCTCAAGAACTCGAAGAAATGATCCACTCATTGGACCAAGAAAGCTCAAAAGTAGGTTTAGTAATGAATGAAACAAAAACAAAAATAATGACCAACAGCCACAAAATACCAATTGTCCTAAATGAGAATAACATAGATTACGTAGACAGTTACATTTATCTAGGGAAACAAGTATCATTCAAGAAGTCAAGTAACGAGGAAGAAATAGAAAGAAGAATAAACTTAACATGGAAAAAATTTTGGGCACTTAAAGAGATTCTTAAAGGAAATTATAGTATGAACCTGAAGAAAATAGTGATTGATACCTGCCTCCTACCATGTCTACTCTACGGTTGCCAAACTTGGATACTTACAAATAAAGTAAAACGAAGAATAAGAACCACACAACGAGCAATAGAAAGGAGCATACTTAAAATAAGGAGAACACACAGGGTGAGAGCTGATAAAATGCGACAAAAAACGAAGATAACTGACGCATTAAAACAGGCTCTGTCCATGAAGTGGCAATGGGCAGGGCACATATCGCGATACACAGACGAACGGTGGACAATCCAGGCTACGCGTTGGAGGGGACCCGAGGGCAAAAGGGTTGTCGGAAGACCATGTAAACGGTGGGCTGATGACATCTTAAAAACAGTGGGGAAAAACTGGACAAAACTAGGAAAAGATAGGGAAAAGTGGAAGAGGTTGGGGGAGGCCTTTACCCGAGAAGGGGCCCATATCTCTTAAAAATGCTAATTAGTTAGTAGTAACTAGTAATTTTAATAGTAGTATTAGTAAATAATTAATAATTTAGTAGCAAATAGTAATTAGTAATTTTAAATTAGACAATACATGTAAATTAAGATAAGGAAATGATATGGGAATAAACGGCTTTTTTATTTTTTATTTTATTTTATTTTTTATAATTTTGTCCCAATTCAGTTAGGCTTTGGGGTAAAGGGGGGATGCGAAGCAGCTGTTCACGCTGCTCGCACATTTCTCCTTAACTCCCGGGAGGAGGTACTCCTTAAAATTGATGTGAAGAATGCCTTCAATTCAGTGGATCGGGGGGTCCTCCTCTCAGAAGTAAAAAATAAATTTCCACAGTTTTTCCCATACTTGGCGCAGTGCTACCGGGAACCTTCAAAGCTCGTACACAAAAAGAATGTTCTGAGCTCCGCTGTCGGCTGTCAGCAGGGGGATCCGCTTGGACCAGTTATTTTTAGTTTAGCCATACACCCTATAATTTCGGTTCTAAATTCCAAATTCAATGTTTGGTATTTGGATGATGGAACCTTGGGCGGCGAAGTGAGTTCGGTTTTGAAGGATTTAGAAATAATTATATCAAAATTTAAAACTATTGGCTTGGAACTTAATTTTGATAAATGTGAAATTTATATTCCAAATTCTTTTTCGGCCGAATCAAAACTGCACATATTAAACAAAATCAATATTTTAGCTCCGGGTATTAAAATTTTAAACGATGAGTCACTTCGCCTCTTAGGAGCACCCGTTTTAGAGGCCTCAGTTCCTCAATTTTTTACTGACTTAATTTCTAAATTCAAAAACACTTCCCATCATCTGTTAGATATTAATCCTCATATGGCAATGACCATCATTCGATTCTGCTTATTTGTTCCAAAATTTACTTATTTCGTTAGATGTTCACCTCTTTGGAAATTTAATAATTTATTGGAAAATTTGGATAATTTTATACAAAATATTCTATCTGAAATCTTAAATTGTCCGATAGATGATCAAGTATGGGCCCAGGCTTCTCTTCCGATCAGGTATGGAGGTCTGGGAATCCGCAAAATTTCTAGTGTCTCTCTGCCAGCTTTTCTTTCCTCTGCTTATAGTACACACACTCTCTTTGAAAAAATTATATCCCAGTCTTTGGGATCAATTGAGGTGTACTTGGCAGAGGCAAGAAATGGTTGGTCAGCGATTAGCCCAAATCAATTGCCGGTTTCTCTTCCTTCCCAGAGACAGTGGGATGACATTATTTGTAAAAAAACTTTTGACGCAATGTTAATGCAAGCAAATTCCAAAGACCGTGCTCGTCTTCTCGCTGTCTCTGCGAAAGAATCCGGACACTGGCTCCATGCTATCCCTTCTGCTAATCTGGGCACTCTTTTAAACCACGCCACTCTTGCAGTGGTAGTTGGTCTTAGGCTTGGCGCCAAAATAACCTAGCCTCACCGTTGCCACTGCGGTGACCACGTCGACGCTTACGGTCATCACGGGCTCTCCTGTTCGAAGAGCGCTGGTCGTTTCTCCCGCCACAATGCCCTCAACGACATCATCCGCAGGTCTCTTGCTACTGCTCACGTGCCAGCTGTATTAGAACCTATTGGTTTGGCACGTAGTGATGGCAAGAGACCTGATGGTATGACGCTTGTTCCTTGGAGGACAGGGAGGTCGCTTGTGTGGGATGCCACCTGTGTAGATACTCTAGCTGCTTCCCACATCCATGCGACCTCCTCTGTGGCGGGTGCAGCGGCTACTAGCGCCGAACAGGCTAAGAGGCGCAAATATGAGAAACTTGACAGTGGTTTCATATTTGCGCCTTTTGGTGTAGAGACCCTGGGGCCGTGGGGCCCGGAGGCTCGCGCACTTTTTTTAGAGATATCAAAAAAGGTGATCGAGTCTACCGGGGATCCAAGAGCTGGCAGCTACCTTGGCCAAAGGATTAGCCTGGCCATCCAAAGAGGTAATGCTGCCAGCATCTTGGGTACTATGCCACACTGCGGTGGCTTGGATGGGGTTTTAGATTTTAATTAGTTTTTATTTTAGTTTTAATTTTAGAATTAAATTTAGGTTTATAGTATTGTATATATGAAATTTTCTATCTATAATATAATAAAACTGTAATATAAAATTAAAAAAAAAAAAATTTCAAATTTTAGTTTTAAATATTATAAGCACAATACCATTTTTCTTTTTGTTAGTATCGTAACAGACAGAGAGAGCGCTATTTACTTGTGACGTCACAAGTCGGAAACTCCCTACATGCTCCATAGAAAATTTCGAGACAGATTACATCAGTCACAGTAAAACAGCTTATAACTTATTGGTTTTTTGACCAATTTATTTCCAATTTTTACAAATGTTATTCTTACATGTTACATTTTCGATTATATTATTTCGATATTATTTTGACAACAGTCAAATACCCTATCGCCGAACCATTTCTGCAGTCGCGTTGCTGTCGCAATCTATGGCTGAAATGTTTTTGGGCCGCTGCAAACGAGTCGCAGAGAGCCTCTGGATACAGGCATCGGAAAACCGAGCTAGGTGGAAGCCAATGCAAGAGACCTATGACCTATGCAGTACACGAAAAAAAAAGGATTACTTGAATCAAGAAAATGAAATTTCTTGTGATTTTTCGTAAATTCAAGTAAATATGTATTTAGCGTGAGAAAATGAAACTCAAATTTAAATAGACCAAAAATCTTGGTTGAAAACTTCTAAGTTTAGTTTAGAAAAATATTTGATTTGAGAATATTTTTACTCCGATTAATGTGTGAATGCTTAAGGCAATTTGTTTTTTCTTAGTTTGATAACTAAATCTTACTTTGAGAAAATATACTTAAGAGCATTTATTTTTCTATTGGCAAGAAAATACTGTCTCATAGGGAGAAAATGTTTCTTAAATGAAAGATAATCGCTTTGATTTAACTAAATATATATCATATCAAGAAATAAGAAGTGTAAGTATAGATAGCGACAGTGTGCGAGTGAGAGGTGAACAGAAGCTACGCCATTTTCAATACCATTCTTTAAGTGTACGGGTAGTACCTACTCATACTTCTCTCTATGTATGCTTTTGTGGAACTTCCCCTCATTGTGGAAACTCTGCATACATAGAATTATATGTATTAAGTATATTGTAAAAGTATTTTGAACAGAGCAACTGCCGAGTTTCTTGCTGGTTCTTCTCAGCAGGAACAGCATTCCGAACCAGTGGTAGACTCATTGACGATTCAAAAGTACTTGTAAAAGTTTATTTGAATAAAAAACATTTCTATTCTATTCTATTCTATTCTATTCTATTCTATTCTATTCTATTCTATTCTATTCTATTCTATTCTATTCTAATCTCTTCAGGTGGACACTTCACTCCAAAGGCTAGCAGCGATATCAAACCACCTGATGAGTTCGCTGGCAGACATCGTCACCTGTCCGTCGGCGGCGGCCAAGCAGGGCGCCTTCAAATGCTTCGCCTCGCTCGGCGCCAACGATGAGGACATCCGGAAGAGGATCATCGAGACGCACGGCCTCATGGTGCACGTGGTCAACGGCATGAACAACCCCGAACCGTCGGTAAGATACAACGCTACTAGAGGTCGCCCATTGGTCGAAATTCGACCCGTTAATGTTCTATGTCGAGGCTTAATCAATGTAGAAAAAACTTTCATCATGGTTTTTTTTAATACATTTTAGGCACACGCTTGAACACTATCACACCTAATGGAAAGTGATGATGTGGCCTAAGGTGGAACGCGTTTGCCTAGAAGATGCCTATTCACCCTTGCTTTAAAGATACCCAAATTGTACGTGTTAGGTTATGTTTGACATTCAGTAAGACTTTAATCTATTCTCAATTTGACGTGTGTGTGTCAAATACATGGTAGTGTGTGTAATGTTTTTTTATTTATTTAATATTTTTTTATGCATAATTGAAAAAAAACATTAGCATTCTGCACTTCTTCTCTATATAAACTATAAGTGTGGGAAATTTCATACTCCTCCGTCTGCGCAATTTTCGTAAAAAGTGGTACAAAGTTTTTGCTTCACGTATTATTACACGCTACTCTGCCTAAAGAAAAATTAATATTCATTTGCTATAATCCGCCGAAAGCAGTGATAGCCCAGTGGTTAGGACTGCGGTCTCCTATTCAGGGGTACACGCACCTCTGACTTTTCGGAGTTAAGTGCGTTTAAGCAATTAAATATCACATGTTTCAACGGTGAAGGAAACATAGTGAGGAAACCTGCACACTTGAGAGTTCACCTTAATGTTCTCAAAGGCGTGTGAAGTTTACCAATTCGCATTGGGCCAGCGTGGTGGACTATGGCCTATAACCCTTCTCTGAGAGGAGACTTGCGCTCAGTAGTGAGAAGTTAATGGGTTGCTGATGATAATGATGATGATAATCCGCCAAATATAATAAATCTTTTAACATTAGACGTACGTTTCGCTCCGATACCAGAGCATCATCAGGAGATTTGGACTCCACAATTCGCAATTGCAAAGTGTTAAAAGATTTATTCTGTTTGACGGATTATAGCAAAGGAATTTTAATTTTTCTTTTAATCGTGGAATTCCGCAGAGTAACGCCAGCGCCCTGATTGTCTTAAAGTTGCCGATCAAAATCTTATATTCATTTCATGGCATTAGCGTCAAAGTAAAAAATAAACCATAACTCCATTAAATTAGAGCTCAATTTCGTGTATGCATTCTCGTACGTTTAGGTATGTATGATACGCTCCGCCCTCCATGTTAGGATCGGTTGTACTGAATTTGCGACTTTAAATCAATACAGTCAAGGAATATTTTACTTTGACGCTAATACAATGAAATGAATAATATTTTGATCGGCAATTTTTAGACAATCGCACCTTTGATTCTATTCACTATCTGCCTACTCTCTTTTCGCTCTCAATAGTCATGATGACTGATTACTTTATATTACATTTGTTATGTTATGTTTGAATTATTCAGGATGTTTACATGTTGTAATGCAAGTGTTGTTGTAGGTCAGGTTAGCGGCCGTTAGATGTCTGCACTCCCTGTCAAGGTCAGTTCAGCAGCTACGGACGACGTTTCAGGTATTTATGACTGGCAATGTACTATCATCTTGCCTTTCTTTCTTCTTTCTTTATCAACCTGACGTCATCAGAAACACTGATCAGTGTACTCTCACTGGTAAAAAGTTCGTTCCGTTATGGACTGCCAGTATACTGCCGGAGTACCCTAGGGAAATATATGACGTCATAAATCGCCGCCATTTTTGTACTGTGAGCACTGGCGCTTTCGAGGTAAGGTGGTCTCAGTACTTTGATCAACAAACAACAGCGCCAAGATATTTGAAAAAATGGGGATGACAGTATACTGGACTGTGTTCCGTTTTTAACGGGTGCGATTATCTAAAAATTGCCGATCAAAATCTTATTCATTTCATGGCATTAGCGGCAAAGTAAAATATTCCTTGACAGTATTGATTTAAAGTCACAAATTCAGTACAACCAATTCTAACATTGAGCGTTATGGAGCGTATCGTACATACCTAAACTTATGAGAATGCATACACGGAATTGAGCTCTAATTTAATGCTGTTATGGTTTATTTTACTTTGACGCTAATGCCATTAAATGAATAAGATTTTGATCGGCAACTTTTAGGGGGGGCAGCATAGCAAACTATAAACGAACGGTTTCACAGTATACTGGATTGACGTCACACCATACAGTGGTTACAGTTATATCGGAACATACCCTTTATGTGGTACAGGACCACGCTGTTTGGAGGCCGCTCATGCAGCTGTTGAATGACTCACCTGGCACGGAGCTGCTGACGGTGGGCTCCTCCACACTGTGCAACCTTCTGCTGGAGTTCTCGCCAGCCAAAGAACCCATGTTAGACCAAGGTTTGATTTGTACTGTGTAGCGACTACATTAGACTTCCCGCACCGGGAAGCGCAGTGTTGGCAGACGCCCCACTAGTGCTTGTGAACGGGTCCCACCGGCGGGAATGGGGCTACTTTCTGTCTGCCTGTCTTAACATGTATTGAATTATAATTAGGTATGCTTTTGTGGAAGTTCCCCTCATTGTGGAAACACTGCATACATAGCATAGTATCTATTGTATTGTAAACTTGTTTTGAAAAGAGCAACCGCCGAGTTTCTTGCTGGTTCTTCTTGACAGGAAGGGCATTCCGAACCAGTGGTAGACTCATCGACGATTCAAAAGCACTTGTAAAAAGTTTATTTAAATAAAAATATTTCTATTCTATTCTATTAGGTGGACCGAGCATCAGGCGAGTTGCAGGGAGCCACTGGATTCAGGCAGCACAAGACCGAGCCCTGTGGAAGTCCATGCAAGAGACCTTTGCCCAGTAGTGGACGTCTATCGGTTGATAAAGAAGAAGAAGCGACTACACTAGAGTTGTACAGGAACACTTGAACAACCTACCTAACCAATATTAGACCGATGTTTGATTTATAATGGAGGATATTGAAAAACTGGCTTTCGACCAAAATATTTAATCTAGTCTTTGTTTGTGATCATAATGGATCACAAATTTTTCTGCCTGATTTGTTAGGTATAAAAAAATCTCTCTGTTGACAGGTGCCGTAGAAATGCTTTGCAATTTAACAAAAAGGCCCGAGGCTGCTCTAAGGTTAAATGGAATTTGGGCTCTCATGAACATGGCTTTTCAGGTAATTTAAAATAAATATCATACTTATTCGACAGTTTTTAGGGTTCCATACCAAAATGGTAAAAATGGAACCCTTATGGTGAGACTTTCTCCGTCCGTCTGTCCGTCCGTCTGTCACAGTCGATTATTTCAGTAACTATTAAAGCTATCGACATGAAATTTGGTATAGTTGTGTATAATAGTGGCCCAACATCATTGGAATAAAGAAAAATCGAAAATTATTTTTAGTTTTATTAAAAAAGGGGGAAAATCGGGGGTTTGAAATTTCATAGTAAAATAACTATACCGAGTGGGGTATCATATGAAAGTCCTTTATTTGTGCATTCTAAAACAGTTTTTTATTTATTTCTATGTATAATAGTTGTTGAGGCCAACGGCTTGGCCAACGAGTCAAGGCCTGGACCACTAAGTTCAGGGGCCCATCAGCTGAACTTGAGTCCAGGGTCGCTGCCCTAAGGGCCTTTAACCGCGGTCAGATTTGTTCTCAACGTAACTTAATGGTAGGGTTGCACTGACCTTCCTTTGCAGCATTCAATCCTTGTACGGCCTGAGATGGTATGAGAGTGGTGGTGTGGTGTATTGTGGAGTTGAGTGTAATGTGAACTTCTCAGGCCGCTAGCAGTAGCGGGCAGGCTGCCAGCTATGGCCTGCTGAAGACGCTGGGCTGGCGTGGCACTGTACACTCGGCTTGTCACTAGTTTGGTCCAACGAGAGCTGGTCTAAGTCACTTTTTCACACTTGGCGTGGCGAGCAAAAAACCACTTGTTAAGGGTCGCCTTTTGTTACAAATAACACGTTAACAATGATGCTTATAGTTAGGTCGACACATAGACCGCTTAACGGCGCAACAAAACCGTAATAAACCAAATCTAGACACTCAAAACAGCAAAAACGTGCGCGAGACGACCGGAATTTTCGTGAAAAACGTGTTGGCTGTCAAAGGAAAAGGGAACTTGCCAACCACACCCAAAATCGCGGCAAGTTTTTCCTTTCAAGTGTCATCTGTCAATTTCATTGCGAGCCAAAGAGGTTGCTAGCGCCATCGACCATGGAACAAGGAATTATGGCGCGAACAATCCCCCCGCCCGTGGGCGTAAGGATTTACGTCCACTTACTAGTAAATAGGTAAACGTGATAAGGAGCAAACGGCTCGCTGCAAGACAGAGTCTCCGACCATTACCTCGGCAACCCTGGGAACCCCATCAGACCCGTAGATCAGCTTAAGAATGCGCCCACGGCGCCAGTATAAAGGCAACAAATTAGGTTCCTTAATCAACACTAGGTCACCAACTTTGGGTGGATCAGATTTGTCAGCCCACTTAACCCGCTGCTGCAAAAGATGCAAATACTCTAGTGACCAACGGTGCCAAAAACTCTGAGTCATCTGTTGCAGCAGCTCAAATCGGGACAAACGTGAGACCTTCACGTCCCTGAAGGGGTATTCGGGTAGAGCGTTAAGGGGCTGACCAATCAGAAAATGACCGGGAGTTAAGACCTCCAGGTCATTTGGGTCAGATGAGAGGGGACAGAGTGGCCGAGAATTGAGTACAGCCTCAATTTTGCAAAACACGGTGGCGAGTTCTTCAAAGGTTAAAACAGTTTCGCCTATAACGCGCCGGAGATGAGTCTTGGCCACCTTAACCACAGCTTCGAATATTCCACCCCAATGAGGGCAAGCTGGGGGGTCAAACTTCCAGGTTACCCCCATCTTGGCCAATGCTGTACTTAATCTAATCTTATTGCTAGACAGGAATTCGACAATCTCTTTTAAATATCTATCAGTGCCCTTATAATTGGTGCCGCAATCCGTGCGAATCAGGTCAGGCAATCCTCGACGAGAGACAAATCTACCTAGCGTGGCTACAAAAGCTTCAGTGCTTAAGGCACTCACAAGTTCTGAGTAATCGGCCAAAATGTCGAAAAAAATACCGTCCCCCCCCCCCCCTTATCTCCGAAGTTTACCAATCGAAAAATCTGAAATAATTATGGTCAATAGAGGTTTATGTGTATTTTACAGGAAAAATAAAACCAGCGCTCTAACTAGCATAGTTTTTTTTTATATTAACAATAAACAAACAAAGTTAACGATAAATAAGCAAATGAATATAATATTATTATCGTTTTACTTTCACTTTTGGAGTACGGAACCCTCGTTGCGCGAGTCCGACTCGCACTTGGCCGGTTTTTTTATATTCATACTAGGAATATTGTTACTTTTTTTTGAGTTTTTAAAAATGTATTCAGGCTGAACAAAAAGTAAAACAGCGCATCCTGTGCTGCCTGGGCACGGAGCAGATGTTCCGGCTGCTGGGCGACGGCGACACGCGCGTCATCATGAAGACGCTGGGCTTGCTGCGCAACCTGCTCTCCACGCGGCAGCACATCGACGCGATCATGGCGGAGTACTCCTCGCAAGTCATGCAGGTACAGTCCAACAGCGCACGCTGTGCTGCCTGGGCACGGAGCAGATGTTCCGGCTGCTGGGCGACGGCGACACGCGCGTCATCATGAAGACGCTGGGCTTGCTGCGCAACCTGCTCTCCACGCGGCAGCACATCGACGCGATCATGGCGGAGTACTCCTCGCAAGTCATGCAGGTACAGTCCAACAGCGCACGCTGTGCTGCCTGGGCACGGAGCAGATGTTCCGGCTGCTGGGCGACGGCGACACGCGCGTCATCATGAAGACGCTGGGCTTGCTGCGCAACCTGCTCTCCACGCGGCAGCACATCGACGCGATCATGGCGGAGTACTCCTCGCAAGTCATGCAGGTACAGTCCAACAGCGCACGCTGTGCTGCCTGGGCACGGAGCAGATGTTCCGGCTGCTGGGCGACGGCGACACGCGCGTCATCATGAAGACGCTGGGCTTGCTGCGCAACCTGCTCTCCACGCGGCAGCACATCGACGCGATCATGGCGGAGTACTCCTCGCAAGTCATGCAGGTACAGTCCAACAGCGCACGCTGTGCTGCCTGGGCACGAAGCAGATGTTCCGGCTGCTGGGCGACGGCGACACGCGCGTCATCATGAAGACGCTGGGCTTGCTGCGCAACCTGCTCTCCACGCGGCAGCACATCGACGCGATCATGGCGGAGTACTCCTCGCAAGTCATGCAGGTACAGTCCAACAGCGCACGCTGTGCTGCCTGGAGTGGGCACCGAGCAGTTGGGCATTAGGAAATAAATATGGATGTTTTTCTGTTTGTAGGCAGTGATCGTGGTGCTGGAGGGGTCATACCCTGCTGAGGTGAAGGAGCAGGCGCTCTGCATCCTGGGCAACATCGGCGACGGCGAGAAGGCGAAGGATCTCATTATGGCGAACGAAGACGTGTTAAGGAAGCTTGTTGATTATTTGGTAAGTGTTTTGTTTGGTCTGATGTGGCTATGCGTAAGACAGTATATAATTGATTCAAGGAACTAAAAATAAGATCTGTTGTTTCATCTCTGATATAATTTTTATGAACGAGTAAAAGATCTATTGAAATTTTAAAACATATGCTGCGGAGCTTAGATTGCTACAGACTGTCCTTCTCCATTATTTGCTAACTTCTCGCAGTAACACTCGCAAAGCTAGTGAAATGTATTTGATTTGAGCTCTTCTAGAGATATTAATATAATTTTTAGGCACATCCTGAGAGCAAGCTGCAAGAAGCGGCGCTGTTTGTGGCGGGCAACCTGGTGTGGCGCGGCGAGGCGGGAGCGGCCGCGAGGCAGGCGCGCCTCGCCGACCTCGGCGTGCTGCGTGCGCTGAAGCTGCTGCGCGCGAGGCACGACGCGCACCATCTGCACGACAAGTGAGTATTACGTCAACCTGGTGTGGCGCGGCGAGGCGGGCGCGGCCGCGAGGCAGGCGCGCCTCGCCGACCTCGGCGTGCTGCGCGCGAGGCACGACGCGCACCATCTGCACGACAAGTGAGTATTACGTCAACCTGGTGTGGCGCGGCGAGGCGGGCGCGGCCGCGAGGCAGGCGCGCCTCGCCGACCTCGGCGTGCTGCGCGCGAGGCACGACGCGCACCATCTGCACGACAAGTGAGTATTACGTCAACCTGGTGTGGCGCGGCGAGGCGGGCGCGGCCGCGAGGCAGGCGAGCCTCGCCGACCTCGGCGTGCTGCGCGCGCTGAAGCTGCTGCGCGCGAGGCACGACGCGCACCATCTGCACGACAAGTGAGTATTACGTCAACCTGGTGTGGCGCGGCGAGGCGGGCGCGGCCGCGAGGCAGGCGCGCCTCGCCGACCTCGGCGTGCTGCGCGCGCTGAAGCTGCTGCGCGCGAGGCACGACGCGAACCATCTGCACGACAAGTGAGTATTACGTCAACCTGGTGTGGCGCGGCGAGGCGGGCGCGCCCGCGAGGCAGGCGCGCCTCGCCGACCTCGGCGTGCTGCGCGCGCTGAAGCTGCTGCGCGCGAGGCACGACGCGCACCATCTGCACGACAAGTGAGTATTACGTCAACCTGGTGTGGCGCGGCGAGGCGGGCGCGCCCGCGAGGCAGGCGCGCCTCGCCGACCTCGGCGTGCTGCGCGCGCTGAAACTGCTGCGCGCGAGGCACGACGCGCACCATCTGCACGACAAGTGAGTATTACGTCAACCTGGTGTGGCGCGGCGAGGCGAGCGCGCCCGCGAGGCAGGCGCGCCTCGCCGACCTCGGCGTGATGCGCGCGCTGAAGCTGCTGCGCGCGAGGCACGACGCGCACCATCTGCACGACAAGTGAGTATTACGTCAACCTGGTGTGGCGCGGCGAGGCGGGCGCGCCCGCGAGGCAGGCGCGCCTCGCCGACCTCGGCGTGCTGCGCGCGCTGAAGCTGCTGCGCGCGAGGCACGACGCGCACCATCTGCACGACAAGTGAGTATTACGTCAACCTGGTGTGGCGCGGCGAGGCGGGCGCGCCCGCGAGGCAGGCGCGCCTCGCCGACCTCGGCGTGCTGCGCGCGCTGAAGCTGCTGCGCGCGAGGCACGACGCGCACCATCTGCACGACAAGTGAGTATTACGTCAACCTGGTGTGGCGCGGCGAGGCGGGCGCGCCCGCGAGGCAGGCGCGCCTCGCCGACCTCGGCGTGCTGCGCGCGCTGAAGCTGCTGCGCGCGAGGCACGACGCGCACCATCTGCACGACAAGCGAGTATTACGTCAACCTGGTGTGGCGCGGCGAGGCGGGCGCGCCCGCGAGGCAGGCGCGCCTCGCCGACCTCGGCGTGCTGCGCGCGCTGAAGCTGCTGCGCGCGAGGCACGACGCGCACCATCTGCACGACAAGTGAGTATTACGTCAACCTGGTGTGGCGCGGCGAGGCGGGCGCGCCCGCGAGGCAGGCGCGCCTCGCCGAACTCGGCGTGCTGCGCGCGCTGAAGCTGCTGCGCGCGAGGCACGACGCGCACCATCTGCACGACAAGTGAGTATTACGTCAACCTGGTGTGGCGCGGCGAGGCGGGCGCGCCCGCGAGGCAGGCGCGCCTCGCCGACCTCGGCGTGCTGCGCGCGCTGAAGCTGCTGCGCGCGAGGCACGACGCGCACCATCTGCACGACAAGTGAGTATTACGTCAACCTGGTGTGGCGCGGCGAGGCGGGCGCGCCCGCGAGGCAGGCGCGCCTCGCCGACCTCGGCGTGTTGCGCGCGCTGAAGCTGCTGCGCGCGAGGCACGACGCGCACCATCTGCACGACAAGTGAGTATTACGTCAACCTGGTGTGGCGCGGCGAGGCGGGCGCGCCCGCGAGGCAGGCGCGCCTCGCCGACCTCGGCGTGCTGCGCGCGCTGAAGCTGCTGCGCGCGAGGCACGACGCGCACCATCTGCACGACAAGTGAGTATTACGTCAACCTGGTGTGGCGCGGCGAGGCGGGCGCGGCCGCGAGGCAGGCGCGCCTCGCCAACAAAATTTTCCTTGTTCTTGTTACGGAAGTTAGGATATGAGTACAGTTGCCTTGAATTTTGTATAGAATTTTCTGTATTACTCGTGTAAATTGGTATTAAATATTTGTTTCAGAGTAAAAACCGCCCTTGCGCAATTCAGCGACTTCACATAAGGCGATTTTTGTATGGAGACAAAAAAGAAATGAAAACTGACTGCTTTCATACATCGCTTGTAATAATTTAGTCGAGGACTGTGAGTTATCGAGTCATAACAGTTATTTAATGAATAATTATAATGCTAAGTATTCAAATGTATATAGCTAAGTACGCTGTTATCTCAAGTGAGGAATGTTATTGAAGTTATTTATTTTATTTATCATGTTAATAATGATAGTCATTCACCGTTTACACATTCATTCTTTCTCACTCTCGTTCTTTTGTTAATGTATCCTTTTTTTCGCGTAACGTGTTAAGCTGGAAACAAACTATCAGACGCGGCTGACGGACGCGGCACGACGGACGGACATTAGTGATTAAATTCTGCGGGTAAGCCGTCACAAGATCCTTTTAATGCATTTTCACTATAATACATTGATGCCAATTCACTAGACATGTTTCTTCGACGAAGAATCTTCGTCAACAGCAAAGACCATCGATTAGACATAGTCGTAATTCCTTGTTCCATGTAATAAGCACTGTGTCTGTAGAATATTCTGGGGTTGGGTCTATCTCTATGGGTGCTCGGACGAATCCGCAAGACGCGTCTTATCGACTGTGCACACTTATCAGTCGCGTCCGTAAGCCGCGTCCGTCAGCCGCGTCCGATAGTTTGTTTCCAGCTTTAAGGACCGATAAAATCATTATTTAAAGAAAAATACTTGTCCATTATTATTTCTATTACTGTTTTTTTCAGTAATTACCAATTACACCCCTTAATAAAATAAATTCCATTTTATGTAAAAAATATTTTTTCTTTTCTTTTTTTTAGAGGGGCAGAAATGGACGGTCAAAATATCGAATTTTGATTATAAAGGCCTTTTAAATTAAAAAAAAAATATGGATAATGGACAAGTAACTACTGTTTTGAAAACAAGAAAAGACCTGAAAAATGTTGACTTGTATAAAATAAGGTATTGAATGTTGTAAACGCAAACATATTGTAATGTGCTGCAGCAAACTTTTATTTTATCCATAACAAGTTAGCAGGACAAACAACAACTGAAGTTAGCAGGTGGAGCGAAATCTCGCGGATCGGCTTGCTAACTTCAGTTACGTTACTAACTATTATGGCACATCTGTGGATTAAGTTAGCAGGAGGTGTCAGGCGGTGCCTGTCAGCATTTGAATATAACAATTAAACAGTTTTGTGTGACTCCATGTATAAATATAAAATATTGCAAGACCAATATTTTTTGAACTTCGTTTTTGAGCTTTCATTGATCGTGAAGTGGTTAATTGTGTCGTCTAATTTCAAACACAGCCATATCCATATAGGTTGATTTAGCAGTAGGACAAATTTTCTGTGTGTTTGGATTAATGATTAAATGGAAATGTCACAAAATAAAACAATTTTTGAACAGTAGTATCAATATTCAAGCACTTTTGAACTTATTCGTTTTAGTAGTATTATAAGCAAAACAGTGTCTCAAAAAATAGGATATAGCGGGAATTGTTATTCAGTTCATGATCTGACTGCTTTTGATAATGAGATTATGGATCTGGCTGTTTTTGGTACTAACTTCAGTGAAATACGTCACTTATACAGGATGTGCTTTAAAGTTGTTTTATAGAAGGAACGAAACCATAGCTGCATGATTTTTAATTGCTTAATTACAATATTGGGAAATCAAACTACATATTAGGGTATGATTACTACTTATTTTAATAAAAATGATAAATAAAAAATACTACACAAAATTTTCTGATTCTTCCAAAGGTACGCATGGTAAATCTGCATTAGCCAAGAAACTTTGATTAGTTTCTTCGACGTTTTTAAAAAAGTTTAGTGAATTAATGCTTCGCCACTCTTCCCCATAGTGTTTCATCAGTAGAGAGACAACATCCTTGATCTTTGCAGAGTTAATTTGGTTTCCTCTCGGAATCACAGATGGTTCCATTTCAGAGCAACTTTTGCCCTTTTTAGTTACATATTTGGGTTCACAAAAGTCGTGTTTATAATTTTCTTCACCTTGGATGCTCACATTTTGCCTCCCTCTTTTCAATATGAATCGTTTAGTCAAATTAAATTTAAAATGCCAAGTTCCTAATGGTTTGAATATCTTAGAGGCTTCTTCTTTCCAATTACGGACATCAATATCATGTGTCAGGTGATAAACATTACCATGCTTTTTAAATATCTCCACATATGATTGTGGATCACTAATAACGGATATCTTTTTTATTTCCTTCTCTATTTTAGCAAAAATCCTGTCGGGTGGCAAAAATGAATGGCCTACCATAGGAAAAATAATATTTATTTCTTTAATTTGTGGTGGGGCATGAGATAGAAGCCATTTACTGCACATACCTATGACGGTACTATTTTTATTCTGCCCACCGCAGCCATCAGCAAAAAGTCTTATTATTTTTTTATTTTCTCCTATTTCCAAATTTGATAGTAAATGGAATACAGCAGTCGCTATTTGATTAGATGCCTTGGCGTTTTCGGTTTCATTCCAATAATATATGTGAACATTATCCAATGGACTCTTAGAGCTTCCAACAACAGCAGTAAAATTATAAAAGTTTATTTGTCTACTGAAATAAGCCGCTTGGTCCGGCAACTTTGGTAGAGCATTGTTTTTTTGACAATCGAATGAAATTATCTGCACATGATCTTCTTCTTTCCTTAACAAATCATAAAACGCTTTGGCCTTTAGAGAATGCAGTCTTTTTTGTGTTACTAAATTTTGTTTTTCCTGACCATTAGTAGCATTTTGGATTTTCCTTGTCAATTCAGCACAGCGAGAGCATGTGTCTTTCATAGGTGATCCGAAACCTGCATTATATTTTGTATTGAATATTTTTCTAAAGAATGATTCTTTTACTTTCAGTTCAGGGTTTTCATTCATTTCATCATTATACATTTTCCAAAGTTTTTTAATATTTAACTCTGCTGGTAAGTATACCCTAACAGAAGACTTACTTCGGCAATAGTGGGGCTCAACTGCTTGTAGAGTCTCAATAAATGCCTGTACTTTTTTATTTTTTTCCAAGAATTGCATCTTTTTGCGATCTCCCCCTCTATTCTCCTTCGCCAGAGATCCTGCATCTTTAAAGGATCGTTGCAGGACACCGGTAACTCTGTCTTTACCAATGTTCAAAATATGCAGAAATGCTTTTTTGCATATTTTGATTTGCTTCTGTGGATTGTTTACTGTAATGTAATAATCTGCACTCATGCTTTTCGGCCCTCTTGCTCCAGTTTTAAGCCTTATTCGCTCACATTGTTTTAAACGACAATGTCGTAAAATAAAATTATCTTGATCAACTTTGTTACACAACTTATAAAAATTGCGATGCATCCTCGAAACGTTTTGTGTTGATAATGTACAACATTTAAAAGTTTTATTACTTCCATGCTGACATGGAGGAAGACTTGGCAGATGTTTCGATGCATATCTGAAAAAAATCAAACAAAGTCTCATTATTATCATATTAATATTATGAATGCGAAAATGTGTTTATTTGTCCTTCAATCACGCAGCAACAGAGCCACAAACTGATCTTTTTTGGCGAAGTTGAGGACCTGAAGAGTGAAATAGGCTGTTCTTTATCCCGGAAAATCAAAGTGTTTCCGATTTTAAAAACTAAATCCATGCGGTCGCAGTTGTGGACATCAGCTAGTTTTATAATAAATCATTTAAGGTAAATAAAATGAATGAAAATAATGACAATGAAAATGACATGTGCATTACTTCTATAAATCTAAGTAGAGGTATTCAGTATTAAACAAAACATACATGGAATTGAATGCGTAGGTAAAAATTTAGAACATACTGTGTATGAATCCTAAACAAAACAATACTCACCGATTGCGTCGTTGAACTTCTCTTTTCCAATTTTTTTTATTAACACACCGTTTTCTTGCCTTATCGGGAGGAACTTGTTCAACATTTTTGGGTAAATCACTCATTATTTTTAGTTTAAACCGTAAAAAAACACTGCACATAAACACAGCAAATCTAATAAAATCGCCATTAAGCGCCATGACAGTTAAGCGTTGTATTCTGAGCGCTGATTGGTCAGTATGGATGTTGCGGCATTTGATTTGCACCGGACAAGGATGTGGCGGATTTTGAAATAAACAGCTGTTTTTTATCATTATTTCTCTTAGGATCTGACTTATTTCGCTGGTAAATGAGTTGTGGCTCTATTAGATCTCTACAATGACAATACCATAGACAATTTTCTTTATTTTTTTCAAATTTTGGATGTGGCGGTGTTTGAAATTAGACGACACAATTAAGGAAAGTTATATTTTAACGATTTTCTTGCATGGACATAATTCACACGAGCAAAATTTATTTTAGTACGCTCTTATGATGGTCTGAGATCCGAAGAGAGGTCGTCCTTCATCCGCCTGTTTACCAGATGAAAAGTATTTTAAAATATGTGTAAAACTATGATTTTATGAATTTTTGTGAACGTTTCACTCTTATTTACCGAACGAACTTATTATAAATTAATTTATATAAACTTCCCTATTTCCGGGCAGGCAGATATAAACAGGTAACTCGGCACAAGTAAATGCACCGATCTGTTTTCTAATTGATAGAATATATTATATTAAAATTATTGCAAATTGCGATGGCATATAATATTGCCTTTGAAAATTCGCTCAGGAATTAATATTGCCAGGCTTTAAAATTTCAAAATTTGAATTAAAAATAGCCTTGGCCATATTTTAGTAGGCAATACAATTGCGATTTGTTTTTTTATAGATTACTAGCTGACCCAGCGAACTTCGTACCGCCAACTTATCTATATAAATAAAACAAGTAAACTATCCCAATCCAAAAAAACTATCATATCTTTTAAGTTGGACCAAATTACATATAGTTACGAAGTTTGATAAAAATCGGTTCAGTAGTTTAGGAGTCCATCGCGGACAAACAACGTGACACGTAATTTATATATATTAAGATATTCGATAAAAAATGCTTTTCATCTGGTAAACAGATGGGTGAAGGACAACCTCTCTTCGGGATCTTGTACTATGATAGGCTTATGCTTTGAAACTTCATAGCATTTTTAAAGTGACCTTGAGAATATCTTGGCGATAGAAAAATGTAGTCTAACTACTGTATAGCAAAATTTTTAGCGCATTTTTTGGATTATTGACAATATAATGTATTTAATGTAACGAAATTGAAAACGTGAGCGTGGTACAGGAATGTGAACTGTCAAGTGATACGAAAGTGATGTAGCTTTTGATAAAACGTGTATGAAATTAAATAGAAGTAGTAATGTCTTGGATGGCAATAATTAAGATGGAAACGCACTAAACAACACGCTACTCGACACTATTATGTAAAGAGTCACGGGACTAGAGTCACACTAGTAACATCCGACGTGACAAGGTGTCAGGATTAGGGACGAGTTAGGTTTAGCATCTATCGTATGTTAAAGAAGTTACTCTTCGTTTTTGCTGTTTTGGGATTGTCTAAAAATGATTGCAACAGTGTAACGATCGCGATCACCTCGTGAACGGGTGCCACCGGCGAGAATGGGGCTACTTTCTGCCTGCCCGTCTTAACATGTATTGTAATTTGCATGTTTTGGAACTTCCCCTCATTGTGGAAACACTGCATACATAGCATAGTATCTATCGTATTGTAAACTTGTTTTGAAAAGAGCAACCGCCGAGTTTCTTGCTGGTTCTCGGCAGGAAGGGCATTCCGAACCAGTGGTAGGTACTCACCGACGATTCAAAAGCACTCGTAAAAGTTTATTTGAATAAAAAATAATTCTTTCTATTCTATTGGTTGGTACTCGCTGGCCATTGGTTAAAATACATTGATGCAGCAAGAACACCATAAATTCAGCCAATCAGAGATAATTGCGATCGTTGTACTGATGCAATCATTTTTAGACAATCCCAGTTGACGTGTATTGTGTGAGCTACAATAGAAATGTTTTAATTTAAACTTAAATAATGCAACATACAATATAACCCTTTTCACTTGTTCATTTGTCATTTAAAACCAATATCCATAAGTAAGTTATTCGATTCGATGTTAGGATACGTATTTTAATGTAAATGTTCAGGTTAATTATTATAAACATGAAAATACTCATTATCGGTGTTCATTCAAGTCGAAATATGTGCTTCGCGTTTAATAGTTCCTTAATGTAGAAACGATGTTATCTCTGGCCCACCACAGTAGTTCGATAGTTATAGTGTGACGATCATTATCACCCATAGAGTAAAATGAGAGTCAACACAATGAACACACATATATTTTTTTTACTTTATTTTTTATATATTTTTTTATTAGGTAATTATCAAACTCGAAAAATATATATCGAAAAAATACATAAAATTATCCATCAAACTCGAATAATATATATCGAGACATAACGAGGTATGAAATCGGTTTTTGCTGTGAAAATATTATGAAATAGCTGGGCTATTGCGGAAAAGCTACATTGCGACAGTCTCAATCATGGTCATTGGGTATGGCATTCTTGTTGCAATTATTCATTTGGCATTCTTGTTGCAATAATTCAATTTAGCCAATCGGATAATCAGCCCCTCTAGCCAAGTTACACTTCGTTGTATTTATTTTCTTTCTACGATCGTTGACCCTTGAAGTTTTGGGTAAGGCTTGACTAGATGGCGCTACAGCTGATCAAAGACAGAAGTGTATTGATAATATTTCGCGGCATTTTGTATTATAAATGTTTTTTTAGCTTTTAAAAGGCATAAATTATTCACTGTAGTGTCCATTAAAATGCACACTATAGTAAATTAGATAATTTAAGCGTTAGGAACAAGGTACGTACCTTGTTCGAGTTTCAAAATCGCAAACTAGATTTAGAACAGTCTTTGATCAGCTGCTTCGCCATCTAGTCAAGCCCTAGCCAAAACTTCAAGCGTCAACGATCATAGAAAGAGAATAGATACAACGAAGTGTAACTTGGCTAGAGGGGCAGGATTGATGGCGATCGTCACACTGCAGCAATCATTTTTAGACAACCCCGCCACAAAAAAATCGTCCAAAAGTAGCAAATCTTCGTTTTTAGAAACTGTAAAAGCAATACAGCTTTAAATTATTGATTTACGGAAGTGAAAATGAAGGTGTTGTGCGCGCCATCTTATCGTAGTTGGTATCTCTGTACCCAGGTACCCAAATAAATTCGTCATTTTGACAAATAGCCCATACAAAACCTATCAAACTCAATTAAATATAATAAGTCTATGTTATCAAAGCGTCAACTTTATTTGATGGATAAAATTTACTTGAAGGTGATGAAACAGGCCCTTATTGTGAATTGGGTTGGTTGATTTAGTTCTGCCAGTTAATTTGGTATGGGACAGCCTTTTAAGCGAACTGTTCTAATTATAATAAGATGAATTCTTTGACAAGAGTTTACTTTTATGGGTAAAAAGAACTAGGTCAAATTGGATTTGATGAAGACAAGAATTTAACATATTATGCTTTGTGCCTTGACCGTTAGCAAAAATAAACTATTTTATATTAACTGTATGAAATGGTCTTAGCTAAAATAAAGCAAGGAAATTGATTGAGCAAAAGGAGATTGGCGAATTTTGACCCAGCATTTTTAAAAACCGTTCCAATTCAGAAAACATTTTATTTAAATTAATATTTTTCAGAGTATTTTTCTGTGGAAGCGCCATATTTTTAGAAGATCAAAAATATAATTATTCACAAGTACACATTATAAATAACCGTTACATGGCAATACAAGTGAATATCTTTTTTCTCTCAACTTTATTTGATAGACTGATTAATTTTTTGTTAAGTCTGGTTTACTAGAACAAGTATGAGAAGTTTGATTCGTGAACGTGGGCGTTCAGTGTTCAGTTCAGTTCGTCTGGGTCAGAAACTCTAAGGATATCGCCAATCTCCTTTAAATGTGGTGATATTAAATGTTTCCTAGAGCTGATTACGATAGGAGTGGCGCCGAGTCCAAGCGTATTTTAACGATAATAGCTATTTATGCAACTATATCGTAATGAGGGTCATTTTAATCCGAGTATCAAAATAGGATAGTACGAGAATTAAAATGACTAATTACGTTCAGTTGCATACAAGATTTTATCTACGACAAGGAAAATAAAATCATTAATAAAATACGCCGTAGGCTCAATAAAGTAACAAAAAGTAACTCCGTAAGCCGCCACTAGCCGCCTGTGGCGCCTCTGTCAACAAAAAGTAACTCCGTAAGCCGCCACCAGCTGCCTGTGGCGCCTCTGTCGTATGAAAGGTACAAAAGTGCCAGAACTCAGAGCCTTAGCTTTAGGTATCCTACTTTAAGAAGATAACCATTTCGATTCAGCTCCCATACAACGAGCTGCATCGAAATGAGAAGCAAACCCGAAAGAGGGTTCGTTTCGATTCAGCTGTCAAATTCGAAATCGGAACTTTTCGATGTTGGAGTAGATAAAAACTTAAACAGCTTAATATTATAAACATTGACATGCGTTTGAAATGTGTTTTTGTATTATTTGCAACCTTACGTCGTAGTAAATAAAGCTGATTTTAAGTTGTCCTAATTAAAAGAGACTCTCTACTGAACTCGTATGCCGCTATAATATAATAACACTGCTATCGTAGTCAACCAGAGGTGTACTAAGGGTAAGGGCAAACACGATAATTTTAGCAGCAGTGAATGGTGTTTCTTGTGATTTTTAGTCGCTTTTCGGAAGCTCGAAAAGTATCGTGTCTGCCTCGGCCTAAATAATGCAGGTTATTTATTTAAATAAGTTTTTACTGGCAATGAAATAAGTTTTATGGTAGACACCGCTTTGAAATATGTTGTTCCTGAATTGAATGTTGTGTATTCATGTCTTATTCTTTGAAACTTATGAAATTACTTATTGATTAATTCAGCTTGATCTTAGATTATACAATACATATACAGCTGCGTATAGCCAGCGCGGTGTAGACACGATTATTTTTATCAAAGGGTTTATTAATAATTATATGCAAATTTTTAATCCGTTCACGTATACTCACGTGCACTATACTCCAGAGGATACTTCACACGGATTTAATATTTCAGGACCCTGTTGAAATGTTAAACGTATTAAATATAGCCGCTGCAAATCATTTTGTATGTTTAAGCGAGCTACGCACGCATCCAAACGCGGCTATGTTCAGAACATTCAAAAAGATTGGCGAAGGATTAGTTTGTTTGTGAGTGATCAGTTGATCAAATAATATTATATATTTCGTGCGCGCGACTTCTGCGTGAATCCGCAGTTGAAATAAAAGGTGAAATTTTCTTCTGAATGAATCTTCAATAGATACGTAGTCTCGAATGAAATGGAATGCAAAGATAATTTATTATAATTATGTAATCTTTATATTATATTTTGTATGTGTATGTAGTTGTATTTTTTTCTCGCGCCTAATTCTTCATTCTAACTGTCAAATGATTTTATTTATACCGGTTAAGTTTTCTGTTAAATAAAGAACTGATACAATGAAACCAATTTTGTTTTATTTCGACTAAAATCTAATACAAGATCCAACCCACAAAACTTTTCAGTAGAAAAGTTAACCTTCATTTTAAAATAAGTAGGTATATGTATTAATACTTTACGTATTAATATGGTGCCGCCAAGCGATTTAGCGTACCGGCATGATGGATGGCGCGTATAGAAAGGGTATGTAAATCTAGCCCGTTACCATCTTAAATTGCATCGTCACTTAACATCAGGTGACATCGCAGTCAAGGACTTTTTCTTCATTGTCAACCGATAGACGCCCACTCCTGGACTAAGGTCTCTTGCATATACTTCCACAGGTCTCGGTCTTGCACCGTCTGAATAAAGCGTCTTCCTGCAACTCGTTTGATGTCGGTCCACCTAATGGGGGGGTTTGTCAATACTGCGCTTCCCGGTGCGGGGTCGCCACTCCAGCACCTTGGGAACCCAACGACCATCAGCTCTTCGAACTATGTGAGACAGTCAAGTGCTATTTTGTCATAAATAAAAAAATATATTTGACAAAATATTTTTATGTGAATGAGATCCTTTTTGCATAACTGCTGAAACCACGCCGCACCGTGCATTTGTTTTGCATAATTACTAATATCTACATAATTATAAACTTGCTTTTACCAGCGACTTCGTGCGCGTACAGTTATGTTAAAAATTTAGTTTTTCCGTGATAAAAAGTATAGCCTTTGTCACTCTCCAGCAGGGCTAACTTGCGTGCCAAGAGAAAATTTTGTCTATCCATTTACCTACTCGTGAATTCCTAAGGACATCTCGAGAAATCGGGTAGACAAAGTTTTTCTCGTCGCGCGCATGTTAGCCCTACTACAGGTCTTCAAATAACGTCAGCTCTATAATTGCAGCTTGATCGATGGATAAACCAACAAACACAAACTACCTTTTTGTGTAATATTGATAAGGATTTTAACCTTAAAAATGAGCGCTATAAGATGAAAATAAAAGCACTCTGGAACAGTTTTGCATAAAGGTACCTCGAAGCACAGGCCTTATTGATTGGGTATCACTTAACCTTCACCGTTCTATGAATTAATAGTCGATTGCTGGCAGTATTGAACTTAATTTATTCGTAGAACATCACGGTCGATAGGTTTCATCAAACTTACATAGGTAGGTAGTAAAATTTATCGTAGTTGCTTTTAACATGCCCTCAGTTTATTAGGTAGGTACTTACTGGTTCTCAGTAGGAACGGCATTCCGAGCAAGTGGTGGATTTACTTGACTTCAGTTTCTTTTCCATATTTTTAGGGTTCCGTACCAAAATGGTAAAAATGGAACCCTTAGCGTCGCGACACACCTACGGAACGTACTGCGCCGAAAGTTCGGTTGGTTACGCTCGCAATGTAAATTCAATTACCCATGACACACCAGCCGAACCTTCCGTCGCGTTCGGTGCCGTACGAATAATTCTGCCGCGGAAGGATCGGCGCCGTACGGTCCGCAGGTGTGTCGCGACGTTAAGGTGGAAGGCACGAGTCTGCCCGCGAAATTCAAATTTAATTTGGTTTTTCGCAATTTGTAAACTAAGATGACAAAGTAGGCTTATGGCATTCTAATTGCGACAATGGCAGTATCATCTGCACAGGTTTATGTACAAATCTTTACTTGAAAGTGACCACTTTAAGAAATTAATCAAAATATCGACTAATTTGTGGGTAACTCGCGTCCAACTCTGTATTTTGATTAATTTCTTAAACTATGATAATATGATATATATGATAATATGAAAGGCCTTTACCTGTACATTCTAAAACAGATTTTTATTTATTTTAAAATATTTGATTAATCGGGCAAAATGTCGAAAAAAATACCGCCCCCCCCCCCCCCATTTTTACTTTTACTTCTAGAGTACGGAACCCTCGCTCGGTGCGCGAGTCCGACTCGCACTTGGCCGGTTTTTTTATTAAATGTTAACGAAATATCTGAAACGGCGGCCTTTTATATCTATTAATTTTACATATTGGATACTTTATAAATAGATAACTTGTCTAGATGACTAGACAATACTGCATTGTAAAGTCGACATCTCCTGAGGATGCTCCTGTGTCGGGGCGAAACGTGCGTCGAGAGTAGTAGGTATAAAAATCTTGTGTGGTGGTGCATGTGAGTGGTGGTGGCATTGCTTGCTTGGGAACTTGGCTTTCTTGCTTGGTTGGGAATGTGAGCTGTGAGCGGTGCTTAGCTCGTAAGTAACTGCTTGTTTGACCATACAGATTTTTTTTGCTGTTGGCGGATTATAGCAAAATAATTCTAACCTTTTCTTGCTATTAATTTAACGATAAGCAGTAGGTAGAAGTTTTTAAGTTGTCGTCGTTTCATAATAACCATGTTTATTAAATGTACCTATAAAAGTTTTCGAGCAAAGTAGATTTTAGGATACTCTCATGTAAAAAGGTCTATTGACATTATATTTCCCACTGAATGAGGGTCTCGAATCGAATATTACGAAGTATTTTCCGCGTCTTCATAGTGCCCCTGAGGGCTGTAAACATTCCGAGAGCCGATGGGCCGCCCTAACTGGGAGGATCGGAATATTAAATAACGTTACGTGTGGGTTCCTAAATTTGCCTGTTTCGTATTGACTGCACTGTGGATTTGGGACACTATAAATATTTGTAGATACAAATAGGTACGTCGAACCCAAAAGTGGGCCACGTTATATGTACCTACATACATTACATTACTCGATTTTTTGGTCTTTGGTGTTTTTAAGAAGGTCTATATGTCTAAATATCTTTTAAAATACTTATAGAAATACTTCGAAAGTAACAGGCCTGGGATTGGAACCTCGCACCCTCCGAAAAGGAGGTCGTTACCAGTTACCACCGCGTGGTGGAGTATGGCCGAAAATGTTCTCATTCTGCCTGCATTCTGAGAGAAAACCTGTGTCCACTGCCCAGTAGTGCCAGATGTTCTTAGTAATAAGTTTGTTAACTAGGTAATTAGTTACTTATACCTTCCAATAGGTAAATAAATAAAATAACCTTCATTTACTTTACTGGTGGTTCAAAGTCAGAATTACCTACCGACAGCTCATTGAGTCTTGAAACTGAAGTGGCCCTGGATGGAGCAACAATAGAAGTACCTAGCTCGAAAAACTGATGAATGTTGGAGTCGCAACTACCAAGGTGAGTTGTGACTGCCAAGGGTGCATTGGTGGACAAGGGTGTGACTTGTGACCCTCGTATGGAAATCCCGCATCAAGAAACAACGGTTGTAAGACTTTCACTTGGACGGACGTCCTCAAGCAAGTGGCTGGCAGCCGCTGTATCCAACTGTCACAATCTATGCCCAGCATTGGACATCTATCGGTTGAGAAGCTACTTATTGTCTATCAGACGGATCTATTGAACCTATGGTCCATAAACTTGAGCATGAGTAGGTAGGTACAACAAGTGCTCTTACAAACATATGTGGCGTAAATTTTGGCTAATTTTTCGTTTTACCTACGAGTAGATACGTCTACCCATGTGTATTACATAGATACCTAGTCCTTACTTTGATACCTTGCGCATACACGTAAAATGGGCCTGTTATGTATTTTCCGCAAGCTAAGGGGTTAAGAGCATGCTTTCAGGCATCATGAAACGTGCCTTCGCATGAGTTTTATTGCGTGGCGCATTTGGATGAGCATGTATTTAAAATTCTGTACAATTTATGCGTTCACGCGTAAAGTTAACTTTGTGGCTAAAAACAGGTTCTACCTTTACAATACATTGTATTGCCGTAATGTACTTCTTTAAAGCTAGCACGTTGAAGTGGCAGTGGGCTGGTCACATTTTTGTCGGAGGACCGATGGTCTTTCGTCGTAAGGTCCTCGAATCGAGACCACGTCTCGGCAAACGGGGTTTAGGGCGTCTTCCGGCTAGATGGAGCGATGACATTCGGAATGTAAAAGGCATCGATTGGATGCGCAACGTTGGCACCACCTAAATCAAGACTATTACCAACAGTGGATGTTATTGGCTGATGATGATGATCATCATAGCCTATTCAACTGTATGATTGCCAGATGTAAATAAAAAGATATTATGTTGGTACTAGGTACATTTAACTAAAAAGAATAGAGAGCACACCAGTATTTGCGCACACATTTGTGCACTGTAATATCTCCTGCACAGCGAATTCGGCCATGATGGAGTATCTCCACAGACATAAGACGACGTGGCCGTTCTCGGTTAAATGAGGATGTTTTTATATGCTTCTGCAAATAAACATTTGATCTTTCTAGGTTTCTAGGCTTTCATCGTTGTGGTAAAATTTTCTGAAGAAATATTATTAAACATCTCCTATTTTGAAACATTGCCGTTATTAAAACCGTTATTTTGGTTGAACAAACACGAAAATTTGTATTTCCTACTCGAGCTTCAAACATTTCCAGACCAATAATAATATTATTATAACCGACACGGCCTCAAAAGCTCGCGCAAAAAATTAAATTTTTAATTTGCTATTTACTCTATTGCATCTGCTTATGTGGTAGATACATTTTTGGTCCTAAAAATTGATTACTATAATTATAATCATCATCATCAGCAATCCATAAACGGCCCACTATTCAGCGCAGGTCTCCTCTCAGAGTAAGGTTAGAGACTAGAGTATAGGTATGCCATACGGCATACCCCTGGCAGAATGCGAATTGGTCGACTTGACATACCTGTACCATTGAGAAGTTTGGCGTGCGAGTTTCCTCCACCGTTTGAATATAATACAAAACTTACTTAAAAAAGGAAATTAAAGAAAGTCAGGTATTTTACTAGAATAGAATAGAATATAAATGTTTTTTATTCAAATAAACTTTTTTACAAGTGCTTTTGAATCTTCGATGAGTCTACCACTGGTACTATAAGTAACGCGAAAAATAAAAAATTGTGAACATTTTAATATTATTTTAAAGTGGCATTTCCGTTTCCATTTCAGTGTCAGAGTCCATCCGGGTCAAATTGAGCCGGATCTAAATTTAATAAGCCTTCAGAGTTGCCGTGCCAAAATTTAATTAAAAAATTTATTTCCTCCTCGAGACCGGCGCTCGTTGCTATCATAAAAATTTCCAGCCTATCTAAAGTAGGATAATATTATTTTTGTTATTTACTTTCAGTACAGCTTGGTAAATTAATATAAATAAGTAAGTAGTCACCTTCTATAGATGCTCGGTGTTTCTCTACGTGATCAAATCAGGTATGAGGAGATTCGGAAGAGAACTAGTTAAATACCGATATCTCTAGTCTCTCTATCCAACTCGGCTGGGCAGCGTTCGGGAAGCTCCGAGATGTCTTCTCGTCCAAAATTCCTCAGTGCCTGAATACTAAAGTCTTCTAACGGTGCGTGTTGCCAGTGATGGCTTATGGATCCGAGATATGGTCGCTAACTGTGGGCCTCATAAGAAGGCTCAGGGTCACTCAGCGAGCGATAGAGAGAGCTATGCTTGGGGTATCCCTGCGAGATCAAATCAGAAATGAAGAGGTCCGCAGCAGAACCAAAGTCACCGACATAGCTCAGCAAGTCGCGAAACTGAAGTGGAAACGGGCGGGGCACATAGTTCGAAGAGCTGATGGTCGTTGGGGTCCCAAGGTGCTGGAGTGGCGACCCACACCGGTAAGCGCAGTGTTGGCAGACCTCCCACTAGGTGGACCGACGACATCAAACGAGTCGCAAGGAGCCGCTGCATTCAGGCGGCGCAAGACGAAGCCTGTGGAGGTCCATGCAGGAGACCTATGTCCAGCAGTGGACATCTAAAGGTTGATAATGATGATGATGATGATCTCTAGTACAAAAAAAGAAAGCAAAAAAAAAGTATTTTTCTATGCTTTCAAAACGCTTCCCTGAAAAATTCATATTTTGCACATTTGTAAGTTTCCCGTATACCTAGATGTGGCGATATTAGGGGACAGGTTAAAGCTCATAAAAGTCAAGAATGGTCTAGGCTTTTTGTTCTAATTAGAAAGAGGTTAAAATGAATAATTTTAATATTAGTTTAGGCGAACTACGAACTAGACAAAACATTAATTAGGAATTATTAAATTTCCATTTTACTCGTCGTCAAATTGCTTATTTATGGGCCAGTCGAGTTACGATAACCTTGTTATGAAATTAATTATCGGTTTACTTTAGATGTAGCCTACTCACATAACCTTACAAACTGATTGTTATTTTGGTAAAGGGTTATTTAATATCCCAGTAAGTAGGTAGGGAGGTACCTGACGCACATCATCACTGAGCACGGGCCCCCTCTCATAACAAGAAGGGTTTAGGCCACAGTCCTTTACGCTGGCCAAATGTATTGGCAGACTTCACACATCTTTGAGAACGTTTTGGAGAACTCTCAGGTACGCAGGTTTCCTTACAATGTTTTCCTTCGCCATTAAAGCAAGTGATATTATACTGCTTCAACTCTTGAAAAGTTAGAGGTTTTGGTTGGACCTGGGATTCGAACCTCCAACCATAGTCCATACCACCAACAAAGTCTTAACCACGTACCTACCCGGCTCAGGCCTGACAGTAAAACATCATTTAATCCGCTTAAGATTTTCAGTATTTAAATATGAAACATTATACTATATATCTAGTTGTACCCGGCATGCGTTGCAATGACACGTAAAGTATAAAGAAATTATATTATAGATTTTTTGGACCAGGAACCCTCGCGAACATCCTACCAAAGTTTCATCACAACCTGACAAACATACATAGGTACATTGATTTTTATTTATATAAATTAAAGGTATTTTTTTATTCAGCGAACTTTGTAGATAGCATCTTGGCTTTCAAAACTGGAAACGACCACTGCTTTTAACCTTTTTGCACCAATCGGCTCTTCCGTTGGCTTTCCGATTTGCTACGTTTCGAACGTCTATCCAGCGATACCTGTAGCGTCCATCCGGTGATTGTACTATTGAAAGATCTCATATAACAATCTTCTTTCTTGCTTCTCTAGACGTCCACGGTAGTTGTATCTTGACAAATATCGACTTTAATATGCTGAAATTAATTACTTAAGATGTTATTAATACTTACTTGAGATAATTGCGCTCAAAACTTTCTAAAGAGTTCAAAACTTTCATAATTTATGAAGTATCGTAACAAGATGAAACACAACAGGTGAAACTTGAAAACTTCGTCAAATATACCTAAATAATCAATTAACTTAAATCGTTTTAAAAAATTTAAGTAGATTATATCAATAATTTTGAATAATATGTAAGATGTCTACCAAGCTGCACCTACTCGGCCAGTGTTGTGGACTATCATGGGCCTTTTCCTTCAAGTGGAGACCTGTGCTCAGTTGAGATGATGAATGAAACAATACAATGAAGGAACGAATGAGATAAAAGGCCTACGAAGTACACCATAGCAATTAAGAACGATATTTAAATGAATGCTATTTATCTGCGTTTTTGATGTAGACAGGTAAATGTAGACGACGAAAGGGTTCATACTTCATTGTGCAATACATCATTGTCTTATTCATGGAAAATAATTGAACAAATTTACTCTAATCGACGACCCTTGCTTTTGTTGAAGCGAGGGGAGTTAATTGGGAAAAGATCACTTCTCTGGCTTTTGACGGATGGTAACTTTACATCCAAGTGATGTAATTTATCTTGTCAGCACTTCCTTTCAATCCGTGAAACAAAACAATCTTAAAGGGTACGTATATAGGCTTAATTTGGTAGACTATATAATTAAGTATATTGTGACATACTTAGGAATATTACTTTGCGTGGATGCGATGAATTGAAGGTGAAATACATCCATGTTAACAACTAGCTTTTGCCCGCGACTTTCTCTGCGTGTGGTTAGGTTTTTGAAGTATGGTGTCGTCGGTCCACCTAGTGGGGGGTCTGCCAAAACTGCGGTTTCCATTGCGGGGTCACCACTCAAGCACTTTAGGACCCCAATGACCATCAGCTCCACTTCAGCTTCGCGACTCTCTTGACTTTCGATCTAGCTTTAAATAATGAAAAAAATCCCTTACTAATGTTAATCTAATATTTAACTTATTGGTTCAGTTCACAGCACCCTTGTTTCCTATAGGTACCTAGGTACTCATAGGCGAGGAATTTTTGCTCCTCAATTCTTTGATGTCTGTAAATAGTTATGCTCCCTTATTTGTTCAGTGTTGCCTTGTTCAAATAATCGCTATACTTAATTAAAAGCAGTGAAGGCTATAACAATATTATCTACCTATTAGGTGAAGGGTCATAGAAAATATTTTATTAGAAGCATTTACGGGCCTGAGCTTCAGTATATATGTTCCTTGGGCCTGAGCCTGAATGGTATTCCTATACTAAATATAAAATTTTTTTTTATTTACAAGCGAGTAGCTTTATCATACTATCATCATACATCATACCTACAGAATCAACAAAAATATGTTGATGTTTTTCGATGACCCTTCACCGCTACCACACCTATGAGATGAAAAAATATATTTAAATTTTAACCCCCTATACCACGAATCGGGTTCTAAATAGGTACCAAATATCTACCTATGTGTGATGTATGTGTACCTGTATGGTGACTGAACACTTATTTTACTTATTCTTTGAAGAAAAAGTAGAGTAGAGTAAGTAAAGTAGAGGGTACTTTACTTACTCTACACTACTTAATAATAATAAAAATATATAATTTGTATTTAACATGGAGTATCATCATCATCAGGGTCGGAAATGATAACACCAACTTTTGTACTGCCTAATCTGCACTGAAATTGCAATGCTCAGTTTTTATTTGGATGATCCGAATGCTCCGAAATGTTCAATAGGATTGAGATATAAACTGATTTGTCTCATTTGAATAAACCGAATGCTGTTCAGCATTTTCACCCCTCTATATCGGCACAGAACGAAATATGCTTATTTAAACTGATATCTTATACACACATACTTACTTGTATTGTACGTAATACAGTTTGTTTTTTTTAATTATGTTTTGGCTAGAAATACGGAGACTTCCTACGATTTAAACTTAATATTTTTCGAATTGTTTTGAAATAAAAAAGGCTTCAGGTATTTAATTGTGTAAAAAATTAGGTAAGTACACTATAGTTTCCATTCAATTCGAATTTGTCTATGTGGTAACGTACGGATTATATAATAAATATACTACACCTTACTATTATATTGAATACTTTTACCACAGAATATAATAGGCAAAGTTTCCACGCAATATTTTGAAAAGATG